>JACEHZ010000520.1:0-670395 GCA_017893485.1 Hemerocallis citrina | reverse complement strand
TGAAAAAAAGGAGAAGAAAGACAGAGAATTATGAAAAGGAGAAAAGAGGGGGAAGAGAGAGTGTGTAATAAATGAAGGAGTTGTTTTGTTTTGGGAGAAAATTTGGATTTTTTTTTGGGGGGGGGGAGGACATTTTGGTGGAAAAATGCCTTTTGGAGTAAAAATTTAGACCGTTGATTTTTTTTTTTCTCAAATGAATGAGAGCCACTTAATAGCTTTCTTTGTATTTTATTATATAGACTAGATTTGCCCGTGGGCACGTGCCTACGGCACGTCTTTAGAACGATACAGCTGTAGACACGTCTTTAGAACGATACAGCATATAAAAAGCCTTGTAAATAGTAAATCAACCATTATATAGCTCAAGTTTGAATAGTACGATAATAATTAGTTGTAAATAAAAATCAATATTTTCATTAGTATGTGTTGAAAAATAACTATAAATTAGGGTATAAAAGTCCATGTTTCCATAAGTATATATATAGAGAAAAATCTTCCATTGTGCATCACCCCTCCGTGTGCACTCGGCCTTTCCACATTCGTATCCACGATCCGAACCGTTCACATTGATCTACATATCTAAATTAGTCTAAATATGTAAAATCAAATCATTTGAAATTCATTTGCCCAGCCATCATGTAACTATAAAAAACAATGATTTTCAGCCATACAATTCTGTAACTTTTCAATGGATGGGCAAATAAATTTCAAATGATTTGAGTTTACATATTTAGACTAATTTAGATGTGTAGATCAATGTGAATGGTTCGGATCGTCGATACGAAGACGGGAAGGCCGAGTGCACACGCCGTGTGCACCATAGGTGGTGCACAACGGAAGACTTGGGGGGATTTGAATTTGTATTTTGGGGGAAAACTTTTTTTGAGGGAGGGGGGGAGGGAGGGGAATGGGTTTTGTGAGATAGATCTGTGCCTTTGATTTTGGGGAAATTGAAGGTGAACCACTTGATAGCTTTCTTTTCTTTGTGTTTTATTATATAGATATGACCAATCTAATATATGATTCTTTTTCTTACAACTAGCGTGATCGGATGATGTCATATCAATTTTTTTGTTTTTTTGCCCAGTCTCCCTGAGTTTGTTATTTTATCTTTAATGAATAGAGTGATCATACTACATATTTTTCCTCTAAAAACAAAAGGTCAGATCAAATTTTGGTACTACTATAATGGATTCAGACTTATACCCCTTATGGACACACAGAATTTTCGGGCAAGGTCTATTTTCCCTTTCTTTTGCCAAATCTAATCAAGCGTGTGATTTTCGTACTTGTATATTCCACTGATCAGCTAGTTAATTTGAATGGCCAAACTTCACCATTACATTGGGTGTAGGTTGAGTTGAGGATGGGTCAGATTCTACAAAGCTAAATTATTTTTCTTAGAATCATAAAATTAACAGTTAGTTTTATATACCTCACTCAAAAATGTGCTAATTCCATAAAACTCACTCACAAATTATTATTTTTCAATAACTCACTCACAATTTAGGATATATAACTCACTCACAATTTAGGTTATATTCTATTATCTTTGTTTTATTATTTTCAGTCACTTTAATTTGAGTTAAGCCTGAACCAGAGTCTAAAATGACCATTCTACCCTTTATCTAATTATCTTGATCGAGTTAATTAAGGCTTATCAAAGGGTAGGATGGTTATTTGCAAACTCGGATTAAAGCTTAACTCAGTTAAAGTGAGTGAAATTAAACAGATACAGTTTTTTTTGGAATAGATCCCAAATTGTGAGTAAATTATATGAAATTAACCCTAAAATGAAACCTTTATGATCGAAAATGATAGAGATAGGTGTTATATGTTGAACATGTCGTTGATGAAAAAAGGAATAAGCTCGTCTGGGCACATTTCAAATTGATTTTCAGACGTTTTAAATATGACGAATCATTGAATCAACATCCGACAAGTATACCAAAATCTCTCGGCAATGAACAATAATAAAATTGAGTTTCAAATCACTTAGAAAATGTGCCAACAGTTATGAGATGTTGATATTTGAGTTCCCTGTTCGATAGTAAATAATTAAGTACATAAATGAAAGCAAGTTACTTAACTTGATAGTAGTATTACCCTGTGCAAATTGCACAGACTAATAATTTTGAAAGACTCATAAAATTATATGAAACTCCAAAAAAGTATGAGAGAATTGAAAGAAATACCTCTTCAAGGGTATAGTTTAGTGAAATTTATCCTTAAAAATTGTTAGAGATTATGAAAGATAATAACAATAGAAATTAGGATTAGTATCCTAAACTAAGGTGCTTGAGATATTTACCCTAGATATCAAAATTGGAATACCTAGACTACTATCACATGCCAGTTTTTATAGGATAAATACTGTTTTGGGTACTGGGTTCTAAACCCACTCAACCCGTGTTCCGATATCCATACAATTAGTACGTGTAACACACGTGTTACCCAATGAATAATATTACACATAATATTATTCATATAGTGAGAATATACTTATATATCCAACAATCTCTTCATATATTCTCAATATATAAACGTACTAGATTATCTCATCAGTTCAACATGAAGCTAACTGGCTGATAGCAGTCTTTAAATAGAAGAAATGCATCACACAATGTACAGTTTATAAGGACTAAATCAATTATAAATCCGAATAGTTCAAAAAGACTAAACCAAAATAATTAAATAGTTCCAAACCATATCACAACATAATAGTTCACAATGACAAAACTAATTGGAAAAAACTGTCATAGTTTCAAAATCAAATAAAGTAAATAAACTTCAAGAACAAAGTAAGAGTTTTAAGCTCAATGAACACAAGGGTGTTACACTCAACAGAAGTTATACCAAGCAAGCAACTAATTTATTCTCGATAGAAATAAACTGAAACTCCGTCCTTGCACACTGCTTTATGTTTACTCCTCCATTTTGAGCAAATCACCTTTATGTTGACAGATTCAACTCTTCCATCTTTGCTAGCTTATTGAAAACAAGAATATCAAGTGACACATCTCTAAGAACTCCAACGAATTTAACAAAGTTTCTAGTTCAACAAAAGAATTAGTACAATTCATAATTAGCTTAGAAAAAATGTAATACAAGCATCACAATCAAGTTTCTTTAACTAAATAAAGAACAAGAACTATATTATGTTTCATATTGGAATGATAGAACAGTCAAATCAATTATGGTTAATTATGAAGTCAAATCAATTATGGTTAATTCTGAATCATCAAATTTGGAATGAAATAAGAATCCATAAAAGAGATATATCATCAAAATTGGAATGATATAACGATATTCTAAACATCAGAAACACATCAACAAGTTTTCATGTTTCGTATTGGAATAATATGATTATTCTAAGTAAATTCTCTAGATAAATAATACCATCAAAATTGGAATGACATTATATATTAAAAAAATTTACATTGAACTTTTCAAATTATCTAAAGCATGTCAACTGCCTAAAATTGATGCTTCAGTTTGAACTTCTCTATGGCTCCATTTGGATTCTAAATCTCAAAACAACTTGGATGTAAAAGCTTTTGACTCAATAGCTTTTAACTTCATTTTCTCCACATTTTTTATAATTAGATCACTTTCAAGTCTCTTAGCAAGAGCATTAGCCGTACTTGTCGCAATTGCACTTTATCTATGAGAAAGTTCAACTAGGCTTCTTTCAGCCTTAATATATTTTTCTTACAATTATAGAGTGAGTTGAGCTATAGTGTATTGTAACTTGATAGTCGCATAACAGAATTAGAGAGTTACTTAAACTTCTTAATGGATGACTAGCAACAAATTCTTCAGTCCACTCAGCATTTCCCCCTGCAGATGATAACACATAGAGGTCTGATTTCATGGATGATAACACAATGCCTATTTGCCTTTTAATTTCCATAACATTTCTGTTCCTCCTAGTGTAAACACATATCCACTAGTTATCGACTTTCACTAAATTCTGAGCATCATAAAACATCAGATTAGCCATTCATTCGAAGAATCACTAGAGTAGCACAAAGCAAACTCTTGAGTACCACTCAGGTATCTCATTAGCCTCGTAAGGGTACTCAAATGTGTATAGAATTATTAGTGAACTGCAGATCATACCTACCTCAAAGGCTATGTCTATTCTAGTACAGATTTTTGTATACATGAGACTTTTAATTCCTTTTGAATAATCTACCTGTCTCATAGTTGCACCATCATTAGGTGTCAACCTTTTATCATAATTATAAGGTATTTCAAAATACACTTTCAATTACTATATCCCCACTTTTGAAACACATTATTGATTTGATGAGTTTGACTAAGGGTTATCCCTTGCCAACTGAAACTCACTGTTATACCTATGGTGTCCACAATACCTAGGTTTTTCATGTTGAATTCTTTGGATAGCATAATTTTAACTTCATTTGTAATAGAGATGTCACTTCTAAGAACAGATATGTCAACAGAACAAGTAAATAATAGCCACTATATTTGACACACCACAAAGTTAAAGGCACTGATCTGAATTACTTGATTCATATACTAGGCTTTTTAAGAAATTTGTCAAATTATTTATTCATCGACTATACAAATTTTAAGAACA
Organism: Hemerocallis citrina; assembly: GCA_017893485.1. Lineage (NCBI taxonomy): Eukaryota > Viridiplantae > Streptophyta > Magnoliopsida > Asparagales > Asphodelaceae > Hemerocallis > Hemerocallis citrina. The sequence continues at coordinate 665,789 of JACEHZ010000520.1, read as the reverse complement.
TACAATGATTTTACTAAATTGTAAATCTTGTTCACTAAACATATTAGTTTAAAACTTTCAAATACAAAACTATTCAGTACAAAACATCACGTATAAAACTTTTAGTACAAAACTGTTTAAATATCCTTTATGAATAACAAATTTTTCAAAAGATGTAAGGGTAAGAAAAATACTTATTGTAGTAATATGACAAACATGTAGTAGACATCAAATAAATCTACCTCATTTTTCTCAGTCTATCCGTTAGCTACTAAAATGCATTAAATTTTGCTACTGAACAATCAAAATTAAGTTTCTTCTACAAAACCCCACCAACTTACTATAGTGTTAGCCCCTTTCGGCAGATCAACTAAATTAAAGTATTATTGTATGACGCAAAATCATCTCATTGTTTATTAAAGACTCTTCTTAGCTCATTTGTTATTCAAGTTTAAGTGTCAGTATAACTGGTTCTTGATTCCAACTGTGAATCATTGACCATTTCTATAGGACTAGATAATTTCATACATTTATCTTTGATGAACACATCTTCAAAAAACTCTGCAAGTCTAGATTCTTCTAACACAAATTAGATAGATCCAATATCTGTCCACAGAAGTACATTCTACACTTTCTAAGTACACACAAATATTTGTTATAGGTTCTACTTTAGACCTTCTAAGGTTATGTACTCTAACAAATGTATCACACCACATGTTTTCACATTAACAAAATTATTTGTATTTCTATCTTATAGTCTACATGGTGTAAATAATTTAGAGTGTGGTAACATATTGAAAATATGATTAACAATACAATATCACCCACAGTTACACAAAGTCAAACAACAATCAATAATATATAATTCAACATTTCACTAAGTGTTTGATTCTAACTTTTATCAATACCGTTTTGACTGTTGTAAATAGAGTGCACTAGAGATTATGCCAAATGCAAACTTCTCTTAAAATTGTTAAAACATATTCACCACCTCTATCAAATCTGAAACCTTTTGATCTTAGCATTTAACTAGATTTTTAATTCATAAAAATAGTGAGTGCTACATCGTCCATATATATATGAAAAACATTCAATAATCATCTACAAAGGTGATTAAATACTTATGACCAATTATCATCTCATTTAGTCACAAAGCTACTGAGATCACAAATATCAGAATGTCTTGACTCAAGAAGTTGTATACTCCTAGAGACCATACTAAATAATTTTCTAGTGATCATAATCTGAGCAAAACTTTTATATTTGTCATATTTGATGGAGTGTCATTTAGCAGAGTTATGAGTTATAACAAGAACAAAAAATTTAATATATAGTTCTCAAATCCTAGCCAATTTTGCTATGTTCAGGAACTATACACAATTAGAACTATTATTATTAATTGTCTCATTTGTTAAACTCAACTTATACATGTGATTGACAATATATGCACATTATAAGAGTTAATAAAAAATTACTCTATCACATTTTACAAAATTGTTTGCTTTCTCTAATGGTTCTAACAATGTCCACTTGCTAAAACACAGTAAGCAAAATTTTCTTTATTCGTTCTTCATCATCTTCGAAACGCTAAAAGAGATAATGACTAACATGTTATAATTCAACTTTGCCCACACAGTACAATGATCGAGAAAGAACAAAACGTAACAATTGAAGTCATATCGTACATTAAGAGATGCTCTCTACTACGTTACAAACATTTGCTATACATCTTATACATAAAAAATTTTATTTTATTTTATTAGAGAAGAAAATATATAATCTCACACAAAGTACAAACAATGAATTTGTCAAAATATCTATGCACATAGTATGATAAAGCACTTAACAACCCTAAATATGTTTGTTTTCAAAGCGAGAATAACTATGATCTAAAACTCTCAATCATGTGATAAAACGCACAAAACGTTAACATATTCATCACATGAAAATACTAAGAAAGATTAGAGCAGATCATACCGACACTTCAAGTTAGAAGTATCTTCCAAATTTGATGGAGAAGCCTGCGTAGTGCAGACTTATCATACTGTGATGCAAATCCATCGTCTCCAATACACACAATTTGTAAGTAACTTTGAAATTCCTACATTCATCAAATTATTAAAAATTAGCCAATTAAACGAATTATTAGCTCTATATAATTCTAACAACAATTTTATTGGAGATACAGTTTTATAGTCAAAACTATTATTTATCTTATCAAAATAAATATTTGATCTACAGCACACAGCCAAAACGGTTATTCAAAATTTGTTTAATTAAACAATGCATAATACAGTTTTGAACTTTGGCACTTAGCAACAAAATTCAAACAAGTAATTAAATAACACTTTAAATTTGGTGAAGAACTTATCTTTAATTTAGATCTGATCCAGTCCAAATATATTTGGATCTAGTCTTTAACAGCTTTCTTATTACTTTCACTAACTGCATCCACATCTCATATTGTGCTCTCTCTTTCAACAGTTAAACTCAAAACTATCAAATGTATCTCAGTTTCGGAAACTTGTATGCCCAATTAAGTTTTTCCTTTCTTAAGAAAAAAACTGTAAATTCCAAAATCTAGAGGGTTCATTCTGAATAGTTACTACTTACGTAATTTCAATAAAGAGAATGGTTTTTCTGTAAAAACTGTCTAATAAATAATAAGTAAAAAATTAAAGCAAATAAAAACAGCGCAGATGTTAAAGTTTAGAGTGGACTGTATCTTGATAAGAATCAAGGAAAATTGGAGGGTTAGATATGATTCAAAGTGCACAACAGTAGATCCACTACTCAGCCCCAAACATGCATCACAGATCTCAGCCAATGAGATTCTTATTTGGGTCAGATCTCAGTCAAACCCAAGAGAATCTTGGATCCCCTCTTCAAACCCAAACATGGAACACCAAATCCATCCACTCAAAAAATTCAGATCAGATCTGATTTGATCTCCAAAATCGATTCGTTGGGTCCGCTTCCTTCTCCTTTGTCGATTTCTTCTCAGGGTGATCACATCACAGAGGTGGAGATTGGTGGCCTGCAGCAGCACCAGCGGCGGCACCTATGACAGCAACTGCGACGGTTGGCCTGGACGGCGGCGGCATGCGTCAACGCCAACAACGGCGGTGGCGGCCTGTGTTGACGCCAATAGTGGTGGCGGCAGCATGCATCGCCGTCCAGAGGCGGCACCCAATGACGGTGCCCAGCGGCTACGGCTGCCGAATCCGATGAACGGGCTATTAGACGACCCGATTAGATTTCAACGATCGTTCTCTTAATCTCAAAATTAATTGTAATATCTCAAGATTGTTAGAGATTATGAGAGATAATAACAATAGAAATTAGGGTTAATATCCTAAACTAAGGTGCTTAAGATATTTACCCTAGGTATCAAAATTGGAATACCTAGACTACTATCACAAGCCAGTATTTATAGGATAAATACTGGTTTGGGTACTGGGTTCTCAACCCACTCAATCCGCATTTCGATATCCATACAATTAGTACGTGTAACACATGTGTTACCCATTGAATAATATTACACATAATATTATTCATATAGTGAGAATATACCTATACATCCAACAAAAATAAGGTTGGTGATTTTGGCTTCCAGATATCTGGCCAAAGCTCGCCCCATTACCATTCTAAAATAAAATTCCTTTCATTTCTCCTCCCTTCAATTCCAACATCATATTCCTTTCATCTTATAATGCAAAACCTTCATGCATTTTCAATTGCATGTGTGAATTTTGTTTCTTTCTTTTTTGAGCAACCATCCATATCCCAAGCACTCTATTTCTATTTATAGGTTATAACAGCAAAGACAAACCAAACTAACATATTGTATTAGTTCATCAACAATCTGAATTTCAAATGATTGTGCTGACTTAATCGAAAGCCTATCATGCGAGCTTTAAATATAACAAACTGAAGACTATTAGTATATTAGATACCAAGATATAATTACGAACATATAAATATAACAATCTGCTAAAAATAGCACCGATGATCCGTAAAGTCTATTGATAGAAAGGCCCAAAATATAAGGTTAAGAACCATAAGTTTACTGCTATACACATACATAACAGAATACGTGTCAAGTATCAGTCGAGGTTTCTAAAGTCCAATCCCAAAATCAATAAACTTTACAAATTTTACTGATAGACACTTACTAAACAGAAAACACTAACACTACAAAATTTGCAAATTAGAAGGCAAGAATCATGACAACACCATACTACCAAGGTTAACATTCAAAACGTTACAAAATTGTTACCCAATAAATAAGTACACTACATAAACATTAAGTCTACTAGTGCAGGAGGGAGATATATCATTATCATTAATTTAGATAAAAATGGCTAGGACGATTACTTATAGTTTTGGCCGATTTTTTAGCATGCGCATATTTCTTCGATGGCTGATAATGTTGACAGTAAGAAATTAATTAGAACCTTTTGAAACAAAATACTTGACTTTCCATGCTCATTCCAGCAGTTTGCAGCTTGACCCTGCGCGAAGAAGTAAATGTATCAGCTTGACAGATCAATGATCCTGCATCAGATTTGCAAAGGCTTGACTAAGTAGAGAAAGTTACCTGAAAACCGCCCATTTGTATTGCAAGTCAAAGCGTAAACGATTATCAACGAACCTTAAGAAGGACAAAGCAATTAACAAAACAATTAATACAATCACTACTATTAGCAATAACAATAAATAAATTTACTGACAAATTGTTTTCTTTAAATTCATACAATTCAAAATTTAATGTTCTCATTGTGGGAGTAAAATAAAGAGACAAACTTCGGTTATTTCTTCTTTTTTACAACAAAACCCTAAATTTTCTTATGTGCTTTTAATATATGAACACCTAATTATCATTAACAAAAAAAAAAAAACCACCTGATTAAGAATCTAATATCTATTATCTATTATCTAGGACTACAAATGCTGGAATCCTGTAACTTGTACTTTGTTTTTTTATAATAGTTTTTGATTGAAATTCTTCTCTGGGCTTTATCTATTATCTTGAAAAATCTTCTTTTTTTGTTCATTTTTGTGTGGATACGTTCTTATCACCTATTCTTTTTCTTCTTTGGAATGATGCTCGTTACCTTTTAGTATTCTTGACCATTGCCTTTACGGTTAAGTAGTACTCATCTCTGATTTTGTTAATAACTTGAAATGAGGGACTAAGTACTATTTGCCTAAGAAATACATGGTTGGTTTTTCAACTAATTTATTCAGAATGCATTGAATATTTTTTAGCAAAAGGCTACGTGGAAGATGAGTTTAAGATATTATAAAGTTCCATCGATCATTTATTCTTTTGCATGTTTTTTCCTTGACAAAGATTGGTGGAGATGGATTTATTAGGATTAGTATCATTATAAAATGGTTGAATCAGCTTATCTGTGATGTGGATTTGTTAAGTTTGGATCATCCATTAATGTGGTTTATATGGAAAGGGAGATGTGACGAAGCTTTATGTATAGAAAAGATACAGGATGGAAGCTCATTTGAATTGCACACCAGCTGTTCGGCAAAATGGCCCAACTATGATGAAACTTGGAAAAACTAAACAGTTGTTTGGAAAAATGAACACATTAGAACCCAACTGATCCTCTCCAACAATTTTTATGATGCACGTCGAACAACTTTCCTCAACTTTCCAACTTTCATCAAAACCAAATGCCCCCAACCTTTCGTTGCCTTTAGTTTGTAGACGAAGCAAAAGGATTGCGACCTGTTTGCATTCAGTGTCTAAACTTTTCTTCTTCTTTCTTCTCAAACAAATCAACACACTCAGACCATAATTAGTTCATTGAACTTTTTTAATTCAAATCTAACTCGAAATAATCAATTATGTCAGAAAATCATAGTCTAAATGAATCTATACTTCAAGTATCATAGATAATAGTGACATGTACAAAACACCCTCCCTCAACTAAATTTATTGATTCACATTACTAAACTATTGAAGCCTCTAGCTGTATTGGATTTGCTATATGAATATTAATCACAGATTAATTTAAAAGGATTTTCTTTATGAATATATATTTCTTTTGGACTCAGTTTGTGTCTAACTTATAGAAAGAAAATAAACTTGAACCTATCAGTTGACCTTAATCGACAATTAAATTCTCTGGATTTGCAAAACAAATATATATATATGTTTACTCGGTGTATGTGAAGACCACAAAAATTTAATTCACTTTGACAAATATTCTTTCTGGTCATTGTTTCAATAACGGATCTCAAACAATTTTGAAATTGAATGTTCGAACTAACCTCTAAATCAACCTAGAAACATGTCATTCGTATTCGCCTTCAATGAGAGAGAAAGTTAGGAGAGAGATCGGAAACAAACAGCGAGACCGAAGACGAAAGATGAAACTAACATGAGATCGTAATCGCTTCTTCTATCCTTGTCATCATCTTCTATGATGAGAGAGAGTGGGCCTGTGAACGGCTAATGGCGGTGGATTTGCGAAGGGCTAGGTCGAACGGCGGTGGAGTTGCAAAGGGCTGACGGCGATCGACGACGGACTGGACTGGCAAACGACTAACGTCTGCGGAGTTGAGAATGGGAAACAGCGACTGGCGGTGGAGTGGGCCTGCGAGCAACGGATGTCGGCGGGGTTGTGAACGGTGCACGGCGAACGACCACCTCAAGTAAATTTATTGATTCACATTACTCAACTATTGGTGACTCTAACTGCAATTGGCTTTGCTATATGAATATTAATCACAAATTAATTTCGAAGGATTTTCTATACGAATATATATTTCTTTTGGACTCAGTTTGTGTCTAACTTGTAGAATGAAAACAAACTTGAACCTATTAGTTGACATTAATCGACAATTAAATTCTCTAGATTTGCTATATATATATATATACTAGATTTGCCTGTGGGCACGTGCCTACGGCACGTCGTTCCTGTGGGCACGTGCCTACGGCACGTCTTCGGAATGATACAACATATGAAAGTCTTGTAAACAGTAAAACAATGTAGCTCAAGTTTGAATAGTAAAACAATAATTAGTTGTAAATAAAAGTCCATGTTTCCATTAGTATATTTTGAAAATTAATTATAAATGGGGGTGTAAAATCCAACTTCTTAGAACTTTGAGTGTGGAAAATGATGAAATTTAACTGTTGATGAGATATTTGCTATTTTCAATGTAACATGAGTGATGCGGTTTGTTTTTGGTCGCAGTGTGGATGCACCAGGTGTAAGTTCGGACTCAATTTGTAATGAGGAAAGAGTGCGGCACGGGATGACGAGCGGGGAGCTCGCTTCGGTGCTTGAGGATCGGCTCGGATGGCCTCGCCTCGATTACCTGCAGACGGTCCTGAAACACCGGGGTTTATCCTGGTGGCGGACCTTCCGACGATCTAGTCAGTCTCTGTGAGAGAGTAGCAATAACTAGGGAAATTTAGGTGGCAAAGATTTATTACCTCAAAAGGTGGGTGAGGGTCTGGTATTTATAGGGAATACCAACCGGGTTTGGATCCGCTTGGGGGCCGGGTCTGAACCCGAAAGCCCATGGGCCTGACGTGGCAGGAGGCCCAGGGGGTTTAGAGCTGACGTGGTAATGCCAAGAGTGGTATAGGACTGACGTGGCAAAGCCCTAGGTGGTATTTGAAGCTGACATGGCTGATCATGGAGCTCCTGTGCCTCTGGGGGAATCGGATGGCCTAGGTTGTGCCAGGTCATCCTCATTCCTCGCCAGACTGGGCGGACGGCCCGTGGGGCTGTCGTGGATCAGAGGCCGAGGGCCACCGAGGCTCGTCGAATACGAGGAGACCAGTTCTGTGGGGGTGAACTTGAGGCTCGGTGCCGACCCTGTAGTGGTCCGAAGCCGAGCCGGATTGTTGTTTTTCTTACTTTTGAGCGAAAGCTGTCCTGGACCCTGGTTGGGCCCCAGGCCATTTTTACCTTACCACACAAGCTCCCCACTCCTGCGGGGGTGCGGGAGTTAGCCGTGGAGGAGTGTTTATGGTCGTGGAAATGGGATGGCGAATCGCTGTGTCTTCCTGAGAAGATTACCCTGGTGCTGGACCGGACCTCGAGCTGGCAAGGGATTATGGGTCGGTAATGGCGATGGCGAGCCGTTGTGTCTTCCTGAGAAGATTACCCTGGTGCTGGACCGAACCTCGAGCTTTCGAGGGATTATGGGTCGGCAAGGGCAATGGCGAGCCGTTGTGTCTTCCTGAGAAGATTACCCTGGTGCTAGACCGAACCTCGAGCTTTCGAGGGATTATGGGTCGGCAAGGGTGATGGCGAGCCGTTGTGTCTTCCTGAGAAGACTACCCTGGTGCAAGACCGAACCTCGAGCTTTCGAGGGATTATGGGTCGGCAAGGGCGATGGCGAGCCGTTGTGTCTTCCTGAGAAGATTACCCTGGTGCTAGACCGAACCTCGAGCTTTCGAGGGATTATGGGTCGGCAAGGGCGATGGCGAGCCGTTGTGTCTTCCTGAGAAGATTACCCTGGTGCTAGACCGAACCTCGAGCTTTCGAGAGATTATGGGTCGGCAAGAGTGATGGCGAGCCGTTGTGTCTTCCTGAGAAGATTACCCTGGTGCAAGACCGAACCTCGAGCTTTCGAGGGATTATGGGTCGGCAAGGGCGATGGCGAGCCGTTGTGTCTTCCTGAGAAGATTACCCTGGTGCAAGACCGAACCTCAAGCTTTCGAGGGATTATGGGTCGGCAAGGGCGATGGCGAGCCGTTGTGTCTTCCTGAGAAGATTACCCTGGTGCAAGACCGAACCTCGAGCTTTCGAGGGATTATGGGTCGGCAAGGGCGATGGCGAATCGTTGTGTCTTCCTAAGTAGATTACCCTGGTACTAGACCGAACCTCGAGCTTTCGAGGGATTATGGATCGGCAAGGGTGATGGCGAGCCGTTGTGTCTTCCTGAGAAGATTACCCTGGTGTAAGACCGAACCTCGAGCTTTCGAGGGATTATGGGTCGGCAAGGGCGATGGCGAACCGTTGTGTCTTCCTGAGAAGATTACCCTGGTGCTAGACCGAACCTTGAGCTTTCGAGGGATTATGGGTCGGCAAGGGCGATGGCGAGCCATTGTGCCTTAGAATGTTTGAGCGGGGCGGCCTGCTGTCCTTGCGGAGCATTGAAGGCGCTCCGGGATCTGTGCAATGTTCCAACTTCCTAGGGACATTGATGGCGCTGCCTAATAAATGCATGGCGCATGGGCTTCCGTCATTTGGCTTTCCCCATGTCATAATGGCCGGTCTGTGGGGGAGGTTATAAATACTCCTCTCCCCCCAGCGGGTTTGATCACAGCAAGGGTGGTCCATCGGCCATCATAGGTGTCTGCCCTGGGGCGGACGCCTGTCTCTTGCAAAATTTTAACCCTGGTCGTGGTGGTGGTTACTCTGCCGCCCGGATCTTCTCTTGGATCTGATGGCCCTGATACGGTAGCCAGATCTAGGGGATATCAGGGCGAGAGGGATAATTGACCGAAATCTGGACCGGGGGATAAGGAGCCTCGGATTGGTGGTGACTTTGCCGTCCGGATCCTTTTTCGGGTCAGACGGCCCTGACACGGTTGTTTGGCCCGAGAGAGATCAGGACGGGAGGGGTATCAACCGTATTCCGGACCTGGGGATGAAGAGCCTCGGATATGTGGGTCGATCCGCTTTCCGATAGGGTTCCAAGCGATGGTGGCTTTTCTTCAACCCTCGAACAGTTCGGGGTTTCGGCTGCCGAGGAAGTAAGCCCCAAGTTGTTCGCGGGTGAAAGGGGAGCCGACCGAGCCCTGGAGCCCGGGGCACAGGCGATGGTGGCTTTTCTCCCACCCGGGAACAATTCGGGGTTTCGGCTGCCGAGGCTGTAAGTCCCAAGTTGTTCGTGGGTGAGAGGGGAGCCGACCGAGCCTTGGAGCCTTAAATCTTAAGTAAAAATTTTTCTCCGCCGAACACTTCATCCGAACCGACCCCTGTGTGGTCTCCAACCGGCGCTAGGTGACGTCAGCAGCGCGAGTTTCGAGGATGACGTGGCGCGATTCCATTGGTGGCAGGCGCGCGCTATTCGAGGAATAGTAGCGCGAAAATCGAGGCGTCGCCTCTCTCTCTATAAATATCCCTCCCCCTTTTTTCTGCTCATTTTTCTTCTGCTGCCTTCTTAAAAAGAAATCGAACACTTCAGCGCTCGGCTTGACTGTTTAGCAGCACCGGCTCGTCAGTCTGAGGCATCCAAAAGGTTAGTTTGTAAGTTTCTTTTGTTAGGCACAGATGGATAGGGCTCAGTCTGGCTCGTCGGCGTCGACGTCGAGGGGGAAAGGGAAACCTGCCTCAAAATCGACTTCGTGGGAGGAGCCAGTGCTTGAGGAGGAGTCAGTACAGAATGTGGAGCCTACTGATTCGACTTCGTGGGAGGAACCAGTGGGTGAGGAGGAGCCGGTGTACAATGTGAAGCCGTTACGCTCCCGGAAACCTTTCGTGGTGGAGAGTAGCGAGTCGGAGGAAGCAAGCGACAGTTCGGACGAAGTCCAGATCTTAGAGTTAGCTTCCGAAGAGGAGGGTGGCGCGAAGGAGGGTGAAGCCGAAGGGCCTCAAAATCCGACCGGTCTGGGACGATTATCTACCCCCTCGCCGGAAGGAGCCAAGAAGAAGAGGGCTCCGAAGAAGAAGGGGTCGAGGGCCGGTGGCTCGAGCCAGGCGCCCGTTTTCCGTAATTTAATGACAGGGTCGCCCGTACGACCGAAGCGGTTCCGTCGGTACCCCGACGACCTTTCCGACCAGGAGCTTTTTGGGGTCCAGCCCTCTCCGAGCCGGAAGAGGGTGAAGATGGACACGCTACCGACCACCTTGGAGGCCGGTGACCTGGAGGTTTTGCAGTTGGCGTATCACATAGGGTCCGGCTACGAGCTCATGCTACCGAGCTCTACCCTTCGGCCGATCGACCCCCTGCCTGATTGGTATTGCATCTTTCCCGTGGACGCCTTCATCTCTGGACTGAGGCTGCCAGTCCACCCGTTTGTTCGGGATGTGTTGAATTGGGCTTCCTTGGCGCCTATGCAGTATGGGCCGAACTCCTGGAAGCAGATCATCTGCTTCGTGCTGATGTGCGAGGAGCAGAAGGTACCCCTACGGCTGAATGTGTTCTGAGCGATGTTGATGATCAGCTCGTCGGCTGAGGGTGTTTACTACATATCGCCTCGGAGTAAGGGGAAGGTCGTTCACGGTCACCCGGACTCCATCAAGGAGTGGAAGAAAAAATATCTGGTGATCCGGAGTGAGGAATCTTGGAACATCCCTACTCGATGGAACCACTCCAAGCCGAGCTACAAAACGTCGAGGCCGAGGGACCTGACGGTCGAGGAGTGGGGGTTTGTTGAGCGTCTCCGTCTGTCGCACAGTATCAGTTGGACGAAGGTGACGGAGGGTCACTTGGTGAGCGTCGAACTGAGCCCGGCCGTTATTTGTATGTAGTTGTTTCTTTTCCCTCAATTTTCTTGTTCTTTTGCGCTCATTGTCCTTAATGGGTCTTTTTGCAGATATGGACCCAGAATCGATAAAGGCAAAGAGGCTCGCCATGAAGAAGGAGAAGGCCGAGAAGAAGGGGGACGTGATGAAGGCGAGGGGGTCATCCCAGGTGGTCTCCGAGGCCCCAGTTCAGTCGAGGGTCAAAAGGACTCGCTCAGAGACAGGCAAGGACGTGGCGGCTCAGGGGGGCTCGGACCAGGGCAAGGTAGCCGATCTTGATAAGGGGAAGGGTCCTCTGGTGGATCCAGAGGTAGAGGAGAGGCTTCGGCGACCGTGGGTGCCGAGTTGGTCGATCCACGAGGGTGACTGCCTGACCCGAGGGCGCCAGGCCGTCGAGGTGGCGAGTAAGCTGGCGACCCCCTGGGATCGTTCGGAGATGAATGCCGAGACCCTGGAGGAGGCGTACACTCGCCTCGCACAGGCTAATGTGCTGGTAAGTCTGCCGACCCCTCTTGCCTTGTGATTACTTCGTAATGGAGGTTTTCTTAGTAGTGCTTGGTTATTTTAGGCGACCGTGCAGGGGGCCCACATGAGGGGCCTTTATGAGGCGGCCTTGAAGCGGGAGCAAGACCGGGCCGACAAGGCCGTGTAGAAGATAAAGGAGATGAAGATAGAGCTCGAAGGCTCTCACAAGAGGGAGCAGGAGATGAAGACGGCGTTCGACAAGGAGAAGGAGGAATGGGCGAAGAAGATGGCGGCTCAGAAGAAGAGGTTCGCCAAGGAGAAGGATAAGTTGACGGAGACGGGACAGCTCCTGGTGATCAAAGCCCAGGACGAGTGCTACGCGAAGGCCCTCAGTCATGTGAGGCACTTCTACCCGACCGTCGACCTGTCCAACTTTGACTGCGATATGGAGATCGAGGGGACACCGAAGACCCCCAATGAAGAAGGGCCCGTTGATGACCCGGCTGCCGACCTCCCTGTGAACCCGACCGAAGTTGAGGTGGGAAAACAAGTTGTATAGTTTTGTCTTTCTTTTTCCCTCTCTCGATTGTATTTACCTTCTGCGGACTGGCCACTGCATTTTTTGTACGAAGTGATTCAATTTATAAAAAAGGATTTTTGACTGGCCAAGTGTTTTGACCTCAGAAATTTCCGAACCTCCTTGCTTATGTGTTTTGAGTGGGCTGGTTCTCTTGTAGGTTGCGGCTCCCCTTCCCGAGGTGGACCCCCGTCGTACCGACGTGGCGTGGCTCCGGAGCAAAGTCGAGGCCCTGGAGGCCACGTTGGTTCGCTACCGAAAGGGGGCTCGTGACACTGATGCGGCCTTCAACTATTATCGGAACAAGTCTGAAGCCCTAAGTGAGGAGGCGAGCCGGCTGAGGAGGGCGATGGTGGATCGGGACCTCGGGAGTGTCGGTCTTGGATATACCATGTCGAGTGCATCGGTGCAGAGGCCCTCCTCTGAGAGGCTACTTCGTGATGTCATAGTGGAGAAGGAGATGGAGATACAGCGTTATAAGACAACGCTGGGTGTCTCGACATCTTCCTCGTTGGGTCGGCGAGCGGAGGGGGTTCCCTCTGCGCTGCTGCTGCTGGAGCATATGCGACCAGTTGATGCCCAGAGCTCCGTAGCTGGTGTGTCGACCGTGGCTGAGCCTAAGGATCACCACGACGAGGAGAGGGCTCCCAGTCGTTCGGTCGGAGTGGTCCTGCCCTTCGTCGGACCCGAGGGGCCCTAAGATAGCTGCTTTCTTCCGTTTGAGATGAGTGTAGTGGTCCTGTAACGGTCTTTGTTTGTTTTTCTGAACAAAATAAAGGAGTATGAATAAAGAATTCTTTTCACTCTTTGCCTTGGTCAATAGTGTAGTGAATGACGGCGGAGGTGAGGTTCGGCCCCGTCGATCCGTGAGGGATCGGCGCGGGGCGTTAGGAAGATTTCCTGGCCTGAAGCCGGGTCGGACCTACCAAGACGTTGGGGACGATACCGGAGTGAGGACTTGGGTGCCGATCCCATTGTCCGGTGTTAGGTCGGGGCTGCCGAGGCATTTGAAGTTTGACAAAAAGAGATTTCTTTCATACATGATGGGGAGGGTCGCTAAAACGGCCCTTTACACATGACAGCTTACACAAAATATTATTTACATTAGCCAAGCTAGAACCTATGTTCGCTCTTCTAGGAACTTCATTAGGTGCTCGGCGTTCCAGGGCCGGCTGATAAGCCGACCGTCCATGTCTGCCAGTCGGTATGTACCAGGGCGTACAGCCTCGACTAAACGGTATGGGCCTTCCCAGTTAGGAGCCAATTTCCTCTTCTTGGTTGGATCAGAGACGGATAGTTTTCGTAACACGAGGTCTCCCGCCTTGATGTTTGTGGGGTGGACGTTCTTGTTGTAAAACTTCTCGATCCGTTGTTGGTAGATGCTTCTCCGGATTGAAGACTTTTCCCTGACCTCGGCGACGAGGTCCAGATTGGCCCTTAGGCCCGACGAATTGTCAGCTTCATCGAAGGCTATGATCCGGGGAGAAGGCAGGCCGACCTCGACGGGGATAACTGCCTCCGTCCCGTAGGTCAAACTGAACGGCGCCTCTCCCGTGGGGATCCTCTTGGTGGTTCGGTGCGCCCAGAGCACGCTAGGCAATTCTTCGACCCACAGCCCTTTGGGGGAACTGTCGAGGCGCTTTTTGAGGCCGTCGAGGATTTGCCTGTTCGCATTCTCTGCCTAGCCGTTGGACTGAGGGTGGCAAATAGCGGAGAAACGCTGCTGGATGCCGATATCTGCGCAGAAAGTTTGGAAGTTCTGACCTTGGAATTGGGTTCCGTTGTCCGTGACGAGAACCCGGGGGATTCCGAACCGGCAAATGACGTTCTTCCAAAAGAATTGTTGCACTTGGCGCTCGGTGATGCTGGACAGAGGCTCGACTTCGAGCCACTTGGTGAATTAGTCGATGGCGACTATCAAGAATTTCTTTTGCCCTACCGCTACGGGGAAGGGGCCCACAAGGTCCATGCCCCACATGGCGAATAGCGTGGGACTAGCCAGGGATCGGAGATTGGCTTGAGGAAGCCTCCTGATATGGGAGAACCTTTGGCATGGGCCGCACCTCTTGACTAGGTCTTGCGAGTCTTGGAGCATGGTCGGCCAATAGTACCCCTGATTCAGAGCCTTCCGAGCGAGCATCCTGCTCCCCATGTGGCATCCGCCGATCCCCTCATGAAGATCTTTCAGCGCGTAGCTGGCCTCGTCGCTGGTGAGACAGCGGAGATATGGCTTGCCGTCGGCCAAGGTGTATGAGCGTTTGAAGAGGATGTCATCAATCATGACGAACCTTTCAGTTCGGACCCTGACCCGTCTGGCCTCGGCCCGGTCTTCAGGAAGCTCGGCATTAATTAAGAATCTCCGGATTGGGGTGGTCCAGTCGTCCGGACTGGCAATGCCTTGCACACACATTGCCTCCTGGTTTTGGTCAATGATACTGGGCTTTAGAAGGATTTCTATAAGTACCGTTTGGTCGAGACCCTAGAAGGAGGAAGAGGCGAGTTTTGACAACGCGTCTGCTTGAGCGTTCTGCTCCCTAGGGACTCAAATGACGGCGGAGTGGCAGAAGGATGCTAGGAGACGTCGTACCACTGCCAAATATCTCATCATGCGATCATCGCGGGCTTCGTACTCTCCGGTGATCTGTTTGACCACGAGCTGAGAATCACTGAAGGCCCGGATTTGCTTGGCTCCGGCTCGATGTGCTAGGGTCAATCCAGCGATCATGGCCTCGTATTCCGCCTCGTTGTTGGAGGCCGGAAAGTTGAGGCGAAGGGAGTATTGAAGCAGGAATTGGTCGGGGCCACGAAGAATGATGCCAGCCCCACTTCCCGTTTCGCATGATGATCCATCGACAAAGACCTCCCAGGTCGGATCCGAGGCCTCGGTGCTGGGCTGCTCGGAGATGGTGCACTCGGTTATGAACTCGGCGAGGGCCTGCCCTTTGATGGCCGTCCTCGGCTGGTAGCTGATGTCGAACTGACTTAGCTCAATTGACCACTTGACTAAGCGGCCGGAGTTTTCGGGCTTGTGAAGGACAGTCTTTAGTGGCTGGTCGGTCAGTACTTGGACGGAGTGGGCCTGAAAATAAGGACGAAGCTTCCGGGCTGCCATGACTAAAGCACAGGCCAATTTCTCTATCTTTGCGTACCTCATCTCGGCGGGGAGCAGAACTTTGCTCACAAAGTACAATGGTCTCTGGACTCCATCTTCCCCTCGGACGAGGACGGCGCTGAGGGCGCTATCCGAGGCGGACAGGTAGAGCCATAGTGGTTCGCCCGGCTCGGGCTTGCTGAGGAGAGGAGGGTTGGCGAGGTACTGCTTCAGCTGTTCGAAGGCTTCTTGTTGAGGGGTACCCCACTCGAAGCCCCCCTTTCCGCGTAGAGCTTTGAAGAAGGGGAGAGACTTCTCCCCTGACTTGGAGAGGAAACGGCCGATTGCAGCCAACCGGCCTGTAAGCCTCTGAACCTCCTTGACATTCCGGGGCGGGGCCATGTCAATAATAGCTTGGATTTTCTCGGGGTTCGCCTCGATACCGCGCTGGCTGACGATGAACCCCAGGAATTTCCCAGTCGAGACGCCGAAGGCGTATTTAGCCGGGTTGAGCCTCATGTTGTGATGTCGGAGGACTCCGAAGGCTTCCTCGAGGTCGGCGACGTGGTCCGGCCTGGCCCAGCTTTTGACGAGCATGTCGTCGACATAGACTTCTACGTTGCGGCCGATCAGGTCTTTGAAGATTCTTTTGACGAGCCGTTGGTATGTGGCTCCGGCGTTCTTTAGCCCGAAGGGCATAACGCGGTAGCAGAAAAGACCCTGGTCGGTGACGAATGAGGTCTTGGAGATGTCCGGTGGAAACATCCGGATCTGATTGTACCCTGAGAATGCATCCATGAAGGACAGTAGCTCATGCCCCGAGGTTGCGTCGATTAAAGCGTCGATGCGGGGGAGGGGGAAAGGATCTTTCGGACATGCTTTATTTAGATCCGTGAAGTCGATACAGATCCGCCAGCCCCCGGTTGCCTTCTTCACCATGACGACATTAGCCAACCACTCGGGGTAGCTGACTTCCTGAATAAATCGAGCCGACAAGAGTTTGTCGACCTCCGTCTTCACAATTTGCTGCCTCTCCGGGGCGACTTTGCGCCTCTTTTGGACGACCGGCTTAGAGTCTGGGATGACGCTCAGCCGGTGCATAATCAAGTCTTCGGAGATCCCAGGCATGTCAGAGGGCTTCCAGGCGAAGAGATCAACGTTGCGGCAGATGCAGGCGATTATGCCTGGCTTCAAGTCCTCGTGGAGCGAGCGGCTCACCCGGAACCACTTTGATTCATCCTCGGCACCGAACGGGACCTCCTCCAGCTCGTCGACAGGCTCGGGAGCGGGGCCGTCCCTCTCGGGTTCGAGTTCAACGGCGTCGAGGGGGAACACACCACCTCCGACGGCGGTCATGTAGCACGACTGCGCTGCTTCTTGGCTACCTCGGACGATGCCGATCCCTTGCAGGGTGGGAAATTTGAGTTTCAGATGGTAAGCCGAAGGTACCGCTTGAAGGAAGCATAATCCGGGTCGGCCGAGTATGGCGTTGTAAGCCGCTTTGACGTTTACCACCATGAAGTCCATGGACTCGGTCCTCTTGACAGGAGCCGATCCTGCGGTGACGTCGAGAGTAACAATCCCTTCTATTACGACAGGGACGCCAGAGAACCCATGCAAAGTATATCCGGCTGGCTTAAGCTTGCCTCTGGGCAGTTTGAGATTCTCGAATGCTTCGAGAAAAAGAATATTTACCAAGCTGCCGTTGTCAACGAGGATTCGGCGAACTTCACAATTAGCCATGTGGAGGCCAATGACGAGGGCATCGCAATGAGGGAGGCGAACGCCTTCGAGGTCCTCTCCGGAGAAGGAGACAGGCACCGGTTGCAACCGGGGTGGGGGGTTGTCTTGGACAGTATTCACTTCCCGGATGAAGGCTTTTCGGGAAGTATTTGACTCTCCCCCCATTGGCCCCCCGTGGACACAGTACAAGATAAATGGCGTATCTGCGGCTCCCTCTGGTTCGGGATCCCGACCCTGGATGCGGTTCGGAGTAGGGTTCGGAGGCGAAGGCCTCCTGTTCCTAGCATCTTGCCGATCCCGTGGGCCTTCTCTGGTGAATTCTCGGAGGTACCCTCTTGAGATGAGTTCCTCAATCTCGTCTTTCAGGGCCCGACATTGGTCGGTTTCGTGCCCATGATCTCTGTGGAAACGGCAGTAGAAGTGCTGATCTCGCTTCTTGTTGTTACTTGGTCGGGGAGGTAGTCGGACAATGCCTTTGTCTTCGATTTCTAAGAGGATGGCAGATATGTTATGTGTCAAGGGAGTGTACCTTTCGAAGCGAGAGACCGGAGGTGCCCTCTTCGCACCTACTCCTTCCTTTGCTATTTTCTTGGCAGGTTCGGCCTCATCGACCTTGCGCTTGCCCGTCCCACGACTTCTTTGCTGCCCTCTGGGTTAAGAGCTTCTTCAGCTCGTATATACTTCTCGACCCGGTTGAGAAGGTCAGGGAAGTCCAGAGGTGGCCTCTTTGCTAAGGAGACCTTGAGCTGGTTGTGCCGGACATTGTGTCGGAAAGCTGCCGAGGCGACCCCGGCGTCGAGGGCAGAGACGGATCTGGCCTCGGTTGTGAACCTCTTGACGAAGTTACGGAGCGACTCCCTATCCTTTTGGGTAAGGTCGAGCAGGGAAGCGCTCGTTCTCTCTGCCTTTTTGGCTGGTGATGAAGTGGGCCAGGAACCTGTTTTCCAGCTGGTCGAACGAGAAGATCGAGCCAGGGGAGAGCTTGGAGAACCAATCTCTGGCCGGACCCCGGAGGGTGGCCGGGAAGGCTCGGCACAGCAGGGGATCCGAAGCGCTGTGAATCATCATGAGGGTTTTGAAGCCCTCCATGTGATCAGCTGGATCACCCTCACCGTTGTATGTCTCGAACTGCGGAGGTCGGAAGTTCCGAGGGATCTCCGCTTCTATGATGTTGACAGAGAATGGAGGTCGAGAAGGTCCCCGACCTAGGGCTAGGTTGGGATTCCCGTCGCCGATGCGCTCGATTCGATTCTCCATCTCTAGAAGGCATCGGAGCACCTCGTCTGCGCGTTCAGGAGGGGGGGTCGGCGCACGAGTGTGACTCCTTCCTTTGCTCATTTGAGGGGGTCGGCCATAGGTCGCGGACCTTGGCGCTCCACGAAGGGCCTCCAAGATTTCATCTCTGAAGCTCCTGAACTCGCCCCTGGTGACCCCGCCATGGTCGGAAGGGTCGGGTCGGGGCGTAGGAATTCGGCCGATGCGGCTGAGTGCCGACGGCCTCTCCCCTTGTGCAGGCCTGGAATGGTTCGGGGCCGAGTTGGAAGCGGTCCCTCCCCTAGCCTGGCTAGCCCTTCTGTTTAGAATGACCCGATGAAGGTCAGGTTCGGCGACGCGTGAAACGCTTCGTTGGGGTCCGGGGTTTGCCCCCGGATTATTGGATGCCTGCCCTCCGTCGAGGGCCCCCTCGGGAGGAGGCCCGTCTGGTTGGGCGGAACGGGCCGATCTTCGGGCTCGGGGAGCCATGGGAGATCGGGTCGAGGGAGAGCATCGGTTGCGAGGCTCGGACTGTCGTCCGCACCGAATAAAGTGTTCCCACAGACGGCGCCAACCTGATGCGGTTTGTTTTTGGTCGCAGTGTGGATGCACCAGGTGTGAGTTCGGACTCAATTTGTAATGAGGGAAGAGTGCGGCACGAGACGACGAGCGGGGGGCTCGCTTCGGCGCTTGAGGATCAGCTCGGATGGCCTCGCCTCGATTACCTGCAGACGGTCCTGAAACATCGGGGTTTATCCCGGTGGCGGACCCTCCGATGATCTAGTCAGTCTCTGTGAGAGAGTAGCAATAACTAGGGAAATTTAGGTGGCAAAGATTTATTACCTCAAAAGGTGGGTGAGGGTCTGGTATTTATAGGGAATACCAACTGGGTTTGGATCCGCTTGGGGGCCGGGTCTGAACCCGAAAGCCCATGGGCCTGACGTGGCAGGAGGCCCAGGGGGTTTAGGGCTGACGTGGCAATGCCAAGAGTGGTATAGGGCTGACGTGGCAAAGCCCTAGGTGGTATTTGGAGCTGACATGGCTGATCATGGAGCTCCTGTGCCTCTGGGGGAATCGGATGGCCTAGGTTGTACCAGGTCATCCTCATTCCTTGCCAGACTGGGCGGATGGCCCGTGGGGCTGTCGTGGATCGGAGGTCGAGGGCCACCGAGGCTCGTCGGATACGAGGAGACCAGTTCTGTGGGGGTGAACTTGAGGCTCGGTGCCGACCCTGTAGTGGTCCGAAGCCGAGCCGAATTGTTGTTTTTCTTACTTTTGAGCGAAAGCTGTCCTGGACCCTGGTTGGGCCCCAGGCCATTTTTACCCTACCACAATGAGCAATAAAAAATGCATAAAAAATCTAAAAATTTACAAACCTGAAATCTGAAAATATAAATTTCTGAGTAAATAGAGAGATAATGAGTGAGAGAGAGAGAGAGAGAGAGAGAGAGAAATAAATAAATAAATATATAAAGGAGTTGTTTTGGGGATTTGAATTTGAGTTTTGGGGGAAAACTTTTGGCCGGGAAAATATGTTTTGTGAGGTTAGATCTGAACCATTGATTTCAACCCTATTTAATGAGAGCCACTTGATAGCTTTCTTTGAGTTTTATTTTATATACTAGATTTGTCCGTGGGCACGTGCCTACAACACGTCTTCAGAACGATACAACATATGAAAAGCCTTGTAAACAGTAAATCAATAATTATGTAGCTCAAGTTTAAATAATATGACAATAATTAGTTGTAAATAAAAATCCATGTTTCCATAAGTATGTATATGTATATATATAGAGAGAGGGAGAGAGAGAGAGAATTAAATAAATAAATGAGTTGTTTGGGGGGGGGGATTTGAATTTGAGTTTTGGGGGAAAACTCTTGAGGAAGATCATCCTGTTATCCCTAGAGTAACTTTTATCCGTTGAGCGATGGCCCTTCCAAATGTGTTCTGTGAGGTTAGATCTGGGCCTTTAATTTTTTGGGGGATTGAAGGAGAGCCACTTGATAGCTTTTTTTGTGTTTTATTATATATATATATATATATATATATATATATATATATATATATATATATATATATATATATGGCAAATGCTCTGTTGAAAATGGGTGTGTTTTCAACGGGTTGGAAATCACAAATCTGAGCCGTTGGATTGCTCAAGATCTTGATCAACGACTTAGATCGAAACCAATAGCGCTCCCACTAAAGGGATCTAAAAGTAGAGGGGCATATTTGTAACTTTACGCCAAAGAATGCTTTAGACTTAACGTTTTTTTGGCGTGAAGTTTTTTTTGGAAAAAACTTATACTTATGCCGTTGTTGGGAACAACGGCCTAGGTTGAATTTTTTTAATAAAAAAAACAACCTAGGCCGTTGTTCCCAACAACAACCTAAGTATGTACATACTCAGATCTGAGCCATCTCCTTCATTCTTCGACAACTCTCTCTCTCTCTCTCTATATCTGGAGCTCCCGAAACCCAATCCCCAAACCCTAGCTCTACTCCAACCTCCTCTCTCTCGATCTGAAACTCTTCTCAATCTCCCCCTCTTCTCGATCTATCTCTATCTATCTCTCCCTCTCCCGAATACCCCAAACCCTAATCCAATCCAAAATCTCCCCAACTCACCCGAACCCTAGCCCAAATTCTACGATACCGTATACTCTACAACTTGTTCGTCTACAGCAGCGGCTCCTCACATCTTTGACAACTCTCTCTCTCTCTCTGGACTAGGTAGTCATTTTTTCACAATTTAGTATAATGAACTATGTTAATTTATTGAATATTTTTTCAGTTTTTAAGTTTAATTTTTGTACTATGCGTAGTAGTCTTCAATTCAGAGAGTGTATAATTTTTGTATCATGTGTGTTGTATATACTTTGTGGACATTTTTGTAGATGCAGTGTTAGTTGTAGTTGTAGAATATAGGAAAAGCAAACAAATGAGATCCAAAAACTCCAAAATTTGATGACTTGGTCGGGCTCACCATGCAGAAGGCAACGCAATTTGTAGTGGTGATTTCTGTCTCACAGTTTCCAAGATACGTTCGTTTATCACTTTTATTCAATAAAATGGATATAAAGCGATACACAGTCGTATATTACAAATCGAGAGTCGGAACTCACCTCTGCAAGTTGCGTTGGCTTGTGTTTGGCATGCCAGATGTAACGGCCAAATTTCGGAATTTTTTCATCTCGTTTGTGTTGTATTGTCGCGTATATGCAAGAACTTCTATATACCTTGGAATTTTTTAGTACGAGCTCACTAGAAAACCACTCAAACGAATTTCAAAAAATACGAAACTGTGGGAGTAGGTCGGGCTAACCATTCACAACCCAACGCAACTTGTAGTTACAAGTTCCGACCCACGGTTTGCGAGATGCGTCAAAGTATCACTTTCCGCTCTTTTTCAAGAGTGAAAGCGATACACGGCTGTATCTTTCAAACCGTTGGTCGGAACTCGCTTGTACAAGTTACATTGCCGTGTGTGCGGGGAGCCCGACCCAATCGTAAAGTTTAATTTTTTTTTACCGTCGTTTTTGTGGTTTTCTCATGAATTTTGTTATGTATTTAACGTGTTTACAATAGAGAAATGGCTCAAAAATTACGAAATTTTGAGGGTAGGCCGTTTTCGCCACTCACAAGCCAAAGCAACTTGTGGTTGGGAGTTCTCACCCACGGTTAGATATACGCGTCCGTGGATCGCATTTCGCTCTTTTTTCAAGAGTGAAAGCGATACACGGCCGTATCTTGAAGACCGTTAGTCCAAACTCGCTTCTACAAGTTGCGGTAGCTTGTGTGTGGCATTTTAGACCCATTCGCAAAGTTTGGTATTTTTTGAAAGAAGTTTTTGCGGTTGTCTCATGTATTTTCTTTCGTATCTATATATATACTTTTTTTTGTGAACAAATTATTTTATATATGCGAATTTTCTTACAGAAAAATGGTTAGAACAAAGGAAACCGGAAGGTCATCTGTTAGTGGTCGGGCAAACATTCCAAAGAAGTAAGAGAATTATTAATTTGTATTGTGAATTTTGTATGTAGTGGTATTGTTAGTACACTAATAATAATTGTGTTTTGTGTTGGTGTAGGTTGGCGCATCCTCTTTGAGTCCACCACGACGAGATCCACGACCAATATATGACGGTCAACTCACATTGCAAAACCACCACAGATTTGAGGCAGTGTGGGGTGTGACGATGCGGAGGTATAATTTCTGCACCCACGAGCCCATGACGGTGCACCCATGTATCGTCGAGTACCTAGTTTTGGCCGGTTTTTACGGAATCAGCATGATGGATCAGGTAAAACTCGACCGAGCACTTCTTGCAGCACTCGTAGAGCGATAGAGGCCAGAGTCGCACACCTTTCATCTACCGGTCAGAGAGATGACGGTGACGCTACAGGATATAGCGATGATCTTCGGTCTTCCAATAGATGGGATGGCCGTGACCAGTAATATGAACTTGGATAAGTTAGACCTGTGTAATGAACTCCTCGGTACAATGTTTGATGAGGAGGCCACGGAAGAGAGGGATATTTTTGTCGGACAATCAATCCGACTATCTTGGTTGAAGGACCATTTTGAAGGATGGTTGAACGATGCATCGACCGACCACGATGTACAGTGCTACACAAGAGCATACATTCTAAAGGTTCTTAGAGGGGTTCTCTTTCCTAACTCATCCAGAGATACCGTACAGCTTATGTATTACGATTGCTCATCGACCTAGGCTTAGCTAGCCGGTACAGCTGGGAAAGTTGCGCTTTAGCAACGCTGTCATGCCCCGCTTCCCAAAATACGGGAATACGAGCACGTAACGAAGGTCCAGCGAATGATTATACATCATCCATAAGCTGTACCAGTCTAACTCAACAATATACAAGAGAAAACAACCACACGGGAAGAATATAATCACATAAATAAAGAATAAACTCCAAGATAATCATGAAATAAATTCACTAAATAATAATTCAACATCTGGGATAAAACAAAACTTCGGGTCATAAAAACCCAAAATACAAAGTATGAAGAAAAAGCAAATAACAAAAGATAGCTAAAGCAGTCTAAAGTCCAGCTTCGATCTTCAGAGAGTTTGCTCACCAATTCCTTCTGGGATTGATCCTTCAGTACCTGTAAGCTCTTGATCTAAAAAAAGAGAAAAGAGTGTCTTTAGAGCAAGTCGGGGGCAGCAAGTAGAGAAAACAGAGGATAAAGGAAAGCATGAATATCAAAAAAAAAGGGACAGGGTCAAAGTCAAGAGCAAAGCAAAGAGCAGGCAATAATATCAAAGGTGTACAATAATCACGCATGTAATGCGTGATGTCAATTCAAGTTCAATACAGAATCAAGTATGCAGATTATTAGTCATTTTATTAGCCTATCTAGTGCACGTACTAATACATCCCATACTACAAGTTCGGCCCAAACACACAGTGGTGAATTCACGGATCGTGTACTCGGCATCGATAACGATAGTTTTACAATCAATAATTTGCAATAAATAATTCTTTCAATCAATATTTCTCCTCTTTCCAATGACAACACAATATAACAATAAGGCCTTGCCGAGTATATTTTCCGATCATTCACTACCAAGTCCTACCCTTAATACCTCGGCTTGTTATTAGTTTATTTTCATCCTATGTGAGCATGAAAGAGGGTTTCAATGTTGTATGATACTAAGTGTGTTTAATTCTATGCGTTACAAACAAAGCATGAAGTAACCACATCATATAAGCACAATTCACACAATCAGGACAGCATGACCTTGTTGTACTAAAACATGGATTATGGTCACTACAAAATAGAAAATCTGAATCCGTTAGAAGATCTAGAAAGTAGACTTCCACACGGTTTCAGCGAATATAAATAAGGCATATAAAAGATATAGAAACTAAAGTGAAAACTCTATTCTATTCAAGTTTTATGTTCAGGCAGCATGCAGTAAGTTGTGTTCAACTAATTGTTTCGGGTCAGAGAACTCATCAAATAAATTCATAAAAATTCTGGGTGATTCCTACATGTGTCTAGGTTCAACTAGATTTATTTCAGATTTTTTTTTACAGTTAGAAAGGTCAATTAAATTAAGAAACATCAAGGTACACATGCATTTGTGAATCTGAAAATCCTGACACAGCTGTACTAAAATGATGATATCTAACAAACCACACATCAGAATTCAAATCCGCAAAAAGGGCAGTAAACCAGACATCAGAGGCTAAATTTCATGTTCAGAAAGTTAATTCAAATTTTGACAGTAGCATGGTTGAAAATCTGATTCAAAATGAAATAACTAGCAGTCCAAAAATTATCTGGACATGAATAGGCAATATTTAAATCATACGGTCATATTTTTCATGCAAATTGGTAATCAAAGTGATCATAGGTGTCAACATGCATATTTCTATGTTTAAGATACAATTTCACAGGCATGGTATATATTCATCAATCAAATTCAATCTAACATGCATACAATTCATTAACAAGTCTATAGCATGAATCTAGTTAATTACATGTAAGTGCATATGCATGAAACAATAGAGACTAGGTTGTAGATCAAAGAGAATAGCACGATGTTAAGAGTATGTCGGGTTAGCTCGTGTAAACCCTCAATAAACTTAACGAAATTGTCAAAGGCAGTATGATAATAAATGAGACTGGATCTACTTGTAGAGATCAAATAAACTTGAACAAAATAAAATATTAATTCAAGGCGAGACTTGCCTGTTAAATTTCAGATTCAAATAATAAAGAATAACAGGATCAGAATCTCGGGGGACGATTCACAAGAGCACGTGCGATCTACGTGCAAAACCAAAACAACACACAAACTCCACCACGGCGGATCCCAAGCACACACACAGAACACCAATACACCGGATCCACTGTGCCTAGAACACCGAACAGCGAATCGCACCAATCACACTTCGCCTCCGCCCTTCCTTCGACAGAAAGGAAGAGAGAGAGAGAGCGCAGGGGAACTCTGGCAATGCTGGCGGCTGGCGATGGCGCGGCACCACGGTGAGGCGAGGGCGGTTGGTCGCTGGCGGTCGGGAAGCGACACAGCGACCAAGGAGAACGGCGGCGAGCGGAGCCCTGTTTTCGCTCGAAACAGGGTTCACGACATCGGGGTGCGCCCCGGGGCTTGAATGTCAATGAAGAGGATGGAGGGGATCTTCAGAGGGTGTAGGGGTGCACGGAGGGGCGATCAGAGCACGTGGCGAGGACGAGAAGGTGAGGAATGGGTAAATGGCGAAGTCGACAATGGCGATGGGTTCGAGCTCTGGACGATGGAGGCGACAGGATGAGAGGTGCAGGCGACGGGGAGATGTAGACGAGGGGGTTGACGATGGAGAGGTGAATGGGTCGAAAATGGCGATCGGAAATGGCTTGGGCAATGGATTAACAGGGAGAGAGAGAGCGGGAGTTTGGAGAGGGATGAACAGTATAGGGATTAGGGGTGAACAGTAGGCGGCTGCAGGTTTTTAATTAGGGTTAGGGTTTTTAATTAGAAGATTAGAGTATTTATAGGGAAAAGAAAGATATTGGGTTGTTGGGTATTTGGGTATTGATCCAATAAATGAAAGTACATTGTACATGAATATAATAAATCAATATAAACCCAACACCAAGAATAAGATATCTGATAAAATTTGCATTACATAAATTATTTGAAATAATTAAAAATACAATTATCAAATAAGAATTGATTCGTTTTAATAATCAATAATAATAATAAATAATCATAAGAACACTAAAATAACCATGTCAATAAAAATAATAATACTAGTAATATCAAAATAGCAATAAATAATACCAACCACGACAATAGCAATTATCAAAATAATAACAGTATATAAAAATAGGAATTTATGGAAATAGTCTCAATAGTAACAATATTTTGAGGGGTAAAATGCAAATAGCTGATCAAGTAGAAATGGAAACAAGTTTATTCGAAATAATTATAACTATTGTTTAGAAAAATGCTTTAACAAAGAAACTCAAAACGAATTTAACAATAACAATGTATAAATATCGATATACAGAAAAATACTCATGAAAATACGTATTTGTGGAAATAGGGGTTACAAACGGTGTACAGGACGTTGTGTTCTGAAGCTTTAGATGGGACCGAGATGACCGGTCCAATGGTCGTGTTACAGATTTGGTCATGGGAGCGTCTACACTTGGGTCGTCCCCGAATTACGAGACCGGTGGACTGTTGGATGACCGAAGCACCAAATGCTCATATGTTAGCACCCTTAGGGGTATATTTGGCAGGTAGACGGAGTTACAAAGACAACCCAAAAGGTGTACTAACGTACTACAAAGACGAGCTCAACCAACTACGAGAAGAGTTCATGATTTGGGTGCTGTATACAACCGAGCAGGTTGGAAGACTACCACCGATCGTAGTGACCGGGTCGCAGTTGTGGATGATGAAGGCTCCACTCATCAACTTTGGTATAGTGGAGCATCCACGGCCGGAGAGAGTCCTTTGGCAGTTCGGTCTTCAACAAAAATATCCCTAAGTTGCGCAAATCTATACAACCATGAGTTACACGCCGTGAGGGGTACTGGTCGTATGCCTACCCATGATTGGGCAGATTTCCACCGTGTTCATGTTGCAGAATGGGATGAGCGACGATTTCAACTCGTAATTGTTAATGTTCCGCCGTACGATGGCACGCTGCAAGCGAAGTACATGCAATGGTTCAGATCAATTACACGTTTGTATATCTCTCCCGATACAGAACTACCTACTGGTATTCAAGTACCAATTGAGGAGAGATAGACTGAACCACCACCCGCGTATTCTAGTTCACAACCCATGTTCCAACCGAAGGCCTCAGCTATACGTACATTGGTGAGTATAATGTTCAAATTTTGTTGAATGTTCCTTATATTTAAAGTGATTAAATTGTTTACATATTCGAATGTGTTTAATATTTTTTTTTGTTTTTTGTTTTAGATCGATAATACGTGGGATATGGCAAAAGAATGCGCGGAGGTAATCAAAAGTAATGCTGGCCAACCTATGAAGAAGTTTGCACAGAAGATGTTCTCTTCATGTCGTACCAATTTAGATGTTTTGGAAGAGGGTGAAGCTTTGCAATGATATTTGGATAAAACCGTACGTTCACAATGACGTAAGAGCGTGAGGGGTAGGCCATCTGCCCCGAGGCAACAACGACAATATCAAGCTAGATCTCCACTTCAAGAAGAAGAGCAACAAGAAGAGAATCAAGAAAGGGTTGTCGGAGACATACAAGAGGAGGGAGAAGAAGAAGAAATTGCTGAGGTGTCATCCCCATACCGGCGACGACATCCTGCTCGGAAGAGGCGAGCACCACAAACTTACACGCCCGGTGCTTAGCTAATTCCCGATACAATATTTGTTTTGGAGTGATTTATTTATAAAAAAAATCTGTTGTTGTCATTATGTGATAATTGTTGTTGGCCATTTTAAGTGTTGTTGATGTTGTTGTCATTATGTGATAATTATGAATTATGTTGTTGTTGTTGGAGGCTGTATGTAGAAATTTATTTGGAGAGTGTAGCTGATGGGAATGTATATAGTTTTTGGGGGAGATTGTAGTGTAGCAGCTGTAGCTGCTGTGTGAAATTGTAATTAATTTTTTTTCTTTTACCTAAGCCGTTTTGTATGTTGAAAAATTTAAAGTTTTTGGGATGCTCTCTGACTTGGCCAAGTTAAAAAGAGCAACAAGTCAGAGAGCAACACCCCCCCTTTTTTTAAAGCTTAGACAACGGCCTAGATTATAGCAAAAAATTTGAAGTTTTTGCGTTTCTCTATGACTTGACCAAGTTAAAAAGGGCAAGAAGTCAGAGAGAAACACCATTTTTTAAAAAATCTTAGGCCGTTGTTGTGTCTCCAACAACGGCCAAGGATATAGTAGAAAATTTAAAGTTTTTGGGTTGTTTTCTGACTTGGCCAAGTTAAAAGAGCAACAAGTCAGGGAGCAAGCAATTTTTTTTAAAAGCTTAGGCCGTTGTCTCCAACAAGGACCTAGGTGTTATCAAAAAGTTTGAAGTTATTTGGCTTGTTCTCTGACTTGGCCAAGCTAAAAGGAGAAATAAGTGAGAGAGCAAGCAATTTATTTTCCTTAACTAAGGCCGTTGTCTGCAACAACGGCCTAGGTTATATAGGAAAATTTTGCTTTTTAGGGTTGCTCCTCAACAACGGCCAAGTTATATTGGAAGAAAAAAAATCTAAACCTATGCCGTTTTCTCCAACAACGGCATAGGATATAGCAAAAAATTTGAATTTTTTGAATTTTTTGAATTTTTTGGCTTGCTCTCGGGCTATCCCAAGCTAAAAGGATTAACAAGTTAG
Organism: Hemerocallis citrina; assembly: GCA_017893485.1. NCBI lineage: Eukaryota > Viridiplantae > Streptophyta > Magnoliopsida > Asparagales > Asphodelaceae > Hemerocallis > Hemerocallis citrina. Next base: position 636,863 of record JACEHZ010000520.1, on the reverse strand, counting down.
AGAGCTACCAAATTTTTTTTTTATGCTTAGGTCGTTGTCTCCAACAACGAACTTTGTTATATGAAATTTTGCAATTTTTTAATGCTTTTTACAACCGTCTCTTCACTCTTTACGAATAGTGTCGCTTGAACTCTACAAAGTAGACATTCATATGCTTGTACATCGTTTATATTTTTTATTAATTTCCATTTTTAGCCACCTAACTAACCAATATAAAATCGTTAAGGTTAAATGTTTAAAAAAAATCCAGAAAATAAAAGATGATCTAGGGTTATGGTAGGGTTAGGGTAGGGTTATGGGTACTGTTAATAGGGGTTAGTGTAGGGTTAAGGTTAGGGTAAGCTAGGGTTATGGTAGGGTTACGGGTTAGTGTAGGGTTATGATTATGGTTATGGTGGGTAAGAATTTATTGTAGGGTTACGGGTTAGTGTATGGTTAGTGGTTATATCTTAAAACTCTTTCCCCCACTAACCATACATGGTTAGTGGTTATATCTTAAAACTCGCCCCCCCCCCCCCCCCCCCCCCCCCCCCCCCCCGCCTTGCAATCTCTGTTGTTCGATTCTAAAAGCACATTCTTCTTTCCTAATAAATGTGTTTCCATAACTTGCCTATTATTACATTTAACTGTACAAAGTGGGCACCACATGTAGATCCCCTACTGAATAACCTCCCGTATTTTCCCATTGGCACGAATACTCATCTCCAAAAATCAAACATTTCCAATTTTCAAACCCATCTGAATATTCCAAAAATATTCAATAACCCTAACCCTACTCTAACCCTACCCTAAACCTACCATAACCCTACTTATGAGTAGGGTTCTGGTAGGGTTAGGGTTGAGTGTATGGTTATGATTAAGGTTATGGTAGGTTCACAAGAATTTTTCTCCTTCAATATACTCTTTGTAGGGAAATTTTAATGTATGTAGATCATCTGTTTACTAATGAAATTCAAACATTCTAAATTCTGTAAGAATCAAACTTGTAACAAGAGGTTGTTTTGGGTTATCATTAATTAGGTTAATATTTACAGTAACCCTACCATAACCCTACTCATAACCCTACATTGTTAATACACTGTTAACCTTACTCCACTCTTCCTAAACAGTGTCTCTCAACTCTTCCTATTAAAAAAAGTGTCCTTTTTAGGATAAAACCATAAATATTTGTTCTTTTCAGTAGTTGGATCTGATGACTCCCCGCTCTAAAGCGCACTGAATCTTTTCCCTTATTAGGTTCTTCTTGTCAGTTATTATTATTATTATTATTATTATTATTATTATTATTATTATTATTATTATTGTTGATGATGACTCCCCGCTCTAAAGCGTACTGAATCTTTTCCCTTATTAGGTTCTTCTTGTCAGTTATTATTATTATTATTGTTTAATGAATATTTTTGAAATCTGGAAATGTAATAGTAAGAAAGTTATGGAATCCATGAGTTGATAAAACTCTATTTCATTTCCATTCACATGATCCTTGTAATAATGCTCTTTGTACTTGTCACAGATTTTGCATCCTCGTGCCACAAAAGGAAAGCAAATAAAAGAAAGAGTGAATAAACTTTTAAAATTACTGAAAAATAGAAGAAAAACAGAATGACAAACAACCTAGAAGTTAATACTTGGGTTGAAACCCTATACTCACCAGTAACCCAACCATAACCCTACTCATAACCCTACAATCACCCATAACCCTACCATAACCCTACTCATAACCCTACCTTAACCTTACCCTAACCCTATCTTAACCCTTATTAAAACTAACCTTAACCTTACCCTTACCCTATTCTAACCCTTGTTAACAATAAACTTAACCTTACCCTAACCCTAATTGAAATATTATGGGTTTGGGGGGTACGGTTAGGGGTTAGGTGTTGAACCGGATAGGTGTACGCATTGTAGAAGAATTTACATATTAGGGGTAAGAAAATATTTTTAAATTTGTTTTTTACAAATTAAAAGATCATCTTTTATTTTTTGGTATTTTTTTAAAACATTTAACCTTTATGATTTTATATTGGTTAGTTAGGGGGCTAAAAATTAAAATTAATAAAATATATAAACGATATACAAGCATATGAATGTCTTTGGTATAGAGTTCCAGAGACACTGTTCGTAAAGAGTGGAGAGCAAGTTGTAAAAAGCATGAAAAAAGCTCATATAACTTAGGCCGCTGTTGGAAACAACGGCCTAAGCTTTATAAAAAATGAAATGGTTGTGAGGTGACTTGTTGCTCCTTTTAGCTAGGGCAAGTCAGAGAGCAAACCAAAATATCCAAAAAAAATTGCTATAACTTAGGCCGTTGTGGAGATAACGACCTAAGCTTTCAAAAAAAAATTGGTTGGTTGCTCTTTGACTTGTTGCTAACTTTTAGCTTGGGCAAGTGAGAGAGCTACCCAAAAAATTCCAATTTTCGGCTATAACCTAGGCCGTTGTTGGAGACAACGGTCTAAGCTATAAAAAAGGGGGGTGTTGCTCTCTGACTTCTTACTCTTTTTAACTTGGCCAAGTCAGAGAGCAACCCAAAAACTTCAAATGTTTGGCTATAACCTAGGCCGTTATTGGAGACAGCGGCCTAAGCTTTAAAAAAAAGGTGTTGCTCTCTGACTTGTTGCTCTTTTTAATTAGGCCAAGTTAGTGAGCTACCCAAAAACTTCAAATTTTTGGCTTAACCTATGTCACGCCCTGCTTCCAAAAACATGGGAATACGGGTCCATGGCTAAGGCCCAGCGAATGATGCGAATACACCATTCATAAGCTGTACAGGTAACTCAACAACAAGATAACAAAACAAAACCACGCAGGCATGTAAAATCACAATAGGATAACAACAGTACATAACATAATCCATAATATAACCAACAGCTGGAAAATACAAAGTAGTTACAGGTCAAACATGCCCGCAATACAATAAAGAGTAGCATGAAATAAAACATGAACTAAAGATAACATGATAATTAACAAGACTAAAATACTTGATCAGCAACACCTTCTGGCAACTTTTCATCCGGACCTACAAGTACATTATTACAAAAAGAAGAAACAAGAAGATATCCGTTAATGCAAGTCACGGGCCGAAATTGGTACAAGCTAACGGGACAAGTATAAAAACAAAATAAGAAGCAGGAAAAAGAGCAAGGAACCAAGAATCATGTAATAGGAGAAATACAATATGTAAACAGGATCATGAACAAGACATCATAAAACAAGTGGCATGTAAACAAGTAATCAAGTAAACAAGTCAACAAGAACATATAACATGTAATTGGATTATGCAAGTGCAAGTGTTAATCTTATGTCTTTTATTAATTCTATCTAGGTAGCACTTCATGCATCCATCCTTTTACTACATGGTTGCTACATACGATCAGTTATGTTTAGGCCTAGTGGTGGTTTCTCTAGGTTACGTACTCGGAAAAAACAAGTCAATTATATCTTGTTGAGATACGTGCAAACTTATAACGTGAAACATGTAGAGTGTAAACTTGTAGCTTAAAACATGTAAACTTGTAATTCACAAACTTGCAACTTGTAAACTTGCAACTTGTATCAGAAAACCACGAGCTCCCGTCCGAGTACGCTCTTCTATATTGCCCACTACTAGATCTTTACCCTTATACCCCGGCTTGTTACTTTTATTAATTTTAATCAACAATAACAAGATATCATATTTAAACTACTATCACGGGTAAACAATCATCCACATAATCATGTATAATCTTAAAAGTACATATGTCGTGTTCATGTAATACATATGATCATGTAGGAATATGGGATCAATGAATTTTGTATAGTAACAGATTTCAAGCCCAAATCGATGAATACAAATTAGAATTTGTAACGGATAGTCAGGGAATGTACTTGCAGTATTTTTCAAAGGAAGCTTGCATGAGAACAAACGAGTTGTACAAGAGAATTCTTGCCTGATAACCGAAGAAGTTGATATCGAATACCAGAATAACGGGATCAGAATCCCGGACAGTGAAGCACGTGCAAGATACGTGGCAGCAACAAAAGCAAACAGCAACCAATCACACAAAACACCAAACACCGAATATCGGAATCCCGGATAATGAAGCATGAACACGGGGAAATGTAAGCATGTGCGCTCTACGTGCAAAACAAAATAGAGAACGGCAACCACAGCAACACAAGATAGAAAATCCCCACACTTTCAAAATAGCAAATGGGATCAGGATCCTACTCCACACAGAATAGCACACACCAAATCCCACCAATCCCGTTCTCCCAAAACACCAAACACCAAATGGTCCCCTCTCCTCCGAACAGCGAACACCAAAAGCACCCACACAGTGCTTCGTCTTCTCCAACGCAATGAGGGAGAGAGAGAGAGCGATGACGGGCGACTACGGTGATGGCTGTGAATGCTGGCGGCGAGAGTGACGACGACACGCGGCGGTGACACTGCCGTCGAGAAGCGACGCATCGACCAAGAGGAATGGCGGCGTGCTCTGTTTCTCGATGAAATAGAGGAGGAGACAAGGGCGACACTTCAACAAGGTGATGGGTTGCGACTTGAGGCAGAGGAAGACGGTGAGGTGGTGGAGCAGCTCGACGTTGGGTTTGGCGCCAACACCGAGGAAGAAGGCTATGAGTGACTGGAGGTGGAGGATGAGGGGACGACGACTGGAGGTGGGGGATGACGAATGGTGGCTTGAAGGTTCGAGGATAATAATGGCTGTCAACGGGGACGAGAAGGAGTAGTGATGGGGTCGATTGAGTTGGTGCGGGAAGGGGACGAGGGAAGGATGAGCTCGGCAATGGTAGGCTTCGGTGGAGGACGAAGACGGAGGATAACGACGATAATGGCGGTCGAGAAGCGAGTTACGGTAAAGATGAGGGTGGGGGTCGAGAGACTGGGCGACGTGATGGGGGAGGAAAAGGTGGAAGACGACGAGAGGGGGGTTGAAGATGGGCTCTGAAAGAAAGATGGAGAAAGAGACATCGTGGAGAGAGAGAGAACGGGAGAGGGGGAGATTTTATATAAAATAATAATATAAAACAATAAATATAATACAATAATGGGTAGAGTAAAGGGGGTGAGAAAGTGAGGGCAATTATGAGGTGGTGGGGGGTTATGGAGTTACGGGAGGTGAAAAGTGGGGGAAATGTGAGGGGATTTTGTATGCGGGTGAATTAGAAAAATGTGGGGATTTGAATATAATCATATAGGATGGAGTCTATACAATATATATGAGTACTGGGTTTGGGTTTGGGTTTGATCTCTGGGCTCAAAAATAATATAATAAATTAGTTATAGGAGTGGGCTTAAATTAAATAATTTGGCTTGGGCTTCAAATCATTTAATAAATCAATGATGGGATTGGGCTTTAAGAATATATAGTTAAACAATTTGGCTTATAATAAATAGTTAAACAATTGAATAATTGTATATTGGGCTTCATAAAATAGTTTGAATAATATAATTAATTAAGGGAGAATAGATACAAGATACTAAGAATTTGAAATACGAAAAAATATTTGAAAAAAATACGTATCAACGGAAACAGGAGTTACAACCTAGGCCGTTGTTGGTGGCAACGACCTAAGCTATATAAAAAAAAGGGTGTTGCTATCTGACTTGTTGCTCTTTTTTAACTTGGCCAAGTCAGAGATCAACCTAAAAACTTCAAATTTTTTGCTATGACCTAGGCCATTGTTGGAGACAGCGGCTTAAGCTTTAAAGAAAAGGGTGTTGCTCTCTGACTTGTTGCTCTTTTTAACTTCGCTAAGTCAGAGAACTATCCAAAAACTTCAAATTTTTGGCTATAACCTAGGCCGTTGTTGGAGACAGCGGCCTAAGCTTTTAAAAAAAAGGTGTTGCTCTCTGACTTGTTGCTCTTTTTAACTTGGCCAAGTCAGAGAGCACCCCAAAAAATTCAAATTTTCTGCTATAACCTAGGCTATTGTCTCAACGGCCTATGTTTAGAAAAAATTTGCTCCTTTCGAATAGGTCAACACAGAGAGCAACTGATCCAAAAAAAAAAAAAAAAAAAAAAATCCACATAGAACCTAGGCCATTGTCTTCAACTCTGGCCTAGGAGAAAAAAAAATATTCACAATTTCACACAGCAGCTAAAGCTGCTACACTACATTTTCCCCCAAAAACTATATAAAATCCCATCAGCTACAATCTCCCAACAACAACAACAACAAAATTAACAATCAACACAAACCAACAACACTTGAGTCCCAATAACATTTAAAGTTAACAACAAAAATCAATTAACAACACTTGCATCAATATCTAATATACTAAACTTTACATAAAAAAATTTCAATTCACAATGGATCATCATATCTCTCGTCGGAACTTTCTTCATCAGATGGAATCACTTCTTGCGGATTGATTGACCTTCATTCAAAGATAAGTTTTAGTTAGTGAAAAAGTCATTTACCACAAATGAAGTATAATAAATTTAAAAGAGGGAGAAACAAAGAAAGTACGAATCTTACCTCTCAAATAATGCTGGACAATTTCTTGAATCATGATTCATTTGCACAATGCCGCATCTTCGGCACCGTCTCGGTTTTTTAATGCGAAGTTGCTCTCTTATCTGCCTCAATCTTTTGGCACGAGGCCTTCCCTTTGTCATGCATTGTTGTGGGTTTTTTACACGTGTAGTTATGTGTCCACTGCCTTCATCATGAGGTTGTGCACCATAATGTGGTTGTACACTACCATCCGGTTGTGTACTACCTAACGGTTCTGCACTATCATGCGGTTGTGAGGCCTGTACGGGTTGTTCACCCAATCTAGGTTTTAGGCGAGAGACGCCGTCAATGATCTTTTGCAAATTCTCTAACATGTATTTGTAACTTTTATTGGAGGAACAACCGAGATCGAAAACCTATTTGGCCTGGTAGCTCAACTCACAATATCGATAAGCAAAATTTTCGGTTTGGGTTCGGCTGGAACAGATGTATAACTTCTTCTCATCACATCCCGGATCCATCTTCTTTTAATGTATACATCCGGAAGAGAAGTCTGATGGCTGAACCGAAGAACCGCTAAAATATGCCTGTAAGGAATGCCAACGAAGTTGAAGAAGTGACATGCACTTGTAATAATTCCGTTGATTTTGTATAACTGAAGAAGGCGAGCCGGTTCTGATTCTCCACAGAGTATCACATGGAAGGTTGAACTATCCGGTGTCTCAAGATCGCCAACGAATGTCACATTGTACATGAAGCTTTTTGTAACTTCATCTTGGAATTTGTAAAAGATTTTCAAAGTGTATGTTTTTGCCATTTGTACCTCCAAAGCCCATTCGCTCTTCAACTTCGGTCTCTTCTCACGGTTACGATGATTTTCTTTCAGTTCATCGTGTCTTTGCCTTCCTAAAAAATGGTCGAAGGTGATGACAAATTCATGCAAGGAATATTTCTTTTTGGTATGATGCTTCAAGGCAGAATGCGATGACTCAACCCGTTGGCGACTCAACATGCCGGCCCAAAAAGAATCTTTAGCGTAGATGGGTGCCCAATTTTCATGGATATCAAATAGTTCGTTCAACCATTTTTTATTCTCTAATCCGTATTGCGAAATCAATAAATTCTATTTTCTACAAATTCATGTACATATTCGGAATTGCAGATGACATTCTTTAAAGATTCTCTAAACTTGTCGACATCGTTCGGCATACGCACCTCCTGCGATAACTTATCCAATATGTGCCAATTACAAAATCAATACCGAGTCTGGGAGAAAACTTTCTTAACTGCGGTGGCGATCCCACGGTCTTGATCGGTGACGATACCGGATGGAGCACGATTCATAACCCCTAACCACTTTTCAAAGAACTATTCAAACGAAGAGGCCGTCTCATTTGGAATGAACTCACCTCCTAATAAAGTCAATTGTCAATGTTGATTCACTCCAATGAAGGGAACAAATAACATTCCATACCGGTTCGTATTGTACGTGACATCAAAGCAAAGTACATCCAAATTCTTGATAATTCGTCCTAGAAATACCATCAACCCACATGCAATGTGACAACCGCCCTTCGGGGTCTACTTGAATGTCATTAAAAAATGAAGGATCCGTCTGTTTCTTAGATTCAAAAAAATCATTTAGCATTTTAGAATCATGTCATTTCAATGCTTCTTGCGAGTCTCTAAGTAAATTTCTAACATCTTTTTCGGTGAATCCTACTTGATCGTGACCACCACTAGCACTTTCGAAGATGAGAATTTTTTGACATGTCTGGATATTAGCTTGGTTGAATTGAAATATTATCCTTTTATCCGTATTTAACACGAAACGGTTTCGGGGCAAAAGATGCTTTCTACCGAGTGAGGTGAATTCGTGATTATGTGCTTCATGAAATGAATACAACACCCACGTATTACTTGGTTCGTTCAATTTTACACGAACGCAAGCCTTGCAATCTGTTCTACAGGTTGTTCCCCGTCTACCATCACTATGTTGACTCGGCGACGACCCAGCTTTATTACACAGATATGACTTATCTACTTCCACTCCTCACATTAATTTATTCCCATCCTTACACATTACCAAACCCCCACAACGAACATATGACGAATAAAAATTTTTGGCCTCAACTAAAGTTGGAAACGTCATACCTAACTTCGGTTTTAGAAGTTCTTCGACTAACGGCATGGAAACAATGATTGGTCCTACCAGCACAAAATTATCACCAGTAGCAGAACTCTTCGTATCGTTGTTCATCTGGAAAAATATATTTTTGGTAAATTAATACACACATCATATATACAACAGCTTGTTAACAAACGATTGTGATATATATATATAGCACAAAATTATCACCGGCAGCAGAACTCTCCGTATCGTTGTTCATCTAGAAAAATATATTTTTGGTAAATTAATACACACATCATATTTACAACAGCTTGTTAACAAACGATTGTGATATATATATATATACTAGGTTTGCCCGTTGACACGTGCCTACGGCACGTCTTCGGAACGGTGCACCTGGTTTGATTATATGAAATAGTTTTGGAGGTCAAGCAAATTAATTAAAATAGCAAACATATTATATGAGAAAGCAGTATATCTACCTTTAAGCTCAACCATCGCCTTCTTGATCATTAGCTTGAACTTACCTGTAATGCATATAGTTTGTTAGAAACACTGCATAGAATTTTTTTTAACTTCAGCATCACTTTTAGATGCTTGTAATAGTTATGCAAGGATATTATCATATAGGTTTTATAGAGCTTACTCTAATCCCATAACCATTATGAGCATGTCTAAATACAATGGTAACGCAAGTGCATGTGTGAATGTATCTACAATACCAATAATCTAAACATTTGTTTGACTGGGACTCAGTTTGCAATTGAAATACCTCTTATTATTATTTCAACCAAAATGAAATATATGAAGTTCTCAAAACTCTAATCCAAGCTAAGCATTTCTTTTATCTCCACTTCGTCTCCACATTGCACATTTATAAAAATAAAAATAAAAAATCATAATGGATAAATAACAAATTTACTTTAGCTATCTTTCTTGAGTGGAGAGTTTGCACCCTTCACTGGTAAACTCCAGTCATCCCAATCCTATATATCCAAACATACACCAAAAATTCTTATATATTATGTTATCCATGGTTTCTAATAATTAGTGAAGGGAACACTTCACGATAGTATTTTCTCTTGTAGTAAAGAAATTAATGTTGCATATTTGCCAAGTTATTTTATGTTACTAGTCAGCTTACCTGTCTTTCTATGGTTTGGAAGCCCAAATTAAGGCCACCAAATAATCCATATCTCACTTGCGTACACCTTAAATCAAAACCAATAAAAAAACTCATCATATAAATCACCAAAAATAAAACAATCATACCTTTCTAACCTTAAATCTCATGCACACACAAAATTTGAGTCAACAAAAAACTAAGTAATCCTCTGCACACAAAAAATTAAAAATTAGAATGAGAATTCGATTAATGAGATGAAATTAGAGTCGTCGCATCGCATATAGAGGCTCTCGATTCGGTGGAGGGGAGTCGCCGATTCGGAGTCACTTGATATTCGCGCTCGATTTGGTGGAGGGGAGTCGCCGAAACAGAATCAGCAGCGGATCAAATATCGGCGGCGACCTCTTGATTGGGGTTCGACATTAGATTTGGATTTGAATTTGGATTTACTTTGAGATTTTAAAATTTTCAAAATTTTCAAAATTTTCAAAATTTTCAAAATTTTCAAAATTTTCAAAATTTTCAAAATTTTCAAAATTTAAAATTGTTCAAATTTTCAAAATTTTTAATTTTTTTTTTTAAAAAATTATTTTTAAAATTTCTAAAATTTCAAAAAAAAATTAATTTTAATTTTTTTAAAAAAAATTTAAGTTTTTTAAATATTTAAAACAAATTATTTTTTTTAATATTTTAAAATTTTTATGGAAAAAATATAAATTATTTATAGATTTTTTGATTTTTTTTGATTTTTTTAAAAATTATTTTTAAAGTATTTAAATTTTTAGTTTTTAAATTTTTTATTTTTAAAAAAAATTTAAAATTTTTATTTTCTTACTTTTTTGAATAGAAGAGAGAGAGAGGGGGGGGGGGGGGGGAGAGAAAATAATTAAATAAATAAAGGAGCTGTTTTGGGTGGGGGATTTGAATTTGAGTTTTGGAAGGAAACTTTTGGAGGGAAAAATATGTTTTGTGAGGTTAGATCTGAGCCTTTGATTTTTGGGGGATTGAAGGAGAGCCACTTGATAGCTTTCTTTGTGTTTTATTATATATATATATATATATATATATATATATATACACACACACACATACGAAACAAAATAAGTGAGAAAACCTCAAAAAAGACGTCCAAAAAATACGAAACTCTGTGATTGGGTCCGGCTTCCCACACACAAGGTAACAAAACTTGTAGAAGCGAATTCCGATCCACGGTTTGCAAGATCCGGCCGTGTCTCGCTCGCTTTCACTCTTGGAAATGAGAGGAATGCAATACACGGACGCATATAGAAAACCGTGGGTGACAACTCGCAACTACAAATTGCTATGACTTGTGAGTGGCGAGGCCGACCTACTCGCAAAATTACGGATTTTTCAAGTGAGTTCTCTATTGAAAACTCGCTCAAAATATAACAAAATTCATGAGAAAACCACACAATCGACGGTAAAAAAAAAATTAAACTTTGTGATTGGTTTAGGCTCCTTGCACACAAGGCAACGCAACTTGCATAGGTGAGTTCCAACCCACGGTTTGCAAGATACGGCCGTGTATCGCATTCATTCGACGTAGGCCTCAAACCGTGGGTCCGAACTCGCAACTACAAGTAGCGTTTGGTAGCGAGCGGTAAGCCCAACATGCTCGCAAAATTTCATATTTTTTGGATGTCGTTTTCTAATGAAAAGTCCCTCGATAGAAATCAAACATTAATTGTTGTTGATGTTTGATATACGGTAGAAATCCGCACAAACGAGATCAAAAAATTCGGAAACTTTGGGAGTAGGACGGACGCAAAACACATGAGCCAACCAAATCTGTAGAGGTGAGTTTCGACTCACGGTTTGCAATATACGTCGATGTATCGCTTTCACTCACGAAAAATACTCGAAAGCGATACACAGCCGTAAACTTCAAACCGTGAATCCAAAAACACTTCTACAAGTTGCGTTGGCTTGTGCGTGGCGAGCCCGACATACTCGCAAAATTGCATAATTTTTTGATCCCTTTGTGCATTATTACTAACAACGAACAACAACAACTAATACTACATCTACATCGACAATAAAACTATAATTACCTAATCTATAATTACCTACGCATAATATACAAATTGTACACTCAAACATTGAATAAAAATTTCAATCAATTAACCTAGTTAGATCTACTAAAATAGAAAAAAAATAATACATTTCACAATGAGGGTTTCCGGAAAGGAGATAGAGGAGGTCCTTGCGCGCTGCTGTAGAGAAAGGAAGTGGAGTAGGGTTTGGCTAATTTCTTTAGGAATAGGGTTTTAGGGTTGGGGAGATTTCATATGGGTTAGGGTTTTTTTGTAATCGGGATCTTCAAAGGAAGAGGGTAAGAGTGTGAGAAGAGGGAGAGATTGAGTGAGAAGTAACGAGCAAGAGAGAGTTAGGGTTTTCAGATCGAGAGAGAGAGAGCTAGGGTTTGGGAAATGGGTTTCTCGAGCACCAGTAGTGAAAGAAAGAGCTGTGAGGGAGATGGCGATCTGAGTATGTACAAATATTTTTCTAAACTCTTGTACATACTTAGGCCGTTGTTCCCAACAACGGCCTATGTATAATTTTCTGCAAAAAAAACTTCACGCCAAAAAACGCAAAGCCTGAAGCATTTTTTGGCATGCAGTTACAAATATACCTCTCCGCTTTTGAGCGCCTTAGTGGGAGCGGTAATGGGTTTTGATCTGAGCCGTTGATCAAGATCTTGAGCGATCCAACGACTCAGATCTGCTTTTTCCAACCCGTTGAAAACACACCCGTTTTCTACTGAGCATTTGCCTATATATATATATATATATATATATATATATATATATATATATATATATATATATATATATATATGGAAATGCTCCATTGAAAATGTACTGTAGCGTGAAAAACGTGAAAACAGGCCTAGGCCGTTGTTGGGAACAACGGCCTAGATTATAACAACAACGGCCTAGGTTGTTTTCACAGGTTTTCACAACATTTGCATTTTCAATGGAGCATTTTCCATATATATATATATATATATATATATATATATATATATATATACACACACACACACACTCGGTGTATGTTAAGACCACAGAAATTTAATTCACTTTGACAAATATACTTTCTAGTCATTGTTTCAATAACGGATCTCAAACGATTTTGAAATTGAATGTCCGAACTAACCTCTAAATCAACCTAGAAACTCGTCGTTCATATTCGCCTTCAATGAGAGAGAAAGTTAGGAGAGAGAAAGAGAGAGATCAGAAACAGACAGCGAGATCGAAGACGAAAAATGAAATTAACCTGAGATTGTAATCGCTTCTGCTATCCTTGTCATCGTCTTCGATGATGAGAGAGATTGGGCCTGCGAAGGGCTAATGGCAGTGGATTTGCGAAGGGCTAATGCGAACGGCGGTGGAGTTGCGAAGGGCTGACGGTGATCTACAGTAGAGTGGATTTGCGGACGACTAACAGCGGCAGAGTTGAGAATTGGGAACAAAGACGGGCGGTGGAGTGGGCCTGCGAGTGACGGACATCAGCGGGGTTGCGAACGGTGCACGGCGAACAACAGCTAAGTTGGGAATGGCGAACAGCGACGGGTAGGTTCTTGGGGGAGGAAGGGTTAGGGGGGGTGATTTGGGAAGATGAACGGTTTTGTATGTTGTTTTTTTCTTCTAGGGTTAAGTTAAAGGTGTGGTGTGCACATGTTATAGTAGTGTGAATTTGTAGTTTTGCTCTTCTTTCTCTATTTGAAAATAGAGAAAGAAGAGAGAGAGTATGCCTATTTGTTTAAGATATAGTAAGTATAATATAATATAATATAATATAGTATAATTAGTTTCCCGAAAGACTCCCACTTAATCCTAGTTCTTTGCTTAAAAGTTAAAACCTAATGAACCCCTCTCAATCATAGTTTTTTTTTTTTTTTTGGATAATCATGTTTCATGATAACACTTTTATTGGACTTGAGTAACATTTTTTTAAGTAGGTGTTGAAACAATATTGATATTTAGTTTCTTCCTATACATTTTTTAAGATATTACTGTAGTTATTTTGATATAGTTTCTTTCCATAGTTACAGAATTACAAAGGAAAATTTTGCCCGTAATGACCCACTTTTTGAAAATATTTGGCGCTCTAACCCACTTCCGAAAGCAATTAGCAATTTGACCCAATTTTGGACACGTCAGCATAAACCGTTATTGGAAATAACGACAGAGGTTATTTACATGCCGTTATTTTCAATAACGGCATCTATTTTACTTTTTTTTTCCATGCCGTTATTTGAAAAAAAACGGCATCAGTATATTTCTCTTACAAGTGTAAATCTTCTAACTTTAAAAAATTCTAAGTATGAAAAAAACTTATAAATAATGCCGTTATCCCCAATAACGGCATTGAAATGACTGATACCGTTATTGGAGATAACGAAATCAGTTATATATAAATGAACTCTTGCCGTTGTTTGGAAACAGAGAGGATGAATAATAAGTTAATTTTTTTAAAAAAAAACTATAAGTGATGCCGTTATTTGGAATAACGACATTAGTTATAATTTTCTTTTTATAAAAAATTAACTTATTCGTCAGAGAGGGTGAATAATAAGTTACTTTTTTATTTAAAAAAATTATAACTATGCCGTTATTCCAAATAACGGCATCAGTATTGAGAATGCCGTTACTTAAAATAACGGCATCTATTATAAGGTTTTCACACTTGTAATTTTTCTCTAAATAGAGACTACAAGCTGTCGAAAAACAAAATAACCTATGCCGTTATCTCAAATAACGACATGACACTTTTTTTTAAATATAGATGCCGTTATTAGAAATAACGGCACGTAAATAACCTATGCCGTTATTTTCAATAACGATTTATGCTGACGTGTTCAAAATTGGATCAGATCGCTAATTGTTTTCGGAAGTGGATCAAAGCGCCAAATATTTTCAAAAAGTGGGTGAGCACGGAAAAATTTTCATTACAAAGCACATCCATGATTCAACCATTTACCGACAAACAAAAAAAAGTGGGATAATTTTTTTTTTTTTTTTTTTTTTTTTTTGGGTTTGAATTCAGCAAAAGAAAGCAGCACATCAATTACAATTCTATCTGAAGTCTACAGCTCCTCTACTCTTTTTATTCTCTTTCTTTCGGAAAAAGAAAGTTGAATAGCTTACCGATCAGCTTAATTACTACTATCATTTTTCTTTATCATAATCAAGTAGAGTTATGACTAATTTATCAATTTATAGTAACAAGGCTCAAACTAGACTAATAAAAGCAATTGTATTCTCTTTTCCACGCTTTAAACTGTACCTACCTTCACTTTTATGACATGCTATTCTCACAATAAATTTACAATATATCAGGCATAAAGCCATATCATATGCATCTCATCACATGGCTGAACAAAAAGCAATATAGCCACACTAGAAATTAACTAGCCACTTTTTCCCATCTCCAAAAAATATCCTAAAGGAACCCCAAAGCACCAGAAGCCCATCATGATTCCACATGAGCAACACTACAGCATTCCTGATATTTGAAATTTGGAAACTGAGGTGCCAAAGAAAGTCTTTCACTCCCATGTATAAACATAGAAATTCTTTTGGTTAAATAGTTGCATTTCAATCGCTTGAATTATGTCACAAAAGCATCAAAATTATAACAGTTAAATGATACAGCAGATAATGGAAAGATATTTAATAACACCAGAATGAGCAGCTTCAGAAGCGTCAGCTTTTTGATGAAATGAAAGTTAATGTGGTAGGTAAGTAAAAAGAGATTAAATAGATTCACAAGCAACAAGATTCATGGTCCCCTTATTATAGATGTCTGAAAGTTGAAAACAGTTGTCAAAATTAGCAACCAAAAGGCTCTACACATGTCTGCAAGATACATCTGAGATTTCCACCTTTTCCCTCAAAAAAAAAAAAAAGATACATCTGAGATGATATCAATGTTTCCATTGCATGCATCACATTTACAACTCCTTGCACAACCACCACAAAGAGGAACGCTAGCTCTCATCAATATCCTAGATATTTGAAAATCACTCAAGATAAGTTAATCTGATAGTAACCATGGTAGAACGAAACACTACTAAGAATACACTTTAAATAGAGAATTGAATAAAGTAGGGGAAGCATGAGTGAACCATCTTTGGGACATTAAATTGTATGTATTAGGAGCAGAATCAATATCATCCTTGTGAATTCCAACAGCAACTCTCATCAGCATGTATTGAGGCTTTTCAACTATTTTCCCATTAGCTTTCAAGAGTATTGAAAACAAAATAGTCATACTCAAAATCTCGTTATAGGAGACACACTATTCAAAATGTTGCTCCTACCTAACCCCAACCACCTCTTCCCACTTCAGCTGATCGCTGGCTCCGACTCACCTTGTTTCTCCCCTCTCCTTCTCCTCTGATCTTCTTCTTCGATTCTGCTTTGACTCACCTAGTTTTTCCCCTCCCCTTCTCCTCTGTTCTTCTTCTTCGACTCTGCTTTGCACACCTTAAACCCAACAACCTTCTAACCCCGGACCTTCGACTTCATTCCCTTATGTTGTCGGAGTTAGAACTCAATGGGTGCGGACCCAACGAGAGGGTCCGCCACACTTCTACAGCCACAACACCCCCCCCCCCTCCCGGCCTCCGACTTTGAGCTACCCCCACCCTCAACACTAGTTCCAAACCCAAAGCCTAACTCTAACTTACAATCTTTCCACAGGGAGGGTGAATCCTCGGGGCTCAGCGGTGCGAGCTCCCCTCAGCGGGCACATCGAAATGCACAACCTAGGCATGAGGGGAGAGGCCCAAATCATCATCGCCCGACTCATGAGATGCTGCTGAGAGGAAGGGCCCAAAGAGGGGGTCCTCCTACTGGCCAGGATCGGCGTAAGAGAACCCCTACAGTGGGCCGACATAACTCTCAACAGCATCAACAATGGTACAACACTGAAGTGCATCTCAGGGGCAACCACAGGGACGCTCTTGCAAGAGATAGAGAAAGAAGCTACCGTGATACAACTCATAAACCCCATCACCACAAGGAACCAAGAACACATCACAGTGTCTCTAACCACCACAGTCACCCTAACCAACTCCTCTACAATCACAGGGAACACGTACGCCCTATCACCCCCACCAAATCCAACAGCGCCAATGCACCACCACCCACCTCCAAATACTTCCACACCCCCATTGGACCCAACACGCAAAACCAACTCCAACCCCCTGCTCCCCCCCCCCCCCCCGGCAACCCCCACCATCTACCGCCAAGAAAGCCAACCCTTAGCCCCCCAAGATCCAGCCGCTGTATGGGCCCAACGAAAGGGGTCCACACGACGGGTCTAAGGAGGGCGAGGGACTACCTCCGGTTGGGGTAGAGGCAGAGTGTTGGCAGGTGGTTACTCACAAAAGAAAAAGAAAACCCAATTCACCACCGCCAGTATCAACGAAAAACAGAAAGCAACAAAGAAAAGAAAAGCGCAAACCGGTGTCGTGCTTCAATTGCGGAGAATTGGGGCACTATCGGTCGGAGTGTACTAAAGAAGTGAGATGTCTGAGGTGTATGATGTGGGGTCATATGTTTTATGACTACACCAATGTCGTGATCTCCAACGATGATGAAGAGAGGCACGTGTATAGGGGTCGATCGCCTAACAACCCAGCGACGATCAAGCTCGCAACCAGTCTGGCTACTATAAAGAACGAGGAAAAATGGCTTAGTTAGTGGTGCGCGGTGGCACGAGTGACTGCAGGTAGACCATAGGAGGCCCATGTCCTCCAAGCTTTAAACGCGCGATGGCCGATGAAGGCGCACCGTGACTGGGTGGTCAAGAGAATGAGCCCCCTTCAATTCTTGATTTCTTTCCCCTCCCCACAAAAGATGATGGAGATCACCGGACTAGCAGCAATTGATTTTGGGCACTTCGAGATGGATTTTACAACTTGGTCACCAAACTTCGGTGCTGAAAGACCTCAGGGAGATAGCTATTGGGTGTGGATTCATAACGTTCCATTGCATTTTTGGAAGAAGGAGGTCTTGCAAGAGATGGTCTCCGACTTCGGCACAGTGGAAGATATCGACGAGAGAACCGTTTGTCGATCGGATATAGTATCGGCAAGGATTCTGATCAGAACTAGGGACATCGCTTTAATGCCAAGATTTGCAAAAGTGTTCTCCTATGAGGATTCCTATCTCATACGCTTTGTCCTCGACAAATGCGCAGATAGAGAGGCGGAAGTAACCCCCATCACACCCCAATCGCATGCATCTTCTCTAAGAGACGGCCGTACCTACAAGTAGGCTGTGTCGCCAACTTGGGAGCTTACTATCGACGGCTCTCACGAAGTGGAGCGAGCCCACCGAGAGGTGATCAAGGCGGCCAGAGAGATGGATTCTCAACGAGAGGCCCCAGCAAAGGGATCAGAGAGGGTTGGATCAGGGAGGGATGCCGGTGATCGACTTTGAAGCCAATCCAAGGGATCCAATGGCCATGATGATCCAAGCCCAGATTTGGTTAACTTCTCACGCTCAGAGGTGATTCAGGAAAAGGGGAAGCAACAGATAGCTCTAAGTGGAAATCAGTTGCTGCAAAGTGGTCAAGCCCTGCATGCAGGCCAGGAGGGCCTCGCTGTGGAGCAGAGAGGGGAGACAGAGCTTGCATGCCCCAAAAATGGCAAGCACCAGCCTCGTAATGCTTCGGGACAAGAGTTGGTGAGGGACTGTGCCACTGTGGGGAAGAAGCCAAGCCAGAGAGCTCCATCGACCAGTGAGTGGGTAGAAAGGGTTTGGAAAACACCAGAAAAGCAAAAGGTGGCTTCTTTGGATCAAGAACACTAGGAGTCAGAGTCTACTCTGGGGAAAGCGACGAGCGAAGTACTGGTCGCTCACAGAGAAGAAAGCCCAAAGAAGGATGAGCAGAAAGACACTCCTGGTGCTCGAGAGTTGGTGAAACCCAAGAATGGTAAAGAAGACAACGAAGAGGGAAGAGCTCCCTCTGCGTTGAAGCTAAAAGAGATTAACAAATATGGGAAAGAAGACAATGGGGAAGAAGCTTTCTCTGCTTTGGTAAAGAAGCCAACGAAGGAAAAAGAAGATTTCAAAGCCTCGTTGATAACGTCGCACGCCTCGTTCCCTACGTCGTCTGACACAGCCGATACACCCACCAACCAGATGATGACAGCTGGCATAAGGGGTAAACTCACCGCCCAGATAAGACAGATGGATCTCGCTCATACGAGAACAGAGATATGGTGGAGCGCGGAGCACTATTCTGCCCTTTAAATGGGTCTAGCATAAGTGCAGAGGAGTGTGGGCTTCTTATAGGCGTTAATGGGCCCAAAGAGGGGCCTAAAACGCATTATACTGCCTCTGGAACTTGTAACTTTCTATTTTCGAACAATCAGACAAATTGTCAGACGGGTAGCGGGCCCTTTGAGGGGACCGCAACGGAAAGCACTGCTATTATTATTGAGTCGCCAGTCTGCGGGCTCAATGAGGAGTCCGCAACGAGAGCTCAGCAAATAGATAGTGATGAGGACTTGGAGGGGCACCTAAATCTAGACGAAAATTTTGTATTCACAGATGAGGAGTCAGAGGATCTGGAGTTCATCGCTAACACACAGATGTCGCCAGAGATGGTTTTAGCCACGTTCCCAGAATCAGCACCTACAGTTAGCTCTGGATCATCACGCAGGACGATTGGTTTCAGGGTGGAGCGATCTTCCAAGAGGGCTCATGTGGAGTTCTTGGATGACTATCTCGAAGTAGCGGCGGCAGCCAAAGCTGCAAAATTCGACAACGGAGATACAAGCAGTTATTTAATAACTATTTTAAATTTCATGTCAGATCATGATATTTTTTTCCTAGCTAAAATTTTTGGGTTAGAGGTGTGTGACACAGAGCGTAGTGCACTACTACTCAATAACATTAGGGGTTGGGAAACCGAAAGGGTTAAGACTAGCTATGAAAATGCCTTAGGACATAGCGCTGGGTTGACAGACATCCTCGAGGATGTTGCCGATGTTAGTGTTAGTGCCCTAGAGACAATGTGATTGTGCTTCTAGGAAATACTTTTGTTAATTAATGATTGTGTTCTATTGATTATTATATGTTAATTTATTATGTCTTAATTTACTGCGATAAAAATATTAGAGTAATAAATGTCCTTGGAATATATAATACGTATTCTATATCTTTAAGTATGTGACTTAAAAATGAGATTATATGAATAGTGTTTATATTCCTAAATATCCCTAATCAAGCATTGTCATTATGGGACAATAATAATGCATGAAGATTAGTATGTTTGTTGACTGATGACCACATCTCATTGGTCATAGGTATAGTGATACTAAAGTCAAGAACATAGGTGCATGTAAGATTCTACATGGCACTGGATAGACCCACAGTGAGATTCTTCATGTTTAAATAAAGTCATAAGAAAGACTCACAGTGATAATGGTGTAATGATCCTCTGACTTGAGATCATTATATTTCTATACGAGGATTAATATACTTTGACTACATTAAAAGTTACCTTTGACCGGGTGATGATAAAAGTGGACATCGGGTATATTATGAGTCGTATGAGAAATATGAATGATAGATAAAGGATTTAACCCTCCTATAATTAGGAGAGATATTATTGGCCTCTTGATTGAGTGAGACTATGAAATGCATGGCCATGCTCGAATAATGATTTGTTTTAATAGTCTACTCATTGATCAAGGAAACCCGGATTAAATGTTGAAGAGGATGACTGAGAACATGCTTCGAGTTTAATCTATAATATTTGGTTAAAGGGATTATATTACACGGAAACATTAATCACGAAAGGTTTTATTGGATCACCAATTATTATTATTACTTGGGTAGCAATGATGTATTACTAGATGCCGCTCATTGTTTATAATTTTATTATTGGATATTAAAATTATTTCCAACGTAATAATAACCTAAAGGGTCACACACAAGAACGCTTGAAGGAGATTTGATTTAAATTATGAATTTAAATTAAATAGTAATTCGAATTTATTTATGATATTAATTAAGTGGGACTTAATTAATTAATTAAATATAATTTCAAATTTACTAATGATTAGAATTAGAATTATATTAGAATATTAATTAAGTTTGACTTAATTATTTATTTAATTAGGAATTCTAATTTTAATAAAAGCCCAATAGGATTGGGCTTTAGAAAAACCAGATTTGTCTCTCTATATAAAGATCTTAAACTCTCAAATTAGTTTTTAAGGCTTAGAGAAAAACCCTAGCCGTTTTGAGAGAAGAAGATGGAGATAGAGAGAATTTGGTTTTCGGATGCTAGTACATCGCTCCTTCAAAGACCAAGTGTTCGTGTGGATACCGATAGAGCGTAGATCGCGTGAGCGGGATGCGTGGTGATTCAAGGAGCTTGGACCTCCATTAGTCATCCTTTCTCAACCGTTAAAGCTTCGTTTTAAGGTAAACGTTCATAACTACGAATTAAACGTCTTGTTTTGCATGGATCCTGCGATTGGGTTTCAATTTTATTGTTTCAATCCGCTGCATTTATGCCCCGAAAACGAACAATGGTATCAGAGCCAGGTTGCGAAAACGTTTTAATTCGTTTATTTGTTACAGTTTTGATATATATGCATAAACTGTAAGTTAATGATGATTGGGATGATCATATGATGATCTTATAATCTGTATGTATACTGATATGTATATGATTTATGTTTGTTCTAATTACGAGAATCGTATTCGATATGGATTCTGAAACGGCTGCTGCAGATTTGCGGAAATCTATTTCTAGTGTCCGATTTTTGCAAATGAGTACCTTTTCGGAAAGGGAAATGAGCGTCTGAACAAAACTGATAGCATAAGCTATCACCGACTCGTCTGTAAGGCGTTTGACGCCGTTTAGGGCCTGAAATATGCAATTTTATGTTTTCAGATTTAATTTCAATTTTCTGAATTATGCCTTATATAATTTTTATGATTGGATCATGATGAAATATGATATGGTATAACATGATAAGATAATATATGATATTATTTGAATATTATATATTTTTTCTTATCGCGTAGATTGTATACGATACGGTTTCTGAAAAATTGCGCAGATTTAGTGAAATTTGCGTACTGTATCCGATTTTTGCAAACCATATATGGTTTTTGACTGAAATCAGGCCACTGAGCAAGACTGACAAAGTCAGGTTCGCATCTGTAAGCCGTTTAACGCCGCTTACTGCCTGTAAACAGCGATTTATGGTTTTTTGATTTAATTTCGAATTTTCTGAAAATTGTTTTCTGAGATGTATCTTATATGATCATATTGGATATGATATGTACTGTTATGTATTGATGTATGGTGACATATGATGATGTCTATTAATTGTTTACTTGAGCGTGGTGCTGGTTATGGCCTTAAGACCCTTAGATTAATGGTTTATGGTTTGGTTTTGTAAATTCGACTTGCATGTCGTTTTCTTCATTCTTGTAATTGTATAATCTCGAATGTAACTCGAGTTTTATTATGTAAGTACATAAGTACATTAGTATAGGTTGTTTTCAATTATTCAATGTAATGTACTTGAAGATTGAAGGACGATCCAAGAAGTGGAGCAACCAAGGAGAATGAAGACATGTAATTGTATTTATATTTTCCACCATAGATTGATCTCGATCCTTTCATTAGCTTGAAAGGATCATGTAGGATAAAGGCCATAACCAAGCACGTTTACATACTGCACTTTACATATTGATGTGTGAATGTCTGTGTAGAATACATTATGATGCATGCTTCAATTAGATTAATAATGTATTAATGTATGTATTAGATACATCACCCATGCCATGCCTGCTTAAACAAGATAAAATCTATAACGATTTAAGAGATGCATGCTTAATTAGATTAAGATGAATGTATTAGATACGACACCCCATTCATGCTTAAACAAGATAAAATCTATAACGATTTAAGATGAACATTAAATAAACGATCATGAGATTCTTGTGTTTATGAAACACGGTAATTAAATATGAATTTTCATTATTCAACGATTGAATGATTTTGTCAACAACCGATTACGAATCTGTAAGAAAAGGGGTGCCAATAATGCCGTCTGTGCGTTAACCTCTGATCTGGAAATCATTCATTCAACGAATTTTGATTTGAAATATTTGATTCAAGGAAAAATTGAGAATCTCTTTATGATGGGATCATGATCGTTTATAAGTAAATCCCTTAATAAATATTAAGTTAAACAAGATGCTTTCCAATGAATAACACTCATCAAGGCCTAGATCATAAGGGGTGGGTTTGCCAAAGCAGAGTGCTCCTTTTAATCGTGGTGAGGTGCGAAAGAGTAAATGTGATACTCGTTATGTTGATTCATTGGGCCTAACTTAACTAAGTCGTCACAATAAGATTATGAACTTAGAAGCATAGAGTTTGGCGAAAAATTTATTAGATAAATTAGAGCAATGGTTGTTCACCAAACTATCCAAGAGTTATATACGTGATATAATTGACAAATGTTGTCTACCTAAATAGTTGTGTTTTGGGAGTTTCGGCCAACGCTGACTCAAGACATGATGAAATATGGATCTTGGCTCACTAGAAAGATATATAATAAATGCTTTCCGAATTAATAGTAAGGGCTATTAATTTGATCAAAATAGTGGGAGATATATATTATGAATATATATGAATAATCATTTGAACATAAACTAATAATTCCGTAGACTAATTCTTTTATGCATTTTTACATTATAGATATTCTAATGGCAAACAACTCAAATGACTTCTCTGTACGATCTGTCCTTGAGAAGGACAAGTTGACAGGAACAAACTTCCTCGATTGGCAAAGGAATTTGAGGATAGTCCTCAGGTAAGAGTGAAAGCTCTATGTCATTTCCTCGCCCTGGATCTCTCCCTGTAGGTGCATCGGTTGATCAACGTAATGTTTATCAGAAACATATCGATGATGACACGGATGTCACTTGTCTTATGCTTGCGACTATGAGTCTTGAGCTTCAGAAACAGCATGAGCATATGGATGCTCATATAATGATAGAGCACCTTAAACGTATGTTTGAAGGACAGGCTCGTCAAGAGAGGTTTGATACAAGTAAAGCCTTGTATGCGTGTAAATAGGGTGATCGTGATCCAGTTGCACCGCATGTTCTAAAGATGATTGGATATATGGAGTACCTTGCTACTCTGGGTTCCGCCATCAGTCCGGAAGCTCAGATAGATCTAATCTTGCAATCTTTGAACAGCGACTATGCTCGAATTTGTAATGAATTACAATATGAATGAGATAGACAAGACACCTACCGAATTGTTGGCTATGTTGAACTGCTGAGACCAACATTCAGAAGGCGTCCCCTGCTCCCATAATGATGGTCAACAAAGGGAATGCCAAAGGAAAGGGTAAATGGAAGGGCAAGAACAAGATTGGATCTAAGCCTGCTAATCCAGAACCCGCTGTTAAGGCTTTGAAGCCTACTGGAGGTGTTGCAAAGGCAAAGGCAAAGGGTGATTGTCACTATTGCAAGAAGCCGGGTCATTGGAAGAGAAACTGTCAAACTTATTTGGAGGATCTGAAGAAACTGAAGGCTGTTCAGATTTCTGATTCAGGTATTTATATTATAGAAGTCAAATTTGTCTACTTCTACATCATGGGTATTAGATACTGGATGTGGTTCTCACATTTGTATAAATGTGCATAAACGGCGAAGGAGTAGAACTTTGGCGTTAGGAGAAGTCGACCTACATGTTAGCAATGGAGCAAAGGTTGCTGCTTTAGCTGTAGGGACTTATTATTTATCGATGCCCATGGGGCTTATTTCAGAACTTGAGAACTATTTTACGTGCCTGCAATTTGCAGAAACATTATTTTGGTTTCTTGTTTGGACAAGATTGCCTTTTTGATTCAGAACAATTGTTGTTCCTTTTCATTAAATAATGTTACCTATGAGGTTGCACGTTTGTTTAATGGTTTATATGTTCTTGATTTTGATACTCCTATCTATAATGTAAATAATTAACGTCTAAAGATAAATGACTCAAATCAAACATACCTCTGGCACTGTCATTTAGGCCATATAAATGAGAATCGCATTTCCAAGTTACATTAGGATGGATACTTGGATAAGTTTGATTTTGAATCATACGAAGAATGTGAACTATGTCTCATTGGCAAAATGACTAAAACCCCTTTTACCGGATAAGGTGAGAGGGCCACCAAACAATTGGAATTGATACATAGTGATGTATGTGGTCCAATGCGTATGTTGGCAAGAGGTGGCTTTTACTAATTTTAACCTTTACTGATGATTTTAGTAGATACGGATATGTGTATCTTTTGAAGAACAAATCCGAATCGTTTGAAAAATTCAAAGAGTAAGAGATTGAAGAAGAAAAACAAATAGGCGAAAGTATAAACTCTACGATCTGATCGTAGAGGAGAATACCTAAGCTTAAAATTTCTTAAAAGCGTGTGGTATAGTATCACAACTCACTCCTCCTGGAACACCACAAAGACATGGTGTGTCTGAGAGGAGAAATCGCATTTTGTTGGACATGGTGCGATTGATGATGAGTCTAGGGGATCTTCCAATTAGTTTCTGGGGTTATGCCCCTAGAGACGGCTGCAGAAACACTAAACCGAGTTCCTTCTAAATCAGTTCAAAAGACACCATACATGAGATATGAACTGAGAAACGTCACAGCGTGTCATTTATGAAAATTTGGGAATATGAAGCGTTTGTGAAACGTATGATCTCTGACAAGCTAGGACCAAAATCAGATTTTGTGGGATACCCAATGGAAACAAAAAGGGTATTATTTCTATAAACCTTCCGAGAACAAAGTGTTTGTTGCTTGAATGGCTATGTTTCTAAAGAGAGATTTACTTTCTCAGAAAAATAGTGGGAGGACAATAGATCTCGATGAGGATCGAGAACCACAGAATAATGTTTAACCAGAGTTGGAACATGAGCAGAATGTGACTCAAGATGTTGATAACAACACTGCTCAAGAAACACAGGTTATTCGTAGATCTAGTAGGATTTGCTATGAGCCAGAGAGATATCGTGGATTTCTTCTGACTCAAATTGGCGATGTGATGATCATAGATGATGATGAGCCTCTCACCTACAAAGATGCTATGAATAGTCCAGATTTTCAGAGATGGCTGGAGGCCATGAAATCTGAGATGGATTCCATGTATGAAAATCAAAGTATGGACTTTGGTTGGACCACCCGAAGGGGTAAAACCCATAGGGTGCAAGTGGGTTTCTTGAAGAAAACTGACGTGGATTGTAATGTACAGACCTACAAAGCAAGACTAGTGGCGAAAAGTTTCAAGCAGATTCATAGTAGTGACTATGATGAAACTTTCTCACCGGTGGCTATGGTCAAATCCATCAGGATTTTGCTTGCGATAGCAACTTACTATGACTATGAAATCTGGCAAATGGATCTCAAGTCGATCCAAAGTTTGCTAGAATGGTCTGTGAGAAGCGATGGTCCATTTATGGATTATAGCCGGCCTCGAGGAGATGGAACATTCGTTTTGATGAAACAGTCAAAGAGTTTGGTTTCATGTAAAATGAAAATGTGTCGTGTGTTTACGAAGGGTTAGTAGGAGCCATGTGCCATTCCTAGTATTATATGTAGATGACATATTATTAATAGGGAATGACACTCCTAATCTACAGGTTGTGAAGATTTGGTTGGGAAATAGTTTCTCGATAAAAGACTTTGGCGATCATACATATGTCTTAAGGATCAGGATCTATAGAGATAGATCTAAAAGATTAATCAGTTTAAGTCAGAATACATACATATGTAAAGTGCATACTTAAGATAACGTTGCGGACCCACAAGACTAAGGCTTTGTCGCAGCAGAAGCACGAAGGTCACACTAGTTCCATGGGTATTAGATACATGAGTGATTGGCTCTAGTGCAAGTGGGAGATTGTTAGTGTTAGTGCCCTAGAGACAATGTGATTGTGCTTCTAGGAAATACTTTTGTTAATTAATGATTGTGTTCTATTGATTATTATATGTTAATTTATTATGTCTTAATTTACTGCGATAAAAATATTAGAGTAATAAATGTCCTTGGAATATATAATACGTATTCTATATCTTTAAGTATGTGACTTAAAAATGAGATTATATGAATAGTGTTTATATTCCTAAATATCCCTAATCAAGCATTGTCATTATGGGACAATAATAATGCATGAAGATTAGTATGTTTGTTGACTGATGACCACATCTCATTGGTCATAGGTATAGTGATACTAAAGTCAAGAACATAGGTGCATGTAAGATTCTACATGGCACTGGATAGACCCACAGTGAGATTCTTCATGTTTAAATAAAGTCATAAGAAAGACTCACAGTGATAATGGTGTAATGATCCTCTGACTTGAGATCATTATATTTCTATACGAGGATTAATATACTTTGACTACATTAAAAGTTACCTTTGACCGGGTGATGATAAAAGTGGACATCGGGTATATTATGAGTCGTATGAGAAATATGAATGATAGATAAAGGATTTAACCCTCCTATAATTAGGAGAGATATTATTGGCCTCTTGATTGAGTGAGACTATGAAATGCATGGCCATGCTCGAATAATGATTTGTTTTAATAGTCTACTCATTGATCAAGGAAACCCGGATTAAATGTTGAAGAGGATGACTGAGAACATGCTTCGAGTTTAATCTATAATATTTGGTTAAAGGGATTATATTACACGGAAACATTAATCACGAAAGGTTTTATTGGATCACCAATTATTATTATTACTTGGGTAGCAATGATGTATTACTAGATGCCGCTCATTGTTTATAATTTTATTATTGGATATTAAAATTATTTCCAACGTAATAATAACCTAAAGGGTCACACACAAGAACGCTTGAAGGAGATTTGATTTAAATTATGAATTTAAATTAAATAGTAATTCGAATTTATTTATGATATTAATTAAGTGGGACTTAATTAATTAATTAAATATAATTTCAAATTTACTAATGATTAGAATTAGAATTATATTAGAATATTAATTAAGTTTGACTTAATTATTTATTTAATTAGGAATTCTAATTTTAATAAAAGCCCAATAGGATTGGGCTTTAGAAAAACCAGATTTGTCTCTCTATATAAAGATCTTAAACTCTCAAATTAGTTTTTAAGGCTTAGAGAAAAACCCTAGCCGTTTTGAGAGAAGAAGATGGAGATAGAGAGAATTTGGTTTTCGGATGCTAGTACATCGCTCCTTCAAAGACCAAGTGTTCGTGTGGATACCGATAGAGCGTAGATCGCGTGAGCGGGATGCGTGGTGATTCAAGGAGCTTGGACCTCCATTAGTCATCCTTTCTCAACCGTTAAAGCTTCGTTTTAAGGTAAACGTTCATAACTACGAATTAAACGTCTTGTTTTGCATGGATCCTGCGATTGGGTTTCAATTTTATTGTTTCAATCCGCTGCATTTATGCCCCGAAAACCCAACAGCCGACCCCACACCCACACCAACGATCACCGCTGATACAGCCCCCCAATGAATACACTATTTTGGAATGTTAGGGGACTGGGGGATAGAGGAAAGAGAGATATGGTAAGGGACGCCGTTAGCAGTTCCAGGGCGGAAGTGGTAGGATTGCAGGAAACCAAACTTCAGCACGGGCTCAAACTCAGAAGAATTGGGGGTAACAGAATCAAGGAATGGGTGCTACGACTGTCAGCAAGAGCCTCAGGAGGGTTCGCTATAGGGTTCAATTCGGATATCCTCACTTGCATCAAGGTATACAGTGGAACGTTCTCCCTGACTACCCGACTGAAGCGACGGTCCGATGATTGTGTGCAGACGGTGACTGTAGTGTACGGGCCAAATGTGGCTACTGACTGAGATGCCTTTTGGCAAGAACTGGTCGATATTCGGCAGCGGTGGTCGGGAGCTTGGATTGTTGGGAGAGGGGATTTCAACATCACTAGATTTGCTTTCGAGCATAAGGGAAGAGGCTCTAGCGACAGACACAGAGAGGAGTTCAATAAAGTGATAACAGAATTACATCTGATCGATATCCCAATCAATGACAGACTATTCACCTGGTCTAATATGCAAGCGGCTCCGGTTATGGCCAAGTTGGACTGGATATTAGTATCGATGGAGTGGGAAGCTAAATTTCCACTAGCTACAGCTAGGTCAATTCCTAGACCCACTTCAGATCATACACCGATCCTACTAGATGTGGGGGAACGTGGAGCTCAGAGGCCATGGAAATTTAGATTTGAGAAGGCATGGCTGGAAATTCAGGGATTTCATCATAAGGTAATGGAGAATTGGGCGCTCCCAACTGCTGGCAGGGATGCTGCATCTCCGCAGGTTGAGAAAGAGGCTGCGTAGATGGAATCGATCTAGATTCTCGACCATCTGGCGTGCAAAAGAGTCCTTTCTGGAAGGAATTGATGAGCTAGAAAGGGTGGAAGAGACGAGAGTCCTGTCTCAGGAAGAAAGAAGCAAGCTACTAGAGCTCCGGAAAAATGTCGCCAATCTCTATAAGTTGGAAGAGATCAAGTGGCAACAAAGATCAAGGATTTCATGGCTTAAAGAGGGAGACGTGAATACGGCCTACTTCCACCGAGTGGCAAGCGCAAGACGTAGATCCAATTTCGTCTCCTCAATTCAGACAGATGCAGTAACTTTGCAAGACAAAAATGCGATCTCCACAGCCTTTCAAAATTACTACAAGGGCATCTTCGGAAGGAAGAATGACTTCAGGATCCCACTGAGGGAGGACTACTAGCAGGAATACCAGAGCGATTCAACGCAAATTTCTCCTCTGTGGAGGCACCTTTTTCGGAAATGGAAGTGAAACAGGCCATCAACCAAATGGGAGCTGACAAGTCCCCTGGGCCAGACGGCTTTCCAATGATGTTCTTCCAAGTGTTCTGGGAAGAGATTAAAGGGGACATTATGGCACTGATGGATGAATTTTTTCATAACAGTCTCAGATTGGGCATGTTCAATTTTGCGAAAGTGGTCCTCATACCCAAACAGGAGGAGTCTAAGCGCGTGGGGGATTTTAGACCAATTAGCCTCATTAATTGCTCGGTGAAGATCATCACAAAGGTCCTGGCCATCCGCCTGGGGAGTATAATGGATAGTATAATCAGCAAAACCCAGACAGGCTTCATTAAGGGCAGATGTATCCTAGATTGTATGGCCACGGCTGAACAAGTTATCCACCATTGCCACAAGAGCAACTCTAAGAACTTCCTCCTAAAACTGGATTTTGCGAAGGCATACCACTCTTTCGATTGGGAGTGTTTGCTGGAAGCTCTCAGAGGGAGAAGTTTCGGGGACAAATGGGTTATATGGATCAAACAGTGCTTACTCACTAGTAAAACGGCAATTTCGGTGAATGGGAGGCCATGCCCGCCATTTTCTTGCAAGAAAGGACTCCGGTAAGGGGATCCATTATCCCCTCTTCTTTTCACGATCGTCGTAGATGTGCTAAGGGGTATGTTAGAAAATTGCCGAAAATGGGTTGGATTACGCCCGTGGCCAGCAGCAACTCCAATCAAGGGTGCACGATTCTCCAATATGCTGAAGACACCTTACTCTTTGGAAATGGGACCAGATCAGAGACAGTCTGCTTTAAAGGAGTCCTCTACTGTTTTGAAGCTTGGTCAGGTCTCAGGATAAATTTCCACAAAAGTGCACTGATTCCCATTACACTCTCCGATGAAGAAACGCGAGAACACGCCACCAGATTAAATTTTGTGAGGAATGAGTTTCCAATCAAATACTTAGGGCTTCCACTCATACCAGGGAAACTCACCAAGTCGGATTGGCTGCCTATAATTGACAGGGTGGAGGACAGACTATCTGGCTGGAAAGGAAAATCGCTTTCGCTAGGAGGAAGAGTAGTACTCATCAACTCAGTACTGTCTAATCTGCCCATCTACTACATGTCATTTTTTGAGCTTCCTAAGTGGGTTATCCAAAGGATTGACCGAATCCGAAAAAGATTTCTTTGGAAAGGGGCAGACTCGAACAGGGGGGGGATACCACCTGATCAAATGGAATACTGCTTGCATGAAGAAGAAGCATGGAGGGCTTGGCATCATCGACCTTAGAGATATGAATCTTGCCCTTCTGGAAAAATGGTGGTGGAAGGTTTTTCATCACAGCGGGGAAGGATGGTAGGATTTCATTCAACCATACCTGCGAGGAAAAGGCACGACAAACCTGGGCTTCCGAGTAAAGCCTAGAGTTTCGCGATTCTGGAAAGGAATTACCAAAGCAAGCGGGCCGTTCAATTCAGAAGTTACGTCAACTATCGGTAATGGATGGCCACCAGATTTTGGTGGGACAAATGGTGTGGTGCACATACTTTGAAGGAAACTTTTCTCAAGCTGTATGACAAAACGAATCGACCCAATATATCTGTGGCTGAGACTTGGAAGAGGGAAAGTTGGAAGCCGTCGTTCCGAGGAGCTCTCAACCTAAGATTACATCAGCAACTGCTCGAATTGCAACCACACATCACGCGGACCGGGACGAGGTGCACCCAAGGCCCAGACCAGATGAGATGGGGACTTGAACCCAAGGGAGCGTTCACGGTCAGTTCCCTCTACCATCGAATCCACTATCGGGAATGCAGATCCAGTTGGGCACAGGTATTATGGAAGGCGAAAGCACCACTTAAAGTCATGGTCTTCTTGTGGCTAGTACTCAATAACGCAATTCTCACCAAAGAGAACTTGGCCAAAAGACAACCCCAGATTGCGACCGACTGTGGATTCTGCAACAGGCAGACAGAGAATTTGAACCATCTGTTTATCCACTGTCAAAGGAGTAAGGCGACTATGGTGGAGGTATTACGAGTCCTAGGAACAAGTGACTACCCCAGAGAATATGAGGATTTGTGGGTTGGCCCCAAATTCGCAAAGGTTCGCTATGAAATGAAGGATGCGTGGTACATTGCCATTGCGGCAACTACATGGGTGTTATGGCTAGACAGAAACAATTTTTATTTCCGTATTTCATGTAATAGTATTTCTCGTAACCTTACTCACATCATGCATCGTATTTCTTTTTGGGCTACAGCTGCTGGCACAGGAGCGAGAAGGAGGATCGCCAGAGTCTTCCAAGTGGAGGATTTTGATGACGAGGAAGTTGAGTTTGGGCCGACACTGGACTGAGTGGTTGGCACCACGCATACCCATCAGAACCTCGCCAGCTGCAGTATCTACTTAGTTGTATTTTGCCTACTATACTTTTGTTGTTTTGATGTATGGAAGATTAGACCCACCACCCTGGATTTTGTTGGGAGATTATGTTTTATTTCCTGCACTGTACTTTATTTCCTGTATTATCCTTTTGTATCTCTCCCTGTTCACCGGGGTGTTTTATTAATTTCTTATTAATGAAACAGGATGGCATTATTCCACCTTTTACCTCAAAAATACACTTTAAATAAACAAATCTAACATCGATTCACCTCCATTTGAAGAAGAGAATCCGATCAACAGCTATAATATAACAACACATTCAATATCGTTCTGATTCATTTATAAGAGATGCCCAATCAACAATAACAAATCACTAAAAATGTAATTAACCTCCAGAAGAGATGGTATCAATCAAATTAAGGAACATGAAAAAATCTTGTTTCAGCAATATGCAATTAAGAACATTTCTGATCAACAATCTCTATCTCTAATCTCTAATATTATAATGGGAGAAGGGCTTAGTGTCATTTGTCATTGTGTCATTTTGTCAACACGTGCAGCGCACGTGTTGGAAAAAATCATGTGCTGTGCACTTGCTATCTCACTCCAATATTCAGTACCATAATTTCTGTGTTTTCTTCTCATTAATATGGGAATGAACATGCTACCTTTGTTTCAATAAATGCATTGAATTTCTTGAGTACATTGACGAGAATTATGATATCTCTAATCTCTAATCTCTAATCTCTAATATTATAATGGGAGAAGGGCTTAGTGTCATTTGTCATTGTGTCATTTTATCAACACGTGCAGCGCACGTGTATAATACTAGTCATTATAACAAAACTATCGAATGAATAAGAACAGCTGATGCAAATTCTGACCGACTGCAGCAAAATTCTGTAGCACCAAATACCAAAGTTACATACATAGCTTTCAGGCCTAAGTATATATCGATGACAAATCTTTTGGTACTGAAAACGACGTTTCCAACTGATAAATAACATAATTCTAAATAGCATGAACCGAAAGCACCTAAGCTGATAATGTTTATCAACATGATGTAACATCACAAGTAGTATGGACATGTCTAGAGATTTTTCAACTTTTAGGAATATGTTAGTTTTAAAGCGCAAAGCTCGGAAATCATCAATCTTATTTAGTTTGTCGAACAACTGGCATGAAGCATAAATAAAATTTAAAAATAAGGCTTCCACCATGAGGAAAGTTAATGATACTAATGCACAAACAACCAAACCAACTCATTTAATCATATATTCCAAAAATCTCAATTCCTACTTTTCAAATCTTTGAGATGATATATGATAGAAAACAACTAATCTCGTTCAGGAACAAGGAAAGATCATGCAAGTTATACATTGATCAGGTGTAAGGGGAGCTAAAATAATGGCTACACCTACAACAAAATTTCCAGCATGACTGAGCTTGAATTTGGAATAGATAAGGAGATGAAACTTGCACCCATCCAAGTTTACCACAATGTTTAAGGCCACAGCTGGGACCTCTACTGCTTTCAAATATTACCTGAAATACTGGAAACATCAATTCCAGCACATAAGTACATTCCAAAAAGGCAAGACTTTCCAAGTTTATTTGAAAACAATACATGATAAAACAAGTTCAACACATGGACTTGTTTGGGCGGGAGCATCTTTTATAATTGAAATCCTAAAATCAGAACCGAACATGTTTGCAAAAATCACCCAAAATATTTTTGCAAGTATTCAGTGATCTACACAATATGCACTGCAAATAATTACAACTAAGTAGATAGCTGAAGAAATCTTTTGAAAATACTCAGTCGCATGGGGAAAAGCAAAAGAAAAAGGGCACCATTTGCCGAATATAATATATGCCCTTTGGTACAAATAGACCTTTACGATACAAGCAAAGTTCAGAAGCTTTCAATGTAATAAAGCTTTACTTAATGGAGCATCAAATCCTTATGATCAAAGCAACAGGGGCGTTGCAAGCAGATATCACAGAAAAAATTAAAGAGAAAATAAACCAGAAAGTTTTACGTAGTCCGCAATTATAAGCTGCATTTGATGGACGCAATTCCCAGATAATGTTTGCATATTCTGCATTGCCAGCACAATAATGAATTCTGAAAGAAATGGCTCAAAATTCATATCCTTCAAGGTACATTAGTTATACAAGGGTTCAAGCTTACAACATGAAATGAAACTATAGGTCTCACATTCATAACATAACATACATCAATTTGTTGAAAATTTATGACTATTGTAGGCAAAATCCTATCCTAAGAGCATCTGTAGTCATCCCAACTCAGAATTTGGGTATTTCGCATTCAAAAAAAGGAATTTGGGGTTGCAGCTATAGTCGGAAACCCAAAATATGGCCTTGTTATAATTTTAAAAAAAAGTCACGGACGAGATATCAAATCCCCCGGTCCGAATTTTTTTGTAATTTTTATTTTTTCAAAGTCAAGGATAGGAGATCAAATCCCGTCCGATACAAAAAAATAAAATAAATTAAAGTCACGGACGGGATATCAAATCCCATCCGATAAAATTTAGGGGAAAACTTTTGAACGGACAATATATCATGATTCGTGAGCTATAATTTCAAAATTCTTATTTCTCTTCTCAAATATAGACTACTCTTTCTTTCAAACCC
This sequence comes from Hemerocallis citrina, assembly GCA_017893485.1. Taxonomy (NCBI): domain Eukaryota; kingdom Viridiplantae; phylum Streptophyta; class Magnoliopsida; order Asparagales; family Asphodelaceae; genus Hemerocallis; species Hemerocallis citrina. The sequence goes on along the minus strand of JACEHZ010000520.1, from coordinate 602,215 downwards.
AACCCAAATTTTGGGTATTTGGCCAACGACTATGGGACATTTTGGCCATATTTTGCTAAAATTTGCTTTACAGCCCAACGACTAATGCTCTAAAATGAACAAAACCCTAAACTGACTGAACTAAATGATTAGAATTTGGTTTGTGTTGATCTCAAAACATAAATCTAAATGATAAGTACGAAACAAACACAACCCAACACATTGCTGCAATAATGATTTTGTACTAAAATTGGACAACACCAACCAAGAAATTAAAAATCTTTATGCACTTATTACAGGACTCCACTGTATATATGTTCATATGGACTATAAGACCAATTTCCAACATTCATACTCAACTAATAGCAAAATCAACCTTCAATAAATATACACTAAACAAGCAGCTTATGAATTACAATTAACAACATCAAAAGGAAACACATGGCAGGATAGCAGCTTTACATAACAAATTTGTCTTAGAAGTAGTTGATAAACTTGAATTAACGATCCAACTGGTATTATAATCAACATACACCCAAAATTTGTCATATATAGATATTAGGTACAAGAATCTTCATGATATATCTGACATAATAAAGCATGAATCTGCCAACACAGACAAATGTATCCAGTGCAACAAAAATTTGATAAAATTAGAGAGCCAAATCTAAGCAGTACTATACACATTATTAGACATTCATACTATCAAAGCATACTATTTTTCATTGCTAACTGCTGAATCTCTAATTGTCTGTTTCAAAACTACTTTGTGTCTAAGAATGGATAATTGAATGGGCATAAAATAAATGAATTTTGAAAGGAACAGCAACTATATCTGAATGAGCAAAACACTCACCACAATGTGACGACTAATGGTTTTTCTTCAGAACTTTAAACTTTTTACAGATCCAGACGCTTGAGAACTGCAGAGACTTGACTTTTCTCCATCTATACTAATGGCCAAAACACCCAAGTCACTAGAAATAAAAGCCTACACAACGTCAAAAGAAAGTTCAATATTAAACCATTTACCTCGTTCAAAATTCATATGAACTAAAACTTGCATAAACAGTAGCTAATTAGCATCAAATAATCATAGAAAAATAAATCCCATGCACACGTCTCACTACATCTGATGCAACAACAATATACATTGAACCAAATACTCAACCAATATTCAAAGCAACAAAGAAAAAAGAAAAACATGAAGACAACAACTACAATAACATCTATCCTAAATATTCTTTCCCCAACACAGCTTATATGCTTTCAATAAGACTCTAAGACAAAAGACAAATCGCTTTAAAATAATACTTAAATAGCAAACAACATCAACAACAAAAACAAAATAAATTACCTGATCAACACAACCACTCCAACTTGGTTGTCATGATGTAAAACTGATGGTTGACACCCCAGAATTATAATCACTCAACACTCCACAACAAATCACATCCACAACCAACCTTATCTAATCCCCTTGATGTTGATCAATTTCCAACACATTTCATCCTTTTAATCACAATCACTCGCCTAAAATCTACTCAACTTCAACCGACAACAATACTACTAAAACAGCAAGTACCAGCTCAAATCAATATGAAAAGGGCAAGTCAAGAACACTAGCATAATAGAATCAGAAGCCACCATTTAAATTTCAATCACTTTCAGCTCCTCTCTTCCACAATGTACAATACACATATTACAAACACAACAAAGGTTTCCTCTCTTCCTTAACCAAATTCTAACCTGAACACCGACAACAATTAGAACAAACACTAATACCAAATCAAGAAAAACAGCATAACTTAAACCTAACCCAAAAATAAGGGGAAAAAAAATAGATTAAAATTAGAACCACCACCATCATCAATTCACGCAAACCCAACATCGGCAAAAGGCGGTTTCACCTTAGGAGGCCTCCCTCTCCCCCTCTTCACCCCCGACACTGACGAAGGTGGTGAGGCAGCTGTGGCCGCCCCCTCCTCAGCATCCCCATCCGCACGTGGCCTCTTCGGCGGCCTGCCACGTGGCCTCGGCATCCCACTCGACGCCTTCGCCACAGCTGCTGCTAAAGGATCCTTCGGCTTCGGTGGCCTGCCACGTGGCCTTGGTGGAGACACAACCGCCCCCGGCGGCAGCGGCGCCTTGGGCTTGGGGGGCCTCCCCCTCCCCCTTTTGGTCGGCGCGTCGGGCCCCACCTTCATGTAGTTGTTCTTCACCATCAGGATCTCGCCACTCTCCTTCATCCTCGCCAAGTGCGCCGCCAAAAGCGACGAGTGCGACTCCGCCAGTTGCTCCGCGTACTTGGACTCGATGTAGTTGGATATCGCCGACTTGTTGGATCCTCCCCTCTCGTCCAACCCCTCAATCGCCTCCAAAATCATCTGAAAAATTCACAACAAAATTAGAAATTTTTTTAAAAAAAATTTTAAAAAAGGGAATTTTGTGGTGAAATTGGACCTCAGAGTAAGAAGGAAGAGGCGAGGGTTTGGTGATTTCTTCAGTCGCCATGGATGTGAGTGAGAGAGAACTAGGGTTTGAGATGAGGATTTAAAAAGCTGGTTTTTGTGAGATTAAATAAGGAGGAAAAAGGTTTAAAATTGGGGGAAAATGTTTTTTATTTTATTTTATTTAAATGAGGTGATAATCGAAAGGGGGAAGAGGAGGTGAGTGTTTCTTCTCAAGTGTGAATGGAGGGTGGGGATTGGAAGTTGAGAGGGAGATCGGATGGATGTGAGAGGTCGAGGTTGGGAGGACGGGGATCGATGACGTGGACTGGATGGGGTTTTGTTTTTTGCGGTTTGAGTAAGGATCTGGAGTTGGGGGAGAATTACGGTGCATGCCATTGGTTGGGTTTGGCGAATTTTGAATGTTCAAAGAGTACGGAGGAATTACTTTGGATGCCATTGGGATTTTTTGAAATTCAAAGTGGGCTCGTGAGTTAGTACTTTTCTTTGAGATGGTTCACCTTTTTTTTTATATATAAAAAAATTAATATATTTATTTTCTGTTTTTGAGTTAAACAGGAGGTCCCATCTCTGGACTGGACTCTGGGCCTGTGTGGGGAGGTTTGAGCTTATTCAGGTATGGTAATTTTCAGCATTAGGTGAAGTATGAAAAGAAAATGGATATTATTTAACCTAGGTACATTCAAGTATGGGCAGGTTTAAAAAGTAGGGTTTGACAATTAGGATCGGAGGAATTTGATCATAGATGCAAATTATCCATAAAGGTGCTTGGTAGAATCTAGCAGCTATATTTAGTTGCAATATTTGAGAGTCAGCTATATTTAGTTGCAATATTTAAAAACCCAAAAAATGAAAATCGATTTAGAAAATAGGTTCGCACTAATTTGCTAAAAATTCATAAGTTAGAATAGGATGAACAGTTCCTTGCTAAATTTAGCAGCCGCTTTAGCCAATTGCTAAATATAGAAGACAGACAATATTCATCCGTTTGACGAAGAGACGGATGAGGTACTGTCGTTTGTAGTTAAATAAAACAAAAACAGATGAGAGACGGATGATGGTGTTTCGTCTCTCATCGATTTATAATTTATATAATAAACCATATTTATTAAATACTAGGTTTGCCCGTTGACACGTGCCTACGACACATCTTCGGAACGGTGCACCTAGTTTGATTATATAAAATAGTTTTAGAGATCCAGCAAATTAATTGAAGTAGCAAACATATTATATGAGAAAGCAGTATATCTATCTTTAAGCTCAACCATCGTCTTCTTGATCATTAGCTTGAACTTACCTGGAATGCGTATAGTTTGTTAGAAACACTGCATGGAGTTTTTTTTTAACTTCAGCATCACTTTTAGATGCTTGTAATAGTTATGCAAGGACATTATGATATAGGTTTTTATAGAGCTTACTCTAATCTCATAACCACTATGAGTATGTCTAAATATAATGGTAACACAAGTGCATGTGTGAAGGTATTTACAATACCAATAATCTAAACATTTGTTTGTCAGAGACTCAGTTTACAATTGAAATACCTCTTATTATTATTTCAAAAAAAATGAAATACATGAAGTTCTCAAAAACTCTAATCCAAGCTAATCATTTCTTTTATCACCACTTTGTCTCCCCATTGGACCTTTATTAAAAAAAAATCAAAATGGATAAATAACAAATTTACTTTAGCTGTCTTTCTTGAGTGAAAAGTTTGCACCCTTCACTAGTAAACTTCAGTTATCCCAATCCTATATATCAAAACATACACTAAAAGTTCTTATATGTTATCCATGATTTGTAATAACCAGTGAAGGGAACACTTCACGATAGTATCTTCTCTTGTAGTAAATAAATTAATGTTGCATATTTGCCAAGTTATTTTAGGTTGCTAGTCAGCTTACCTGTCCTGCTATGGTTTGGAAGCCCAAATTGATGTCACTAAATAATTCATCTCTTACTTGGGTACACCTTAATCAAAACCAATAAAAAACTCATCAAATAAATCACCAAATCCTTAATTACTAGTCGGGTCATTTCTCGACGAACAAATTTGGGATCATAAGAGTAGCTATCAACTACACCGGTCCTATGGTGAATTTTTTGTTGGCCGGGTAGGTCTACAAGAAGTTTTTTGTGTACATTTTGGATGTGTCATTTTATTGTACTCGTCCCCTCATCCTTTTTCCATTTGTATGGCTTCGAATATGTTTTACAAATTTTTATACTTACACCCGAATTTTCTTCGTGTTGAATATAATCATAAAATTTGTGCCAATCACTAGTTTCCCCTCTAGTTTTTCTACGACTACCTGGTTGTGTTGTTTCGGTTACTTGTGTTTGTGGTTCTTCTTCTATGTCTATATCTCCTACAAACTCATCGTTGTACCAGTGTGTCCGGTCGTAGGGTAGTCTTCGTCAAGCTCAATTTGTGGGACAATTGGAGGCCTACGAGACGTGCCGGTGGAATCTTGTCCACTTTGGGTACGGCTGCTACCTCGTGATCTAGAGATGTTGATATAGTAGTATATGTGAAAAAATTAAATACAATCTAGGCGTGATAAGTTTTTTTTAAAAAATCTAGAAAATAATAGGAGGGTTGTGAGAGAGAATATGAAAAAATCAACAAACAAATTTGATAAAAAAAATTATAACTACAAAAAAAATGTCAAGACAATAGAGTTGTGAAATTTTGATACCGTACTTCGCGAATACTCGTTTATAGAATGAGAGTGAAAATAAAAGTAGAAGTAGAAGTCCGGACTCGTATATAGATAGGAAGAGATCTTCTTTGTTGGAACCTTGGAGGAGTTGAAGACTTGAAGATGTAGTTGAAATGTTGAATGTTGAGTTCGATACGATCGGAATTTGTCGCTTGTATGTTGCTAGCTTCTTTGTTGACAAAATTTCAAAAAATTGAGATTGAATTGAGTAGTAGTAGTAGAGAGAGTAAGAGAATAAGGTGTAAAAATTTTAGATTGGGTTTAAGGGGTATTTATAGGGGGGAAACGGCTATAACAACCGTTGCCCCTGTTTTCGGCTGTTGGACCCGCGGGTCGAACGGTCGACCCGCGCGGGTCGAACATTTGGCCTGTACGGATCGAACGGTTTGAAACCTGCGAGTCGACTCGCGGATTGGTGGACGGGTTGGGCACTGTTCACCGGGTTGACGGGCCGGGTTAAACGGGTTGGAAACCCAAATTAGATGACCCGGGTCGACCCGCTTAGGCTCGCGGGTTCAACCCGGACCCAAACCGTATCTTAACAGGCCGGGTGATGGCGAGCGGGTTACGGGTCAGCCCGACCCGGTTGCCATCCCTACCTTTAATAGGCATGCAATTTGTATTCTTGATGCCAGTCTTAATCTTCTATACGTACATGATTACAATCAAACAAGTATATCATCAGTTTGTATGTTGACACTATGATATAGACACTGTATTTTGTATTTTTTTTGATGAATCGGATAGAGCCAAAAGGCTCCAGCCATCAAAAATATATTAATCAATAAAACAGTAATAATACAAACAAGCATCAAAGGTTTTACAAGAGGTAAAACAGAAATAAACGAGTAAAAAAGAAATACAATAACAAGAATCAACCCAGAAGGCAAAATCACGGCAAGATCACCATCCAGATACCAGCGAGCGAAGCAAGCGGCCTAGAGACTTGAGCAACCGATCCAAGACAACAGGAGGAAAAAAATCTCTCCACGACAACGACCAACTCCACTAGCAGTCTAGAGCGACTCTAGAGGCGAAACGGCGGAAAGACATAGCTAACACCGGGGATGTCAACTAGCAGGAGCTACTCGACAGTGCACTGGCTGAAAAGCCGACACGGAGCCTGTTTTCCTCGCAAGAAGGCGAGCGCTCACTCGAATCTTCGAAGGATCGAAAACTTTCTTTTGGTAACCGCGCTTGACAGGGGGATGGGCAGCCCTCGCAGAAGGGGGCGAAAATACTGTATTTTGTATTTTGTATATGAAATACCTCGTGGGCAGCTTTCAAGAACATCAAATCTCTGTCATCACTATGCAATCCTAATTCCTAAATTTTCATCCTTACAAAGAATTCACAATCTTGAAAATTAGAATGCAAGTGTCAGTTTTAAGGGTGACAATTTGTCCAAATCCGATCCGAGTCCGCCTAGGTCTGACCCGATAATTAGCGGACTTGAGCTAAAATTTCTCATTTCAGGCCGAGCTAGGGCCCAAGTGCTTAGACCCGATGGACCGAATTAAATTTTTATATGTGCATGTGTAAGTTTATATATACATCATGTATATTTAAGGATGAGTTTTTTTAAGAGGATATTTATGTAAGTTGAAATAAATGTTAAAGTTTATAAATAGAAAAATTATGTCTTATATATAAAATTAAATGAAATGGATAAATTTAATGTGAATTACTCAAAAATTTGTAGTATTCATGTTATTTTTATTTTTTTATCGTATATTATTCTTGATATAGTTTTATTTGATGGGAAAGTTATATATCAGAATATGCATAAGTAGTTCGGGCTTAGGCCTATAGCACCCCGAATTTTGTATACTGAAAATTCGTGACACATACCCAAAATGTTTACTTCAAATATGTACATAACACAAAAAAATCACAGAAAATTAAAATTTTTATTACATTATCATAATATACAATGTAGTCTTACATAAAATTTAAATCATAAATTACACCAATAAATGCATTGTGCAAGGAACTATATCCTCCAATAGGATGCTCCACTGCTTGAATCTCCTACTCCCACGATCAGTCCTACAACTAACCAACTTAAATTTGAGAGTTCAACACCACACTTGTTATATCTTCTCCTCCAAGCTTGATTAGCATCTTATACTCCGCATTCGTGCTCCACTAGCTAATAGAGAATGTTGAAAATGAAGTGGAGTGAAATATAGAAGTATGAAAATGAGTATGGAGTGAAGTAGGAAAATGAGTGTAGAAGTGAACTAGGGTGCATGAAAATGAGTAAAGTTTCTTCATGCATATATAGATATATATATAGGGGTGAGGGTGGGGTGGGTATGGCCGGCCAAGAGTGTGGGTGTGTGTGTGTGAGTGTGTGTAGAAATTTGTATGAATACTTGAGTGTCTCATATCATCATAACCTCATAAGGTTAGGGTTACACATAACCCTTATAGGGTTGCTAACCATTTTCAAGTCAAAATTGTGGGCTACCGTTGTTCACATTTGTAGTATGTTAATGACAATAGATCACGTGTCATCCATGTAATAAATATTTACGTGTCGTCCACGTAATAAATGTGCACATTTGCATAGCAAGTCAGTATAGTTGCGTCTATGGTTGTCTATATGAATCTAGCTCATTTATGTTCAAATGGATTGAGTCCAACCATACAATTCATATTGTTTGTTAACCCTTAATTGTTTGTCTCATAAAATAGCAATTACAATTTCTAACAACATACATCATTAGTTGAGACAAAATTTATTAACTTGTACAACAATGTTCATGTGCAACCTATTTTGTACACAATAATTGTTAATTATTTTAAGAATATTACAAAACTTGGACCTATTTTCGGGACTAATTCGGGCTCAGGTCGGGCCTAATTTTTTAAGCTCGAATAAAATTCTTGTCGAGTTCGGGCCTATATTTTAAACTTTGGGCTCGGCCTAGGTCTATATGGGCCCTACCCGGAATTTTTTCCCAAAATGACCCTTTTTGCAAAAGTATTGCCACAAACGACCTGTTTTTTTTAATTTCCACAAACGCCCCACTCGCTTTTTGAAAAAGCGAGTGTGGTACAAACCATCGCGCTTTTTCAAAAAGCGAGTCTTAGGTTTCAGAAAATTGGAAACCTAAGACTCGCTTTTCGAAAAAGCGGGATGGTTTATACCACACTCGCTTTTTCCAAAAGCGAGTCTTGGCTTTCTTTGCCCAGCAACACTCGCTTTTTGAAAAAGCGGGGGTAATTATACCACACTCGCTTTTTCAAAAAGCGAGTGTTGTTTGGGACTTAACCCCCCCGCCCCCAAAACAGATCTCACTTCTTCTTCTTTTTCCTCAAGACTCGCTTTCGAAACCCTAACCCAATCCTCGTATTCTTCGATTTCTGGCCTATTTCATCAAATTAGCCGTCGATTAGCTCCTAAAATCTTCGCTTTCTCATCCCACTCCAGTTGCCCACGTTGTGTTTGAGTTTTCTTTTCGAATTTTTGGGTGATTGCGGTGGATTGAAGAACAAGGGGTGGAGCTCGGTGATAAAGCGATTTGGTGGTGGTTCTTTTTTGTTTGTGGTGATTGCGGTGGTTCAATTCTTGCGTGAAGATTGAGGTATATTTCTAGAACTCAATATTTTCTAATGTTGTATATATATTGTGTGTAATATATGGTGGTGTGTGTAGAATTTGTGAACGATTTGCTGAATATATAACTGTATATCTCTGATTTGAACGATTTGTTTGTAATGTGTGTAGAATTTGGGATTTGTGAATAAAAGTATAATTGTGCATATGTGAGTTGTATTTGTGCATATGTGCATATGTGAGTAAAAGTACAATTGTGCATATGTGATTTTGTAAAAGTATAATTTGGGATTTGAACGATTCTAGAACTCAATTTTTGATTTTACTTAAATCAAGAATTGTAGATTTGTGCATATGTGAGTTGTATTTGTGATTTGTATTTATGAGTTGTGAGTTTGGGATTTGTGATCAGGAGAAATTTACTGCAATTCTAAGTATATAGTTGAGATTTGTAATCAGGAGAAATTTACTGCAATTCTAAGTATATATTTACTGCAATTCACAGACCAACTATTTGAATTTGGGATATATGAGTTGTATTTGTGAGTAAAATTAGGATATGACTATTAGTAATATCTCCCCCTTGTTTAATTTGTGACTTTTTGTGAGTTGTATTTGCATTTCAATTCTCTTTTGCTTCCGTGATTATTTAAATTGCTAAAATGATTTTGGTATTGTTAATAATGATTGCTCGTTCCTCATTGTAGGATACTCCTTTTTTTTGAAAAAATACCACGGAATAAGGGACTTGTGGAGGCTGGCACTAGTAGTAGAGCCAATCGTGGCGATGGACCACGTACATCTTTTGGCCCACCTCCATGCAGTGGACGTGGTGGTGGTCGTCGTGGTGGCAACGAACGAAGTAATGTAAGTTTATATTTTTTTTTGCATTCGATTTGTTTCATTGTCATATAATTGATTGATATATTAATTTGCTGATGTAAATGCTGTTTTGCAGGTCCCAAGTAACCAAAATGTGGTTGGTACTTCGTCGCCTGCCCCTTCTTCATCTACGGTTCCCCTTGTTGGTCCAGGTCCACTCGACCCCACTCTTCTAACGCTTCAGTCGCACCATCGCTCCAAAGATGTGTGGGAGGGGGATTCGAAAGAGTGTACCTTCCGTGGGGGTCATCCACTCCCTATGCACCCACGGATTCACCAAATATTACGGGATTGCGGTCTATATGGTATTGCACTGATGAGCGGCATCAAGTGCGATCGGCCTCTACTAACAGCACTCCTCGAGAGATGGCGTTCTGAGACCCACAGCTTCCACTTGTCAGTTGGGGAGATGACTGTTACGTTGCAGGACGTTTCAGTCATCACAGGCCTTCCGGTAGATGGGCAGGCGGTGACCGGCTCTATGGACTTCGATGCTCCATACTTAGTAGAACAATACCTAGGTGTCGAAGTGGAGACTGGTGCAGTAGTTGGGAAACAAATTCGTCTGAAGTGGTTGAAGGAAAAATTTAAAGACCGACTGACAGATGATTCGACCGAAGAGGAGGTCCAGATGTACTGCAGGGCGTACATCCTTACTCTTTTTGGAGGTGTACTATTCTCTAATTCAAGCGGCCATTCCGTCCCCCTCATGTACCTCCTGCTAATAGCAGACCTTGGACGAGTCGGCCAGTATAGTTGGGGTAGTGCTGCCCTAGCATCCCTCTACAGGAGTTTGTGCCTGTGTGCCCTCGGGTCCGTGCAGATGAATGGCCCGATGATTTTGCTTCAAGTGTGGAGCTGGGAGCGTATCCACGTTGGACGTCCTGTAGTTAGAAAACAATCACCCAGCTGGATCCATCTCCTTGAAGACCCGTACATGCTTCCTCCTCTAGGTGATTACTGGTCGGGTAACCTAACCTGGACTGCCAACCCGAACAGATGCCTGACCTACTACCGTGATGAGTTGGACAGGTTGGCAGATAACTGCGTTGTATGGATGCCCTACACAGAGGAGCGTCTAGCTAGATTACCGCCCAATGCCCTGTATAGGCGAGATCTTTGGCTGACAAAAGCACCGCTCATCAACTTCAGCACTGTCGAGTTCTATTTTGTTAGCAGAGTACTACGACAGTTTGGTCTCCAGCAGTTGATTCCAGTAGCCGAGCCTTTCAATGCAGATATCCATAAAATTACCGGAATGGGTCGTACGCCAGGTCACAATTGGGCGGAAAGCTTCTCCACATATGTCGAGAGATGGAACTTACAAAGGTTTGATGAAATCATCCGCAACATACCTCCATTCGAATTAGCAAACCACGAGAACTATATGAATTGGTATCGGAGGATGACAAGGCGGTACATCTCTCCGACAGGGCAGACTCCAGCCGGTGTGGTGATGCCTATACGTCAACCGGCAGCAGAACCGGTAGATTTACACTCCATGCATTTGCCTATGTTTCAACCAAAGGCATCGGCTGTTCGCACGATTGTAAGTTTTATAGAAATTTTTAAGTCTTTTATTTTTTTTGAACTCTAACTACAAAAAACAACTTATTATATTTTGTAGATGGCCCAGACTTGGAGTATGGACAAGAAATGTGCAGCGGTATTGAGTAGTAACGTAGCCGATGCGGTGAAGGACTTCGCACGCGAAATGCTGACGTCCTGTCGAGCACAGGCAGATGCTGTGGGGGAGGGGGCGACCTTAGATGCAATCTTAAACACTCCCGCACATCGGACTAATACACGCAATAGACGAATAAAGAAAGTCGCCAGTAAACCACCGCGTCGTAACATAATTGAAGAAGCGGATGAGGAACAAGTAGAGGAGGAGGAGCAAGAAGAGGAAGGCGAGCCATTAGAGGGTATTACACAGAAAACTCCATCTCACCGAGCGAAGAGGCAACGTAAACGAACCAATATGTTTACACCGGACCCGTGATCAACGGTGTTCTGTAGTTAACTTTTGTTAGATTTTGTTTAGTCGAATATTGTAATTAACTTTTGAATAGTGCATTGAATGAAATTCGAATTTTAGAATGGGGTGTGTGCGTGTGGTGATCTTGATTGTTTAAGTTTTCCTCTTTTTTTTGTGTTGTTGTTAGAGATTTTTTTTTGTTTTTGTGCGTGTGGTGATCTTGAGAATGTAGATGGATTGAATGTGCTTTTGGTTGGGATTGTGGTGATTGGTTGGGATTGTGGTGATCTTCAATGTTAATGGTATGAATATGGAGATGGTGGAGATGTAAGTCGTGTAATTGTCCCACCAAGAGTTGATGCAATGGTTGTTACTGCATACAGAGCAAGAAAGCGAGTCTAGCTAAAATGACCCCGCTTTCTCAGAAAGCGAGTCTATCAATTTGGAATTCCAGAGCTGTCTTAGCCTCTGGGAATCAAGTAGCATAAATAGTCGCTTTCCCAAAACGCGCAGTGTTTATTACTAAACTCGCTTTCTGAGAAAGCGAGTCTTCGTTCTGTATCTTTTTTATCTAGCAGATCCAAGACTCGCTTTCTGAGAAAGCAAGTCTAGTAATTTCATCCACGGGATCTGAAAAAGCGACTGTTAAACCAGTGAATTTTGATTCTCTGGTTTTCTACAGATCGAAGACACGCTTTCTCAAAATCCGCGATGCTTATGACTAGACTCGCTTTCTGAGAAAGCGAGTCTTCGTTCTGTATCTTTTTTATCTAGCAGTTCCAAGAGAAAGCGAGTCTAGTAATTTCATCCACGGGATCTGAAAAAGCGACTGTTAAACCAGTGAATATTGCTTCTCTGGTTATCTACAGATCGAAGACACGCTTTCCCAAACACCGCAGTAATTTACACCAGACTCGCTTTCTCAGAAAGCGAGTCTTTGGCTTGTTGAAAAACAACTACAGGTGTAAGACTCGCTTTCTGAGAAAGCAGGGTAGTTTGTATAAGACTCGGTTTCTGAGAAAGCGAGTCTTACCTATGTTAATGAAATTTATTTTTTAGATAACGATACTCAAAACGCAACAAACACACAAGGACATCAAAAACAAAAAAAAAACGAAATTTCCAAAATAAAACTTCATCGTTTTTATCGACATAATTTAGTATAATAACAAAGTCCATATTAATAATTACAAGCATACAATATTTAAGTGTGCTGAGTTCCACTATTAGTGCATCGTCGCTTATTGTGTCCTTGTAAACCACATTTTGAACATCTCATCCCCGTACCACGACTTGACCTATCTCTCACATCCATGTCATTGCGGAATCTGGTAGTTCTAGGCCTGCCCTTTCTTTTACGTCGCAAAGTGGCATCGGGTACTAGTTTTGGTCCATCAATAATAGGCCAATATGCTGGATCTAGTATAGGCTGAAACACTGGACCGTATGTTTGTGCTAATGAAGCAACGGTGTAAAATTTATCAATGAGATGCTTGTGATCGATTGCACGATATGCACAAGCTGCCAGTACATGCGAACATGGGATATGGTATAGATGAAATTTCATACATGTGCACGTCTTCGTTCCCAAATTCACAGTGTGCAAGTTCCCACCCTTCCTTTCTCCACCCACCATGCGTATACCCGTTCTCACGGAAAAAACTCCCGGTTGATGAGGAACATTGTCAACCCATGTCCGTTAGCTCTCTCACGGCGACTATCAAGCAGTTCATGTACTTTTCGAGAAAAAATCCTCCCTTCGGATAAAAGTTGAGTTGCTTCTTGTCGACGAGTAGTAAAATAAGAGTTCAAACGTTCGAAGATCGTCTCAACAATCGCTGTCACTGGCAAACTACGGACTCCTTTCAAGACTGAATTGAACACTTCTGACAGGTTCGTAGTCATTATCCCGTATCTTCGATCTTCATCTGCATAAAGTGCCCATTTCTCAACCGGCTTCTCTTTTAACCAATTAGCCGCCTCCACATTTACGTTCTCAAGCTCAGCAAGTTTGGCCATGAACTTTTTGGGTTGGTGTTCACACGCTATAATTTTCGCCTTCTTACGCAATGCCTTGCTACCAAATTTAGTAAAGAAATTTGTAGCAAAATGGCGCATACAATAACGGTGATATCCACTTGGTTCGTTCCAAGCTCCATTTTGTAACTCCATAGCATGCATTATACCAGCGTGACGATCAGAAATAACACACAACTCAGTGCGATCGGTGACATAATATCGGATGCAACTCATGAACCATGTCCACGTATTTATACTCTCTCCATCAACCAATGCAAATGCAAACGGAAATAAACAATCATTCGCATCTGGGGAAACAGCAATTAGCAAGCAACCCTTGTACTTACCGTATATGTGAGTTCCGTCAACACTGATCACCGGTCTGCAGGACTTGAAACCTTCAATTGAAGGACCAAATGCCCAGAATACACCCTTGAATGTTTCCTCGCCAGAGCCAGACTCATACTTATCCCAGTGAACAACGGTTCCTGTATTTGCAGCTTGAATTGCTGTGAGTAGAGCAGGCAACTTTGTGTATGCTTCTTCGAAGGTACCATACAACCTCTCGATCGCTTTTTGTTTTGCTCGCCAAGCTTTCTTATAGGAAATCTGATAATTATATTGTATTTTAACAATCTCAATTATTGACCTCGGTGATAAAGCGGTATCTTTTTTCACCACATCAACAATCAGATTACAAACAATATTGTAATCAATTTTAAGGTGATCTTGATTCAGCGTTGGATTCGTACAAGTGTGTGGCCCAACTATCTTCTTCACCACAAAATTCGTCCAGCCTTTTGGAACCATTGCTCGTAATCTCCAAGGGCAACCACCATCACTTACTCCGGGGGGCCCTTGCACGATCTCCTCAATGGTACGTTTTCTAGGTGCCATTTTGTATTTAACAGTGTACAGTGACGGTGTATATTTCAAAGTTACGAATTCACGATATTTTTTGATAGAATACAACTTCACTGCCTGTTGAATCGACTGCTTACTTATAAACTCCTGTCCAACGTACAATTCGTCTACATTGGACGAACCAGACGACTCTTGTGGAACTAGGTGTACTCTAGCACCTTCAGCCATCTCCTCAGTAACATGCCCGTCAACATTGTCGTAGCTATAAGTACCTCTGGCTTCATTAGAACTGTTGTTCGTGGGATTTACATTTGCACCACTGTCAACATCTTCATCATCGTTTACGTCATCAGTGTCACCACTATCAACATCTTCATCGTCTGTTTCTTCATCTTCTTCTTCATCTTCTAATAAGCTGTTGTTACAGACTGCATTTTGAAAGAGTTCAAACATGCTGTTATTTGGAACAGAGTCAGGAACCGGGCTAGGTTGGCGTGGCAGCTCAACATTTACAGAATCCGGAATTGTTGTATTTGTGAAGGTGTTCTCTTGTGAGGATACCGGATTTGGTTGTGAAGATTGATCGGGGTTAGGCCTCGACTGCTGTGTAGGTACTACCCGTATGAAGCTTGCACTGGGGATATCATGTGGCTGAGCATTCACAACTCGAATTTGCTGAATATATAACTCTACTACAGACCAAGCACAATTGGGATCAAATGTCCTAGCAATCAATGACTTCAGCGCATTATCAGTAGGTACGGACACTGTCATAAAATACTGACCATCTCCTCTTCCTGCTGCGTATCGAGCTAAAATTTTCAAATTCCATTCATTCCTATCCCAATTAGTAACTTCATAGATTTTCTCAACTAATTCTTCAAATGTGATGGTACAGGGTACCCAAACTATTTCCGGATCCAAATGACTATAACAACATCCAATCTTTGGATCACGAATTATTTCACCACCAAAATATAACCAAATAGGAATCTCCAAATCCATACCTACATTAATTTATACCAATAAGCGAGTTATTATCTACCCATAAAGAAAACCTATTTAAATTAACAAAATAATGGGGAAATAAACATCATACCTTCACAATAAAGTTGCTTTCCTTTTGAAGTATACCCAAATTCCAACAAATTAAACCTCTAACGGAAGATGGGTTTAAGTTGTCCAAAGCAATTTTGTGGGTTATTCAACAAATTACGAGGGTATTTTGACGAATTTGAGATGAGAGATGGGTTAGGGTTTCGCGAGCGAAGAGGAAGAGAAAGAATAGAGAGAGAAGTGAGATCTGTTTTGGGGGCAGGGGGGTTAAGTCCCAAACGACACTCGCTTTTTGAAAAAGCGAGTGTGGTATAATTACCCCCGCTTTTTCAAAAAGCGAGTGTTGCTGGGCAAAGAAGGCAAAGACTTGCTTTTGGAAAAAGCGAGTGTGGTATAAACCATCCCGCTTTTTCGAAAAGCGAGTCTTAGGTTTCCAATTTTCTGAAACCTAAGACTCGCTTTTTGAAAAAGCGCGAGGGTTTGTACCACACTCGCTTTTTCAAAAAGCGAGTAGGGCGTTTGTGGAAATAAAAAAAAAACAGGTCGTTTGTGGCAATACTTTTGCAAAAAGGGTCATTTGGGGAAAAAATTCCCCTACCCGTTGCCAGCCCTAGTCAGTTTAGACTTTAGAGTTAAGTCTTCTCATCGATGAGCAAGAGATTAGCAGTTCAAACCTCATCCAAATGCAACAAGTCATGCTTTACTAAGACGTACATGGTCATTTACGAATGGAACTGATAATTTTAAAAAAGATAGGAGTGTAGCTATTATATGTGCAGAGTTCAGGTTACCAATAGGAGTATATATACAAAATCGTATTCAATACACCTATATATCTAAAAGTATGTCAATGGCAAACTATTGAAATAATACAATTTCTTTTATAAGTGGGCACTAGTTAAACTATAAATTTTGTTTTAGAGGACGTACCTCTACAGATACTTCTACAGATAATTCTCTTTGCACCGGCTAATTTAGTTGATATCTTGATTCACACCAACACTTTTTGTTACAAAAATTTGTTTATAATAAAACTAAGTTTGATCTTAGAGGCACAAAATCAAAAAGAGAGGAGAAGAAGAAAAACCAATAAAATTTAAAAAAAATAAAAATTACAAAAACCAAATCAGTTTATGTCGAGCCTTGTGTACCACACAATCTCCTTAAATAGATTCGTCTCGTTCGTGTGATGGAGTTTGCTGAGACGTCTGTCTCCCAGGATGCAACGACAGCAGAGGGTTGACGTAGACACCACGCCACGCTCTTGAACTGAACAGAGCATGAAATCTATCACCGAACAATGGGAAGGGAGAAGAGTTTCTAGTATGTTGATTCAGGGGAGATGAGCCTCTATTTATAGGGCCAAGGGTGAAAATCGTAACGGCAGAAATACATTGACTGCATCAACTGTAACGGCAGACATGAACTTAAAGACACCAGTGTAACGGCGGACAAAACCGTTTCTGTAGTTTAAAGTGTGAATAAATGGATAAATGACAGACAAACCATTTATGCATTTATTTTTGCCGTTACGGATCCAAAAAAACTGTAGCAAAAAAAGTGGTTCTGCACGGGATGGGTTAACGTCGGTCCGACATTCGTGTCCACAGGACGTGCGGGCGCACACAAGCCGGTCCGAGATTTGCACCCCCTCCCCCGAAAGAGACCTCTTGGATTGCTATCTTACAATGCCAGGGAAAAGGTTATCATATATCTTTCTCTAGTTCCTTTATTTTTTCCTATGTGAGACTAAAATTCCTCAACTTATTTTCAAAGATGAAACCGCCTCACTTCAGTAGACAATTTCTCATTCACCCATAACCGTTTTGAGCAAGTAAATATATGATTTTGATCTACTCATGAAGGAGAACACAAATTCATCGAGGTCTCTCACTAATTCATAGAGAATCTTACTCAAAAAATTGCTTTAAAACTAGTTCGTAAATATGTATATATACCCATTTTCTAACACTTTTAATATGGATCATCACTTAATCAAATATTGGTAAAATTAATTATTTTATTTGTTGATACATACTATAAGAATATGTGCCAATTGGATTACACATTAAAATCAATTGGATTACACATTAAAATCCAATACATCAGCTACATTAGTTTGTATTAGAAGCACTCATAACATTTCTCTTTGTTTTACTATGAAAAATTATACTATGGACTATATATGTGCGCTAAAAGTAATTTACTACTTATGTGGAACACTATTATTAGCTCCATGTATGTGCAATTTTGGCAAGAGTCGGAGAAACATGTTTAAAAAAATACTAATTAAATTTTTTTTGTTTATTTGTGTAGTAACCCATTATCATTTTCTGGTCGTCCCCACGTGTTTTTGATTAGAATTCCTGCTGAAAGCTGTACAGAGCTTCAAAACATTTCGGTAAAAATTTCCGCTCTTACTTTTCTCTTTTTGCAATGAGTGTCCAAAATGAAAATTGTACAAAGCTACAAAATGTTTCTAAGAAATGAATTGATAAATTAATTACCTAACCGAAAAATATGATGCCGCTCACACTTTCAACAATTTTATGCAACAAATAAAGGCTTTCGAGTTTCACATGTTTAGTGTGTTATTATAAAGGAGTGCTTCTACCGTTTTAGTGCCGGGTTGGATTCACGATTTGTTGGGTTATCCTTTCTTTATATTTATTCCTATTAAAATGACACTCGCGATTTTCATACTTTTTCTCTTCATCTTCATTGAAAATAATGCCCTTCTTGCCATGCTGTTTGACAAGAACTTATTAGATTGCATTAATGAACACACTTACTGCATAAATAGCATGACCATAACGTTACTTAGAATTTGAGCTGTAGGTTACTTTGATATTAAGTAAATAACATTGTCACTATTAAACTGTAGGTTACTATTGAATTTGTACCACCGACTGTAACCAAAATTTATTACAAATATATAGTTAAAATTATGGGTCAAACAAAATTTAAAGGAGTAGCTAAACTTTAACTTATAAGAGCATCCACTGTCGTTTTGTAAAAGTATTCCATATTTAACAATGAGGGTTTAGCTTTTAGTAAAGATTGCTGCTATTATTATTTCTAAATTCGATAAACTAATGAATTGGATGGATTTTGTTCCTCCATCTAACGCTTTTTTTATTTTTATTTTATTGAAAAAGGAATGGACGGACTCCCGTTTGAGAACTTTTTATTTGTTTTTATCTAAATTGTATTGGACGGTGCTTGTTCCTCTGTCTGTTGTTTTTTTTTTTTTGGTGGTCATTGAAAATATAGAAAAAACAATTAAAAAACAAAGAAACAAGCCAGATGATCTTCATCTGTCTGGTTTGTTTGATTGTTTTTTAATTGTTTTTTTTTTATTTAAGTTGTTGGCAGAAAGACTGTTTTGCCCCTCTCTTCAAAAAAAGACCGTCACACACCTTGGAGCTTAAGTGGTAAATGGGTCATTTTGGCGTAAGCCATATTGTAAATTGGAAGTGAGGGACGGATGAAGTTCATCCGTCTCTCACCCACATCTATATAATAAAACACAAAGAAAACTATCAAGTGACTCTCTTTCAATTTCCTCAAAAATCAAAGGTCCATATCTAACCTCACAAAACATATTTTCCTCCTCAAAAGTTTTCCCCCAAAACTCAAATTCAAATCCCCCACCCAAAACAACTCCTATATTTATTTAAATTTTTTCTCTCTCTTCCCCTCCCTCTTCTATTCAAAAAATTATGAAAATAAAAATTTTTAAAATTTTAAAAATATTAAAAATTAAAAAACTAAAAAAATTTAAAATTTAAAAAAACTTTAAAAATAATTCAAAAAAATAAAAAAATCATATAATATGTTTTTTGCTGGACCCCCAAAAGTTCCTCATATAATATGTTTGCTACTTCAATTAATATGCTGGACTTGCAAAACTATTTTATATGAACAAACAATGTGCACCGTTCCGAAGACGTGCCGTCACGTGTCAACGAGCAAACCTAGTCTATATAATAAAACACAAAGAAAGCTATCAAGTGGCTCTCCTTAAATTCCCCCAAAATCAAAGGCCCAGATCTAACCTCACAAAACATATTTTTCCCTCCAAAACTCAAATTCAAATTTCCCACCCAAAACAACTCCTTTATTTATTTAATTATTTCTCTCTCTCTCTCTCTCTCTCTCTCTCTCTTTTTCTATTCTATTAAAAAAATTAAGAAAATAAAAATTTTAAAAAAAATTAAAAAACTAATAAAAAATTTAAAACTTTAAAAATATTTCAAAAAAATAAAAAAAATCAAAAACTTATAAAAAATTTAAAATAATATATATAATAAAACTCAATAAAAGCTATCAAGTAGCGCTCCTTAAATTTCCCCAAAATCAAAGACCCAGATCTAACTTCTCAAAACATATTTTCCCCCCTAAAAGTTTCCCCCCAAAACTCAAATTCAAATCCCCCACCCAAAACAACTCCTTTATTTATTTAATTATTTCTCTCTCTTTATCTCTCTCTCTCTCTCTCTCTCTCTCTTTTTCTCTTCTATTCAAAAAATTTTAAAAAAAAAAATTTTTTTAAAAATTAAAAAACTAATAAAAAATTTAAAACTTTAAAAATAATTCAAAAAAATCAAAAAAATAAAAAACTTATAAAAAATTTAAAATAATCTATATAATAAATTACAAAGAAAGCTATCAAGTGGCTCGCAATCAATCTCCCCAAAATCAAAGGCTCATACCAAACCTCACAAAACACATTTTTCCTCCAAAATTTCAAACCCCAAAACCAAATTTTCCCCCCTAAAAAACTCATTACTTTATTACTATCTCTCTCTTCTCTCTTTACTTTTTCATATTTCTCTCTTTCTTTCTCTCTATATATCTCTCTCTCCCATTCTCTCTTTACTTTTTCAGATTTAGGTTTTGTAAAATTTCAGAATTTTTAATAGCAAATATCTCTTCAACAATTAAATTTCATTATTTTCCACATTTAAAGTTCTAAGAAGTTAGATTTTATATCCCCATTTATAATTATTTTTCAACATAGACTTTTATTTATAACTAATTATTGTCATACCATTCAAACTTGAGCTACATAATTATTGTTTGACCATTTACATGTTTTTTCGTGTTTTGTATCGTTACGGTACGTGCCCACAGGCAAATCTAGTCTATATAATAAAACACAAAGAAAGCTATCAAGTGGCTCTCCTTAAATTTTTCCAAAATCAAAGGCCCAGATCTAACCTCACAAAGCATATTCCCCTCCCCCCTCCCAAAGTTTCTCCCCAAAACTCAAATTCAAATCCCCCACCCAAAACAACTCCTTTATTCATTTAATTATTTATCTCTCTTTCTCTCTCTCTCTCTCCTATTCAAAAAATTAAGAAAATAAAAATTTTAAAAAAATTAAAAAACTAATAAAAAATTTAAAAATTTTAAACTTTAAAAATAATTCAAAAAAAATCAAAAAAATCAAAAACTTATAAAAAAATTTAAAATAATTTAAAATAAATTTAAAAATCAATTTTAAAAATATATATTTTTAAATATATAAAAATAAAAAAAATTAAAAAAAATTAAAAATTTTAAAATATTAAAAATTTTAAAAAATTAAAATTTTTCGAAAATCTCAAAGCAAATCCAAATCCAAATCCAATACCGAACCCCAATCAAGAGGTCGTCGCCGATATCTGATCCGCTGCTGATTCCGTATTGGTGACTCCCCTTCACCAAATCGAGTGCGAATATCAAGAGGCTCTGTATCGGCGACTCCCCTCCACCGAATCGAGAGCCTCTATATGCGATGCGACGACTCTAATTTCATCTTATTAATCGAATTCTCATTGTAATTTTTGATTTTTTTTGTGTGCAGGGGATTACTCAGTTTTTTTTTCTGACTCGAATTTTGTATGCGCATAAGATTTAAGTTCAGAGAGGTATGATTGTTTTATTTTTGGGTTTAACAAATTTGAAGAGGTACCATTTTCTTATTTCGAGAGTAAGGACTTAGAAACTTTTAATCAAACCGCATTAAAGCTGCATTTAAAAAACACTACAAAAGAAAGTAGCTTTCCCGACGCTTTTTGACGTCTTTACCGGCGTTTTTTTATGCTGGTGAAACTTTCACTGACGTTTATAATAGCACCGGTCCAAATACCGCCGAAGCGGGCGTCGCTGAAACGAAGGGGTCTACGCCGGCGGTTTTGGTGGACACCGGTATATGTTAAAACTACACCGGCGGTCATAAAACGCCGGTGTATGTTGGTCTCTGAGTGCCGTTCTTGTGCACCTATATACATTCACCGGCGGTCGTAAACCGCCGGTATTTATTCATTCACCGGCGTGTATGAAAACGCCGGTGTAGAACGAAAGTATACCGGCGGTCAAGGAGCGCCGGTGTATGTGCGTTTATGAGTGCCTGGTTTTCCCTATTTACGAACACCGGCGCGACCAAAAAACGCCGGTGTAGTTATATACGTCGGCGTTTATAAAACGCCGGTGTACGTCTGTGCCGTTACAGCTGACAACATTCACCGGCATGCGTTGGAATGCCGGTGTATCACACACTCCAACAATTATATTAGATAGACCGGCGTTTTTTAAAACGCCGTTCTGGCTATGCCCGTTTATTTTCGATACTCCGCTTTTCCGTTCGATTTCAATTCACAGTTTCATTTACAAAACCTGTAAACTAATTCTCACAACTGATTCAATCAATTTCGTTGCATATTACTGCGCAAACCACAACCAAACACAAGAATAATTAAAGATAATCAAGTTTCACACGTGTCATATCAACGTCCAAATTCATTGATTAATTAACAGTGTCATAATTAACAAATTAATATAGAGACTAACATCCCAAATATCCAAACAAACCAGTCTGACAAATATCCAAAATATCCCAAATTAAAAGTCTGACATAACTCTCATAAAAAAAACCAGTCTAACATAACAACAGCAAGGAGGAGGACATAAGAACAACAACCATACAGCAAGGAGGACATAAGAACAGCAAGGAGGACCGCAGATTCATACCCCTCGAGTAGCTTCAGCTCTGATCATCAGAATTTCCTTCATCTGGACAACCGCTCTGTGAAGAAAAAAAACAATAGTTTAATTGAACAGTAGACCACAATACAGAATATACATATTTTTTGAACTTGCAAAAAGAACTACCTGTATCTTAAATTATAAGATCAAAGTGCCAACTGCAAATGGAATTGTTAATGATATATACAGAGGTAAAATAATTACATTGCAATGCTAAAAATCTAGTACTTAATTTTGTTTTAAAATATATCTAAAATAACAAAACAAATGAAAATTCAGTATCTAACTTGAAACCTTTATATTCTCCTCTGATTGGGAATATCCACTATCTAAAACAGTAAAACAAATGAAAATTCATTATCTAAGCATGTCCTTCATGGATTGTTCAGACAATCCATGAAACTGTCATCGTGGACGGAAACCAAATATAAGAAAAATAAGAAAAATAAGATAGGACTCATATCAAGTGTATTTTTAGGGAACTGTCATCGTGGAAGGAAACCAAATATATATAGAAGCCAGAAATGGAAACAGAAAGAAGAAAGGTAGAGACTTTGGATACACCAGGCTAACATAGCGGCATTTTCCTCATCTCTCTCTCATCCCTTGTTTCCCTTCAGCACACGAACACAAAGAGACATCAGCAACAACAGCAAGAGCGACAAGAACAACAACAATAATAAATTATTATGAACAAGATGTCTCTATATGGGTTTCCAGATCTCCACTCGAGCCCACTCTTTCTAATCACAGCCCAATTAAGAACATAGACAACATCCACTAATCAATCCAATCATAGCCCAGTCAAAATTTGCCATCCTGGATCTTAATGAAATAAGCTTCATTAACAGTGAAAGAAAATGAGGATGCTAGCAGCATACTTAGTTTGGAAGTGAACCCATTTTTTGTTAAAAAATCATGCCAAAGATGGAAATCAGCTTCATTAACAGTATCTGAAAATGAAAATTTCCATTATCTGAGCTTATATGTTGCTCTACTAATTCACTGTGCCCAACTAAATCTAAAACCCAATTGTTGTGCGTATCCGGAGGATTTTGGCATACGTACCTATAGCATCCTCAGTTCACAGTGAACCCGTTTTGGTCAAAAAAACATGCCAAGATCACAATCAGATGCATGAAAATAAGCTTCACTAACAACAAAAGAAGAAACTGGGGATGCTATGCAGCATACTTAGTTTGGAAGTGAACCCATTTTGTGTTAAAAAAACCATGCCAAAGATTGCAATCAGGTTACATTAATAGTATCTGAAAATGAAAAATTTTCCATTATCTGAGCTTATATGTTGCTCTACTACTTTTTTAGCCCAACTATATCGCAAAACCCAATTGTTGTGCATATCCGACCGGAGGATTTTGGCATACGTACCTATATACCATCCTCAGTTCACAGTGAACCCATTTTTGGTATAAAAACAAACATGCCAAGAAGACAATCAGGTGCATGAAATCAGCTTCACTAACAGTTAAGTGAAAATGGGACCAAAAAATAGCTTAAGAAGACCATCAGGTTTGTGAAATAAGCTTCACTAACAGTGAAAGAAACTGGGGATGCTATGCAGCATACTTAGTTTGGAAGTGAACCCTTTGTGTTAAAAAAACCATGCCAAAGATTGCAATCAGGTTACATTAACAGTATCTGAAAATGAAAAATTTTCCATTATCTGAGCTTATATGTTGCTCTACTACTTCTTTAGCCCAACTATATCGCAAAACCCAATTGTTGTGCATATCTGGCCGGAGGATTTTGGCATACGTACCTATATACCATCCTCAGTTCACAGTGAACCCATTTTTGGTATAAAAACAAACATGCAAAGAAGACAATCAGGTGCATGAAATCAGCTTCACTAACAGTTAAGTGAAAATGGGACCATAAAATAGCTTAAGAAGACCATCAGGTTTGTGAAATAAGCTTCACTAACAGTGAAAGAAACTGAGGATGCTATGCAGCATACTTAGTTTGGAAGTGAACCCATTTTGTGTTAAAAAAACCATGCCAAAGATTGCAATCAGGTTACATTAACAGTATCTGAAAATGAAAAATTTTCCATTATCTGAGCTTATATGTTGCTCTACTACTTTTTTAGCCCAACTATATCGCAAAACCCAATTGTTGTGCATATCCGGCCGGAGGATTTTGGCATACGTACCTATATACCATCCTCAGTTCACAGTGAACCCATTTTTGGTAAAAAACAAACATGCCAAGAAGACAATCAGGTGCATGAAATCAGCGTCACTAACAGTTAAGTGAAAATGGGACCAAAAAATAGCTTAAGAAGACCATCAGGTTTGTGAAATAAGCTTCACTAACAGTGAAAGAAACTGGGGATGTATGCAGCATACTTAGTTTGGAAGTGAACCCATTTTGTGTTAAAAAAACCATGCCAAAGATTGCAATCAGGTTACATTAACAGTATCTGAAAATGAACAATTTTCCATTATCTGAGCTTATATGTTGCTCTACTACTTCTTTAGCCCAACTATATCGCAAAACCCAATTGTTGTGCATATCCGGCGGGAGGATTTTGGCATACGTACCTATATACCATCCTCAGTTCACAGTGAACCCATTTTTGGTAAAAAAAACAAACATGCCAAGAAGACAATCAGGTGCATGAAATCAGCTTCACTAACAGTTAAGTGAAAATGGGACCATAAAATAGCTTAAGAAGACCATCAGGTTTGTGAAATAAGCTTCACTAACAGTGAAAGAAATTGGGGATGCTATGCAGCATACTTAGTTTGGAAGTGAACCCATTTTGTGTTAAAAAAACCATGCCAAAGATTGCAATTAGGTTACTTTAACAGTATCTGAAAATAAAAAATTTTCCATTATCTGAGCTTATATGTTGCTCTACTACTTCTTTAGCCCAACTATATCGCAAAACCCAATTGTTGTGCATATCCGGCCGGAGGATTTTGGCATACGTACCTATATACCATCCTCAGTTCACAGTGAGCCCATTTTTGGTCAAAAAAACATGCCAAGATGACAATCAGATGCATGAAAATAAGCTTCACTAACAATAAAACAAAATGGGTTCACTTCAACAACAGCAACAACAGCAAGAGGGAACCAAATATAGAACAATTGGGTTTTGAATGGAGATTGTAGTCATAGATCAATTTTTTCATGGAAGAAAAATACGAATAGGGCTAGCATCTTCAAGTAACTTAGCGAAGGATTCTTGCTGCTTATTATTTTTAGGGGTGGGGCCAGACATTTCCTCATCCACCCCACCACCAATCTGGTTTGTTTCTGTTGACTCATTGTGAACTTCGGTTGTTGGGTTATTGGTGTGGAAAGGAACATTATGAATCCCCATGGCATCTTGTAACAAAGCATGCATCTCATCGGGAACGCTTAAGTCTTCGTTCACTAAGGGCTCAGCTTCATTTTCTAATACAACCGGACGAACAGGAGCTGCCGTATGATCCTCTCCATGACAAAACCACCTTGTGTACCCTTGAAGAAAACCGTTGACAGCCAAGTGTGTATGTACTACGTCACATGTCCTCAGCATACAATTTGTACAGCGGAGGCATGGACAAAAGATTAGGTTGGGATCACGGGAATGTCGTTTGGCAAAGATAATAAAATCTTTAATACCATCACGGTACTCCTTAGATAATCGTGGTTTACTAATCCAACTTCTATCCATTATATCAATAGCACACAGTCTGAAATTAAAATTTGATATATTAAATAGTAATAACAGTAAAAGGCATTTTGTATATTAAATTTCACCTATTTGAAAACTATCCCTAGCTGCAAATAAATAAACGATATAATCTTTAACTGTAAAATAAAGAAATTGTGGCTCCAAAAAATGTACAAAAAAAAACTACATCTTAACACAATCTACTCTATTCACCAAACCCTAAACGACCTTTTGTGGAAATGATCACAACCACCTTAGTGGTATTTTATCGCACACCCTGTGTTCGAGCATAAAAAAAATCGACTATAGTCTCCCCTGTATTTGGCTTTCCGTTCAAGGAGATGATGATGGTAAAGGGTATTTTGCTGATGAAGAGGAATCAGCCGAATAATGAGCACGTCGTGCTGTAACTACGGTAACAAGAAGATCTGATGACTCATGAACTATTCTGTTCATGACTACTAATAATCACTTATCTCATAATAATAATAATAATAATAATAATAATAATAATAATAATAATAATAATAATAATAATAATACTAAACAAAAGAAACAGTAAAAGAAAAATGAAAATGTCCAGTATGTAAGCATATATTTTTCAGAGTGAACCAATTGTTGTACATAGCCGGAGGATTTTGATATACAGCTATAGCATCCTCAGTTCACAGTGAACCCATTTTGGTCAAAAAAACATGCCAAAATGACAATCAGATGCATGGGATAAGCTTCAATTCATTAACAGTGAAAGAAACTGGGGATGCTATGCAGCATACTTAGTTTGGAAGTGAACCCATTTTGTTAAAAAACCATGCCAAGGATTGAAATCAGGTTACTTTAACAGTATCTGAAAATGAAAAATTTCCCATTATCTGAGCTTATATGTTGCTCTACTACTTCTTCAGCCCAACTAAATCTAAAACCCAATTGTTGTGCATATCCGGCCGGAGGATTTTAGCATACGTACCTATACCATCCTCAGTTCACAGTGAACCCATTTTGGTAAAAAAAACATGCCAAAATGACAATCAGATGCATGAAAATAAGCTTCACTAACAACAAAAAAAGAAAATGGGGATGCTAGCAGCATACTTAGATTGGAAGTTAACCCATTTTGGTATAAAAAACCATGCCAAAGATTGCAATCAGGTTACTTTAACAGTATTTGAAAATGAAAAATTTTCCATTATCTGAGCTTATATGTTGCTCTACTACTTCTTCAGCCCAACTAAATCTAAAACCCAATTGTTGTGCGTATCCGGAGGATTTTGGCATACGTACCTATAGCATCCTCAGTTCACAGCGAACCTATTTTGGTCAAAAAAAACATGCCAAGATGACAATCAGATGCATGAAAATAAGCTTCACTAACAGTAAAAGAAAATGAGGATGCTAGCAGCATACTTAGTTTGGAAGTGAACCCACTTTGTTAAAAAATCATGCCTAAGATGGCAATCAGCTTCTCTAACAGTTTCTGAGAATGAAAATTTCCATTATCTGAGCTTATATGTTGCTCTACTACTTCTTTAGCCCAACTAAATCTAAAATCCAATTGTCGTGCATATCCGGCCGGAGGATTTTGGCATACGTACCTATAGCATGCTCAGTTCACAGTGAACCCATTTTGGGTAAAAAAACATGCATGCCAAGAAGACAATCAGATGCATGAAATCAGCTTCATTAACAGTGAAAGAAAATGGGGATGCTATGCAGCATACTTAGTTTGGAAGTGAACCCATTTTGTGTTAAAAAACCATGCCAAAGATTGCAATCAGGTTACTTTAACAGTATCTGAAAATGAAAATTTCTCATTATCTGAGCTTATATGTTGCTCTACTACTTCTTTAGCCCAACTAAATCTAAAATCCAATTGTTGTGCATATCCGGCCGGAGGATTTTGGCATACGTACCTATAGCATCCTCAGTTCACAGTGAACCCATTTTGGGTAAAAAAACATGCATGCCAAGAAGACAATCAGATGCATGAAATCAGCTTCATTACCAGTGAAAGAAAATGGGTATGCTAGCAGCATACTTAGTTTGGAAGTGAACCCATTTTGTGTTAAAAAATCATGCCAAAGATTGCAATCAGGTTACTTTAACAGTATCTGAAAATGAAAATTTCCCATTATGTGAGCTTATATGTTGCTCTACTAATTCACCGTGCCCAACTAAATCTAAAATCCAATTGTTGTGCATATCCGGTCGGAGGATATTGGCATACGTACCTAGAGCATCCTCAGTTCACAGTGAACCCATTTTGGGTAAAAAAACAAACATGCCATGAAGACAATCAGATGCATGAAATCAGCTTCATTAACAGTAAAAGAAGATGAAAATTTCCATTATCTAAGCATATATTTTTCTATTAATTCTTCATCTCAACTAAACCATTCATGTTAAGAAAATCAAGATGAATAGACTGAAAAAAACTGCTTTTTTTGAAAAATAAGGAAAATCAAGAGATCATACTGAAGAGAGAGAGAGGGAGCGGGGCGACGAGGGCGGGGGCGTAGGAGAGAGAGAGAGAGCGGGGCGACCGCCGATTCACCTCCAAATAGAGAGAGGGAAGAGGAAAATCGAAAAGGACGAAGGGAAGAAGGGACAATTTCGAAAGGTCGAAGGCCGTCGAAGAGGACGAAGCGGCGGAGGCAAACGCGCGGGAAGTAGAGCGAGGAAGGAGGGAAACGAAGCGCCCCTTCCTTTTTTTTGGGGGGGGGTTTGGGAAAATGGCGAGCGAAAGATTAGGGTTCGCGGGTTTTATCGCAGTTATTCACCGGCGTTTTAATTAGACACGCCGGTGAATGTGTCCGTATATTGGCCGGCGTTTATAATAAAAATGCCGGTGAATAATAAACTTCACCGGCGTTTTTAAGTAAAACGCCGGTGAATACTAACATACGCCAGCATTTTAAATCGACCGCCGGTGTATGACCATCCCATCTGGCGCCCAATTCCTACTCGCTCCCTACCCCGGCGCTACTAGTAAAACGCTGGGGAATAATCGCCGGTAAAACCAGTATCTTTTGTAGTGAAAATTCCTAGGAATACTTTGAAGTCAGATTGTTTTAAAATGTACAATAAAATGGAAGAAGCTTTGATTGCCAATTTATACAGTTTAACTTGTAGAGTTTCTTTAACTTCCGGTTGTTGGAAGGGTTATAAAAATATTCCAATGATGGGAATAACTTGTCATTGGATTGACAGTGATTGGATTCTCAAAAAAGAATTATATCACTTGTTGTGTTGCCCTATCCCCAAGTGGTAATGAAATTGCAAATCGTATTTTAGAAATTTATGATGTTTTTCATATTCGTGATAAAATTATGTGTATAAATTTTGATAATGCATCTAACAATAATGCATCAATTAGTATATTAAAAACCGCATTAAAATCTCCATCTGATAATATTTTTCATGTTAGATGTGCATATCATATTTTAAATTTACGTGTTTAACATGCATTAAAAATAGTTGACCCATATAGTTAACATTAGAAATTGTGTACATTTTATTGCATTAAGTGACCCTATATTTCAAGAATGGAAAACTTTGTGTAGGCTTAAAAATGTACATTTTAAAAAATTTCCAAAGGATGTTAAACACCGATGGAACTCTATTTTTAATTTGCTACATGTTGTAACTAAATATAAAGCATGTATAAATAATTTTTTTATGGCAAAAAATATGTCAATTTTGAAATGATTCCCTAAGCTTGGTTTTATGCCGAATCTTTGTTAAATTTGTTAGAACCTTTTAAAGCCATAACCTTAAAATTTTCAAAATCTTATGAATCTACTTCTAGTAGCATTATTTCAATAGTTAATATGATGCAAACTTTCAAAGAAATGATCGATGATGCTTTTATTGGTCATATTGTGAAACCTGCATACACCAAAATTTCATACACCAAAATTTTGAAGTATTTTAATTCTCCTCCTATATTGTATTGTATTGCAAATGTGATGGATCATCGTATCAAATTAGAAGGTACGAAGAGTTTGATTGAAATATTTTTACTTTACTTGGAGAAGATGAATCTAAAATTGATTGTGGAATATTTTTAGCTAAATTTGAATCGACATTAAATAACTTGTATAATTATTATGATAGAAGTTTTTTATCTAGTAGTACCACTACTTTAGTTATTTCTTCTTCTGCTACTTTTACAGGTAAGGGTAAGAATAAATTAGATGATGCCACATTTAATTTACTTGCAAAAATTCAATAAGAAAAAGCTAGGACTAATCAACAAAATGAATTACATTGGTATAATAAACAAGATTCTGAAAGTTTTATTTCTTCACTAGATACTTTACAATGGTGGAAAGACCATGAACATACTTATAATATTCTTAAATATACGACTAAAGATCTACTAACTCCTTATGTCTCTACAGTTGCTTCAGAAAGTACATTTTCTACAAGTGGCAGCGTTCTAACCGATTACAGGAATCGCTTGAAGCCCAAATCGTTGGAGATGCTCGTCTGTACGGAAGACTGGATGAAGGTCGAAGATAGGATCAAGGAATAGGGTTCGACACGTCTACAAATGGAAGTAACTTGCCGGAAGAACAACAACAACAACAATAGCAACTAACATGAAGAATTGACGACCAACAACGACAACAAATTGAAGACCAACATATGCAAGAAATTTGTAAATGTATAAAAAATTATAATAATTCTTTGTTTCTTATAAATAAGTTGTAAAATTGAAGAAAATTATAATTGTATAGAACCAATTTATAACAATTCTTTGTTTCTTATAAAAAAGTTGAAATTTTGTTTAAGTTGAAATCATATGAATAATAAATACATTTGTTTTAGCAATTTTACTCTTTAATTATTATTATTATTATTACTACACTTTTTTTTAAAGTAAAAAAAAAAATTTAAACACACGGGCCAACTCGCGACCTGACCCGAACCGACCCGACCTGGATTGGACCCGAATGGGTTCTTGGGTTGGGCGGGTCGACATTTTGCAAATCCAACCTGGCCCGGTCCGGTCCGGTTAACTAACTGACCCGGACCCGCCTAACTTCGGTTCCAACCCGGGCGGGTCCTACCCGATCCGGCCAGGTCGACTCGGTTGCCAACCCTAATTACACGGAGGGTGGTGGGTAAATTTTCCCAAAGTTTATAACAAGTCCTAAAAGTAAAATAAAAAACTATATAATGTCATTTTTTACTTTCGTTTAGGAGACAATTGATCAGAATATATCCGCGGACTTTTTTTATTGTCAATTTAGCTATCTGAAATGATTGTGAAATATCATAATTTATATATATATATATATATATATATATATATATATATATATATATATATAGGAGAAGGTTCGGGTGAGAACCATGTCCTGGGGTGGGAACCTAAGGGCCTATCCCAGCCATTCATCTGTGTAATCTTAACGGTCAAGATTTTTTAAAATTAAACAATAAGATTAATTAATTTTTGCATTAAGATGTCAATCCCTTTAATTAAGGGATGGGGACCGCGTAATAAAAGGAATGAAAGATCACAGATTATTAGGCAACATATATTGCCTTTTTTATTTTATTTAAAAGGAATGTAGATCACAGATTATTAGGCAACATATATTGCCTTTTTTATTTTATTTTCAGCCGAACCACAATCTTCATCAGGATGAACAACATTTGTTGCTACGTACAATGTTGCTAAATATGAAATTTTTGTTGCTATGTACAATGCAGTTAGTTGCTATTCAAAAAACATTCAGTTGCTATATGGAAACTGACAGCATGTACAACATAAGTTTGCAAATTGATAAACAAACAATATATATATATATATTCTTGCTAAAATATGCACTAGTTGTATCTACTTACAATACAGTCAGTTGCTATATAGTGAACGAATTGGTGAAGGAACGAATTGGTGATGATTCTGCAATTGCTATTAATTTGGGATACAAAATCTTCTCGAATAGCAACTGTAATGATTATAAATAGCAACTGTAATAATTATAAATAGCAACTGTAATAATTATAAGAGTAATGCTAGAGCCACTACCAATTTCACTACATTTCTCTTCACTACCTTAGGTGGCACACTCCAATAGGTAGGAGATGATAGAGTAGGTGGGAGAACTCTCCAATAGGAGTATGCCACCTAAGGTAGTGAAAGAAATGGTAGTGAAATTGGTAGTGGCTAAAGCATTACTCTAATTATAAACAGCAACTGTAATAATTATAAATAGCAACTGTAATAACTAGTAACTGTAAGGAACGAAATGGTGAATGATTCTGCAGTTGCTATTAATTTGGGAAACAAAATCTTCTCCAATATTTTACGGGAATAAATTATTTCTCTCTCCAGTTTGACCAAATTTGTCTTAACCGTCGCACAAAAAAAAGGCAATTTATAATTATTCCTTTTATTACGCGGTCTCCATCTCTTAATTAAAGGGATTGACATCTTAATACAAAAATTAATTAATCTTATTGTTTAATTTTAAAAAATCTTGACCGTTAAGATTACACAGATGAATGGCTGGGATATGCCCTTAGGTTCTCACCCGAACCAACCCATATATATATATATATATATATATATATATATATATTTGTCCAGAAATACTCTTAACATTTTAAAGTCCTCACTTCCAAGTTGAGATAACTAGAGAGTAAAAAATGGGCACTCCCACAGCTCACCAAAGTAGATGCACTCAACCCTAACCGCCAATCTCATTTTGGATTTCCAGTTTTCCGATTCTCAAATCTTTAGCAGATTTCATGTTCGATTAATTTGGTGGAAACATTAGATTGTAAAGTAAAAGAGTTGTAAAAATATCAAAGTATATATATAAAAATATTTAATTTGTAGTGTGCTTGAAAAGCGACTAGGATATTGAACAACCAAAGTGTGTCAGTGTGACATATCTCCCCAGGATATATTTGTCATGATATCTCATTTTAAGTTGTGTAAATATAGAGAAATCCATGATTATTACATTAATATATATATTTAACTATTTATTTTTTCTCTGTGTGAAGGAATATAGATTTAACTATAGATACAGCTAAGGCGTGTGTATCTACACTACAAAATATATAGACAAACCCGGCGGTTCAACCCCGGCACTTTATAACAGTGGCAGCGGATTGCGAAGAAACCCCGGCGTTTTTAAAAAACGCCGGGCTTTGTCAAATAGCCCGGCATTTTAAAACGCCGGGCAATGATCCCACTATTTCCCCTAAAATCTCCACCTCCCCTCTTTCTTTTTCCCTTTCGCGCCGAAACCCTATCTCTCCCTAAAGTCTCCAATTTGTTCCCTGTTTCTTTTTCGATTTCTCTCCTTCAAGATCTCCCCGTCCTCAAGATCGGCGAAACTCTACTTTCCCTCTCTCTTTCCCTCTTCGAGCTCTATCCGCCCGTTCACTCTCGCACCCCGCCATTCGCTCTCCTGGCTGCCGTCGCCGCCTCCGCCGTTCGCTCTCCTTGCTGCCATCGCCGCCTCCGCCGTTCGCTCTCCTTGCTGCCGTCGCCGTTCGCTCTCGCACCAATTGCTTGGTCGTCGTCCTCCTCTGCCTCTCTCTTTCTGAAACCCTTGGTAACAATTTTATCCAAAAGAAGGTTAAGTTGATTTCTGTTGTGTGTTTGGGTCTTGTTCAATGACAGGGAGTTTTGGTGAATTGATTTTGCCAGTTAAGTATAAGTTTGAAACTTACTGCTTACAAAAATGATTTAGAAATTCTAGCTATTTCAACTAGGTTTGAGTAATTTCTTAAATTGATTTGACCATTTTGATTACTACTCTTGAAGGCAGTCATAGTAAAATTTTTGGATTCTTTGAATTAAAGATATGCTTATATAGTTGATAATGGAAATGAGCAATTAATTAGTGATGAACTTAAGAGTAATGAGAAATGCTTATATAGTTGATAATGGAGGGCTTGTTGATGATGGCTCAATGCTCGCTGTTTCCGTATCTTCTTCTTAATCCATGAGTTCCAGCAGTTTTTTTATATCTCATTGTCTGTTCTCATTGCCCATCTACAGGATTAATGTTTGACACCAAACAACTAGATTAGTGACATAAATGACTTACTTAAAAATTAAGCATGAAATGGATTCTGTTATAGATTTTCTACATATGAAAAAGAAAGTTTAGTTGTCTAGTTTGTTTATTACGTCTTTGTCACAAATGTTGAATGTATATATCTGTCTTTAGTTGCTTCAATTTTTTTTATATTGTAAAGAGTAAATATAAAATATGCATTGCATGAAGAGTTTATATCTGCAAGTGTACATTTCCCTAGTACTAATTAATGGAAATGTTTGCTTGTGATTTTGACATACAGTCTCAATTTGGTATGGATTGCTTACTTCACGAATGTCAGGCCCAAGGTAATTTATCCATCTCTACCGTATTAGGCATTTGATAATGTCCTGTAATCAGTTTGCGTCCGGGAGTCATACTCATGCTTACTTAAATACTCGCCATAAGTTTTTTGCATTTAAAAAGTATATACCTGTGCATTTTCTCAGTAGGAATAGTAATCTGTCACAAACTGCTTGAGAAATGTGCACATAAGATTATCATTTAAACCATTTCAGGCTGTAATTTCTATGGCAACCTGATGAGCAACAAATAACCTGTACTTGCTAGTAAAACCAAGGATCTTACTTTTTATGATAAATAAATAAGCTTAAATTGGTGAAAGATTGGCTTAAATTGGAGAAAGAGTGATTGGAGAAAGTTCGATACAAGTTTTCGATAAATTTGGTGATTTTAACAAACATTTGGATTGAAGTTGGTTGTATTAATGTAGGTATTAAGCCACTCGAAGGCCATTCGAATTCAGAAGGACTCATGTTGTGAGACCTAAGGGCAGACACCAAGCTACTATTGTCTGGCTTCATGGTTTGGGTGATAATGGATCAAGGTATATTTGTTCAAACTTTTTCGACGTTCATGTATGAATTGAAATGATATGGTTTCTTTCAACTTTATTCAGTGCTTTAATTGAAATTATTAACAGAAGTGTCTCCTTCTCATTCCTTAATTATTCCTAGTATTACTTTGGTCGCAAATGATTAGTAGCTGTATTATTCTTATTCTCTGAACCTAAGTTTTGTACCGTCGTTGGGATGGTGCTCACCTTTTAACATAGAAAATCAGCATGTAAATATATATTAGGCTTTTGCCCTAGTACTTGAATGATATCATCAAATAACTTGGCATTGCCTTTCATAGTTCTTGAGCTTAGTCACATGAAGAACATTATAGTTCTTTTTTCTGTTTTTCAATCAGATGAAATCTATTACTGAAACATTATACTTATTATTGAATTGAGCCACATGAACGATATGTCGATATTACATTTCTGAATTCATATAGACTTCTTTTAATTACTAGTCTGGGACTCAATCCAATCCTTCAATAGGGCGGCTACTTCCTATTATCTAACCAGAACAAGTAAAAAATGTACAAGATTAAAGCGCCATTCCAATTCAAGAATTTCAACCAGTTGTTACTCTTTAAGATTGTATGATGACTTTCTAATTTGCTTGGACTTGTTCACTTGACTTGCCTTATTAAAACTTTAATAATTTTTCAGCAATTTCCATTTACTTATCAAAAAAACTTTGATAGTTTGTAACATTCCTAAGAAGCCTTATCAGGTAATTTTTGCTCTGGACCATTTCTATATATGTGGATGAGCATAAATTCTACCTGTGTTGACGTTTTACTTTCATGTTGCAGTTCCTAAACATCTTAATACTCCGAGAATATTTGGAGTTGGATATGAAAATAGAGGATGAACATGTCACTGATTTTGAGAGGATCCTAGATGACTTCATTTTCATATCATTCCTAACAGGAAATGATTTCATTCCTCACTTGCAGAGCGTTGAAATCCATGAGGTACAGTCTTTTATCATGTTTTGTTATAGTATTTGCAAACAATGGACATTCACTTTTCTTCAAAAAAAAAACAATGGACATTCACTTCTTTGTCTTTCAATGGGCTTTTCAGGGCGCTATTGATTTACTGATTGAATATATAAGAAGAACTTCAAAAGTTTTGGAGGTTACCTGGTTGATACTAGCAGAGTAATGTTTTTTTTTTTTTTGCTTTTGGCCATAATATTTTAGTTTAATAGGATCACTCGACTGATTGAATGCTTAAAGCAAATGCTTGATGTGAGTAGGATGACCCTTCATAAATTAGCTACCAACCATCCTGGGTAATATTTCTACTTCAATTTGTTTTGTTTTGTTTTTGTTTTTGGGTAAGGTTCAATTTGTTTTGTTGATGTATAGTAACACATGATGGATTCATGCCTTAGAGAAGTTGCTATGTGTTAGAACCTGAATAAGAAATTCCAACAAAGTTGTGAAGAAATCAAATAGAAAAAGGAAAACAGTAAGCAATGAACTTGTACAGAGTCGAGATTTTTAAGAATCACTGTCCTTAAAGCAGAATTTGCCTCGTAGTGCGACGGTTACCGGCAAATCGCTTCCCAGGATACAACTGTACCTTCTCTGAAGAATGCAGCACCCTTGCTTCAGAGACAACGAACTGCTGTCTGTGTGTACTCTCAGTTGACAGACACTGACTCAGAGCAGAGGAAGAAGAAGAGGAAGACTTAAGTGCAAAAATTTTCTGTATCTGTATAGGAGTTGCTGTCTGGGTCTGGATATATAGATAAGAGTTGGACTGGAGACTGTTCAGCAGCCATTACTCTGTAACAGCAGAGTAATGGGGACTCTTCAGTTTAGTAACTGGTGAGCCATTACTCTGCTGTTACAGAGTAATGGGCACCAGTTACTGAATCTGAAAAGTTTTTTCAGTTCAGTAGGGGAAGAGTTTGTCTGGGCAAAAATAAAAAAAATTTTTGTAGGGGAAGAGTTTGTCTGGGCAAAAATAAAAAAAATTTAAGCCAGACCAGACCAATAAAAAAAATTTAAGCCAGACCAGACCAAACCGAACCGAGCCGAGCCGAGCCGAGCCGAGCCGAGCCGGGGCCGGGCCGGGCCTGGCGCGCGCGCGCACGTGCGCGCGTGCGCACGTGCGCGCGTGTGTGTTTGTCATTTTGGCTAAGTCCTCTCTCCACTACACGTTAGTGGTAACCCCCGGGCCACGCCCTCTAGTCCAGTTTTCTAGTATATATACTAGTAAAAATTCTTCCCAATTTCCGATATGGGACTATCCATTTGTTAAGTTGGTACCTTTCAAGTACCCAACTTTGGATCAACATTTCTCATTCATACGGAATTCGTTTTTGGCAAGTGAGTATACTACGGAATAGTACTCGACGAGAGGATCGCAATCCACTCATTAACAGAATTTTGTGCAATCGTCTATGAAAGTCACAAAGTACTTTTTGCCACCTCTGGTCTGCACATATTTTAAGTCACACAGATCCGTGTGAATTAGACCTAGAGTTTCTGTGTTTCTTTCTACAGAACGTGATGGAGTTTTAGTGAGTTTGGCCTCCGTGCAAACTTCACATTTTTCTGAGTTATCTACCTTAAACTTTGGTAGCAAATTCATGTTAACTAATCTACGCATAGAATTTACATTAACATGGCCTAGTCTTTCATGCCAAACAGAAGAAGACTCAACAACATAGGCAATAGGAGTTATTTCATTAACTTTGGGAACAGCAGGAACAATAGTTTTAGGGATGACTGTCATTACATTAAACTTGAACAGTCCATCCTTTACATATTCTTTACCCAAATATACCCCATTCTTGGACAGTACAAAATTATCAGAAACAAGTACAACTTTGAACCCATTCTTACTTAGCAAAGAACTTGATATCAAGTTCTTTCTAATGTCTGGGACATGCAGCACATTTGTGAGTGTTAGCTCTTTGCCTGAAGTCATTTTCAGCACTATCTTCCCTGTTCCTTCAATTTTGGAGGTGGAAGAGTTTCCCATGAACAGCTGTTCATCTTTGTTGCACTTCTGGTAGGAGGTGAACATGTCCTTGTCCGAGCAGATATGCTTGGTGGCCCCAGTATCGTACCACCATTCACGAGGATTGCTCCCCACAAGATTTACCTCTGAAACAACAGTACAGAGGTCCAAGTCAGAGAGACCAGTGGACAAGTTCTTAGCTATGTGTACATGGAATTTTTCATTCCCTTTTACATGTCCTGTTTTTGAATAATTACTGTCCTTACTGCGGCACTCAGAAATTTTGTGCCCCAACTTACCACACTTGTGGCATTTCCCAGCAAACCTCTTTGCAAGAGGTTTTTTGTTGGAGGCCTGTGGCAGAAACTTCCTCTTCTTGCCCTTCTGTTCATGCTCCACCAC
The DNA here is from genome assembly GCA_017893485.1 of Hemerocallis citrina. Lineage (NCBI taxonomy): Eukaryota > Viridiplantae > Streptophyta > Magnoliopsida > Asparagales > Asphodelaceae > Hemerocallis > Hemerocallis citrina. Next base: position 563,655 of record JACEHZ010000520.1, on the reverse strand, counting down.
ATTGGCCTTTTCTATGGACTGATTTCCATAGGACCTCTTAGCCTTGCGATTCTCTTCTTCGATCCGCAACCTGATAATTAGATCTTCAAGAGACATCTTCTTTCGTTTGTGTTTGAGATAGTTCTTGAAGACTTTCCACCCAGGTGGAAGTTTTTTAATGAACGTTGCAACCTGGAATGGTTCGCACAGCGTCATATTCTCTGCAGCAATGTCGTGCATTATAACCTGCAGTTCTTGGACTTGACTCACCACAGTTTTGGAGTCAATCATCTTGTAGTCCAGAAATTTGCCGACAACAAATTTCTTGGACCCGGCGTCTTCTGTTTTGTACTTCTTTTCCAGGGACCCCCACAGGAGTTTGGACGTCTTGAAGACACAGTAGACGTTGTACAAGGAGTCTACCAGGCCATTCAGGATGTAGTTCCTGCAGAGGTAATCGTCCTGAGTCCACGCGTCAACTGCAGCAACGGAGTGTGCTTCCATTGGCGCCAGCATCAGGGCAGATTCATTGAGGAATCTGTCCAGCTTCAATGTGGTCAGGTAGAACTGCATCTTCCCCTGCCACTTTTTGAACCCAGTTCCATTGAACTTCTCCGGTTTTTCTCCCACGCTTATGTGCGTGGGCAGAACGACCGAATGTGCCGCAACCGATTGTGCAGTCACATTATGGGTTACCGGAGTTTGGGTACTGATAAGCCCAGTAGCAACTTCAGTTTGTGTGTTCTCAGTGTTTTTGATTTTGTTCTTTTCTCTGAAATTGGTTGAAACAGAGATTGTTAGTTCCTATTTTTCCGAACAGAACCTGTAAACAAACTTCACAAAATTGTTAGAATCTGTGAGGATAAATTCTGCTTTAAGAATGTTAGAACCTGAATAAGAAATTCCAACAAAGTTGTAAAGAAATCAAATAGAGAAAGGAAAACAGTAAGCAATGAACTTGTACAGAGTCGAGATTTTTAAGAATCTTTGTCCTTAAAGCAGAATTTGCCCCGTAGTGCGACGGTTACCGGCAAATCGCTTTCCAGGATACAACTGTACCTTCTCTGAAGAATGCAGCACCCTTGTTTCAGAGACAACGAACTGCTGTCTGTGTGTACTCTCAGTTGACAGACACTGACTCAGAGCAGAGGAAGAAGAAGAGGAAGACTTAAGTGCAAAAATTTTCTGTATCTGTATAGGAGTTGCTGTCTGGGTCTGGATATATAGATAAGAGTTGGACTGGAGACTGTTCAGCAGCCATTACTCTGTAACAACAGAGTAATGGGGACTCTTCAGTTTAGTAACTGGTGAGCCATTACTCTGCTGTTACAGAGTAATGGGCACCAGTTACTGAATCTGAAAAGCCTTTTCAGTTCAGTAGGGGAAGAGTTTGTCTGGGTAAAAATAAAAAAAATTTAAGCCAGACCAGACCGAACCGAGCCCGGGGCCGGGCCGGGCCGGGCCGGGCGCGCGCGCGCGTGCGTGCGTTTGTCATTTTGGCTAAGTCCTCTCTCCACTACACGTTAGTGGTAACCCCCGGGCCACGCCCTCTAGTCCAGTTTTCTAGTATATATACTAGTAAAAATCCTTCCCAATTTCCGATATGGGACTATCCATTTGTTAAGTTGGTACCTTTCAAGTACCCAACTTTGGATCAATATTTCTCATTCATACGGAATTCGTTTTTGGCAAGTGAGTATACTACGGAATAGTACTCGACGAGAGGATCGCAATCCACTCATTTTCCGGCGCCGCCGGTGGCCGGAGCCTGCCGGAATCCGGCCCGGAAAACTGCAAAAATTAATTCCAACAGCTATGTAGTCACTATTTTATTCTTTTCTGAAGAGTAGCCAAGGTGGTGTGTGAAATAGGAAGAGTAAATGGGAAAAAGAATGATGTTTTAGTGTTTTACTTGTAACTTATTTGAAAGGAGGTTAGTTATGAACAATAGTGATATAGAGAATGTAAAGTATATGCTAATATTAAAAGTTTATGTAATAATTGGAATCAATTGTATTTGTGGATAATTATTGAAATCAATATTATGCCTGATTATTGGAATGAATTTGTGCTCTAAAGTACTTTTCTATTATTTAGTATGTTTGATCCATGGATTTGTGGAAGATTTTGACTTGAATCACAGGTATTTTTATTTGATAGAATGAATTCCGAAAAATGATTCTGAATTGAATTACAGGTATTTCGACTTGATGAAATAGACAAACAAACCACCACCACACAATTGTTTGGCCAAAAATAAAAAATAAAAAATAAAAAATAAAAAATAAAAAATAAAAAATAAAATAAATAAATAAATAAAATTTATAATAATACCTACCCCGGCGTTTTCAAACGCCGGGATAGGTTTTTAAATAGATAAAAAATTAAAAAAATTAACTTACGCCAGCGTTTACTAATGCCGGGGATTCCTTATAACATACCCCGGCGTTTGAAAACGCCGGAAAAAGTCTTCCACAAGTCCGGTGGGGACAAGCACGACGCTTACGGCGGCGCTTTTCGAAGTGCCGGAGGGACAAACCCCGGCGTTTATAAATGCCGGGGATGGCCTTCTTGTTTGTAGTGCTAGTTTTTTTACCATCAACGAAAAGGTGAATAACTATGTTTACAAACATATCTAATAGTTATCAAAACAAACATATCTAATTAAAAATGTAGATTTTTTTTGTTTGTTTGTTTTTTTATCCTTATCTAAATTTCACATCAGTGAAATCTAATTTACAATCAACAGTAAAGCACTTGTAGGTTTTTTATTTACTGTCCCTATCATAAATAAATGTACGTTTTAACTTTAATTTCTAACTTTTTTGATAGCATATATAGCAATGTTGTGCATGTTGGATAAAAAAAAAATTCTTTTGTTTTTTGAGTAATGCATGTTGGATGAAGTTGCATCTAGCTAAGTAGCAAGAAAGAAATATTGAGTGGGCCCTGCACTCTAAGAAATCAACTGGAGATAAAGGTTTCAATTGCAAGCCAGTTTCCATTCATTTTAATGGCTGAGAAGAGTTCAATTATAGTTTAATAATAATAATAATAATTAACTATTTTATTTTGTAAATTTTAACAATTTTTTATAATCTTAGTTGAGATCAGACAGAGTCACTAAGGTTGAGTGTTATTTTAATTAGTTGAAAAATGATTGTAAAGGTCAGTGGGTTTAGCTAGCTGAGATTAGTTTGAAACTAGACTGTACAGTGTACACTACACGTCCCTGCCATTTTCCTCTTTTTTACTTTTAGACAATAATTGACATAACTTCGATTTAAATATATATTGTACTAGGTCCTAGGTAGCTGATGGAATAATTACGATATTTGGTAGATAGTGGTGGTTTACATAATTTACCCAATTTTATTTCAGAGACTTCTTTCCAATAGAATTGTCTGTTTTAGGTAAATAAAATAGAATTGAGTTAGAGTAGCGACTGCATGCCCATCTTTAATATATATTTTTTATTTTGTATTTTGTCAAAAAAATGTGGAGTATAGTCATCATGTTTCATTAATAAGAAGTTAATAAAATAAATTTATGGTATTGGGCTTAGATACAAGAATTTTAATGCATGAAATAAAATATAATACCTCCAAATTGCATAGGAGGGCAGGACAGATACAGCAAAATGCAAACATATGAGAGCATAGAAAGGAGATGTCCCTCCAACAACGCCTTGGAGGATGAACAACTAAGTCGCGGCACATCGTATCGGTCCAAAGTGTGACTTATCATCACCTCGTCATCATCATGCTCGGCAACCTCGAAAGCTCTAGATAACCCCCCCCCCCCCCCCCCCCCCAAAAAAAAAAGAAGGTTCTAAGAGTAACTATTCAAGATAGTGATTTCTGCACTATTTGTCCCATTAGAATCAGGCCAACCGGCCGTTGCCAATGAAGGATATTACACAACTATGAAACGGATCATATGCTTTAGTTACTCCTTTTCAAAACCAAGATACTTTAAAGCCCAATCGAAACCCAAATCTTCGCATCCTCATTGGTAAGCCTGAATAAAATCCTACCAACCTTCACCATTAGGGTGGAACGCTTTCCACCACCATTTGCTGAGGAAGGCTAAATTTATGTCTCTCAAGTCAATGATGCCAAGCCCACCTTGACTCTTTTCATGCAAGCTTTCTCCTATTTGATAAGATAGTAGCCCCATTTGTTTGCATCTGCCCCTTTCTAGAGAAATTTCTTACGTACGTGGTCAATCCTTTAAATGACCCACTTCGGAAATTCTAAAAAGGACAGGTAGTATATTGGGAGATTGGATAAAACTGAGTTGATGAGGGTCACTGTAACTCCTAGTGATAGGGACTTACCATTCCAACCAGCCAGTTTGGCTTTAACTCGGTCAATAATCGGTAGCCACTCCATTTTCTTAAGTTTGCCTGGTCGGAGAGGGAAGCTTAAGTGCTTAATAGGGAAGTAATCTAGTTTATAATTCAGACTAGTAGCATGATCTCATGCTTCTTCATCTGCCAAGACGATCGGAATGAAAGCGCTCTTGCGGAAGTTCACTCAAGCCTCGACCAGGCTTCAAAGCAATATAGAATTCCTTTAAAGGTAATAGCTAGTCTCCCCCAAATTTCCGTTCCTAAATAGAAGGGTATCTTCAGCATATAGAAGAATTGAGCACAGGGCCGGCCCTGAGTTCCGGGGGGCCCTAGGCGAACTTCCGAAATGGGGCCCCCTGCCCCATATAAAAAAAAAAAAAAATTACACGCGAAACGCGTGCCTATATTTACAAGGAAAGTTTGAAATCGGGGGCCCCAAAAATGGCGAATTCCGCGGGGGCCCGAGGCGGCCGCCTTGCCCGCCTACATACCAGGGCCGGCCCTGATTGAGCACCCATGACCGCTTCTTCCCCTAGCTACTGGTGTTATCAAACCAGCAAGTCTACAGTTATCCATCATGCCTTTAAGAACTTCTGCAACAATCGTAAACAGTAGAGGGGAGAGAGGGTCCCCTTGTCTAAGGCCTCTACGACAAGAGAATGCTTTACCTGCCTTTCAATTGACCTGAATAGCCGATTTACTAGTAGAGAGGCAGTGTCTATCCATTTGACCCCAAATCCCCTACCCACTTAATGCTTCAAAAAGACAGTCCCATTCGACTGAATCATAGGCTTTCTCAATGTCTAGTTTAGCAAATAACTTCTATCGTTCGAGATATGACATTAATGAATGGTCTCTTCTGCAGTAGCAACGCAGTCCATAATACAACGAGGATTAGTGAAACCAGTTTATGGGCATTTGACTCTCACGCTCAATTTTGTATTTTATGGGCATTCCCATATATTTGAATGAGCATATCCTTTCTACTTATGTTTGTATTCAAACATTTCAAAACCAATAGAGATCATCCTTATTGATACAGGTATTTTCCACAGAAAAAAGGAATCTTTTGTTCAAATAGAACCAGAAGTGATGTGGATCATTCAAGAATCAAAGTCGATTTGCTTTATAAAAAGAAGATATCAATGAACTTCTATGAAATGGTTTCACGGGATTCAGCAAGTTGTTTATATCCCTCTTTGGTAGAAGTGATTCTTTCTTGCAAAGAACCCATTTCTGTACTAAGGGTAGGTTGATAACCCACCGCGGATGGTGGATACTTCAGACCCCACTTGGACGAAACAAAAGATATTTTCAATGAATAGAAGCACGTCTTGTTCATTAACATCACAGAAATGTTCCGCCATGGTTAGTGCAATCAAACCAACTCTCATACGAGCTCCCATCGGTTCATTCATTTGACCATAGACTAGAGCTACTTTGGATTCTGCAATATTTTTTTCATTAATCACTCCAGGTTCTTTCATTTCCATGTAGAGATCATTTCCTTCACGAGTACATTTGCCTACTCAGCTAAATACGGATACGCCTCCATGAGCTTTGACAATGTTGTTGATCAATTCCAAGATATGTACTATTTTACACACGCCAGCTCTGCCAAATAGTGCAATTTTTCCTCCACGGCGATACGGAGCTAAAAGATCCACCACTCTAATCCCTGTTTCAAAGATTGATAATTTTGTATCTAATTGAATAAAGGCATGCACGGATTTATGAATATGAGATGTTGTACAACGTAACCTAAATTATCAACAGGCTCTTCAAGAACATTGAAAATTCATCCGAGAGTAGCTCTGCCGACTGGAACACTTAGAGGAGCTCCTGTAGAACCCCGTATTTTCAAATATTATTTTTATTATTTGAAAATGAATTTAAATGAATTTTGAGGATTTAATTGATATTTTCTAAAAGATTTATCTTTTGTACACGTGTAAAACACGTGCAAATGACTCTTGAGAAGTTTGGAAAAATTAAGTTTTCTTTATGAAAAACCATTATTTATTATTTGAGAATTATTTAGTATTTTTCCAGATTTTTCTGAAATTAATTGTGCCTATTTGCAATTTTTGAGAAAAGAAGGACTTATTTGCAAAATTGACATTTTTAAGGGCTAAAATGCAAAATTGGCATTCTGGACGTTTTAAACAGTATTGGTTAAGATTTAGAAGTATATTTTCTATTAAATCCTAATTTAAATGAATTTTAGATGAATTTCCAAGAGTAGATATATATATGTGTATAATTGCATTTTGAAGGGATTATTTTGTAAATATATTCCTAAACCCTAATACTTGATCCCGGCCTATATAAGAGAGTTTGCAGCCGTCATTCGCTGCACAACTCAGATCTTATTATATTCTCATTCTTTTGGTGATTGAGGAAGAAGCTTTTGGATCTAGCAAAGGAAGGCTTTTGTGGATTCTTCTTGATTCTAAAAGGTGAGTGATATAGACTTGTTTTGTTTATGTGTATGATTGCATGTTGTTTTGTTTGATGTTTTCGTATCTTGTATGAAATCGACGCCATGGTTGTAATTGTGATATACATGTGAAATCCATGAAAGATTAGTAGATTTCGATTGACAATTCTTGATTGCTTGAAACATGTTGAAGTTTGATTTATGATTATTGAAGATAAGAAATTGGATGGAGGAATCTCTGGACCTTGTTATTACGAATTGGATCAGATTTGAGTTGAGGAAGGGATTTGGTATTGTGATAAACTCCAGTATTGAGTATTGATTACAGACCTAATTTGTGAGATCTGTAGGCCGGCAGTCGACTGGGACTATGTATCAGTCGACTGGTACGACCCTATTATTATACTTTCAGTCTCGTGTAATCGTTCGGGACAGTCGACTGGCACTATAATCAGTCGACTGGTATGCTGAGTAAAGTTTGTTCAGTCGTTTCGGGACAGTCGACCATGACCCCTATGAGTCGACTGTTAGCACTTGGATTGTTCTTGAGAAATTATCGGTAATTGTTTAGGGTAAGTCGACTGATGGTTGATGAAGTCGACTTACTGCACTTGTTATAATCTTGGATATTGGTTCTCGGGGCAGTCGACTTACTATAACATAAGTCGACTGGTTATGATGAGTTTTCGTGATCTTGAGGGTTCTTGTTATCTTTAGTTGTTTGTAGATGGATATGTTCGTCGGTGTCATGGCATGCCGGGTTCGTATTCGATCTATACCTTCTTAGTTTGTTTGTAGATGGATATGTTCGTCGGTGTCATGGCATGCCGGGTTCGTATTCGATCTATACCTTCTTAGTTTGTTTGTAGATGGATATGTTCGTCGGTGTCATGGCATGCCGGGTTCGTATTCGATCTATACCTTCTTAGTTTGTTTGTAGATGGATATGTTCGTCGGTGTCCTGGCATGCCGGGTTCGTATTCGATCTATACCTTCTTAGTTTGTTTGTAGATGGATATGTTCGTCGGTGTCGTGGCATACCGGGTTCGTATTCGATCTATACCTTATCTTTAGTTTTGTAGATGGATATATTGCTATCCGATCTATGACATTATTGGTGATCGATTGTTGGACATACATTGTGGCATTGGGACTTATTGACAATTGGGCATATACTGAGATGTGAGGATTTCTGTTGGCTCAGATCAGTCGACTGGTTCATTATACAGTCGACTGCATCGAGCAGTTGAGCTGCACTATTTTGAGGATGATTGATTGATGGATACTTGATCGTTGGTATTGTTTCTCGACTTGGTTCTTGCATGTACTGGACTATCGTTCTTATTTCAGATTACATGTTCAGCTATTGTATTTTTGTTCAGTACATGTTGGTTGAGAATTTATGTTTATTTGTTATTTATGTTTGTTGTTTATATCACTCACACCATTTATGGCTGACCCCGTAGTTTGGGGGTTAGGGTTCAACTCTAGCCTCACATGATGCAGGTTGCTTAGAGTTTGGAGGCTTGGATGCTTGGGTTAGCTGTAGAGATCATGAGTGATATAATAGAGCCTTGTGTAATTTTGTAAAGGGGAGTATTGTAAAAGAATGTTTTTAATTCAAGGTGTTGTATTTTCCGCTGCAATCGAAAAAGATTATTGTAATAAGAATTTGGAATAAAATGATTTGAGTTTTTGGCTATGTATGTTGTTACATTGAAGTGGATCGCTGGAAAAGTGCCACGTATTTTCTAAAGTTTCGTATTTAGAAATTCGGGGCGCTACAGTTTGGTATCAGAGCATGCTTCAATGATAATAATAGACATAGTATGAAAACCAACCTAGGTGTGGACACTAGAGAGTGAGTACCTAGGTGTGGACATTAGAGTGTGTGTATCACATAGAGTTGAAATCTGATGACTGGTTTGGGGTAAGGTTATGGTTTTGCCATAGGGTATTGATTTGAGTGTAGATTGCGTGTGATGATCTAACTTTACCCTCGTTTTGCAGTATTCACAATGGTTGCACCCAGGGGCAGGAATGGTGGTAACAATGAGGATGGATCTGGTAGTTCTCGAGGAACGGGAATTGACCTTGAGGCTGAATTCGCCAAGGTATATCAGACCCTGAATGCGCTGATGGCATTCAACTTGGCGCAACAGCAGGCTCAGCAACAGAATCCGCCGCCCAATCATGGAGCTGGACATGGATTGGTGAATGCCGACCCCATCAAGCAGATCGAATCCTTTAAGAGGATGAGGCTGCCAGTCTTTGAGGGGCAAGCTGATCCAACAGTAGCAGATGATTGGATTAGGAAGATGCAGACGATCTTCGAAGTGTCGGAGACTCCGGCAGCTATCTAAGTGAAGTTAGCTTCGATGCAGCTCGAGAAAGATGCTGGTATCTGGTGGGAGTCGCTGAAGAGGACTCTGGGAGAGCAGCAGTTGACTTGGGAAGCTTTTCTAGAGTAGTTCAGAGATCGCTTCTTTCCACTCGACGTTCAGGAGAAGAAGGCGACTGAGTTCTTGAACCTTCAGCAGGGGAGCATGACTGTTCGGGAGTATGAGACGAAGTTCGCACAACTTTCGAGGTATGCACCAGAGTTGGTTGTGGACGAAACAAAGAAAGCCAAAAAGTTTGAGCAGGGCTTGAGGCCAAACTTGAGGTCAAGGATGGTTCCATTGGGCATCAGAAGATTCGACAAGCTGGTCAGGAGAGCAGCTATGACCGAGGAAGATATGGATCAGTCCCGGGTAAAGCAAGAGACTTGGAACAAGAAGAAGAGGCCAGCAGATGATCAGGATGGAGAGGAATTCCCAGTGAAGCAAAGCAAGCCCAGTGATTCAGTGCAGAAGGCACCAGCAACTCAGGGGGTGACTTGCTTCTTCTGCGGGCAGACAGGACATAAAAGGAGAGAATGTCCGAAGTTGGCAAAGCAGATTTGTTTCCAGTGTGGTCAAGAAGGGCATATCCGACCACGATGTCCACAGCTGAAGAAAGAGAATGCAGAGAAAGACAAGGATCCGAAGCAAGGGCGAGTGTTCGCATTGACGGAAGAGGATGCGGGCAATCCAGAAATATGATCTGTGTATGCAAGAAATTTTAGAATTTATTCTTTTGTATTAAGTAAAACTTTATTTTGGAATAATTGAAGATTGAGTATTTTCTTCATGTGACAAGTTTATTGGGATTAATGGAACGAAGACAGAGTTTTATTTAATACTGTTTTCTTGCATACAATTGTGTGGAGCTTAAGGTGTTTCCAAGCAAGGTCTTGAGGTGGCTATCCTTAGTCATGCCTTTTTCTAAGGAGGGAGTGGCCACAAATCCTCGGGAGGATGAAGCAGAAGGTCAGAGTTGGATGCAGGCGTTCAGTAGTTGTTGCAGTTGGCTTCCAATGACGAGTTATCAGAGTCGCGCAGCAGAAGATTGTCTTTTCTGAGTTCTTTGCATGATTGTGTCTATTTGGTGTGATGTATTGCATTCTTTGATGTGATTGTATTTCCTAAAGTTATATTTCTACCTATAAGTTTCGATCACTATTAGTGGGTTGTTCGGACCTCATTAGCCGTAGTTCTGAGGACAGAACTCTTCTAAGGAGGGAGTGATGTAGAACCCCGTATTTTCAAATATTATTTTTATTATTTGAAAATGAATTTAAATGAATTTTGAGGATTTAATTGATATTTTCTAAAAGATTTATCTTTTGTACACGTGTAAAACACGTGCAAATGACTCTTGAGAAGTTTGGAAAAATTAAGTTTTCTTTATGAAAAACCATTATTTATTATTTGAGAATTATTTAGTATTTTTCCAGATTTTTCTGAAATTAATTGTGCCTATTTGCAATTTTTGAGAAAAGAAGGACTTATTTGCAAAATTGACATTTTTAAGGGCTAAAATGCAAAATTGGCATTCTGGACGTTTTAAACAGTATTGGTTAAGATTTAGAAGTATATTTTCTATTAAATCCTAATTTAAATGAATTTTAGATGAATTTCCAAGAGTAGATATATATATGTGTATAATTGCATTTTGAAGGGATTATTTTGTAAATATATTCCTAAACCCTAATACTTGATCCCGGCCTATATAAGAGAGTTTGCAGCCGTCATTCGCTGCACAACTCAGATCTTATTATATTCTCATTCTTTTGGTGATTGAGGAAGAAGCTTTTGGATCTAGCAAAGGAAGGCTTTTGTGGATTCTTCTTGATTCTAAAAGGTGAGTGATATAGACTTGTTTTGTTTATGTGTATGATTGCATGTTGTTTTGTTTGATGTTTTCGTATCTTGTATGAAATCGACGCCATGGTTGTAATTGTGATATACATGTGAAATCCATGAAAGATTAGTAGATTTCGATTGACAATTCTTGATTGCTTGAAACATGTTGAAGTTTGATTTATGATTATTGAAGATAAGAAATTGGATGGAGGAATCTCTGGACCTTGTTATTACGAATTGGATCAGATTTGAGTTGAGGAAGGGATTTGGTATTGTGATAAACTCCAGTATTGAGTATTGATTACAGACCTAATTTGTGAGATCTGTAGGCCGACAGTCGACTGGGACTATGTATCAGTCGACTGGTACGACCCTATTATTATACTTTCAGTCTCGTGTAATCGTTCGGGACAGTCGACTGGCACTATAATCAGTCGACTGGTATGCTGAGTAAAGTTTGTTCAGTCGTTTCGGGACAGTCGACCATGACCCCTATGAGTCGACTGTTAGCACTTGGATTGTTCTTGAGAAATTATCGGTAATTGTTTAGGATAAGTCGATTGATGGTTGATGAAGTCGACTTACTGCACTTGTTATAATCTTGGATATTGGTTCTCGGGGCAGTCGACTTACTATAACATAAGTCGACTGGTTATGATGAGTTTTCGTGATCTTGAGGGTTCTTGTTATCTTTAGTTGTTTGTAGATGGATATGTTCGTCGGTGTCATGGCATGCCGGGTTCGTATTCGATCTATACCTTCTTAGTTTGTTTGTAGATGGATATGTTCGTCGGTGTCATGGCATGCCGGGTTCGTATTCGATCTATACCTTCTTAGTTTGTTTGTAGATGGATATGTTCGTCGGTGTCATGGCATGCCGGGTTCGTATTCGATCTATACCTTCTTAGTTTGTTTGTAGATGGATATGTTCGTCGGTGTCATGGCATGCCGGGTTCGTATTCGATCTATACCTTCTTAGTTTGTTTGTAGATGGATATGTTCGTCGGTGTCGTGGCATACCGGGTTCGTATTCGATCTATACCTTATCTTTAGTTTTGTAGATGGATATATTGCTATCCGATCTATGACATTATTGGTGATCGATTGTTGGACATACATTGTGGCATTGGGACTTATTGACAATTGGGCATATACTGAGATGTGAGGATTTCTGTTGGCTCAGATCAGTCGACTGGTTCATTATACAGTCGACTGCATCGAGCAGTTGAGCTGCACTATTTTGAGGATGATTGATTGATGGATACTTGATCGTTGGTATTGTTTCTCGACTTGGTTCTTGCATGTACTGGACTATCGTTCTTATTTCAGATTACATGTTCAGCTATTGTATTTTTGTTCAGTACATGTTGGTTGAGAATTTATGTTTATTTGTTATTTATGTTTGTTGTTTATATCACTCACACCATTTATGGCTGACCCCGTAGTTTGGGGGTTAGGGTTCAACTCTAGCCTCACATGATGCAGGTTGCTTAGAGTTTGGAGGCTTGGATGCTTGGGTTAGCTGTAGAGATCATGAGTGATATAATAGAGCCTTGTGTAATTTTGTAAAGAGGAGTATTGTAAAAGAATGTTTTTAATTCAAGGTGTTGTATTTTCCGCTGCAATCGAAAAAGATTATTGTAATAAGAATTTGGAATAAAATGATTTGAGTTTTTGGCTATGTATGTTGTTACATTGAAGTGGATCGCTGGGAAAGTGCCACGTATTTTCTAAAGTTTCGTATTTAGAAATTCGGGGCGCTACAGCTCCCGTGTTAATCACTTCCATACTTCTCGTCAGATCATCTGTAGCACTCATAGCTACAACACTATCTCGATTATTTCCTAATAATTGTTGTACCTCACAAGTCACATTAATTTGCCGGCCGGCAATATCTCAGTTTTTAACTACTAAAGCGTTAAATATTAGGCATCTTGCTCGGCGGAAAAACAACATCCATTACTGGGCCAATAATTTGAGTGATAGAGCCTATATTTTTTTTTTCCTTCAGGTGTGGAAACCGTAGGACCAGAAGTAGTAGGATTGATTTTCATAATAATTGAAGTAAAATTTGTCGAATTTTTTTGGATCAGAGATTGAAATAGTACTATAACCGAATCGAATCGAAAATAAATATCTGATAGCAAGTTGATCGGTAAATTCAATAAGAAATAAATGGGAATTAGCACTTGATTTAGTTGGTACCACCCAACCGAATTAAATTCAATCATTTACTCATTTAATTTCATTTTTAATGAGTCAATTTTCAAGTTCAACCAATTCAAAAAAAAAATTTAATTTAATTTTTCATTTTGAATTCTATGTATTTTATATTTTCTAGATTTATAATTTATCAATATCTATTCTATATATAGAATATAGATTTATATTTTATATTTTATATATTCTATAAAGTCTAGTTATTTTATTTAGTTCTATTTATTTTATTTTTATTTATATATTTTATATTATAGTTTTTTGTTTTATATCTTTTTCATGGATGAATTATGCTTATTTTCACATCTAGGATTTACATATACAACATATACTACTGTCAAGTAGATTTTTTCTTAGTATTTAGATTTTGATATTCAAAAAAAGATGTGGTTTAGTTCAATTATAAACTTGAAGAGGATTGGATTGGGTTGCGCCATGTATATCAAAGAGTATACAATAATGATGTATTTGGTGAATGAAACACATGGTCTGGTTACGAACTTAAGTCGTTGATAATAGATAATATTAGTGGAATATTTTTTGGAAAGATTTTTGTCAAAGTTTTGAGTCACGGCTAATCCATATCGAGTAGACATTGTTATTGTGAGAAATCTTAATTCATGAGTTGTAGGGAGGGACTTATGTCACCACAAACATAGACTAAAGCAAGTGTTGGATTTAAAGCTGGTGTTAAAGATTATAGATTGACTTATTATACTCCTGTTTACGAAACCAAATATATTGATATTTTGGCAGCATTCCCAATAACTCCTCAACTTGGAGTCCCCCCTGAAGAAGTACAGTAGTTGCCGAATCTTCTACTGGTACATGGACAATTGTGTGGACTGATGGACTTACTGGTCTTGATTGTTAAAAAGACGATGCTATCACATCGAGTTCGTCGTTGGGGAAGAAAATCAATTTATTGCTTATGTGGCTTATCCGCTAGACCTTTTGAAGAAGGTTCTATTACTAACATGTTTACTTCCATTGTGGGTAAAGTATTTGGTTTCAAAGCCCTACGAGCTCTACGTTTGGAGGATCTAAAAATTCCTCCTGCTTATTCCAAAACATTCCAAGGCCTGCCTCACGACATTCAAGTTGAAAGAGATAAATTGAACAAATAAATAGAAAAATGAAATACACAAATTTATTACATAACTCATTTACTTGTTCAAGGGACAAACATTATTTGGGACATTTGAAATCCAATTGACACGAATTCAAATTCATAAAATATGGCAACTGAGGGGGGAGTTGAAAACAAAAAAAATGCAGAATTTTATGTCCAACTTCAATACCTCATCCAATTCGGTATTGTCAGTAATAACTTTCAGCAAATGAAAAGTCCATCTCTGACGATGAATCAACAATTCGAAGTGTTTTCTTTTGTATTCTTGATGAACCAACGTTTATATAAAAATTAAGGGGAAAAATGGTATTTTGGAAGTAATAAGCCCCCTTGACATCTCTTCATCTGTAAAAAATTCTTGACGTGAAAACACAGAGACAAAGGGAAGATCTTTGAATAGGAAAAAGAATGGATCTGCAGGGTCTCAAATTAAGTCCATGTCTCGGTTGTGTTACCGGAGGCTCTGTGGAAGTCGGAATAGAAGGGCACTCACTTTGGGGTGGGCTTACTAATTAGATGCTTTCAACAGTTATCCACTCCACACTTGGCTACCCAGTATTTACTGTGGGCACGATAACTGGTATACTAAAGGTGCATCCAAATTCCAATTGAAAATGAAATCTTTAGGAGGAATCAATGAAAATATTTAGGAGGAGTCAATGAAACGACATTAATTCCAATCCTGGATCTTCGAATTGAGAGAGATATTCAAAGAGATCAAGAATTCTCATTGTTTCTTAGATTCATGGAACAAATTCGATTCAGTGGGATCTTTCACTCCCATTTTTTTTCTTTCACCAAAAGCGTTTTATGAAACTCTTGGACCCCCGAATTTGGAGTATCCTAATTTTACGTGATTCACATGGTTCAACAAGCAATCAATATTTCACGAGCAAAGATGTAGTACTGCCTGTATTAACAACATGTCATAATAATACGAAGAAATATTTTCTTATTCTTTTTAGTAGAATTTTAAGTTTTTTACTTACCTTACCGGATCATTACAAAATTTTGTTTTAATTTTTTTTAGTGGGATAAAAAGAAATTCACATTTAAAGTTGGATCTAATGAATAAATGGACAGAGCCCTAAGGCTCTAATTCTGGTGAAAAGAAGCAATAGGCTTCTATTCTTATCTTATCTTAAATTTGTTTGAATAATTATCAGATCTAATTATACGTTAAAAAAAATAGTCCCTGATGCGGGGAAGGGTTTTCCTGTGAATGGACCTTTTATTCTTTTATTCTTTTTTTTAATAAATCATAATTATTTTCTGTTATAAATAAAAAATTGTAAATTATAAATTGGAAACGAATGTGTAGAAGAAACAATATATGATAAAAAATTTGTTCCAAAGTGAAAAGAGCGATCAAGTTGCAAAAATAAAGGATACTTTACCCTCTGGTAATGGTAATAATAATGAAGATAATTTCATCGGACAGAAGGGGAGAGGAAAACGATCTATTGATTGAACTCCTAGTTTCCGGGGTAGATATTTTTTTTTGTAGATATTTTTTTTATACATAACATAATATATACCCTGTTTTGACCATATCACAGTATGTATAATTTGATAACCTAAGAAATGCTTATTGTTTCTGGTTCAGGTAGAAATGTAAGTCAAAAGAAAGAAATACAAGAACATTTAGGAAAAAGGTGGATCTCAGGAATAATACTTCCTGTATCCTCTTATCTTTCAAGAGTATATTTATACACTTGCTCATGATCATGGTTTAAACGGTTCGCTTTTTTATGAACTTGTGGAAGTTTTTGGTTGACAATAAAATCTAGTTTACCACTTGTTAAACGCTTAATTATTTGAATCTATCAACAAAATTCTCTGATTTCTTCAGTTCATGATTCTAACAAAAATCGACTCCTTTGGCACAACAAATTTTTTTATTCTTATTTTTATTCTCAAATAATAGCCGAAAGTTTTGAAATTATTGTAGAAATTCCATTCGCGCTATCTTATTTTGAAGAAAAGAAATACCAAAATATCATAATTTACGATCAATTCTTTCTATTTTTCCCTTTTGGGAAGACAAGTTCTCACATTTAAATTATGTCTCAGATATACTAATACCTCATCCCATACATTTTGAAATCTTGGTTCAAATCATTCTATGTTGGATTCAAGATGTTCCTTTTTTGCATTTATTGCAATTCTTTCTTCGTGAATATCATAATTGGATTAGTCTTCTCATTACTCCTAAGAAACCTATTTATGTTTTTTAAAAGAAAATAAAAGATTATTTAGGTTACTATACAATTCTTATGTATTTGAATGCAATTTTTTCTTCGTTTTTATTCGTAAACAATCTTATTATTTACGATTAATAGCTTTTGGAACTTTTTTTGAGCGAACACATTTCTAAGGAAAAATAGAGCATCTTCAAATAGAACATTTTATAGTAGTATCTTGTAACTATTTTCATAGAACCCTGTGGTTATTCAAGGATCCGGTCATGCATTATGTTCGAAGATGGAGACAAAGACGAAGCTATTTATGGTATTTAACTTGTATGATAAAAGAACACATACAAGCTACTTGCCTGATATGAAGACGAAGACGGAGAACAGAATAACGGGAATGGATCCCGAACAACAAACACACGAACGAGAGACGAGAGACGAGAACTCCAAGCCAATGAAACATGCGCACACATGAGTACATGCACCCACACAAAGAGATAGTAGCCGACAATAGCAAGCGCGGCAGCACAACACCAGCAAGAACGCCGACACCAACAACAAGGGTGACGACGGTGTCGGCCCGGGGTCGCGGCGGTGCTCGACTATGGAGAGGATGACAGCAGAGGGGATCTCGGCCTGGGGTGGGTGCACAACGAAGTCGACGACAGTGAAGAGGAAGAGGAGGGATGGGGTCTTCGGGGGTGTGTCACCGACGATCGGAGACGACGGCAGAGTGGGGGCAGGTCGGGAGTAGGGGGAGAGAGGGGGTGATGGCTAGAGAGAGAAGTAGGGTATTAGGGTTTGGTAATTAGGGTTAGGGTTCAATTAGGAAGTATAAATAGAGACAAAATGGGTCTAGATGAACTGGATAGTATCCAATAGGGTGAAAGGGATTCAATAAGAGACAATTAGGCTAAAAATAGGTTTAAACAATAGACAAGATCAAGAACATGTTGAAGATCAACAAATGAGAAAAATAAAGGCTGAATCCAACGGAACGAATCTCAAGAAAACAACAACAACATGAAATAAACACAATCCAAAAATAAAATAAATAATTCAGAATTTTATTAAAATATAATAAAATTACAAAAGTGAGCAATAAGGGTTACAGTAAGTTTTGTATATGTATACATAGGTTGTGTGCAATGAAAAATTTAAGCACTGTTTGGGAAGGGGTCAACAAGAAAAATGATCTACTTCATCCGACTAGTTCTGAGTTCGAGTCTCGGGCAACCCATACAAAAAATTAAAAAGAAGAAACATGTCACTGAAAGACTCTACTGAGACAAAAAAGATGGACTTTCAAAAACGTAGAGGAGGTAGGATGGGTAGTTGGTCAAATCTAGTATGGATCGTATATAGACGATAGTTGGAGTTGGCGGCTCTCCTTTTTTTTAGGGAAGGGGTCCAAACTCATGTTTTTTTTTTCATGTAAGAAAAACAAACCCCATTAGAGAAGCAGAAATCCGTTAGAAAAAAAAAGGAGATAGGATTGGAATCGACACATTGATTCTTTTTTCGCAAGTTTTTCGAACCATATGCATTTAAAATGCACGTATGGTTCCTAAGGGATAAAATTTTATCCTAATCAACCGACTTTATCGAGAAAGATTACTTCTTTAGGTCAAGAAGTTGATATCGAGATATCAAATCAACTTGTGGGTCTCATTGTATATCTTAGTATAGAAGATAATACCAAG
This sequence comes from Hemerocallis citrina, assembly GCA_017893485.1. Lineage (NCBI taxonomy): Eukaryota > Viridiplantae > Streptophyta > Magnoliopsida > Asparagales > Asphodelaceae > Hemerocallis > Hemerocallis citrina. The sequence continues at coordinate 545,409 of JACEHZ010000520.1, read as the reverse complement.
GATCTTTATTTGTTTATAAACTCACCTGGCGGATGTGTAATACCAGGAATAACCATTTATGATAGTTTTAAAGTATAGAGAATAGAGAAGACGAATCACATTGTAACATATTAGGGAGGTCGAATAGTATTTTTTTTAGTATTTTATTGCTACAAATATGGATTATTGAAACAATAAGACATTTTGTTTGGATACTTCTTTTCAACTCTGAAGTATTTTTTATTATTTGGTACAAATAGTTGAAGTGGATTTTCCGAAGAGATGATGGATTATGGGAGCGTGTGACTTGAACTATTGATTGGGCCATGCCGATATATGATTTTATCCGCCACGTTGGAATTCAGAACCAAACGTGTCTTCAACCACCATGTAAATCCCCCTATGTAGCATAGGATAGGCCGGTTCGCTTGAGGCGAATCTTTTCTATGATCATACCCGATTATGTTATGCATGAACAGGCTCCGTAAGATCTTGTAGAATAGAATGACATGATCCAGTGTTCTATCTATATTGTTCCCCACTAATCGAATACTTTTTTCTGTAAATACTACATCTTTGATTCCATCCATAAATCAATTTTCTTCTCTATGAGTTCCAGTATTGATAAGAATTCTAGTTCTCACTGTTTGTAAGTTATGGTATGAATATACCATACCAATACGTTATATGGATGATGAGATTTCATTGATAGAAAGCAAATTCCAATAGACTTATTGAACATTCTTATTGGCGTGCATCCAGCAGGAATTGAACCTATGAATTTGCCAATTATGAGTTGGGCGCTTTAATCATTCAACCACGGATGCTTAACAAGATCATATCGATTCTTATCAAAGAAAGACATGTTTAACATAAGCTGTTCAAACAAGTATAGGTAAACTAAACGGTATTCCCACAACAACTGGGGTTATGGATTTTCAGTTCATGGGAGGTAGTATGGGATTTGTAGTAGTCAAGAAAATCAATCATTTGGTCACTGGCGATGAATCAACAATTCAAAGTGCTTTTCTTGAGCATTCTTGAAGAACCAATGTTTATATAAAAATAAAGGAAAAATGGTATTTTGGAAGTAATAAGCCCCATTGACATCTTTTCATCTGCAAAGAATTTTTTAAGTGAAAACACAGAAACAAATGACAGATCATCGAATAGGAAAAAGAATGGATCCGCAGGGTCCCAAATGAATTGGCTGTCCGATTAATTAGTTGCCCAAAAAAAAGTAAAGGCCTATCAAACCCTGGAATGAATGATTTGATCATTAAATATTCTATTCTTCCTTCAACTTCAATTGGAATCGATCCACAATAACTTTGAATTTTGCACATATATATATATATATATATATATATATATATATATATATATAAAATACTAATATATATATATCGTACTAATTCGGGTCATGATTAATCGTTTGATATGTCAGTATGTATACATATGTATTATGCATAATATCATGAAAAATGGTTGCAAATTTTGACTGTTACTTAGTATCGGCAATGGGAGAATATATAATTTCCTGCTACAGAGCTCGAAAAGGAGTCGTGGATACTGTTGTACGAACATCAGTTGCTGGATATCTGACGCGTAAACTTGTTGAAGTAGTTCAACAAATTATTGTACGTAGAACAAATTGTGGTACTATCCGACCTAAATTATCAACAGGCTCTCTGAGAACATTGAAAATTCATCCAAGAGTAGCTCCGCCCACTAGAACAATTAGAGGAGCTCCCATGTCAACCACTTCCATTCTTCTCATCAGACCATCTGTTAGCACTTATAGCTACAACTCTAACTCAATTATTTCCTAATAATTGTTGTACCTCACAAGTCACATTATTTGCTGGTCGAAAGTATCTCGGCTGTTGAACCTTATAAGTAACGTTCAACAAATTGGAATTCACTTATCAACCTATTTTTATCTTCCATTTGAACTCATTTCTATAATTCGTTTGGTTTCTTTGATATGTGCAATTACTATGGCTCAGGTCAATCTATTCATCTGTATAGATAATATTTTGCCTTGTTCTAATAAATTGACTAATTAAACTCATGTTTCTATAATAAATTCGATCCCCCAATTCAATTGGGGGAAAACGCTGGCTGGGGTTTTGAACTTATAATCATGGAATCAACTCAATCATTAGATTATAAGTTCGGCTCTAGAGGGATTAGGTGTTGCTCATATTTTACAAGAGATGCTTACTTATGAATCTGATCTATTAGAGCTCACCAAGAATTACTTGGTGCTACGATCATTGGAGGAATAGTATCTTGATGAAGTAATGGCAGGTGAATTAGTAGAATTTGAAGAAGTATACAATAGGCATTGCCCTTAATTTGGAATCGAATAACGTGGGCGTTGTATTAATGGGTGATGGTTTGATGATACAAGAAGTTATGTAAAAGCAACAGGAAGACATATACATCAAAGAGTATACAATAATGATGTATTTGGTGAATGAAACGCATGGTCTAATAACGAACTTAATTCGTTGATAATAGATAATATTAGTGGAATATTTTTTTGAAAGATTTTCGTTAAAGGTTTGAGAAATTGGAAAAATACGTCCATAGTGGCCCGTGTGGATATCTCTTATCTGAAAACTAGCAGTTCACCCCGTCAATCCTTCAGGGTTCAAATAACTCAATTTTCGCCCATGAACTATTTGTGTCAGTGGATTCGTTCGATCCAAAACTTGAGATAAAGGGTGTAGGCCAAAAAATGGTTCATAGTAAGGGATCAATTTCTGGTCGCGTAGTTCATATTAATTCTGTAAAGCTTCTGCATAATTTCTTTCGGATTAAGCCGACATCCATTATGGTCGTTCATTTTATTCAAAAAATATCCGTTCCAGAACCGTACATGAGATTTTCATGTCATACGGTCCTTGAATTTATTCGAGACTTGAGCAAAACTTAGATTGGAGAAGAATATGGTCCTTGGGTTCCCTTTATTGGAACTATGTTCCTATTTATTTTTGTTTCAAATTGGTCAGGTGCCCTTTTACCTTGGAAAATTATACAGTTACCGCATGGGGAGTTAGCCACCCCCACGAATGATATAAATACTACTACTGCTTTAGCCTTACCCACGTCAATGACATATTTTTTATTATTTCGTCTTCAATCAATAGATACCGATATAAAATAAACAAACACTAAAAAAAGTACATATTCCAACATCATTGGATCCTCATCAATCTCGATTCATTTCAATATGAACACAATTTAATCGACTTGATTGACTAGAATCGAACAATTCCAGAAAAAGAGGGATAATAGATTTAAAAAAAAAATTCCACCGGAAATTTCCTCTGCCCCTACGTCCTCCGGTTTGGTAGTTTCCATCGCCTGTCCAGGGTTGAGCCATGGGACTTGACGACGGACTTGAAAAGCCACCTACCGATGCTTTACGCCCAATCATTCTGAATAACGCTTGCAACTTTTGTCTTACCGTGGTTGCTGGAAGATCATACATGAGTGATTTGGAAGATTTGGATTCCTATATATCCACTCGTGTGGTACTTCATCATACAATTCATATAAGATCCATCTGTCTCTAAATGTCATCATATACATCTAGAAAGTCGTATGCTTTGGAAGAAGCTTGTATAGTTTGATAAGGGTTTTTTTTAAGAAAAAATAAAAAAGAAGAATCTATTTCAACCGATATGCCCTGGGCATGACCATACATAACATAGAAATCACACTTGGAAAGGGTGGACAATTCGCTAGAGCAGCATGCGCTGTAGCGAAGCTGATCGCAAAAGACGGGAAATCAACCACATTAAGATCACCTTCTGGGGAGGTTCGTTCGTTATCCAAAAATTGCTTAGCAACAGTAGGACAAGTGGGTAATGTTGGGTTGAACCAAAAATGTTTGGGTAGAGCTGGATCGAAGTGTTGGTTAACCCCCATCAGGGAGTGAAATAGAACATGATACCTTAAGCTCCCAAATAGTGGGAGAAGAATATCATCTCTGACCGCGTGCCTGTTGAAGAATGAGCCAGCGATTCATAGGCAGTGGCTTGGTTAAGGGAACCCACCGGAGCCGTAGCGAAAGCGAGTCTTCATAGGGCAATTATCACTGCTTATGGACCTGAACCTGGGTGATCTATCCATGAAGAGGAAATGAATTCAAATCCAGAGGTTAATAGTACTCTGGCAACTTTACGTAATGCATAGTTTGGTTTTTTGGGGGTAATAGTGGAAAAGTTGACAGATAAGGGTGTTGTTTTTGGGAAGATCAAAGAAGGATCCCACCCTTCTTCTGTAAAAAATTCTTCTAATAACCAGTGAAATACCTTATTCCCCTTATGAGGGAGAAAGAAAATTTTAGAACCCATGAATATCGGCAAAATTACAAGTATTGTTAACCAAGGGAAATAACTCGTAATGAACCCGCTCTGAATATTCTCCTTTTTGCCGGATTATTACCAATATAATCATAAAAAACTAACTTTTCGGGCATTTTAGGAAGGAATTGACCCACCTATTCCTACTAGGGAGAACATGTCATTCTACAGGGTGATTCTGAAATTGCGGAGGCGTAGTCTGATCAAGCTGCTGAGTACTGGAAACAAGCTATACGGAAATCCTTTTTATCTAGCATTAATTTGGAACCACATGCATCCAAAGCACCCTTTACTAAAATCAATGTCGTTGTATGCAAAAGGGAAATAGAATCTTTATTGGAATACTGTCTGTTAACCAATTTTGGGAAAATTTTGTTTCTGATGATAGAACACCATTATAAATACATTTCACATGCATTTCTCTATTCAAGTCCTTCAAATCCTTATACCACTCAGGGAATTGCAATAATAACATACGACCATAAAGAAATGTAACCAACGTTTATTGGAAAAAGCAACCCCAAAGATTTGGGACAAAGAAATGGTTAGCTGTGACCATTGAATAAGTTTTTTCGGCTTTAGTTGGGTTAAAAGCACAAAATGTATTTGAACTATTAGATTAGAATGATTAGAATTAGAAGATCGTGATTTGGTCCGCATATGTTTGGTTAAATGAATAAACTTCTTTTTGATCATAAATGAAAGTTTTCAATTGGAACATGAATAAATTAGTCTTAGTTACTCTTCGGGGCATAGTGGAAGAAGGGAAGAGATTCTCGAATGAAGAAAATGATCCAATTACTTTGAAAAGAACGAGGAGCCATATGAGGTGAAAATCTCATGTACGGCTCTGTAGAGTGACAGTAGGGGTGACTTATCTGTCAACTTTTCCACTATCACCCCCAAAAAACTAAATTCTGAATTACGTAAAGTTGCAAGAATACAATTAACCTCTGGATTTGACATCACTACTTATATTCCTGATATTAGCCACAATTTACAACAACATTCTATAGTATTAGTAAGAGGAGGAATGGTTAAAGTTTACCAGGTGTGAGATATCACATTATTCGAGGAACTCTAGATGCTGTCGGAGTAAAAGATTGTCAACAAGGGCATTTTAAATATGTGGAAAAATAGCTCGATGCCAGAATGATAAAAAACTTACACCTCTTATTTTACTTTTTCAATAGAAAAAAGATAAAATCCAAAATGCAAAGGTCGTCTTATTCAAAACCTAGAAAAAGAACCACTCCTTACTCAAGTTCTTAGTAAAAACCAACCTTTCATTGATTCATTTTTCTTTTAACTTTACCTTCTTCACTTTCTGGATGACTTAAGTTACGACAAAATAGAAACATTAAATTATTGAGTAGTCTATTTCCCTTCAAATAATGAATTCCCCTACAGAAAGGAAAAAAGTTCACGTTCTTCCTTCCGAGAAGGGAGGATTGGAGAAATCCTATTGATTGCTGCTTTCTCCAGACCTCCGGGAAAGCATAAAAAAAGGCTCAAATTGTACGATCCCTCTGTCACCCCAGAATGAAGGGGCAATCTCGTAGTTATATTGAATATTTGACAATACATTCTGTACCCTGCAAAAAAATCGATCTTTGTTTACCAACCACACATTGTCTAACCAATTCAATCAAACTCTCTCTCGATACGTTCATCATAAAATCTGATTCATGTTGATTCTTTCCCCAAAGGTTCAAGAAAAATTACTAATTTCTAAGATTTTATTTTGATATAAAGAACCCAAGCCTCCTTTATTTTGGTTAGTCTGAAACTACAAATACTAACTATTTTCATTGCTGAGAATGACTCTTTTATTTAAAATGAGAATCTTTTTTCGTGATGATTTTGAAATAGAAAAAGCTTTTTTTTTCTTTCAGATAAAAAAGTTAGGATTCACTAAGAATTTCATCTATATTTATGTTATTGTGGATGTCTCTTTACAATAATTGTGATATAGAAAGCACCAATTCAAATGCAATGGATTCAAAATGATGTTATTGCATGAACCTGAATTATAAATCCTCCTATTTTCATCTATTAAACAGTATGTAAATACCTGAAAAGAAGAAAGAAATAGTAATCTTTGACGAAGAAGAGAAAAATCATTATTATTTCGATAAAAGACGACACAAGAAAGGGTAGAAAATCCATTTTCTTGTGTTGAAAAGAAGATTTCATTAGGAAGACTTAGAATCCCTCCTACGAGTATCTATTCCTTTCATTTATTTCACTTTTTCCATGTCTTGTACCCCCTCCTTTTGTTTTTTATGCCTATCGACAAGAATTCAATGATTTTTTTATCAAAATCTGTTGATTTGGTCTTTAGCCCATTAGGAGTACCCTCACGAATGAATGTGGAACAAATATTTGAATGTTCACTTGGATTAGTGGGGGATCTGCTAAAGCGACGTTATAGAATAGCACATTTTGATGAGAGATATGAACATGAGGCTTCCAGAAAACTAGTGTTTTTTGAATTATATGAAGCCAGTAAGCAACCAAAAAATCCATGGGTATTTGAACCCGAGTATCCGGAAAGGTTCCAGACTTTTTTGAAATGAGAGAGAGACCCACCAGAGAAAAAAAATACTATAAATGCAAGATAGGGAAGGGAAGTCAATGTTTTTTTAAAAAAATTTTATTTTATTTTAATTTTAATCTGTGAATTGTTAATGTATTGTGAAAAATAAAAAAAAGAGGGGAATCAAAACAAGCAAAGATGATATGGATCACCCCTTCTTTTTGCGCCAAAGATCTTACCATTTTCAAAGGAACTAGAGCTACATTTCTTGTCCATTTCCATTCCAGAGTTCCTATGTGTTTCCATGCCCTTGTGCCAAGCGTGAGGGAATGCTAGACATTTGGTAATTTCTCTTCTGACCAGAATGAAAGATCTTATTGAAGCGGCTAATCTCATACATATTGTATGTACATCAGGCGAAACAAATTGCATAGTATCATAAATGGCTATTCCTGGGATTACCCATCCGCCGGGGGAGTTTATTAACAAATAAAGATCCTTAGTATTATCTTCTATACTGAGATATACCATGAGACCCACATGTTAATTTGATATCTCGCTATCAACTTCTTGACCTAAAAAAAGTAATCTTTCTCGATAAAGTCGGTTGATTAGGACAAAATTTTATCCCTTAGGAACTGTACATGCATTTTTAAATGCATACGGTTCGAAAAAATTGCGAAAAAAGAATCAATGTCTCGATTCCAATCCTATCTCCTTTTTTTTCTAACGGGTTTCTACTTTTCTAATGAAGGGGTTTGGTTTTCGCACATGAAAAAAAAACATGAGTTTGGACCCCTTCCCTAAAAAAAAGAATTTATTGAACTTATTGAATTAACCTCTCATTGGCGTATTGTTTCGTCGAGATTCAAACCACGATGTCATTTCTTGTTTCCAAATGGGTCATTTCAATTCTTTTCGTTTAGGTTCATGTTCTACTCCGGGGAAAGATCCATCCGAATTCTATTCGTACATATAGGGCAAATGATCTCAATACCACTTCTTTTTGCTACAACTTTTTTCAATTCATTTCCTACCTCCCCCAAAAAACTCTTTGATGTATTCATCATACTGGTTGGCATGACATTTTGAGGTCATCCCTAGAATTAAGAATTGACTATGCTACAAGCAGGAATTGTGCATATATTACTACTGTCAATTTGGTATTTTCTAAGATCAATTGGCCAAAATAACCATGAGCAGCAATGATATTACAAGTTTCTTCCTCTTGCCCGAATCTATAACCTTCATTAATAGATTCGTTTTCAGTGGTTTCCTAATTAAACTAGAGGTTACCAAGGAACCATGCATAGCACAAAATAGGGAGCCGCCGAATACACCAGCTACGCCTAACATGTGAAATGGAAGGCAATATAGACAAAGTCAGGGAACGGGTTACCTACACTTAACGGTCAAAGCGAGCTCTTTAATTCAATTCTTCATTCTTTAATTAATAATCAATCCAATCTCCCCAAGTATGATTCAAACATTATTTAGCACGAAGTAGAGCAGTTTGGTAGCTCGCAAGGCTCATAACCTTGAGGTCAGAGGTTCAAATCCTATCTCCGCAATAGAAACATTTTTTGTCAAAACAAAAATGAAAATATATTTACTTTATAATTAATGACTCTTTTTTTTGTTGTATGGGAGGTAAATAAACGAGAGGGAAGAACTACTATAGTAAATAGTTTTCTTCGAGAATTAGAATGATCCTTTTCGAGTTTGAATTTGTTCATTTGGAATATGGGTTTTTCTATTTTCTATTTTTTTTTTGTTTTCTTCTTTTCTTAAATTTCAATTTAAGTTCAATTTTATTTTCCTCTATTTTCTTTTTATTCCCTTCCATCATACCTTAAGTCCCATTGGTTTGTTGATCATGTAGAATCTGACCCATTTTTCTCTTTGAGCGAGGGAAAGAAATCAGACTGATTTTTCAATCAAAAGTACTATGTGAAATCTTTGGGTTTTCCCTCTTGCTCTATCCATATCCCATAGGTACAATGTTTAAATCAATAGAGAACATTTTCTTATGTATAAATCGATATTATTACATTCCAATCCCTTCCTGATACTTTCCAAGGAAAAAACCGAATTGGATCCAAAATTGACGGGTTAGTGTGAGCTTATCCATGCGGCTATGCACTCTTCAAATAGGAATCCATTTTCTGAAAGATCCTGGCTTTCGTGCTTTGGTGAGTCATCCGAGATCCTTTTGATGACCTATATTGTGTTGAAGGGATATCTATATGATCTGGTTGATTGCGTAAGGCTCACGCTAGCAACAAAATCAAAGAAAGCACACTGAAAAGACAGTTCTTTTATATTATAATTCTATTTATATTAGTATTTTAGTATTAGTTAGCGATCCCAGCTCGGTGGAGTCCCTTCTTCCGTGATGAACTGTTGGCGCTAGTCCTACATTTTTTCTCTGTGGACCGGGGAGAAAGGTGGCTCATCAGGAAGAGGGTTGTATCATGAGAGAAGCAAGGAGGTCAACCGCTTCAAATATACAACATGGATTCTGGAAATGCAATGGAGTTTACGCTCATGTAGATCCGAACGAATCAGTTTTTCCACAGATGTAAATCTTTGTCTGCTAGGCAAAGAGGATAGCATGGTACAAATTCTGTCTTGGTAGAACATGTATTTCTATTACTATGATACTATGAAATTCATAAATGAAAATGAAAAAATGAAGTAGTTAATGGTGGGGGTACCATTATCATTTTCTTGTATGTGTTCATAAGAAAAGGAATTTGTCCATTTCATTTTTGGATGTCTCAAAAAAAGGGTTTGGAAACACACCAGAAATCTAAAATGGAAATGGAAAAGAAATGTAGCTCCAATTCCTTCGGAAATGGTAAGAACTTTGGCGCAAGAAGAAGGGGTGATCCATATCGTCTTTACTTGTTCTGTTTCCCCTTTTTTATTTTTAACAATACCGAGTCGGGTTCTTCTCGTACCAGTATCGAATAGAACATGCTAAAACAAACCTTCTTCATGGAAAACCTGTTTGATTTAGATTGGGAAAATCGTATGGATTTTATGAAACCATGTGTTATGGCTCGAATCCATAGTCAATTCAATTTCCAATATGAGCAGTTGACAATTGAATCTATTTTTTCCCATTATTTTACTATTTTATTGACTATCCATAATAGTGCGAAAATTGACTATCCATAATAGTGCAAAAAGAAGGCCCAGCTCCAAGTTGTTTAGGAATAGTGGCATTGAGTTTCTCGACCCTTTGCCTTAGAATTAGTTATTTCTATTTCTCAATGGGGCCGGGAAGGGATATGACTCAGCGGTAGAGTGTCACCTTGACGTTGTGGAAGTCATCAGTTCGAGCCTGATTATCCTTAAACCCAATGTGAGTTTTTATATTTTGTTTGACTTCATCCTCCACAGCGATCGAACAAGAATGGATAAGAAGCTTATGGGATTGACGTGATAGGGTAAGGATGATTATATTGCTGGGAGCGAACTCCAGGCTAATATGAAGTGCATGGATCCAAATTATGCTTGGAATGAAAGAAATTCCGAATCCGCTTTGCCTACGAATAAGAAAGCTATAAGTAATGCAACTATGAATCTCATGGAGAGTTCGATCCTGGCTCAGGATGAACGCTAGAGGCATGCTTAACACATACAAGTCGAACGAAAAGTGGTGTTTCCAGTGGCGGATGGGTGAGTAATGCGTAAGAACCTGCCCTTGGGAGGGGAACAACAACTGGAAATACTTGCTAATACCCCGTACGCTAAGGAACAAAATGAGGAATCCTTCCGAGGAGGGGCTCGCGTCTGATTAACTAGTTGGTGAGGCAATAGCTTACCAAGAAAATGATTAGTAGCTGGTTCGAGAGGATGATCGGCCACACTGGGACTGAGACACGACCTAGACTCCTACGGGAGGCAGTAGTGGGGAATTTTTCGCAATGGGTGAAAGCCTGGCGGAGTAATGTCGCATGGAGGTAGAGGGCCCACGGGTCGTGAACTTCTTTTCTCGGAGAAGAAGCAATAACGGTATCTGAGGAATAAGCATCGGCTAACTTTGTGCCAGCAGCCGCGGTAGGACAGAGGATGCAATGATTGGGCGTAAAGCTTTTGTAGGTGGCTTTTCAAGTTTGTCGTTAAATTCCAGGGCTCAACCCTTGACAGGTGGTGGAAACTACCAAGTTGGAGTATAGTAGGAGCAGAGGGAATTTCCGGTGGAGCAGTGAAATGCATAGAGATCTGGAAGAACACAAACGGCAAATGCACTCTGCTTGGCTAACACTGACAGTGAGAGATGAAAGCTAGGGGAGCAAATGGGATTAGATATCCCAGTAGTCCTAGCCGTAAATGATGGATACTGGGCACTGTGCGTATCGACTCGTGTAGTGCTGTAGATAACACGTTAAGTATCCCACCAGGGGAGTACGTTTGCAAGAATGAAACTCAAAGGAATTAATGGGGGTCCGCACAAGTAGTGGAGCATGTAGTTTATTTGATGAAAAGCGAAGAACCTTACCAGGGTTTGACATGCTGTGAATCATCTTGAAAGAGATGGGTGCCTTCAGGAACAAGGACACAGGTGGTGCATGACAATCCTCAGCTCGTGTCATAAGGTGTTGGGTTAAGTCCCGCAACGTGCTCAACCCTTGTGTTTAGTTGCAACAATGAGTTTGGAACCCTGAACAGACTGTTGGTGATAAGGCGGAGGAAGGTGAGGATGACGTCAAGTCATCATGCCCTTTATGCCCTGGTCGACACACGTGCTGCAATGGCTGGGACAAAGGGTCGCGATCCCGCGAGGGTGAGCTAACTCCAAATTTACTTACAATACTTAGTTGACATCCAGAAAAGTTATTGTAATGCCCCGATTTTCATTTAATGAAAATTATTTTATTTTGCACGTAGTGTGCACGTGCAATATTTTGGTAATTATTTTTCAGTATAGATATTTATATATGTGCTATTTAATTATTTTGTATAAAGCCCTTTTTCAAATAGACAAAAAGCCTTTTTAAAAAAAAAAGCCCAAATCTAATTTAATTGTTATCTTTTTATAAGTTATTATTTTGGCCCATAAACTAAACCCCATGAGCTATTTTTATTTTAAATACAACTTGTAATGTAGAATACAATTTAAAGATTATTTTTTTTGTAAAATATAATGTACAAATTTTTTAATGAGGACAATTGCATGCACGTGCATTGCACGTACACGTGCAAAAGCACACATGTGAGGCCGGTTTTGATTAGGAGGGAAAATGAAAATTTTGAGTGGAGTCATGGGTGGTGGTTACTTGATCATGGTTGGTTATTGTAACTCCTCCTTGAATCCTAGCCTTTTAATCCTAACTTCTAAGTTAATCCTAGCCTTCCATTTCCCTAGATTTTTAGTATAAATCCCCCCCCCCCCTAGCCTAGTTATTCTTGTGCTAATTATTTCCTCCAAACCTATAGTTCAAAATACATTATCTAGTAGTCTAGCAAGTGAGTAAAAGATTGAGTTTGTGTGTGTGGAGAATTGTGCTTGCATCAAGAAGAGGAGAGGCCGGCATCAATCCAAGGGAGGCTCGGGTTTGGTGTTCTTGAAGCTCGGGTGCGCGCATCTAGGAGGAGGACCGCTCTCGTGGCAAGGACATTCGTTTAGGAGGTTGCTAGTTATATTTCTCTCCAAATTAAGGTGGGTAAATTTTCTATATTTCTAATTAGGAAGCATGCTAGATGTGAATTGAAGGAATGATGCATGAAAAAGATTAAGAAGAGTACACTTTAATTAGAAAAATGACCTATTGATTGATCGAAATGTGAATATGCAATTGTATGTGGTTCCATTATTAAAATTTAAGTTGTGTACGAATTGATTGTAGCCATGGATTGCTTGAAGAAAATTTCATTATCTACATCAGGATTATATACAAAAGTTAGTAGATTGACAATGCTACTTTATGCGTTTAAATGGATCTTTGTGATAATGTTGAAATGAATGAATTAAGATTGTATGTTTGGGAAATGATTAAAAACAGAGAATTAATATGAAGATTGCTAATAAAGAGGTTAGTGATGTTAATTGTAAGAAATGTCGAAAAAGAAGAAATGTGGTAGTGATAGTTTATAATCCGAATTAATTGTATGAAAAATATGTTTTAATTATTGAAAAAAAATTATTTTCTATATACTGGAGTATAATTTATGATAGTATTAGTCAATCTGGAAATTTACAGAAATTCTTATAAAAGCAAAAGGAAATGAGAACTTGTTGAATATCGAAATGTTTTCATAAACAGAGAGAATTGTTTTAAATAAACTTCGAGTTGCACTATTGACAACCCGAGCGCATAGCTCAAGTGGTTGGGATGACTCTATTCGCTACAGTAGGTTTCGGGTCTCAGGTTGCTGGTTCGAATCCCCTTGGCACCATACTTTTGTTCCATTTTAAAAAAAATAAAAATAACAGTGGCCGAGAGCATTAGATGCTCTTAGCCTCTCCTTTTAACGCATATAGCGTTCGGCCTAGTGGTCTGTGCCTTCGGTGGTTTTCCCTGGGGTTGTGGGTTCGAATACTGGGCTCGACAAGTATTTAGTTGTGGGGAAAAACATTTTTTTGAGGATTTTTAATGATTAAAAAATTATGAAAAAAATATGTTTATTATTTTAAAATTATGAGGGACTTGTGAAAAATAATTTGAGAATTATTTGCATGAATTAGAGTATGTTTTGAGAATAAATGTATAAATAAAACTATGGTTCTACATTTATATTTTTGTGAAGTTATGAATTGCAAAAGAACTTGAAATGAGGTGTTAGAAAAACAATATAGCAAAGAAAGAAATAATATGAAGTGTTGTGACGTAATTTATTCTTATTGGAGAATAGTGTGAAAATTATGAAATGTTAATACTCAATATTTTGCTATATAAATAGTGTTGTGATTTTAATATGGAAACGATATTGATGAAATACACAAGGAATAATTGAATTCCATGTATGGTTATGGATTTATGAATAAATTAGAGATCATGCTATTGAAAAAGAAAATCTGTTATGATTAATGAAATGAACTTATGAGTTGGAAACGCTCAATTTTGGAAAATTGTGAATTGGAATTGAAACAAAAGAGTAGCTAAGTCTCCCCCGGCAATTGGAAAGAAATGAAAGACCAAGATTGGTCATGTCTGAATGAATGAATAAGTCCGGTTTAGTGGAGAGGCTAACTCTAGAGCTTTGATTTTGTTCATGATTCTAATAAAAACTAAGGATTAGTACATAGTGGAGACGTGATGAAAGTGAGAGAAAAACACAAGTATGAGAGTTTTACGGTGCGGGTGTGTGAGCCACAGAATGCATGCTTGATGAGTCAAGACATGGCGTGGGCACAACTCAGTAATGAGCGGACTTTAGCAACGCTTGTGGAATGTTTGGTGATTGCAAGAGGATCATGTTCAGGGAGGAGGCTGAATTGCTACAGAATGCATGCTTGATGAGTCAAGACATGGCATGGAATTCCCCTCCACGGTTCTGTATACGTGCTTATACTTATAGGTCATCTAGGATACTCACCGTAGTTACAGGAGTAGATTAAGTCATGACGAGGGATTGAACCCTACAAAGATGAAGAACGAATAAGAGGCTTGCCCTCGGACCTATATAGTATGGGATGCATAGAATCCGAACAAGTGCGCATTAGTGTCATATAATATAAATAATTGCATTAAGGACTAAGTGCACGATCATAACACGACATCAATAGGGTATTCCCTTTAGTTTGATATGTGACAAGTTTGTGTTTGTTAAATATGGAAAATGAGTTATACTATTTCCGACATAGAGAGGATGGCCGTGTATTATATTCGTCGGTTGAATAAACTTACGTACCCACAGTTTTGTATGCAGGGTAATGACATGATAAAGGTTAAAGAGAAAAAGATGTTTAAAGATTATTCAAAGTTGTTGTACATTTATTTAAATGTTGTAAATTTATTTCCGCTGTGCAATGTAAAGTATAATGTTTTTCATGTAACTCTGATGTAAAGTGAAAAGTTCAAATTTCCTTGTAAAATTGTACTAAATGAAGTGGAAAGATCCTGTGGAATCTCGAATTCAGTTGTATTTGGGATTCGGGACGTTACAGAGTGGTATCAGAGCCACGCTTCACACTTGTACAAATTTATAAGGAACGACACCCTAGAAGTGGACATTAGAGTGTGTGTTTGAGTCTAGAGATTTAAATGTAAGTGACTTACATTTGTGTTGCTCTATGACTTATGCTTCTTCCTCTCTATTTCTAAGATGGCTGATCACTTCGACCTTGCTGGAGATGACGACTGGCATATCATCGAGGAATTGTACCATCCTGGACAATATGATTCCAAGGAAGAGTACTACCCAGGGCAAGCAGATTCTGACGGAGAAGAATGGCCTGAATCCCGAGAGATCACCCACCTCCGGATTCATCTGATGACTCTTCTGACGAAGAAGAAAAACCAGTTCCAAATGGTCTTGTGATATCTCTTCAGAGGCAGGTAGAAACACTGCGGGAGAGAGTCGGATTATTGGAGGCTCAATTGGCAAAGTGTAAGGACGACTTTACAGTTCTCAGTCATCGGGTATGAGAACTTGAGAAGAGGAAGAATCTGACAGATGTACTGAAGGAAGAAGTTGATGAACTACGGGAAGAACTTCGAGAAGCAAAGAGGAACCGTAGGAGTTAGAATGTTGTTTCTTTTCCCGCTTATTTAGTGAACTGTTACGTAATGGGTGTGTATTATGTAACAGGAGAACTTTATTTGAGTGGAATGAAAGCTATTGTGTTGTTCGATACTGGATCCTCTCATACTTTTGTGTCTCCTAAATTTGCTAAAGTGTTGGGAGTCGAACCGAAGATTTTTTCAGGCAAGATCTTAGCAGTAGCTACTCCACAGGGAAAACTTTAACCACCGATCGGTATTATGCAGATTGCGAGATTGTGATCGGGGACAGAATCTTTGGGATCGATCTGATCGAGCTGACTATCTTGGGAGTCGATGTTATCGTTGGCATTGATTGGATGTCGGTGTACAGTGCAAGCATCGAGTGTAAGACCAAGACGGTAACAGTGAAGGCTCCAGGCGGACCTGAAGTCACTTTCCAAGGGAAGAAGAAGTGTTCTAAGCTGGTGGCAGCTATCTACAAGGAAGAGATTCCTGTGGAAGTGCCTGTGGTTCGGAACTATCCGACTGTGTTTTTGGATGATTTTCCTGGGTTACCCCCGCATCGTGATGTAGAGTTCAGCATCACTGTTCAACCGGAAAGTGCACCCATTTCTAAGGCACCGTATAGGATGGATCCAGTGGAACATGATGAGGTGAAACGGCAGATTGAGGAACTGTTGGAGAAAGACTTTATTCAACCTAGTGCGTCACCTTGGGGAGCACCAGTGCTTTAAATAAAGAAGAAGGATGGATCGATGAGAATGTGCATCGATTACCGAGAGCTGAATAAGGTCACTGTTTAGAATAAGTATCCTATTCCTTGAATTGATGACTTGTTCGATCGTCTACAAGGAGCAGCTGTTTTCTCCAAAATAGATCTTCGATCAGAATATCACCAAGTTCGAGTGAAAGCTGAAGATGTGCACAAAACTGCATTTAGAACTCGACATGGGCATTACGAATTCTTAGTTATGCCATTTGGAGTGAAGAATGCACCCGCAATCTTCATGGATTTGATGAACAGAGTTCTGAGGCCGTTCATTAATTCTTTCGCCGTGGTGTTTATTGACGATATCCTCGTGTACTCCAAGTTAGAGGAGGAGCACACCAAGCATCTAGCAACAGTGTTGAAGAAGCTGGAAGAGCAGAAGTTGTATGCCAAGCTATCCAAGTGTGATTTCTGGAAATCTGAAGTGGCATTCCTAGGTCACATCCTTTCTAAGGAGAGAGTGGCAACTGATCCTCAGAAGATAGAGGCAGTGAGAGATTGGGCTAGGCCTGCTACAGTGAAGGAAGTCAGAAGTTTTCTTGGAATGACTGGATACTACAGGAGATTCATTCAAGGTTATGCTCAGATAGCCGTGCCGCTTACTGGTCTGACCAAAAAGAATGTGAACTTCAAGTGGACTGAGCAATGTGAGGCAAGCTTTCAGGAGTTGAAAGAGAAGCTGACTACTGCACCTATTTTGGCTTTGCCTAGAGCAGGTGTTGAGTATGATGTTTATAGCGATGCTTCACATCGTGGGCTTGGTTGTGTCTTAATGCAAGAAGGAAGAGTAATCACTTATGGGTCTAGGCAACTACGACCGCATGAGAAGAATTACCCGACTCATGATCTGGAGTTGGCTGCGATTATCTTTGCCCTGAAGCAATGGAGGCACGTGTACGGTGAGAAATTGAACATGTACACGGATCACAAGATTTTGAAGTACATATATCAGCAGAAGGATCTGAATTTGAGGCAGCGGAGATGGTTGGAAGTGCTTGAGGACATGCGACCTGAGATCAAGTATCATCCTGGTAAAGCTAATGTTGTTGCTGATGCACTTAGTTGCAAGAGCAGTTTATCCAGTTTGATTACAACTCAGAAGCATCTGATTGAGGAATTGGATCGAGCGGGTATTGAAGTTGTCTTGCAAGGATTGGGAGCATCTTTAGCTCAGTTGAGGCTTCAGCCTACTTTGAATGCAAGGATCATTGCAAGTCAGGAGTTTGATGCTAATATTTTGTAGATGGAGCAGGTTGGTGCTGGCAGGTTGCCCGGATTTCAAATCAAGGATGGAGTGCTGTGGTTTAGAGAGATGCTATGTGTTCCGAATCAGACGGACCTGAAAGAGAGAATTCTTCAGGAGGCGCATGCTACTCTTTTGTCGGTACATCCTGGGAGTACTAAGATGTACAGAGACATCAAATCGCATTTTTGGTGGTCAGGTTTGAAGCGGGATGTGGCTGAATTTGTGGCGAAGTGTGAGGTTTGTCAGCAAGTCAAAGCCGAAAATCAGAGACCCGGAGGTCTATTACAGCCGTTATCTATTCTGGAATGGAAGTGGGATAATATCAGTATGGATTTCATTACGGAATTGCCTAAGAGTCCTAAAGGCAATGATGTGATTTGGGTTATACTCGATCGACTAACCAAGTCCGCTCACTTTTTGGTGATGAAACTCACTGCTTCGATGGACAAGTTAGCTGAGTTGTATGTTGGCGCGATCGTCCGGCTTCATGGTGTTCCGTCAAATATTGTGTCTGATCGAGATGCGCGGTTTACTTCACATTTCTGGAGGAGTCTTCAGACAGCTTTGGGTACCAAGATGGATTTCAGCACTGCCTTTCATCCGCAAACCGATGGGCAGACCGAGAGAGTCAACCGTATTCTTGAGGATATGCTTCGGTTTTGTATACTAGACTTTGGAGGTAGTTGGAAAAGGCATTTACCTTTGGTAGAGTTTGCCTACAACAATAGTTTTCAGACTAGCATCGGGATGGCACCGTACGAAGCTCTGTATGGCAGGAAGTGCTGAACACCAATTTGTTGGTTTGAAGTTGGGGTGCGTCAGTTGTTTGGTCCTGAGCTTGTGCAGCAAACCTCTGAGAAGATTGATCTGATCAGGAAAAGGTTGGTAGAAGCTCAGAGCAGGTAGAAAAGCTATGCAGACAACCGGAGAAGGGACCTTGAGTTTGAGGTCGGTGACTTCGTCTTTCTAAAAGTATCGCCCAGTAAAGGTGTGGTTCGTTTTGGCAAAGGCGGGAAATTAGCCCTGAGGTTTATAGGCCCGTATAAGATATTGAAAAGGATCGGAAAAACTGCTTACCGGCTTGAATTACTGGAAGAGTTGTCTCAGGTGCACAATGTCTTTCACGTGTCTATACTGAGAGGTTATATTCCAGATCCGAGTCATCATTTGCCTGAAGTGCCGGAAGGTTTGCAGTTGGATCTGAACTACATCGAGTCTCCTGTCGAGATTGTTGATCGTCGAGAGAAAGTCTTGAGGAATAAGACGATACCGATGGTCAAGGTAGTCTGGAGAAACCATTTGGTTGAAGAGGCTACTTGGGAGTCTGAGGAGAGGATGTTGAAGGACTATCCTGAGCTTTTTGCTTGACTTGTAATTTGTATTTTTCTTTCTTGTGCTTGTTGTGTGTATTGTTTTCTCGCTCTTGGCTGTAGTTCCGGGGACGAAACTATTCTAAGGAGGGAGTGTTGTAATGCCCCGATTTTCATTTAATGAAAATTATTTTATTTTGCACGTAGTGTGCACATGCAATATTTTGGTAATTATTTTTCAGTATAGATATTTATATATGTGCTATTTAATTATTTTGTATAAAGCCCTTTTTCAAATAGACAAAAAGCCTTTGTTTTAAAAAAAGCCCAAATCTAATTTAATTGTTATCTTTTTATAATTTATTATTTTGGCCCATAAACTAAAGCCCATGAGGTATTTTTATTTTAAATACAACTTGTAATGTAGAATACAATTTAAAGATTATTTTTTTTGTAAAATATAATGTACAAATTTTTTAATGGGGACAAATGCATGCACATGCATTGCACGTACACGTGCAAAAGCACACATGTGAGGCCGATTTTGATTAGGAGGGAAAATGAAAATTTTGAGTGGAGTCATGGGTGGTGGTTACTTGATCATGGTTGGTTATTGTAACTCCTCCTTGAATCCTAGCCTTTTAATCCTAACTTCTAAGTTAATCCTAGCCTTCCATTTTCCTAGATTTTAGTATAAATACCCCCCCCCCCCCCCTCCCCCCCCCCCCCCCCCCAGCCTAGTTATTCTTGTGCTAATTATTTTCTCCAAACCTATAGTTCAAAATACATTATCTAGTAGTCTAGCAAGTGAGTAAAAGATTGAGTTTGTGTGTGTGGAGAATTGTGCTTGCATCAAGAAGAGGAGAGGTCGACATCAATCCAAGGGAGGCTCGGGTTTGGTGTTCTTGAAGCTCGGGTGCGCGCATCTAGGAGGAGGACCGCTCTCGTGGCAAGGACATTCGTTTAGGAGGTTGCTAGTTATATTTCTCTCCAAATTAAGGTGGGTAAATTTTCTATATTTCTAATTAGAAAGCATGCTAGATGTGAATTGAAGGAATGATGCATGAAAAAGATTAAGAAGAGTACACTTTAATTAGAAAAATGACCTATTGATTGATCGAAATGTGAATATGCAATTGTATGTGGTTCCATTATTAAAATTTAAGTTGTGTACGAATTGATTGTAGCCATGGATTGCTTGAAGAAAATTTCATTATCTACATCAAGGATTATATACAAAAGTTAGTAGATTGACAATACGACTTTATGTGTTTAAATGGATCTTTGTGATAATGTTGAAATGAATGAATTAAGATTGTATGTTTGGGAAATGATTAAAAACAGAGAATTAATATGAAGATTGCTAATAAAGAGATTAGTGATGTTAATTGTAAGAAATGTCGAAAAAGAATAAATGTGGTAGTGATAGTTTATAATCCGAATTAATTGTATGAAAAATATGTTTTAATTATTGAAAAAAAATTATTTTCTATATACTGGAGTATAATTTATGATAGTATTAGTCAATCTGGAAATTTACAGAAATTCTTATAAAAGCAAAAGGAAATGAGAACTTGTTGAATATCGAAATGTTTTCATAAACAGAGAGAATTGTTTTAAATAAACTTCGAGTTGCACTATTGACAACCCGAGCGCATAGCTCAAGTGGTTGGGATGACTCTATTCGCTACAGTAGGTTTCGGGTCTCAGGTTGCTAGTTCGAATCCCCTTGGCACCATACTTTTGTTCCATTTTTAAAAAAATAAAAATAACAGTGGCCGAGAGCATTAGATGCTCTTAGCCTCTCCTTTTAACGCATATAGCGTTCGGCCTAGTGGTCTGTGCCTTCGGTGGTTTTCCCTGGGGTTGTGGGTTCGAATACTGGGCTCGACAAGTATTTAGTTGTGGGGAAAAACATTTTTTTGAGGATTTTTAATGATTAAAAAATTATGAAAAAAATATGTTTATTATTTTAAAATTATGAGGGACTTGTGAAAAATAATTTGAGAATTATTTGCATGAAGTAGAGTATGTTTTGAGAATAAATGTATAAATAAAACTATGGTTCTACATTTATATTTTTGTGAAGTTATGAATTGCAAAAGAACTTGAAATGAGGTGTTAGAAAAACAATATAGCAAAGAAAGAAATAATATGAAGTGTTGTGACGTAATTTATTCTTATTGAAGAATAGTATGAAAATTATGAAATGTGAATACTCAATATTTTGCTATATAAATAGTGTTGTGATTTTAATATGGAAACAATATTGATGAAATACACAAGGAATAATTGAATTCCATGTATGGCTATGGATTTATGAATAAATTAGAGATCATGCTATTGAAAAAGAAAATCTGTTATGATTAATGAAATGAACTTATGAGTTGGAAACGCCCAATTTTGGAAATTTTGAATTGGAATTGAAACAGAAGAGTAGCTAAGTCTCCCCCGGCAATTGGAAAGAAATGAAATGAAATTTGAAATGAAAGACCAAGGTTGGTCATGTCTGAATGAATGAATAAGTCTGGTTTAGTAGAGAGGCTAACTCTAGAGCTTTGATTTTGTTCATGATTCTAATAAAAACTAAGGATTAGTACATAGTGGAGACGTGATGAAAGTGAGAGAAAACCACAAGTATGAGAGTTAGAGTTTACGGTGTGGGTGTGTGAGCCACAGAATGCATGCTTGATGAGTCAAGATATGGCGTGGGCACAACTCAGTAATGATCGGACTTTAGCAATGCTTGTGGGATGTTTGGTGACTGCAAGAGGATCGTGTTCAGGGAGGAGGCTGAATTGCCACAGAATGCATGCTTGATGAGTCAAGACATGGCGTGAAATTCCCCTCCACGGTCCTGTATACGTGCTTGTACTCATAGATCATCTAGGATACTCACCGTAGTTACAGTAGTAGATTAAGTCATGACGAGGGATTGAACCCTACAAAGATGAAGAACGAATAAGAGGCTTGCCCTCGGACCTATGTAGTATGGGATGCATAGAATCCGAACAAGTGCGCATTAGTGTCATATAATATAAATAATTGCATTAAGGACTAAGTGCACGATCACAACACGACATCAATAGGGTATTCCCTTTAGTTCGATATGTGACAAGTTTGTGTTTGTTAAATTTGAAAAATGAGTTATACTATTTCCGGCATAGAGAGGATGGCCGTGTATAATGTTTGTTGGTTGAATAAACTGACTTACGCCCAGTTTTGTATGCAGGGTAATGACATGATAAAGGTTAAAGAGGAACAGATGTTTAAAGATTATTCAAAGTTGTTGTACATTTATTTAAATGTTGTAAATTTACTTTCGCTGTGCAATGTAAAGTATAATGTTTTTCATGTAACTCTGCTGTAAAGTGAAAAGTTCAAATTTTCCTGTAAAATTGTACTAATTGAAGTGGAAAGATCCCGTGGAATCTCGAATTCAGTTGTATTTGGGATTCAGGGCGTTACAGTTATCTAATAAATTATGATTTCAATAGATCAGGTTGATCAGAAAAACGGATATTCCTTGTTCGTTATCAGACAATCACTTATTCACGAACCTCGTGTGGGGCTAATAGTTTTCATTTCCCATTTCATGGAAAACCCTTTTTGCTCCGCTTAGCCCCTTCTAGGGGTATTTTAGTGATAAGTTCTATAAGAACTGGACGTTTCTCCATAATTAACATGAAGTATAATCCTCCTCCAGTATCTAAATTTTCTCTCAAATTTCCTATATGTTTGTGAAACAGAAAAAAGTGAGTTATATAACTCTACCTTCATTAGTTGATATATTTCCAAGGGGATTCCTTGGAATGAAAGAACAAAAATGATTCTTGAAAGCTTAATTACTGAATCACTACCCGATGATATGTTATGTTTCTGGTCCATTTAGATAATGAAGATCTAATTCTAATCCGGAAATCCTATTTACTTCAATATTGTTGATAATTTACTCATATCATATATTTAGATATATTCTTTTATATCTATATATATTCTATACTAAATTTTATATATTTTAGATTTAGTTTAGGTTTTAAATTTAGAATTGGAGATTTATAATTTCTATTTTTTAAATTTGAGTTGGAAATGAGTGATATTTTGTTACACCATAGAATTTTTTTTGTTCTTACGTCCCAAACAATTTCAATAACACGCCAGAAAAATCATTTACGCGATTTTCTAATTCCTAAGGAGAGATTTTTTTCTTTTTTTACTTTCTAGTTTTTGATTTGGTAATGAATAAAATGAAGTAAAAAAAAAAGGCTCTCTCTTTAGCCCTATGTCTCTTATCACTAGGAGGTCTTCCTCCACTAGCAGGTATTTTCAGAAAACTCCATCTATTTTGGTGTGGATGGCAGGCAGACCTATATTTCTTGGTTTCAATAAGGCTCCTTACGAGCATTGTTTCCATCTACTGTTATCTAAAAATAATAAAGTTATTAATGACTATACGTGTCACTTCCCGCTTCCCATTATATGGAAATACGGGTACGCAACTGAGGCCCAGCGAATGATGAATACATCATCCATATGCTGTAACAGTTTAACTCAACGTTATGAAAGATGACAATAACCACGCATGCAATAAAATATTACATAAACATGAATAATCCATGAAGTTTCCCATACATAACCAACATCTGGAAAGTAAATAACTTCGGGTCAACAATGCCCGGAATGCAAAAAAGTTTGCAGTAACGTAAAAAGAACTGAGGAACATAATATAAAGCAAGTAAAGCAGGCTGGAATTCATCTCCACTCCTTAGAAAACTTGATCACTAATTCCTTCTAGAAATTTTTCTTCCACTCCTATAAATTCATCATCTCGAGTTTGGGAAGAGTAACCCATTAGAGCAAGTAACGGGCCACAAGTAGTACAAGCAAGTAGGTAACAAGAACAGGAATATAGCAAGAACATGGAATCATGTGTACAGAGAATAAATCATGTAACGAGGAATACAAACATGTAATCGAGAATCAGATAACTTGACTTATAAACAAGAATCATGTAACGGGTAAACAAAGATTGTATAACCTGTAAACAGGACATGTAACATGTAAACAGGAATATGCATGTGTTCAGTGTTAATCTTAAGTCTATTCACTTAATTGGTCCTAACTAATGCACGAAATCCCCCATCCCATACCACAGGTTTGGGTGCATACAATCATGTTAACGTTTAGACTCTAGCGGTGAATTCTACAGGTTATGTAC
This sequence comes from Hemerocallis citrina, assembly GCA_017893485.1. Taxonomy (NCBI): domain Eukaryota; kingdom Viridiplantae; phylum Streptophyta; class Magnoliopsida; order Asparagales; family Asphodelaceae; genus Hemerocallis; species Hemerocallis citrina. The sequence continues at coordinate 521,291 of JACEHZ010000520.1, read as the reverse complement.
TCGGGTCTTCTCATGACTATAAAACTTGGTCGGTAACTTGATCGGTAAACTTGGTCGGTAACTTGGTCGGTAAACTTGGTTGGTAACTTGGTCGGTAAATATGTAACACAGGAAACACGGGCCCACTTCCGAGTATAATCTCCTATATCGTCCACTACTAGGTCTTACCTTTATTCCCCGGCTTGTTATTCTTTTATAATAGCTAACATGAACATGAGCATGATAACAGGTAACAGGACAGGATCAAGGGGGGGTATCAAGGTCTATGCAGCGTAGGTAATATAATTTTGTTCCAAAAATTCAAGGGACAAACATATATGTATTTAAAAATATGAAGGCATAACTCTGGGCAGCAAGATATTGCTGCACAAAACCTAACTTTCCCGCTGCTACAAGAAAGTGAAATCAGTTCCATCAGGAGTTCTAGAAACTAGACTCCCTGCCGGTTTCGATGCATATTCAAACGATATATTTTAACTATAGAAACATGGTCTACCAGCTAGTTCTTTATGAGTTTACTGTGTTGGTAGCAACTCAGCATCTCAACATCAAGTTATTATATGGATAATTCTTCTAAAACTTAATTAAAACTCTTGCAAAAACATTCTTAAAATCCACAGGTCTAATTTCTTAAGTTATCATACTGTTCCAATTAATTTAACATGGCAGTGTAATTATAAACAACAATTCTGGAATTTTGACAGTACAGTAGTAAAACACTAAGACTTAAATATTTTGCATTCTATAAGTCATATTGAGAATTCATCAGGTTTTCTGGGTTCCTCACACAGATAACTACAACTTCTATTCAAATTGCTCTGAATGATTTTAACTTCTACTGGGTCAAAAGTTCAAATCTTTACTGGTCTAGTGTTCTAACAGTAGTTTAGGGTCAAGTTTACATATATATAACGGGTCTGAAAATCCATTCAAAATCCCTATAAAAATTATATTACGACTCCTAATCAAGTCTAGTAGTATGTTGATAAATATAAAGTCCTAATTCACCATTAACATGACATTTTAATTTGTGAAACATGTCGGTGTGCTATAAGTAACAATCTGAAGTGTGTAGACCTAGCAGTATGAAAAACATGAAACTCATTATTTATAACTCGGAATTCAGACCCTTCAATTGTTCCAGAAACTAGATTCAACGGATCTAATTCTAAAAGCAACGAGTTCTGAAGTCCACTACAATACAGGCTAGGCAGCGGGACAACAACATGGTAAATTTGTCTAACGACAGTTGAGATGTACAAATGCATATACTACCACGAGGTATTAACAGGGCATTCATGACTAGTAGTACAAGGGTATTTCTACAATTACCAATATGAAAACTTCCCATTTCTACGGCAACAATTATAGAATTAAATATTTACGCTACCACACAACAAAATCATCAAACTTGACATGTATCTATCTACTTATGCTTCTTTGTCACGTATCCGTGTAATGCATGTGATAACAAGGATATTCATGATCATTCTGCAAGTACGGGGTTTACAAGAACCGAGTAGAATAATAGATACCAACGGCCCAAGATTTAATCAACATGTGGAAGAAACGAAGAACGAGCTTATGTTACGACGATTCAAACAAAACTACTTACGGAATTCAAGTAAAGCTTGTACATGAACAAAAGAGTGTACAAGAGAATACTTGCCTTATAGACGACGATTATTCCAATGGTGGCAATGCACGTGCAACCCACGGAACCACGACACATGCAACTACGTACACTGCAACACGTGCACACAACGAGCAATCATCAGTAAAGGCAGCAACAACGACAATGGATAGAGCATCGGTGGTTGCGGCAGCGGATTGAGGAGTCGACGGGAGAAAGGGGCGACGAGGGGCTATCGGGGCGCTGCAGTGAAGGGTGGTGATAGGGTGCTGTTGGTCGAGGACAGCAAGAGAGGGGCAGGAGGAATTCGAGAGGTGGTTGACGGTGGTGATAAGGGAGCAGTCGGTTGGGGTGAAGGGTGGTCGTGGCTGCGGGGTGCAGGAATGGGTGAGCGGCGACGTGCATGGTGTTACGAAGGAAGCAAAAGATGATGGGAAGAGGTCGGCTGCGAGGCTGGCACTGATCGGTGGCAGTTGAAGATGATCAGGGATGAGGGTGTGTTGACGGGGGAGGCTGCGTCGGTTGATAATGGAGGAAGAAGACAGAGAGGGGTTGCTTGCGGTGGTGATCGTCAGCGGGGGCCTGGTGGCGCTGGTAGTGTAGTCGGGGAGAGATGGCAGCACTAGTGGGAGTTTGGAGGCAAGGGCGATGACGGGATGCAGAGAGGTTGTAAAGGTCGGAGCTCGATGGGTTTCGGAGGTGCGGCAATGGAGGTACAGTCGAGGTCGGTGATAGCGGCTGTTTTAAGGTAGCTGGCTACGTGCAAGGTGGTGGCAGGTGCTCGGCAATGGCAGCGACAAGATGAGTTGTAGTGGCTTCAGGATGGTGGCGGAGCGTCGCAGTCGGAGGAGCCTGGATTGGTGATGGCGACTCCGGCTGTTGCAGTAGCTGGAGGTCGGAGGATGGTCGCGGGTGCTATTTTCGGCAAAGTGAAGGAGGTGAGCTCTGGTGGAGTTGCAGGCAGCAGTGGTGGAGAGGGAGCAAGGCGATCGGGGTGCGGGGTCGCAAGATGACGGGATCGTGAGATGAGTTGCGAGTAAGAATGTAGTACCCCGTATTTTTAAAATATTATTTTTATGATTTATAAATGAATTAAAATGATTTTTGGGATTTAATAAATATTTTTCTGAAAATTTATCTTATCACACGTGCGAAACACGTGCAAATATTTTCTTGGGAAGTTCAAAACCAAAAATTATTTGGGGAAACTCATTATTTATTATTTGAGATTATTTGTGATTTTTCTAGACTTTTCTAATAATTATTGGACCTATTTGCAAATATTACAAAAATGACTTTTGTGTAAAATTATTGGAGTGAAAACTCCAGATTTTTGAATTTTTGGGCTGGGTTTGATGTCCAGTCAACCCAGGGGTTAAGAGTTCACTTTTTGTTTTGATGAATTTGATTTATTTTGCAAGTTTTGGTAAAAGAGGATCTTTTTGCAAAATTGTCATTTTGAGGGATAAAAGTGCAAATTCATTTTCTGGGCTTTTTAAACAGTGCCGGCTGACATTATGATGGTTGTTTTGCTTTTAAATCTCAAATAAATTGGTTTTATCAAGTTTCCAAATATATAGATCTATATATGTAAAGATGTGTTTTAAAATGAGTATTTTGCAAATGTGTTCAAAATCCTAAAACCCTATATTTCCGGCCTATTTAAAGGTGGAGTGCAGCCATCTTTCGCTGCACAACACAAAGGATTTCTTTTATTTTATTTTCTTGGAGTTTTAAAGAGAAGATCTTGAATTTCTTGCGAAGGAGGGACTTTTCCTATTGCTTTATTATATTCGTTTGTTCTCTTCAACAAGGTGAGTGACATGTTTTGTTTTGTTTTGTTTATGTATGTTGTATGTGATGATCTATTGACTAGAAAGCATGCTAGGGTTTCGATATGAAAATACATATGGCGGATTGGATGAATTAATAAGTTAAAAGTGGATCTTTCATGAAAAACCTAGTTATTTATGTTTAGAATTTGCATGTGGATGATTTGATATTGATGAAGAACCTAATATAAATTATGAGTAGGCTATTTCTTTGGATTAATTGCTGAATTGATTGGGTATGATGAATGTTATGCATACATTGATTAAAGATGAGAACTTTTGACTATTGGTGAGTTGGATGCAACTTGGCCATGTTAATGTTAAATTTTTGGATGTTCATGAGTCAACTATTGAGAGTAGTTGAGATTGAGTTTGAGGAATTTTTGAGAAGGAGTAATGGATTAAAAGATTATGTCTTGAGGATTTGAGTTGTGATAACTAGATTTGGGTTTGATACATTTTGACTAAATTTGGGGATTTTGTGATTTAGTGAAGTTTTGAGAAGTTTTCAATTGGATATGATTGGTTTTAGTACTGAGATTAAATCTAAATATTTTACTATTTTTAATTGATGGATATTTGAAGTTCTTTTGGTGCACGAACATGCACAAACAATTTACATGAAAATCGTATTTCCTTGCTTTTTGAAGAAATTGAGTCTTTATGCGCTTTCGAAGGATTTGACTATATTTCAACTCATTTGGTATGGATATGGTTTGAAACATATTATGAACTTATTTTGATGTATGATTGATTCTTAAAAACTCTACTTTTTGATATATGCACAAATTCATGCTTTTGGAGTAAATTAACAAATTATTATCTTTATAAATTCAAAGTGGTTTTGATTGGTTTTTATGGACTCTTATATACCCTACAAGTTGTATTTGGTCATACCAGAAATATGCTTTTTACAAATTTGATTTTTAATGTGCACAACTAAAACTGCAGACTGGAGGTCTAACAGTCGACTATCGGGGTTCTGGCTGAAGTATTTTCTTTAAGTCTTGGAATTTCATGCGGGACAGTCGACTGACCTATGTTTACAGTCGACTATCTCTGCTCTGTTTTGGGTTTTCTTTAGGTGTTGGATTTTCCTGCGGGACAGTCGACTGACCCATTTTTTACAGTCGACTGACTCTGCTCTGTTTTGATGTTTTCTCGAAGTTTTGGATTTTCACTCTGGACAGTCGACCGATGAATTTTTACAGTGGACTGTCAATACTTAGAATTATTTTCTTGAAGTCTTGGGTTTTCGTTCTGGACAGTCTATCGACTTCTTTTTACAGTCGACTGTTACTATGTTTCTTGAGTTTTCTGATGCTTCTTTTGAACGATTGTCCTTTTAATACTATATTTTAAAAGATCTTTTGAAATGTTTTACAGAGATTTTTACTGGAACATTAAAAGTATTCTTTTGGACCTTATTTGAGTTATATGTGTTTTCAAAGGGACTGATGTTTTGGATATTTGTTGGTTCAAGAAGTTTTCTTTATATAATCGTTTTGACAAAGGATTTATGAGTTTTATTGAAGGTCTTGGTTTTGATAGATGAGTTGAGTTTTCTCTAGGAGTTGAGTGGGAGTCCTGTGACCAGCAGATGAGATTTGTGGATTTAGACATGCGGGGTCTTAGGGTTGTTTTGTGGAATTAAGTCCGGCAGGATACACTAATTCTAGAGAGGGAAAGTTTTGTGTTTTAATAATAATCAACCTAGGGACAGGCACTAGTGGAGATGTGATGGAACTTGGGAAACGTAAGTATATGCTCTAGTCTATTAGTCCAACAGATGCATTCCAGGACTGTTTTTTGTTCTGTCTCGAGAGGACATTTGTATGTTCGCGTGTCGAGGGTCTGCAGACCTATTCACGGAGCATGCAGGGTGCATTCGCGTATCGAGGGTCTGCAGGCCTATTCACGGAATGTACCTGGTGTTATCTGCACGTCGAGGGCCTTGCAAGCATATTCATAGGGTACACGGTTGGGAGGTGATTCTCTAGTTTTTTAAGCTATTCTTACATGATGCTTGCGCGCTGAGGGCTGTGGTGCCTATTCGCAGAGTATTCTGGATCTTGTTTTCCATCACCATAGTAGGATTAGTTGCATAGCGAGGGATCTAAACCTATTAAGTGGAGAACGTTAAGGGCTTGCACCGGACCTATGTACTATGGAATGCATAGAAACCGACAAGTATGTATTAGAGAGTCAGCATGTAGGAGTTGTGTTTTCTTCACTTGGTCTTATGCTTGTGTTTTCATGTTTTTCCTACACTTGACACCTAGTCTAGTTTCACTTGATGTTTTCATGTGCTACTTAATAATATCTTATATTTCTTGATGATTTCATGTTTTATTTATTGATGTTTCTTATTTCATTTATTCTTGTTTATTACATGTTGTTTATGATTCCATATTATGTTCTGTTCTTGTTGCTTTTGTTTTTATGTCACTCACACCATTTATGGCTGACCCCTGTAGTTTTAGGGGTTAGGGTTATCTCTAGCCTCTTGTTTTACATGTGATTACTTATAGCTTGGATCTTTGGATGCTTGAGTTAAAGTGATGTTATGGCTTATGTAAAATTGTAACAGAAAAAGTATTGTAAAGAAAGAAATTTGTAATTTAAGGTGTTTTGTATTCCGCTGTATTTTGTAATCAATTGTTGTAATGAAAGTTGAAATAAAAAAAATCTATGTTTTTGGCTATATTTACTATTACAATTGAAGTTGATGGTGAGAATTGTGCAACGTACTGAGTTATTATATTGGAAATTCGGGGCGCTACAAAGAAGACGAAGAAGGAGTCAGGGGGTTGGGTTTTGGCGTGAACGGGAGAAGAATAAGAGGAGAGAGAGAGAGAAAGAGAGAGAGAGAGAGAGAGAGTTGTTGATTGATTAAGGGGGATTAATTTATTAGGGTAATTAAGGGTGTTTAGGAGATGATTAAGGAGGGCATCAGGGGTTCAGTTAGGATTAGTGGGGATGTGGGGAGTCATTTATGGGGAACGTGAGAGTGAGTTGGAGAGATCTGGGGAAATTGAGTTAGTGGGTTTAAGTTGGGTTAACGGGTTGGGTACACCAATACGGGTTTAAGTTTAATAGTTGGGCTTACATTAATAAACAAGGATAATAATATTGTTGGACTGGGTTTGGACTTCACACGAAATTAAAATAATCAATAAAATAATATGATTGTATGGATTAAAATTGGGCTTCAAATAAATCAAAGTAATATTTAAAAGATAAGGAAAACAAGACTTGGTTTGGTCTTCAAAATAAATAAATAAAAGAAGAGAAAACAAGATTATAGTCTGGAATATGAATTTGGGTTTTAAATAAATATTAGGATGAGTTTTAATAGGAGATTCAAAAAAAGAATTTAAATGCGAAGGAAAGAATTTATACGGAAATTGAAATGCAAGAATACAAGAAAAAGAAAGAAAAGAAATGGAAATCCTTATAATCGGAAACGAGGGTTATAATACGAAACCAAGAAATATCCTCTCAAGTGAGAAACTATAGAAGATCTCCTTTAAGATCAAACAATTCCATCAAATCGAGTACGAATGTATGTGTGATAGTATCTAGATTGAAAAAAAAATCTCATATTGAAAAAACCAATTGCGTTCCGCGAAAAGATTGCAATATCATATTCATCTAGAAGAAAAATAGAAATTGCATTTTCATTATGGTCTGATAGAGCGACAATTACTTAGATATGTGCATATCGCGGAAAAATCAATGGGGTCAACATGCCAGGTTTTACTACAACTACTTGATATTAGATGGCGAGCGTCTAGTAGCCGAAAGCATCACTAGCTTATGCTCTGAACCGAGTAGCATGTGGTTCGTGGAATCCCGTGTGAATCAGCAAGGACCACCTTGGAAGGCAAAATACTCATGGGTGACCGATAGCGAAGTAGTATCATGAGGGAAGAAAGGTGAAAAGAACCGTATTTTTTTTCATTCCAATTCAATTTTGTTCAATTTTGAATCAACCTTCGGATACAAATTGTGAGAATGTAAATTCTTCCACAAATATGCTATTGAGGGAAAATGTATTAAACCCTTTTATGGAAGGCTCATTACTTAAGTTGAAATAATGAAAAATCATTTCATTTTTTAGATCCCCGCCTACACAAGCAAATTGTTAATAAAAATCCAAAATAGCATTTTCTTTTGAGCCAATCTTTTTTTCTCCTCATCATTCGAACCTTGGATTGCTGTTGCAGATTCAGCTCCTGTTGCAGCTGCTAATGCTGTTTTTTTATCTATCCTATTGGTCAAGGAAGTTTCTCTGATGGTATGCCTTTAGGAATATCTGGTACTTTCAACTAATTTTTAGATGACCGATCCTTATAATCCAGTACATCTAATTTCTTTTTCAGGAGCTAGAGGAAATGCATCTCAGGTACAATAATTAGTAGGTATGAGAGGATTAATGTCAGAACCTCAAGGACTGTAATACCCCGAATTCCAAAATACGGTAATTCGTAGCACAATAGGATCTTTACTTCATTTCGTACAATTACAAGGAATTTAAAAACTTTTCCTTGTACAACACTGTTCATTTTACATCAACGCAGCAGAAAAATAAAGATTACAATATAACACATGTACAATTTAAACATTAACATTAAAACAGTCTATAGCTTTAAGTTCATCTTTAAGTCTTTGCCAATCCAAGCCCTGCAATGAACACTGTGGGCACGTACGTCACTTACATACAACTGACGCAATATTAAACATGGCAATTCTCGCTATGCCATAATATAGCGATTCACTTACTTTAACAACCACAAACTTGAATGCATATTAAAGTGTACAAGAGTGACTATCCTAAACATGTCGGTGTATGATATGACTTAAATGCCTAACGTAGAAGTTTACGCGATGATGACACTAATGCATACTTGTTCGGATTCTATGCATTCCATACTACATAGATTCGAGAGCAAGCACCTACGTACTCCACATTAAAGGCTTTAATCTCTCGCCATGAAAAATACTCGGTAACAAAATCAAGTTTTAGACATTCCACGAGTACGGAATTTGGTCCCGGAATCCACCGTCAGATTATGGAATCCACCGTCAGACTATACGAAAATTCTCATCGTGTGAATATCCCGCAAGTGTCGCTCCAGCCCCGGTATATACATATATAATGGTGAACTACCTCCCACCATCAGACTATACGAATATTCATAATCCTGGAATCTACGGTCAAATAAATCATAGTCCCGGATTTAATTGAGGATCGTCTCACCCCGCAAGCAACCACAGTCCAGAAATCCACTGTCTGACTGGGTCTATAGTCCAAAAATCCACCGTCAGACTATACAGAGACACCCCACTTACATTTGCCCAAGTTTTATTACATCTTCTCCTAGTACCTTTATCCTTAATTTAAAACATGAATAATGCCACCTAGAGCTAACTCACCCTCCTACCGGACTTAAACAAAATATCGAGAATGATAGTCCATATAGCAAATTCTCACATCCATTAGTCATTTCCATCACTTGCCGATACCTGGGTCTCACTAAGCCTCTAGATACAACAATCATCTCATTCTAGAGATTAATTAGATTTTATCTAATCTCAACATAAACATCTTTGTCATCATTTCTTCTTTATCACTTTTGAATTCTTGTTCATTAAACTTCTTTTATTCAATCTTTTGCCAAAACATTTAATCTTTTATATTCACATTCTATATCAATTTCCAAATCAAATTTCTCATAAACCATCCCCTTTAATTGATCAATCAACTAATCACTTTCATGATACTAGATTTACACAATCTTTTCTCATACTAGGCTTCAAGCTTATTAAATTTCTTCGATTAAAATCATCACTTTATAATACACAGTTTACTTAACAAGTTGTTCCTAAATTTCCTTCATTACCAACTCACATTTTGGTTTTTTTAATAATCAATTCATAAAACTTTTAAGTCTATATGTATCTCCTTCATTTTCAAATTGAACTCAACTCAATATATTTATGAAAGATGAAACCAGTGAGAAATAATTTCAGTTGTTCCCATAATATTTTAAAATATTTATATTTTCTTAAAATTTTGAAATCCAACCCCCCCCCCCCCCCCCCCCCCAAAAAAAAAAAACACACACACACACACACACACACAAAATGCACTTTTTGTGCACAAGAGGGTTCGAACCCGAGACCCCCAACCAAACCCCAGCGGTGCCACGTGGCAGCGAGTGGTGCTTCAGCGCCCGCGCTAGCCACTAAGGCCAAGCGAGTCTTCTGATTTTATAGGAGTTAGTAACTTTAAATACCAACTCTCGTTTAAATCTCATTTTCTACTTTTTCAATGCTCTTTAGTTTCTATTCCTTTTCCCAAAATTGATACTATAAAAATATAGTTCTAAACTTCCAGAATTTCTTTTTTTACTAATTTTAATCATAATTAAGATGATTTATCCACACTTTATGTATATATTCATTTTTAGAAACACATAAACATATAATTTGAGTAATTAGCAAACTAGCTCTTTTCTTCAAATTAATACTACTATTTTATATGTATAAACCTCCAAAATTATTAGCTTACTAACTTTATTCATACTAATGAAGAATTAACTTCATTTTTCCTATATTAACCATTTTCTTTCTCTTATAGGAATTATAAATACCAAATACAACTAGATAATTGTTCCACCAACATTAATGCATCTTTTCTTTTATTCTACAATACCATTTCCTTCCCCAAAACGTTTCTCCAATTTTTCCTTTCTATTTATCCACATTTCATACTCATTTTAAACCAATTTGTAAGAGACACAAAATTCGTGCAAGTTAATCAAGTTGATTGTTTGCGCCTAAAAATTCTACACATTTTAATTATTTTTTCTCAATCAGAATCTACCAATTAATTTATGTACTTCTCATTAACGTATAATGAATTCTTTAACTTTCTACCATTAGCAATCTTTATCATTGCAACATACATCAAATTACCTTGTAGAACTCATTAAACTAGCAAAATAAATCACAAAATACCTAAACTTGCTTTATACATTATCTAGAAAGTAAGAATAGACATCCACCTCTTAGAAGAATTCCTAGTAATAAAAACTCCTCAAAAAAGCTCCAAAATGCCACAAAAAGCCAAAACTGAAGCTCCTCCCAAAATGCACAACAACAACAGCAAGCCACCCGAAAACCAACATCCTAACCTTTCGTTCTTTTGATTTGATTTAATTTGTGTGTGTTGTGAATGGTTTAGGGGTGGGGTATTTATAAGGTTTAATTAGGATAGTTACAATCACTAATTTCCCACTTAATCAACCCTCTCTCCACTCTCCCACCAATGCAGCCAGCCTATCTTTCCTTGGTGTGTGCACATTGCACGTGTGCACGTGTGCACGTGTGCACATGCTTTGTGTACACTTCTCATATATTTGTTTTTGTTAAATTAAATATGTGTGTGTGTGTGTGTTACACATGACAAGTGTAGAAAAGTGTACAAAAATAAATATATGATTTTATTTGTGGGCTTTTTATTTTTCTAGTGGGCTTAAATTAATCTTTTAGGCCTATAAATTTTAATTAGGAAATAATAATAAAATGAGACAAAATAAATAAGAGCAAATTTTTGCATAACTTAGAAAAAATTTTGGAATAAAAAATGAAATAAAATTGCACGTGCGTTGCACGTGCAGAAATGAAAATGTATTTTATTCTAAAATTTCTCCAGGATGTTACAACTCTCCCTCAGAATAGTTCCGTCCTCGGAACTACACTTAAAGAGTGAGAAAACAAAAGAAAGAAAGTTTACAGATTAAAAGTTCAGGGTGATTTCTCAATATCCTCTCCTCAGATTCCCAGCTGGCATCCTCAACTAATTGATTTCTTCATACAACTTTGACCATAGGTATAGTCTTATTTCTCAAGACCTTCTCCCGTCGGTCCACAATCTCAACTGGACGCTCAGTGTAGCTCAAATCCAACGGCGGACCCTCTGGCACTTCGGGCAAATGGTGACTCGGATCCGGAATATAATCTTGTAACATAGACACATGGAAGACATTGTGTACTTGGGCTAACTCTTCCGGTAGTTCTAACCGATAAGCCGTCTTCACAATTCTCTTCAATATCTTATAAGGACCTATGTATCGCGGGGCTAATTTCCCCCGATTTCCAAACCGGATCACTCCCTTGGTTGGAGACACTTTCAAGAAGACAAATTGACCTTCCTCGAACTCCAGATCTCTTTTTCGGTTGTCAGCATAACTTTTCTGCCTGCTCTGTGCATCGACTAACCTCTTCCTGATCAACTCGATCTTTTCTGAGGTCTGCTGCACAATTTCTAGCCCATACATCTGTCGCTCCCTCACTTCATACCAACACACCGGTGTTCTGCACTTTCTTCCATACAGAGCTTCATACGGTGCCATACCGATACAAGTCTGGAAACTTTTGTTGTAGGCGAATTCCACTAGAGCTAAATGCCTCTCCCAACTGCCACCAAAGTCCAACAAACAACACCTTAGCATATCTTCCAGGAATCGATTGACCCTCTCATTCTGTCCATCAGTTTGAGGATGAAAGGCAGTACTGAAATCGGTCTTGGTCCCCAAAACTGCCTAAAGACTTTTCTAGAAATGCGAGGTGAATCACGCATCTCGGTCGGATACAATAGATAAGGTAACTCCATTTAGCCTTACGATCTCCCCAACATACAACTCATCCAACCTCTCCATAGACCAAGTGAGCTTCATTGCCAAAAAGTGAGCCGATTTGGTGAGTCGGTCCACTATCACCGGAATCGCATCGTTTCCTTTGGAACTCCTGGGTAATCCAATAATGAAGTCCATGTTGATGTTATCCCATTTCCACTTCAGAATGGGTAAAGGCTGCAACAAACCCCCGGATTTCTGATTCTCGACCTTGATCTGTTGACAGACTGCACATCTAGCGACAAATTCAGCCACATCCCGCTTCATCCCTGACCACCAGAAACACTGTTTGATGTCCTTGTGTAACGCCCCGAATTCCAAAATACACTGAATTCGAGATTCCACAGGATCTTTACACTTCATTTAGTACAATTTTATAAGGAAATTTGAACTTTTCACTTTACATCAGAGTTTACATGAAAAACATTATACTTTACATTGCACAGCGAAAGTAAATTTACAACATTTAAATAAATGTACAACAACATTGAATAATCTTTAAGCATCTGTTCCTCTTTAACCTTTATCATGTCATTACCCTGCATACAAAACTGTGGGTACGTCAGTTTATTCAACCGACGAACATTATACACGGCCATCCTCTCTATGCCGGAAATAGTATAACTCATTTTCATATTTAACAAACACAAACTTGTCACATATCAAACTAAAGGGAATACCCTAATGATGTCATGTTGTGATTGTGCACTTAGTCCTTAATGCAATTATTTATATTATATGATACTAATGCGCACTTGTTCGGATTCTATGCATCCCATACTACATAGGTCCGAAGGCAAGCCTCTTATTCATTCTTCATCTTTGTAGGGTTCAATCCCTCGTCATGACTTAATCTACTCCTGTAACTACGGTGAGTATCCTAGATGATCTATGAGTACAAGCACGTGTACAGGACCCTGGAGGAGAATCCCACGCCATGTCTTCACTCATCAAGCATGCATTCTGTGGCAATTCAGCCTCCTCCCTGAACACGATCCTCTTGCAGTCACCAAACATCCCACAAGCATTGCTAAAGTCCGATCATTACTGAGTTATGCCCACGCCATGTCTTGACTCATCAAGCATGCATTCTGTGGCTCACACACCCGCACCATAAACTCTAACTCTCATACTTGTGTTTTTCTCTCACTTTCATCACGTCTTCACTATGCACTTTTTTTCTTTAATTTAATAGAATCATGAACAAAATCAAAGCTCTAGAGTTAGCCTCTCCACTAAACCGGACTTATTCATTCATTCAAATATGACCAACCTTGGTCTTTCATTTCAAATTTCATTTCATTTCTTTCCAATTGCCGGGGGAGACTTAGATACTCTTTTGTTTCAATTCCAATTCACAAATTCCAAAATTGAGCGTTTCCAACTCATAAGTTCATTTTCATAATCATAACATATTTTCTTTTTCAATAGCATGATCTCTAATTTATTCATAAGTCCATAGCCATACATGGAATTCAATTATTCCTTATGTATTTCATCAATAAAATCACAACACTATTGAATATTCACATTTCATATTTTTCACACTATTCTCCAATGAGAATAATTTCCATCACATCACATAATATAATTTCTATCTTTATTTCACTTCTTTTCTATCATTTTATTTCAAGTCCTTTTGCAAAGTGCAACTTTCATAACATACAAATGTATAACCATAGTTCTAAATTATACATTTATTTTCAAAACATACTCCATTTAATGCAAATAATCCTCAAGTTATTTTTCACAAGTCCCACATAATTTTAGGATAATAACCATATTTTTTCATAATTTTTTTATCATTAAAAATCCTCAAAATTTTTTTTTTCCGCACAACTAAATACTGGCCGAGCCTAGTATTCGAACCCACGACCACAGGGAGAACCACCGAAGGCACAAACCACTAGGCCGAACGCTATATGCGTTAGAAGGAGAGGCTAAGAGCATCTAATGCTCTCGGCCACTGTAATTTTTATTTTTAAAAACAGTAGGAACAAAAGTATGGTGCCAAGGGGATTCAAACCAGCAACATGAGACCCGAAACCTACTGTAGCAAATAGAGTCATCCCAACCACTTGAGCTATGCGCTCGGGTTGTCAACAGTGCAACTCGAAGTTTATTTAAAACAATTCTCTCTGTCTATTAAACTATTTCGATATTCAACAAGTTCTCATTTCCTTTTGCTTTTATAAGATTTTCTGTAAATTTTCAGATTGACTAATACCATCATAAATTATACTCCATTATATAGAAAATAAATTTTTCAATAATTAAAACATATTTTTCATACAATTAATTCGGATTATAAACTATCACTACCACATTTCTTCTTTTTCGACATTTCTTACAATTAACATCACTAATCTCTTTATTAGCAATCTTCATATTAATTCTCTATTTTTAATCATTTCCCAAACATACAATCTATATCTTAATTCATTCATTTCAACATTATCACAAAGACCCATTTAAACACATAAAGTAGCATTGTCATTCTACTAACTTTTGTATCTAATTTTTGATGTAGATAATAAAATTTTCTTCAAGCAATCCATGGCTACAATCAATTTGTACACAACTTAAATTTTAATAATGGAACCACATACAATTGCATATTCACATTTCAATCAATAAATAGGTCATTTTTCTAATTAAAGTGTACTCTTCTTAATCTTTTTCATGCATCATTCTTTCAATTCACATCTAGCATGCTTCCTAATTAGAAATATAGAAAATTTACCCACTTTAATTTGGAGAGAAATACAACTAGCAACACCTCCTAAACAAATGTCCTTGCCACGAGGGCGGTCCTCCTCCTAGATGCACGCACCCGAGCTTCAAGAACACCAAACCTGAGCCTCCCTTGGATTGATGCCGGCCTCTCCTCTTCTTGATGCAAGCACAATTCTCCACACACACAAACTCAATCTTTTACTCACTTGCTAGACTACTAGATAATGTATTTTGAACTATAGGTTTGGAGGAAATAATAAGCACAAGAATAACTAGACTAGGGGGGGGGGGGTATTTATACTAAAAATCTAGGAAAATGGAAGGCTAGGATTAACTTAGGAGTTGGGATTAAAAGGCTAGGATTCAAGGAGGAGTTACAATAACCAACCATGATCAAGTAACCACCACCCATGACTCCACTTGAATTTTTCAATTCCCTCCAAAGGATTAAAAACCGGCCATGCCTTGTGTGCATTTGCACGTGTACGTGTAGTGCACCTGCATGCAACTTGGTCTCCATTTTTTTTGTAAATTATATTTTTCATAAAAAAAATAATCTTTGAAATGTATTCTACATTACAAGTTGTATTTAAAAATAAATTAGCTTATGGGCTTTAGTTTATGGGCCTAAAATAATAATTATAAAAATAATAAATTGAATTAAATTTGGGCTTTAAGAAGAAAGGCTTTTTGTCTATTTGAAAAAGGGCTTTATACAAAAATAATTAAAGAGCACATATATAAATATCTATACTCATCATAATGAAAATAATTATCAAACTATTGCACGTGCACACTATGTGCAAAATAAAATAATTTTCATTAAATGGAAATCGGGGCATTACACCTTGTACATCTTGGTACTTCCTGGATGTACATATAACAGAGTGGTGTGTACTTCCTGTAGAATACTTTCCTTCCGTTCTGCTTGATTCGGTACACACAACCGCTCCCCAAACCATAGTACTTCATTTTTCACCTGGAATTTTGCCAATTTGCCGGTGCAAACTTGCTCTTTCATCCCTTGGATCTCCGGATCGGTCTTTTGACTGTCCATAATCCTTTCTCTCGATGTGGGATGAAGTCTCAACTCGGCTAAGGATGCCCCCCTAATCCTTACAACACCACCTCGATTTCAGCTCGATTGAGTTCCTCTGCCAACTTCTCTTGCATCGTGATCAGACGGGACAGGCTGCTCTTCCGGCTGAGCGCATCAGCCACCACATTGGCCTTGCCCAGATGGTACTTTATTTCGAGACGAATATCCTCCAATACTTCCAACCATCTCCAATGCATCAAGTTTAAATCCTTCTGCTGGTAGATGTATTTCAGACTTTTGTGATCCGTGTACATGTTGACGTTTTCTCCGTACACATAGTGCCTCCACTGTTTTAATGCAAAGAAGATTCCTGCTAATTTCAGATCGTGGGTTGGGTAATTCTTCTCATGCGGTCTCAGTTGTCTAGACCCATAAGCTATTATCTTTCCTTCTTGCATCAGCATGCAACCCAGTCCACGATGGGAAGCATCGCTGTAGACATTATAGTTGACTCCTACTCTTGGAAAATTCAGTATGGGAGCGGTAGTCAACCTCTCATTCAACTCCTGAAAGCTAGCCTCGTACTGTTCTATCCATTTAAAACTCACGTTATTCCTTGTAAGCCCCGTGAGTGGCACAACTATCTGGGCGTAAACCTGAATAAATCTTCGATAATAGCCAGTTAAATCCAAAAAGCTTCTGATTTCTTTCACTGTAGTTGGTCATGGCCAATCCTTTACTGCCACAATCTTTTGCGGATCAGTGGCCACTCCATCCTTAGAAAGGATGTGACCCAGGAAGGTGACTTCGGTTTTCCAGAAGTCACACTTAGACAACTTCGCATATAGCTTATGTTCCTGTAGCTTCTTCAGTACCTCTGCTAGGTGCTCAGTATGCTCTTCTTTTGTCTTGGATTAGACCAAAATGTCGTCGATGAACACTTCGACGAAAGAATCGATGAATGGTCGCAGGACCCTGTTCATCATGTCCATGAAGATGGCAGGTGCATTTGTCACTCCGAACGGCATAACTAAGAACTCGTAGTGACCATGTCGAGTTCTAAATGCCGTCTTGTGCACATCTTCTTCCTTCACTCAAACCTGGTGATAACCGGACCATAGATCTATCTTAAAGAAAACAACTGCTCCTAGTAGATGGTCGAATAAATCATCGATTCATGGAATTAGATATTTATTCTGCACTGTCACCTTGTTTAGTACTCTGTAATCGATGCACACCCTCATCGATCCATCCTTCATCTTCACCAATAGAACTGGCGCTCCCAAGGTGATGCACTCGACCTTATAAATCCTTTGCCCAACAGCTCTTCAAATTGCTTCTTGATCTCATCTTGTTCTACTAGCGCCATTCTGTACGGTGCCTTAGAAATTGGTGCACTCCCTGGCTGAATGGAAATGCTGAACTCTATATCCCGATGAGGTGGTAGTCTGGGTAGATCTTCCAAAAACACTGTCGGACAGTTCTAGACCACGGGAATCTGCTGGACCTCTTTAGGGACCCTCTTCTTGATCAAAGCTAATACCAACTGTTTGCACTTCCTTTTCCCTTGAAATGTAACTGCTGGTCCTCCTGGAGCTTTCACCATAACTTCCTTGCTTTTGCACTCGAAACTGGCACTATAGATTGACATCCAGTCTATGCCGATGATTATATCGATCCCCCAAGACTCCCAACTCAATGAGGTCGATTCCAAAGATTCTGCCTCCGATTTCGAGGTCACACCCTTCATAATATCGATCGGTAGTCAAGTTTCTTCTGATGGAGTAGCTACAGCTAGAACTTTGCCAGGAAATTTTTTTGGTTCAACTCCTAATCGTTTTGCAAATGAAGGTGACACAAATGTGTGAGACGATCAAGTATCAAATAAAATGGTTGCTTTCATTCCATTTATGAGAAGTTCCCTGTTACATATGAATACTCTAATTACATAACACTTTTCAATTACAAGCTAGAAATAAAAGTAGTAGACTTTATTCATTTGCTTCCATACCGGATGACGTTATCTGCATCATCCGCATCAACTTCGGTTAGGGCGAACACTTGTCTGATGGGTCCCTGTTAGTATCCCCGGGTTTAGTTACAGGAAGAGAGGTTGAACATGCCCCTCCTTGCCACAGTGGAAATAAGTCTTGGTCCTCTGCTGCTTAGGACATCCCGTCGCCAAGTGACCTGTTTCCTCACATCTTTAACAAGTACCTGGCCTTCCCGCTACAACAACGGCATTGGCCCAGGTGGGTTTGAACTTCTGTGCTGGGGGTTGTCCCCTGAAGTTGCTTGGCGCTGTCGGCCTTTTGCCAACACTCAAGGTATTTGTTCTACGCCACCTGGTACTATTCCCTGTCAGCTTCTATGGTAGCAGCTCTCCGTACCAGCTTGTTGATCCTTCTGATACCGAGGGGTGTCATCCGAGACCTCAGGCTTGGCCTTAATCCCTGTTCAAACTTTTGCACCCTCTTGGCCTCGTCAATAACCATCTTTGGTGCATAATTTGAGAGTTGATTGAACTTCGTCTCATACTCTCGCACTGAAAGGCTCCCCTGTTGTAGACCCAAGAACTCCATAGCTGTCTTTTCCTATACGTCCATCGGGAAGTAGTGGCTGCGAAACTCTTCCAGGAATTCCTCCCAAGAGATCTGTACATTTCCTAGGGTCCTCTTCACCGATTACCACCAGACCTCTGCATCTTTTTTCAGCTGGATAGTGGCCAGTTTCACTTTACTTGCCTCTGGAGTCTCCAAAACTTATACTGTTTCAATTTGTCTTATCCAGTTGCCTGCTGCATCTAGATTGGCCTGGTCATCGAAAATAGGTGTCTTCATTAGTTTGAACGATTCCACCAATCTGATCGCTTCTGGGTCTTGTACTACTGGTCCCACCCTGGTATTCCCAGTAAAATTTACGATGAAGGCATTTAGGGTTTGGTATACTAGAGCCAGTTTCGTTTCTAGGTCGAGTTTGTTGCCCTCACCACTGGGTCCTTCGTCATTGCGGGTCCTTCGTCCAGCCATTTTTGGGTCACAAAACTTTCATTAATCACCATAAATAGAAATAATTTACATTCTTCTTTCAACAAAACTTTATTCATTTTCAAAGATAAACTATATACATTCCGGAGATAAACCTGCTCATACATCCATTACATAACTTCAACATAAAGGCAGCCTAGATCCTACGGTACATCTTGGCTTCTCTGAGCTCTCCCCGTAGTTCATTGATGTCCTTTATCTCATCGTACTTCTAATGACATTCCTGATTTTTCCAACGAGTTTTGTTGTCTAGTTGGGTGAAGTGTCGGGCATTCCTGTGTCGGAGCTTCTCAAGTTCCCATACTCAGTAACTCAGTGCTACGATGCTCTCTCTGTCCTCCGCCCGTTGTGCTTCTAAGTGGTTTACTCTCCACTTATGGGTAGCCAATTCCCTCCGAAGAGAAGCAACAATGCAGTCTTGGTAATTTTGAACTGGCTCTTTGCCTGAGGATTCATAGGAGGAATCAGGTGGAGGTGGAGTAATCTCCCGAGATTTGGGCAGTTCTGCCTCTATTTCTTCTGGGTCTTTTTCCTCTATGGGTTCTTTTAATTTGGGATCTTCTTCATAGAACCATTATACTTCATCCTTTGGGTCATGATGATTAGCCATCTTATAGGGAAAAGGAGGAGAAACATCAGTGTATAGAGCAACACAAATGTAAATTACATACATTTAAATCTCTATAATCTGAACTCACACTCTAATGTCCACCGTAATGTGTCGTCCTTATAAATTTGTACTACTGTAATTCATAGTACAAATTACGGTAACACCCCGAATTCCAAAATATGGTAATTCGTAGCACAATATGATCTTTACTTCATTTCGTACAATTTTAAAGGAATTTAAAAACTTTTCTTTGTACAGCACTGTTCATTTTACATTAATGCAGCGAAAAAATAAAGATTATAATATAACACATGTACAATTTAAATATCAACATTAAAATAGTCTATAGCTTCAAGTTCATCTTTAAGTCTTTGCCAATCCAAGCCCTGCATTGAACACTGTGGGCACGTCAGTTATATACAACTTGACGCAATACTATACACGACAATCCTTGCTATGCCAAAATATAGCAACTTACTTACTTTAACAACCACAAACTTGAATGCATATTAAAGTGTAAAAGAGTATCCTAAACATGTCGGTGTATGATTTGACTTAAATGCCTAAGAGCATCCACAATGGCGTTTTTTATTTTTTAGAAAAATGAGAAGTATAGAAATAGAATAGATCAAAATATGTGCAGTGGTTGTTTGGCAAAAATTTCTTATTTTTGAGTGACGAGACAACTTGTCTCGTCCTAGTGTTTTTTTTTTTAAAATAAAAATTTCGGTGGGACTGTGATCACCTAAGTTAGAAAACAAAATATTAAAAAATAATAATAATAAAATAAAACCCCTGGGACAGGGACAAGTTGTCCCGTCCGATCACCCAAGTGATCAAATGGGACATCTTGTCCCGTTTTATTAGTTTTAACAATTTTTTTTTAAAAAAAAATTACGGGACGAGACAAGTTGTCTCGTCCGATTATATTAAAAAATATTAAAAATTTTGGGACGATACAAGATGTATCGTCTCCTATATTTTCATATTCGCTAGCTCATTTCTCATATTTGAGAATGGACTGTAGCTCGTTTGCTATTTTTTAACAAAATAGCAAACGACTGCAGGTGGTCCATTCTCATACCATTCTCATAAAATGAGAATTTGGGAAATATAGCAAACGACTGTGGATGCTCTAATGCAGAAGTTTACGCTATGATGACACTAATGTATACATGTTCGGATTCTATGCATCCCACACTACATAGATCCGAGGGCAAACACCTACATACTCCACATTAAAGGATTTAATTCCTTGCCATGAAAACTACTCGGTAACAAAATCAAGTTTTAGAGATTCCACAAGTACGGATTCTGGTCCCGGAATCAACCGTCAGACCAGTCTTGAAATCCACCATCAGACTATACGGAAATCCTCGTCATGCGAATATCCCACAAGTGCCGCTCCAACCCCAGTATATACATATATAATGGTGAACTACCTCCCATCCACCCGACTATTCATGATCCTGGAATCCACCGTCAAATCAATCATAGTCCCAGATTTAATTGAGGATCGTCTCACCCCGCAAGTAATCATAGTCCAGGAATCCACCGATTGACTGGGTCTCTAGTCCAGGAATCCACCGTCAGACTATACAGAGACACCCCACTTACGTTTGCCCAAGTTTTATTACATCTTCTCCTTATGCCTTTATCCTCAATTTAAAACATGAATAATGCCACCTAGAGCTAGCTTATCCTCAATTTAAACAAAATACCGAGAATGATAGCCCATATAGCCAATTCTCACATCCACTAATCATTTTCATCACTTGCCGGTACCTAGGTCTCACTAGGCCTCTATATACAACAATCATCTCATTCTAGAGATTAATTAGGTTTTATCTAATCTCAACTTAAACATCTTTATCATCATTTCTTTTTAAACACTTTTGAATTCTTATTCATTAAACTTCTTTTATTCAATCTTTTGCCAAAATATTTCATCTCTTATATTCACATTCTATATCAATTTCCAAATCAAATTTCTCATAAATCATATCCTTTAATTGATCAATCAACAAATCACTTTCATAATACTAGATTTACACAATCTTTTCTCATACTAGGCTTCAAGCTTATTAAATTTCTTCGGTTAAAATCATCACTTTATAATGCACAATTTACTTCACAAGTTGTTCCTAAATTTCCTTCTTTTGATTTTTTTTAATAATCAATTCATAAAACCTTTAATTCTATATGTATCTCCTTCATTTTCAAATTGAACTCAACTCAATATATTGATGAAAGATGACCTTAAAACCCCCAAATATAAACTAAACCAGTGAGAAATATTTTCAGTTGTTCCCATAATACTTTAAAATATTTATATAATTTTTTCTGAAAATTTTTAAATCCAAAACCCCAAAAAAACCACAAAAATTCACTTTTTGTGCACAAGAGGGTTCAAACCCGAGACCCCCAACCAAACCCCAGCGGTGCCACGTGGCAGCGTGTGGTGCTTCAGCACCCGCACTAGCCACTAAGGCCAAGCGAGTCTTTTGATTATATAGGAGTTAGTAACTTTAAATACCAACTCTCGGTTAAATCTTATTTTATACTTTTTCAATGATCTTTAGTTTCTATTCCTTTCCCCAAAATTGATACTATAAAAATAGAGTTCTAAACTTCCAGAATTTCTCTTTTACTGATTTTAATCATAATTAAGATGATTTATCCCCACTTTATGTATATATTCATTTTTAGAAATACATAAACATATAATTTGAGTTATTAGCAAACTACATCTTTTCTTCAAATTAATACTACTATTTTATATCTATAAATGTAACGTCCCGATTTCCTATACTGGAAAACCGTGACATAAGCCAGAAACTTTTTTTTCAATTAGCCATACTATACAGAAAAATAGGAAAATTTAAAACTTTTTATTCAACACAAATGTATTACAAGTACGAATGTTATAAAACTGCAATACATTATATCATGTTACAATAATGTCTCACAAGCCCAAGTATTACAAACTTTCAATAAATTTATATCAGAGTACAACGAATAATTAATAACACTTGGTACTTCACGTGGATGATTCTTAACATTAAATAAATTATAACAGATATTAAAATCGAAATAAAAATCAACATTGTGCTTCTCTTGCCTTGGGTTCTCCTGAATCCTGTACCTGTAGGTCTGCAATCCAGTACTTATTTGAGTGGGGACGTCATTACATATATTGACGCTAAATGCTGATTACAAGCAGCAGAATCTCATCTTAAACAAACAGATTGATGAGTAGAGAAATGTGTATATATAATTAATGCGTCAGTATATGCTATGACTTAGACTCTAATGCAAGATTAACTAATTCAAGGATACACTTATTCTATTGCAAGCAAGACTCTGGATAGTATGCAGCCCATAAATACATACGCCCATATCAAGCCGTTTCTTCATATTTATGGATTTGAACCCGCGTCATGAATTCTACTCTTGTACTCAACCTGTTCCTAAAGATACAGCGTGACTAATGAGGTTGCCTTGAAATGGTCTAATCCCACCATTCGCAATCAAATACTCTGTTTTCCACTATTGCCCATCGTACCGGAGCTCACTAAAAAATCAGACGAACACCCAGAGTTACTGCAACACAGGTTAGCTCGAAGCATCCCCTGTGGCCCCTTAGCTCATAGACCGTAGTCTAAGGCCTGTTTGCTTATCCCAGACATAGAACATGACGAAATTTCGGGGTCTATACCCTAGTTACGACAGAAAAACTTATCCCATTCTTATCATGGCACTTCAGAAATTAACAGACGAGGTACGGATCCCGTGCTCCCAACTCGTGAGAAGGCACAGACCGTATCACTTTGACAGGAAGGGTACGACCAATAACATCACCTAGTGCTGGCCTATAGGATAGGTCGAATCATAAGGTATCACTCCTAATACCATCTCTTTCCCTTCGGCAAAGTGATAGTTAAAAAGGTTATGTAACAATAGTTACCAGTTACTATCCTAACGATGTCACTAACCCTAAACAATCCGAGGGATGAAAACAATACTAACACGACATGTTAGGTCTTAAGTTAGACTTCACAAGATAACTTTTCTAGGTGCTCAACCTAGACTTACCAGGATCACCAAGGATCCTGTTCACAGCCCATCAATCCAAGACTCCGGCAATGCGAATTTATTTGCATGCTATTACCCTAAACTTAGATTCCATCTATGCTCTCAGCCCGCGATCAACCTGCACCAGTTAAGATCTGACAGTGCACGAGGAGTGACTCATCTACAGTCCCCGAGAAGTAAAATAAATACACGCCTTGATGGTCGATGGCCTCTCGGGCAATGATATCACCCTAGACGAGCACAACAAATTGCGTACTAGCTAATAAGCTATATACGAACTAACAAATCACATACGAGCTAAATAGGATACATATGAAATAACGACCTACATACGAGCCAGGTGAGCTGCGTATGAGACAACAACATACATACGAGCCAAATAAGCTACGTATGAGACCAACAACTACATACGAGCCCGACAAACTATGTATGAGCAAAACAACTTACATACGAGTCAACTAGCCATGTATGAGTCAAATGAATTACATACGAGCCAACTAGCTACATATGAGACAAATGAATCACATACGAGCCAACTAGCTACGTATGCGACAACAAGTTGCTAATAATTAGCGTGAACTATTTCCCAACATAAACATGCTATTACATGACTTATGAGCACAAGGAACACTTATTACTCATAATCAAGTGCATGATTCAAACCACTAACAATTCCCGACAACTCTAGCTAACATGAATTATAAGCACGTGGAAATACATAGAAATCCTAAATACGTGCTTGAATAGAGAAAAACAACCAAACATTTCAAACAACGAATCAGCTCAAAAGTCAAGCCGCTGCTGAAATATTGCAAAATTCACAACAAATGCTACGCTAACCGGATTCTAACAAATCTATACTCTATGGAAAGGTAGAAACCTCTACTATAATTCTCTAGTTGACAACCTGCTCAAATTCAGCCAACAAAAGGCGAGAAACTTCTAATCATTCCTAACAAAGCCAAGCCAAAAAGAAGTTACTACTGAACATTGTAAAATTCATAACTCTTGCTATGCTTATCGGAATTCAACAAAATAAGACTTTTTAGAAAGGTAAGAACATCTACTACAACTATCTAGTTGACAACTTTCTCAAATTCAGCCAATAAGAGGTAGAAAAAGCCCCTAACATATCAATAGTGAACTCAGCCAGAAAAGTCGGCTGCTGTTAACTTGTAGAAATCATAACTGATGATATGCTTACTGGAATATAACAAAAATTGACCCTTTAGAAAGGTGAGAACCTCTACTAAAATTCTCAAGTTGATAACTTTTCCAAATTCAATCAAATAAGTGGTCGGAAAAATCCTTAACTCTTAGACAGTAAGTTCAGCCAAAAGAAAGGCTACTGTCCTGAACTTGTAAAATTCATATCCGATGCTATACTTATCGAAATCCAACAAAATAAGAATTCTTAGAAAGGTGAGAACATATACTAAAACTCTCTTGTTGACAACCTTCTCAGATTCAGTCAGCAAGAGGTAGAAAAACTTCGAACACCCTAAACAGCGAGCTTCAGCCAAAAAGGTCAGTTGCTGTCGATTTGTAAAAAATAATTACTCTCTCTACACTTATTGGAATCTAACAAAATAGGAATTTTTATAAAGGTGGGAACATCTACTCTCTAATTAACAACCTTCTCAGATTCAGTTAAAAAGAGGATGAAAAACTCTGAACACCCTAAACAGTGAGCTTCAGCCAAAAAAGGCCAGCTGTTGTCGACTTATAAAAATCATAACTCTTGCTACACTTATCAGAATCTAACAAAATAAGACTTTTTAGAAAGGTGGGAACCTCTACTACAATTCTTTAGTTAACAACTTCCTCAAATTTCTTATAGAACTCAATTTTCCTGATTTTTAACACATGCTTAAAATCAACCAAAAACAACAGATTGCTGAAACTTGTAAAGTTCATAACTCTTGCTACTCTTATTGGAATCTAACAAAATAATACTTTTTAGAAAGGTGGGAACCTATACTAAAATTCCCTAGTTGACAACTTCTTCAAATTCCTTATAGAACTCAAGTTTCCTGATTTTTAACACATGTTTGAAATCAACCAAAAACAACACATTGCTAAAACTTGTAAAGTTTATAACTCTTGCTACGCTTATCGGAATTCAACAAAATAAGACTTTTTAGAAAGGTGAAAACCTCTATTACAATTCCCTAGTTGACAACTTTTTCAAATTTCTTATAGAACTCAAGTTTCCTGATTTTTAACATATGTTTGAAATCAACCAAAAACAGCAGATTGCTGAAACTTGTAAAGTTCATAACTCTTGCTACGCTTATCGAATTCAACAAATAAGACTTTTTAGAAAGGTGTGAACCTCTACTACAATTTCCTAGTTGACAGCTTTCTCAAATTCCTTATAGAACTCAAGTTTCCTGATTTTTAAACACATGCTTGAAATCAACCAAAAACAACAGATTTTTTGATACTCGCTGTTTTGGGGAAACAATTTGTTTAGCCTAGTAAATTAACCCAGAAAATTCTAAAAAAATTAGAGCATGGTAAGAACAAGTATGAGAACCTCTCATATTAATTTGGAGTAAAAAATTCCAACTTTAGTATTTGTTTTAACCATCATAACAACATACTATTTATTAAAGGTTAAATCTTTAGTGTTCTTGTTAAGTTCTATCCCTTCAGTCTTTGTATGTAGATATTCTCAATCCATCCATTCTCATATGTACATGATTTAGTCCAAGTTCTTCAATTTATTAACAATAATAACAATACTAACAACAAATAAAATCAACAAACAAATCAACAAGTGAGAAACCCCCACCTTATGTTCTAGTAGGAAGAACTAGCTTGCTCCTTCTCCTTGTTCTTTCTCCTCTTCAAGAACAACCCAAGAAAATTAACCCACTCTATTTCTTGATTTAGTCTCTCTCTTTTCTCCCTTTCTTTTCTTTTCTTCTCAATTTTTTTCTCAAAATTAAAGCAAAATAAGAAGAGGAAGAAATATGAGAAGAAGAAAGAATGAGATGAAAGTGAGATGAGGAAAACAAAAAATGAAAAAGGGCTTCTTGCCTAGGGTTGGCTGGCCATGGGGTTTTTATAGGAGGGAGGGCGTGAGGGTGAGTGATGTGGATTAGATCTTATGGCTACATTCCAATCAAGTTAATCCAACGGCCATAAATGAGTCTTATCCCCTTCATCCAATTCTCATCTCTTTAAAATCAAATCTAGCCATCCATTTTGATCATGATTGATCAAAATAATAGATATTTTTTCCCAAAAACACATACTACATGGTTTCGTACAAACGTACGAAATCAATACAATATATATACGTACATACATCTATATATACAGATAACGTGTATTAATTAAACCGAACAATCCGCACAAATAATATTTTTATTCCGAAAATAAAATAAAATAATATTTATATCAGTTCGGGAGATTACTGTACAAAATTGATACAATACGTATATATAAAGACTAGTGTATATGTACATATAATTTTTATTAGTTAAACTGAGTAATCTCCAACAAAAATATTTTAATTCTGAAAATAAAAATAAAATAATAATAATAAATAATTTTATTATCAGCTCGGAAAATTTTAATATGAAATAGTTACAATCCGGATATATACAGACTAGTATATATATACAGATAATGTTTATTAATTAAACCGGGTAATATCCACAAAAAATATTTCATTTCTGAAGATAAAATTAAAATAATAAATAAATAAATAAATTAAAATAATTAAAATAATATTATTTATTAATATTGGCTCGGGATATTACAATAAACCTCCAAAATTATTATCTTACTAACTTTATTCATACTAATGAAGAATTAACTTCAATTTTCCCAATTTAACCATTTCTTTCTCTTATAGGAATTATAAATACCAAATACAACTAGATAATTGTTCTACCAACATTAATGCATCTTTTCTTTTATTCTACTATACCATTTCATTCCCCAAAATGTTTCTCCAATTTTTCCTTTCTATTTATCCACATTTCATACACATTTTAAGCCAATTTGTAAGAGATACAAAATTCGTGCAATTTAATCAAGTTGATTGTTTGTGCCAAACAATTCTACACATGCCTTTAATTAATTTTTCTCAATCATAATCTACCAATTAATTTATGTACTTCTCATTAACATACAACGAATTCTATAACTTTCTACCATTAGCAATCTTTATCATTACAGCATGCATCAAATTAACTTGTAGAACTCATTAAACTATCAAAGTAAATTACATAATACCTAAACATGCTTTCTACATTATCTAGAAAGTAAGAATAGACACCCACATCTTAGAAGAATTCATAGTAGCAAAAACTCCTTAAAAAGCTCCAAAATGTCACAAAAAGCCAAAAATGAAGCTTCTCCCGAAATGCACAACAACAAAAGCAAGCCACCTGAAAACCAAGAGCCTAACCTTTCTTTCTTTTGATTTGATTTAATTTGTGTGTTGTGAATGGTTTAGGGGTGGGGTATTTATAGGGTTTAATTAGGGTAGTTATAATTGCCCACTTAATCACCCACTACTCCACCCTCTATCCACTCTCCCACCAATGCAGCCGACATCTTTTTACTTGGTGTGTGCACATTGCACGTGTGCACGTACTTTGTGTACACTTCACATATATTTTTTTATTAAATTAAATGTGTGTCTGTGTTACACATGACAAGTGTAGGAAAGTGTACAAAAATAAATATAGGATTTTATTTGTGGGCTTCTTATTTTTCTAGTGGGCTTAAATTAATCTTTTAGGCCTATGGATTTTAATTAGGAAAGAATAATAAAATGAGATAAAATAAATAAGAGAAAATTTGTGCATAAATTAGAAAAAAATTTGGAACAAAAAATGAAATAAAATTGCACGTGCAAAAATGAAAATTGTATTTTATTCTAAATTTTCTCCGGGATGTTACAAGCACAAATGATTGATTTACGCATTCAAAGTGGGCCCTCTACCTCCACGCGGCATTGCTTCGTCAGGCTTTCGCCCATTGTAGAAAATTCTCCACTACTGCCTCCTGTAGGATTCTGGGCTGTGTCTATGTCCCAGTGTGGCTGATCATCCTCTCAAACCAGCTAATGATCATCACCTTGGTAATTTATTGCCTCACCAACTAGCTAATCAGACGCGAGCCCCTCCTCGGACGGATTCCTCCGTTTGCTTCTAAGCATACAGGGTATTAGCAATTGTTTCCAGTTGTTGTTCCCCTCCCAATGGCAGGTTCTGATGCATTACTCACCCGTCAGCCCATTTTGCAAGTTCGTTATTATGGGTAGTTCCTACAAAGGATCGAACTAATGACTATTTGAGTTATCGATGTAGATGCTACATAGTTGGTTCTCATCCTTCAGAGACTAAGAGTGTAATCAGGGCATCCGTTGACAAAAGGATCACCCTAAGATGATCATCTCATGGCTATTGAGAATGAATCAAATCAGATGGTTCAATTTCTAAATCTTTCTGACTTGCTCCTAAAGAACCGAGGTCGAAAGATTGAAAAAGTCGGTCATTCACAACCACTATTTTGATAGGTTAATGTTGGCAATATTTTTTTTAACAAGATTTACTATGAATTTTTTATAATTGAATTATTTGGGATTCAGAAGTAAAAGAAATCATTTTATCTACTAATAGTGGCCAAATTGGCATATTACAAAACCACGCCCTTAATGCCATAGAGGATGATCAGCCACACTGGGACTGAGACACGGCCCAGACTCCTATGGGAGGCAGCAGTAGGGAATTTTTCACAATGGACGAAAGCCTGACGGAGCAATGCTTCGTG
Organism: Hemerocallis citrina; assembly: GCA_017893485.1. Classification (NCBI taxonomy): domain Eukaryota; kingdom Viridiplantae; phylum Streptophyta; class Magnoliopsida; order Asparagales; family Asphodelaceae; genus Hemerocallis; species Hemerocallis citrina. The sequence continues at coordinate 491,798 of JACEHZ010000520.1, read as the reverse complement.
GAGGTAGAGGGCCCTGGATCCAGGAATAGCGACATGAACTAAATGTCCTATCTAAGCCATTGAGCTTACTCCAAAACCTATCATGAATCCACTTATTTCTGCCGCTTCCGTTATTGTTGCTGGATTGGCCTAGGGCTTGCTTCTATTGAACCTGGAGTTGGTCAAGGTACTGCTGCGGGCCAAGCCGTAGAAGGTATTGCGAGACAACAAGAATTAGAAGGTAAAATACGATGTACTTTATTCCTTAGTCTGATCCGCATATGTTTGGTAAAAAGAATAATCTTCTCCTTTGATCATAAATGGAAAGTGTTCAATTGGAACATGAAAACGTGAATGAATTGGTGATTGCTCCAGTCCCTTAGATTTGTTCTGCTAGAACTCCCCTCTTAATGAGACCCTAAAATCCTTTTTACAACCAAAAAATTTCTTGAAATGAGTTTGGAATGCAAGATCTATCTCCTTTTCTTCTTGAATATTCCCTGCCTCCGTTTGGATAGATTGGATGATATTTGATCTCCGCCGTGCACTGGCCACCCGATGAAAAAAGATCGTATTCGCATCCCCCGTTTTGAGCCACGTAATTCTGGACCTTTGTTTCCACTTTATCTCTTCTAGTTTGTACAGCTGAGTTATATCCTCCCTTAATGTTAACAATCTATTGCGTTCTGTTCGGGACACCTAGAATCATCTAGTCTCTCCAAATCATTAATATTTTCAAGGATAGATTCTTTGGTTCTCCAGATGGTCGCAAATTGCATACGATTCCACCTTCTCAACTTAGTCCGAAAATGATGAATCTTTTCGCACCAGATTACAGCAGCCTCATTACCCTTAGTAGGGAGTTCCCAATCATCCATTACAAGATGGTGAAAACCCTAAATTTCTAGCCAAGTTTTCTCGAACTTGAATTTCTTCAGTGTACTGGTCTGATGTTCTCCAGAGTTAAGTAAGACGGGAACATGATCAGAGGTGGGTCTTGGGAGTGATTTAGCAATAACTAGTGGACATTTCACCTCCCAATCCAGCGAGACCATCACTCTTTCCAGCCCCACCAGAATAGGAGATGATTGTATATTGGACCAAGTATACAATCTATCTGTAATTGGAATGTCAACTAATACAAGATCCGTCTTACTCGGTTGAATTCCTCTCTCTCAGCATCGCAAGAGCCCCTGCCTCGATGTTCGAACGCAACCCCCCCCCCCCCCCTCCCCCCTCCCCGCCACTAGCCAAGGCTACTGCCACCATGTTTGGATAGAGCGTATTTCCTCCCAGAACATAGGTCTAGAATAAGCAAGATTTGGGCTATAGACCACATTAATTACCTGCATCCAGTTATCACTACGATGTTGGAGAAGAACAGATCATGAAAAGTTCCCTCGAAATTCATCAAAACATGAGAATATATCTAGATTAAAGCCAATCACGAAGCCACCTGAAGCCCCAATGGGCAGAGAGATCTTTCATTCAGATATCCTACTCCCACCAAATCTCCTTAAGATGGCCATATGAGAGATTTTGGTTTCTTGGAGACCAACAACTCCAACCCTAGATGAGTTGATAATGTCTTTAACCATCTCTCGTTTGCCCCGTCTCCCCAATCCCCTAACATTCCAGAGAAGAATCTTCACTAAGACAAGTGTTAGGGTTACGTTGGGGGGCATGATCAAGATTAGAGACTAAGTTTAATCACTCAATTTCCCAGCCTCAAATTTTATTCAACAGGAAAACATTATGTTCTATATCGCCTACAACAATTCAACAAAAAAACCTCTGAATCAGGCATGAAATTTAAAATGGAAGCTAGGAAGGAATGCATACCTCCACCATCGATTTTAGTCGACATAGTGGTTGCTGCAATCTCCATATAGTCACCTAGGGATTCCACATGAGCCCTCTTAGTAGTTTTTTTGACCTTAAAACCTTGCAAATTTCTTTGGAGATCATAGTCAACTTGAGTAACCGTCAACTACGATGGATAGGTAGATGGAACAAGATCTGTGGTAGAATCTGTAGCGGGACATAATTGAGTATCTTCTACAAAGTCATCTTCAAGTTCTGAATCTTCCTCTTCATAAAAATATGCTTCCTCTAATTCAAGGCATAATTTCTCATCTTCATCATTTACTACAATCAAATCTGACTCGACTAAAGACTCTGATATAATATTAGGCCTATGTGTCAATAGCCTAGATGCAAGAAGAGAGTTGGACCCCAACTTGGGCCCAACTACCCTGTGCAGGCCATGCTCCTCGAGCCCAAATGCAACGGGATCAATTTGCCTGCCACGTGGCATAATCTCATTTGTGGGAGCAACGTTCAGTGCATTGGAAGAGGCAGTGATCACATGTTTCCTTGGGGACTCGCTAATGCCATGTGGCACATGCTCATATGTAGAGGCAGTCAGTTTCGAATGACCTACACCCATGTGCGTCTCGATCGCATCAATTCCTCTTCTCCATCTTCAGCGCTTTCTTTTTGTTCCTTGCTCCTAAACTCAGAGCTGCCTTTCTCCATTTGTGAAAGAGCTAAAGTTTCGAGCTCTTCACCATTGACCTTTCCACCTACAAAATTGCTCTCTTTATTACTGCCTTTCTTTTTTGGTAGAATATTCCCCAGTGACAGCCCAGTTCTTTCAATATACTCATCGTTTCTGAGTTTCACTTTAGCCATGGATTTCGTGTTCTTTTCACTTCCATGAGAAGCTCTCTGAGGACTCGAGACCCAAGTTTTCCTTTTTTCACTACAGCCCAAACCTCCATCGCCTTCCTCATCTACATCCAAAATCTCAAAATGGCAACTTTTGTAGCATGTGACTCTGTGACAACCCTCCTCCTCGTTGACTACTACTCTGATGTGGCTCTTTTGAGTTCCTCAGATTCATTTATGACAAAGGCATTTGACTTCTCTGCCGAACATCAGGACCGTTGTTGCTAACCATCGGTAGATCAGTGTTCTTGCATGATCTGGGAGTGTTTCCTAGTGAACGTGGCTCCCGCCGATCACCTAGCGCCACTCGAAGTACTTCCCTGTGAGCTATGTTGAATTCATGAGATCCATCGATAGCTAAGTCAATCTCTGGTGATGCAACTTGCTCGTAAGTCCTTCCATGTCTATGTGAATTTAGGGTCAGATTCTTAGGGGAGGAAGTCGGTTGGGACTCCTCGGTGAGCACCGCCATTTCAAGAACAAATCAAATCAGATAAGCTTCCTCAAACGTATAAAATTTTGTGAATCTAGGCATTTGATCAATATTAGGGCTTCGAATAAGCACCCTAGCAGACACCAAATTGGATATTTTCACTGTCTTGGGATCGATAGTAACCACCAATCTGAATTCCGAAGTAATTTCTTGAATTGCTTCTTTTTTTTCTAACAATGAAGTGGGATGTTATGGATCCAAATCCAATATGCTTTCCCTTGTGGTAATTCAGCTCAAAAATTAGGGTTCCATTCTGAGAATTGAGCTGTAAAATGGCCGAAATCCACCACTTCCATAGTTATCAAATCCACTCGCTTTTCTGGCGAGGGAAAGGAGATTAGGAAATGAAGGTGGAAAATCTTCTTGACCACCCACTCTTTCTGACCCCTCATCGGCCATCGAGATTTGAGTGCATCCAATAGATGATTCTCTTACGGTCAACCAAACTTAATCTTTGCAAACCCGCACCATTTACGGAGCCGTTTCTCTTCTTACTTGACAATTGGTAGATATGAGTGGGATTCTCCGGTGATCTCCCCTTTAAAACTTCTTTGTTCTTGTCAACGAGATTGGGCGTAACATTAGAGCACACACGACATGTGCCCCCGCTTTAGACATTTTAAACAGTGTACTTCCTTAGTACATTCAGCCCTAACGTGGCCTAAATCTCCACAGTTAAAGCAATGCACATGTTTCTCTTTGCCATTTCGTTCTGCTAGTATTTATCATTTTCTTATATGATTTTCTTGTTGATCTGCGGCCCATTCTCACCCACCCCTCCTCAGTTAGATTAACTTGGTGTAAGTGATCACCATTTGAGTGTTGTACTCCGAGCGACGCAACTGGATTCCCATGTGGAACCATAGCAGCCATCAAGGGAGTCTCGAGTGGTAGATTGCCATGTTGAGCCTCTGAAACACTGATATGTTCCTGAATGGGGATAGGGTTGGGTGATTGGGTGATTGGGTGATTGGTACAGTATGATGAGGAGGGAGGAGGTGGATTGTTGAGGAATATGCGGGATATTGTTTGGTGGAGAGTGTGGGTGAGTTGAAGGTGGTGGGAATTATTTTTGATTGTGTAAATGTTGTTACTGAATAGAGTGTAGTTGTTGGGGGGCCGAAGGTATGTGATACTTAGACCTTTCTTCTTCAACTTTTATTCTTCCGCTATTAACTGCGATGGTCAGCCCCCCTGAGTGTCCTCCCCTTTTGAACACAGCAGGCAAGTTGGGAGATCGTCAGTGATTCTGTGGAGGCGTTCTTTTACGCCGGACATGGCTTGTAGGAGGACCCCCTTTAGGAGCCCGTCCTTTAGCCGGAGAAGCTGAGCGATGATGATTATGGTGAAAGCCATTTTGAGCTCGATGATGATGGTCTCCCTGAGACCTAAACTGGGTTTGAGGATATCTTTTGAGCTCATCTTGGTTTTTATCAGGAGATGATGAACTAAGTTGGTGTTTCTGAGGGCTTTGTTTACGGGTAACAGGTGATGGTGATGGCTTGGGGTGAAAGTGGGTGTGTTGTTGCAATATCGATGCTGCAGCAGCAATGGTGGTTGGTTTTGAGGAAGGATCAGGCTGAGATTTGGGTTGGACCATCGCTGTAGGCCTACACCCACGCACCTCAAGCTCAAGGATATCCATCGGAGGGAGTGGAGGGTGGTGGGGAGCAGTCGGAGGGAGGAAGGGATGGAGAGAGGTTCAGGGAGGTTCAGAGAGGGAGGAGGTCAATATATATGTTGTTGTTACTTGCCTTTCCTACATGCCCATCTTTATTGACATTGAAGGAGGTAAATACAAAAACTTCTCATTATAACTGTTGGATATATACGTGTATTCTCACTTTATGAATAATATTATGTGTAATATTATTCTATGGATAATATGTTTGTTACATTACTAATTGTATGGACATCATAACACGTGTTGAGTGGGTTTAGAGCTCAGACCACTATTTATCCTATAAATATTGTATTGTGATAGTAGTCTAGATATTCCAATCTTGATAACTAGGGTAAAAATCTTAAGTACCTTAGTCTAAGATATTAAACCTAATTTATCTTATTATTATTGCTCATAATACTGAACAACGATCTTTAGATATTTATTTTATTGTGAGATTAATAAGGGATAGAGAGATTGTTGAATTTCGTCATTGTCGAGATCTCCGTTGGTTGGGATCATCTCAATCATTTGACGCCACCACCGCTGCCTGATGTCGCGTCTCTGTAGCCGGATGAACCCCTTCTCCTTCTTCCCTGCAGCCACATCTCCCTGTCATTCTGTTTGTTTGGTTTGTTTGTTGGATTTGATCCGCAAACTCGTGCCCAACCAAACCTGTAGGGAGAGTTGCTTAGGTCTCTTGGATCATATCCATATATGTTGGACTGGATGTGAATTGGTTGGACTGGATCCAAATTAGCTGGACTGGATTCGAATTGTTTGGACTAGATCTCCGTAGCCTGCTGAACCCCTCTTCCTTCTTCCCCTAGCCACATCTCCCTGATGCTCTGTTTGTTTGGTTTGTTTGTTGAATCCGAACCACAAACCCATGCCCAACCAAACTCATAGGGTGAGTTGCTTAGGTCTCTTGGATCATGTCCAAATTTGTTGGACTAGATCCGAATTGGTTGGACTGGATCCAAATCAGTTGGACTAGATCTAAATCAGCTGGACCATATCAATATTTTTGGACCGAATCCCACATGTTTCTAATTATGTTTTTGATTTGAAAAGTGTGTCAACACCCTCATTTCATCAAATCCAATATAAGTTATCATGTTTATGTTGTGTTTATTTTCTAATTATTTTGTTAAATTCTTTACTATGTGCGAAAGGTTCAAAAAATTTAATTTTAAGTTTATTTTTGAATTATCTTTTGATATGTTGCTAGGTGCTAACGTTCAGTACTTTATTAACCATTTTTTAATTAGTTCATGTTTGAATAATCATTTTGGCTGTGTTAAGGGTCAAATATTTATTTGACACAAGTTAAATTATAGTTTTTGACTATAAATATGAATCTCCAATTAAATTATTGTTAGAAATAGTACCAATAATTTGTTATTTGGTTAATCTTTGACATTTTGATGATTGTAGGAATTTCAAAATTACTTACAAATTGCATGTCTTGAAAGTCTTCTTCTAGGTTAAATAAGTTTGCACATCGCAGGCTTCTTCACCGAATTTGGAAAACACTTTTAACATGAAGTGTCTGTATTCTTCATTGACGGTCCAGGTGGTACTGGCAAGTCTTTTTTGTATAGAGCAGTATTGGCATACCTTAGAAAAGAAGGACATATTGCATTAGCAATAGCATCGTCTGGAATCGCAGCCACGATATTACTGGGGGGAAGAACTGCTCACTCTAGGTTCAAAATTCCTATTAAAATTGAGCCTAAATCAACATGCAATATTAGTAAACAGGATGAGATGGCCGAGCTCTTACGAAGAAGTAGTGTTATACTTTGGGACAAGGCGACAATGGTACATCGGCATGCTTTTGAAGCATTTGACAGCACCTTAAGAGATTTGGCAGAAAAGGATGTCCCTTTTGGAGGTAAAATCGTTATACTTGGAGGTGATTTTAGACAAGTGCTACCAGTAGTATAGAGGGGTACAAAATCGCAAACTGTAGATGCGTGTATTGTCAAGTCTGCAATTTGGGAAAGTGTAAATATTATCCATCTTACAGAAAATATGCGATCAAGAACTGATCCTAACTTCACAAGCATTTTGAAAGATATCGGAAACGGGGCAGCGACTACATATGAAAATGAAATGGTAAGAATTCCAGATGAAATGGTTATACCATGGACAGGCGACGATACCATAACTCATTTAGTCATTACTATTTATCCAAATCTTTGTGAGAGTGTGAATGACAAGAAAAATGGTGGAAAGAGCTATAATGGCATCAACCAATGAGTCCGTGGATAGTATAGACAACACTACCATCAATACTTTTCCAGTTGATTGTAAGCTAAATTAGTTTTAATCTCTTCCAGCATTTCTTATGTAGTCTTGACTATTTATAAAAAAATGAAGAATTTCCTATGTATCCATCTAACATGAATTTGAACTATACCATTGTCAGGTGATGAGAAAGTATATTATTCTTTCGGCAGCATAAAGGATGATGAGAGGAATCTATACCAACAAGAATTTTTGAATGAGATTTCTCCAGGAGGATTGCCACCACATAAGCTAATTTTGAAATATGGGGCACCAATAATTCTTCTACGAAATATTGACCCAAAAGCAGGTCTTTGCAACGGGACAAGATTATTGTGTCGAGGTTTTTATCAGTACTTGATCGATGCAAAAATTGTTACTGGAATTTCAGCAGGAACACGAGTTTTCCTTCCTAGAATACCACTAAAACCTTCGGAAAGCATAAGCTTGACGTTCAAACTCATTAGAAACCAATTTCCTGTGCGTCTGTGTTTTGCTATGACCATAAATAAAGCACAGGGATAAACTATACCATTCGCGGGGATTTATTTAAAAGATCATGTTTTCACTTATTGGCAACTTTATGTGGCTTTGTCAAGAGGAGTTTCAATGAACTCCACCAAGATAGCTATTCGTGAAGGAAAATTGTCCAGGCAAGATGGAACATACACAAGAAATGTTGTCTACAAAGAAGTGTTATTCAATTAGAAAACTTAGTTGTAGTTTTGTTTTGGTTGGTACTACATACTCTTCTATGCACTTTTACCTTTCTATATGGGTTTGGATTTCTTGGGCAATATTTTCGATGGAATTCAAGTATGCTTAGAACCTTAATTTACTGGATATTGTTGTCAAATTTCAGCATATTCTTTCCATTTTATTTGAAAGGTTTTCACTATCATGCCATCGACTCTGGTACTCTTTGGTAGGTGAACAAACACAATCATGATTTCTTTGTCACCTATACCACATTTCATATGGTTAATTCATTACATTTTGCTGCCATCAAGTTAATTCATTACACAATCATCAGCAGGTACATAAACACAGACAGATACTATTTGTTCATTGCACATTTATATTCTGTATATCAGTGAACATAAACATATATGGCTGTTCATCTCGAACACTGGAAATTTTCTATGCTATTTGTATGTGCATTGATCATATGTGAGAATGTCTATACCATTTGTGTCATCCATTACAGCTTCTTGAGGATGTATCTTATAGACTTAACATATTGCATCACCACTGTGTTCTACTTGATGGCAGTCAGTGTTCTTTCTGTTCTCAAATACTTGCAAGTTCAATGTTATCAAATCATGAAATTTTTTGAAAGAGATTGGCATGTAGTAGTTAGCATGAGTGCATGACTTCCACAATTTTTTATAAACCTGCAGTTTAAGTGTGACTAATCACATTCGTTGCACGTTCACCAGATGTATTATGTATTGAGATAAAACAGATGACATTCTTTGCACGTGCGATGTAGCCTTTGAGCCGTTTTAAGCATACTAGAATTATTGATCAAGATTGTTGTGCTAATTGTACTCTCCTCTTTTTGATACAGGTATGTGATTAGTGATAAAAAAAAGATACGGCTAAAAGGGTGAGGACTTCTATATGAATATATATTCTTAATTGTACATATATGATACTGAGCATCGTAGAGATTAAGCCTGCACTTTGATCTCGCTCAAATTTTTGTTTCTTTTCTATTCTTAATTATTCCATTTCAGTCATACAACTTTTTTTTCCCAGTTAGCATTACCTTCTGATATTAATTTTTGATGCCTTGCATTTGTAGGGACGTGGTGAGTATCAATTTGACGAACGAGGTCAATGGAGTTGAGTGAAAGAGAGGAGAAGGATTTATGTAGCCAATATAAAAATTTTGGTATAAAAGGCTTGGTTGTTATTGCGATAATATCCGGAAGTAAATAAATAGGTTGGGTTAGATGAGAGGATTAAAGGGATTTGTATATGATGTGATCAATTTGGGAGAGATTAGTTTCCTTCTCTCACATTTTGTAACATGTAGTTTTCACTCTTGGTGATGTCCTTTGATATGATCTGAACATTTATTCTTTCACCATGCTATAAGAACTTGGAATATGATATAATTACAGACCTCTTTTTCAGACTTGATATACACATGTGCAGTTTGATCTACCTGATGGCTGTCATTGTTCTTTCTATTCTCAAATACTTGCAAGTTCAATGTTATCAAATCATAAAATTTTTTGAAAGAGATTGGCATGTAACAGTCAGCATGATGGCATGACTTCCACAATTTTTTATAAACCTGCAGTTTGAGTGTGACTAATCACATTTGTTGCACGTTCACCAGATGTATTATGTATTGAGATAAAACAGACGACATTCTTTGCACATGCGATGTAGCCTTTGAGCCGTTTTAAGCATACTAGAATTATTGATCAAGATTGTTGTGCTAATTGTACTCTCCTCTTTTTGATACAGGTTTGTGCTTAGTGATAAAAAAAAGATTAAACCTCCAGTTTGATCCCACTCAAATTTTTGTTGCTTTTCTATTCTTAATTATTGCTTTTTTCTGTTCTTAATTATTCCATTTCAGTCATACGACTTTTTTTTTCTGCCAAATCACATTACCTTCTGATATTAATTTTTGATGCGTTGCATTTGTAGAGATTTTAAGATCGTGAGTTATTACGAGTAGTCATCCACTGTCATAGGCTATTTAGTATACATGATTTTTGTACACGTGTATCGCACGTGCATTATACTAGTTAGTAGATACGGAAAGCTCTGCGGACAAAATATTCTTATATACATTCCACCAAATGCATGTCGATAGGAAGTTGCTGGAGGGATTCACAAATCACTCTGCCACGGTAGAAGGGATAATCTCATTGTATCTTGCAGTGGAGACGATCAAGAAATCAGACACGCTATGACAGACTTCCTCGAAGTGAAGTTGATTCCGCATACAAAGGCCTTCATTGAACAATATTAAAGCAGTTGTCTCCACCTACCACAAGGCCGTGAAGCTCCTGACTCCCTATGGAATTTTGCGAGTCCAACGGGACCAGCAGGCAACAAAAGAGTGCTATTTCATTTCATGCAAAACCAAAAGGATCTTGATGATCCTGACCCCTGACTGCGACCGCTGGATGGAGCAACCAAGAAAGAGGACAAAGCCAACTAACGAGTTGACCTATCTTCCCCTAGGATCCGAGAACCGGTGGGTCCAAGTGTCCAGTGGACTCCCCAAGGAGGAGCAGGAGAGTCTCATGAGATTCCTCGCAGAATATGCCGATGTATTTGCATGATCGGGAGAGGACATAGAAGCCCAAGGTCATAACCCACAAACTGTATGTCGACCCAACCGTCAAACCAAAGAAGTAGACGAAGAGAAACGTCGGGCCAGAAAGACAGAAAGCAAAAGTAGCCAAAGTCGCTATGCACAAAAAGGAGGGCTTTGTAACATCCGCTTGACTGGTTCGTAGACGCGGTGTTAGTGCAAAAATTGAACGGCAAGTGGAGGATGTGTGTTGACTTCACGGACCATAATTAGAGATGGAATAATATGCAAGTGCACAAAATCGCAACAAGTAGTATAGTTTAAAGATAAAGTGTCCAACCCACAATGACTAATTATTTTATTGAGTATCGAAATTCACCAGATTAACTACTATTTGGATAATCGAAAATTTGATAAAACAAAAACTAAATTAAATTAAACTAAAGAAAAACTAAATTAATTAAAAAGAACGAAGTCTGAAGTATTATGGTTTATTAATAGCAAAACTAACTCTAGGGCTTTCGATTTCACCTAGCTAATCCACACAATTCATAATTCCATGAAACTAAAAAATCTACTCTTCCAAGTTGTAAACCAAAATTCCCTAATTATTCAATGTCTTCTCTCGAATAACACCAAACATATCCCCAACTAATAATTCGTCACATCTCAATGCGAATTTAATTATTTGAAGATTCATAATATTTTATGGATTTCTCTATATTCACATTAATTGCGGTATATTATCTCTAATTTCACTCAATCAATGATGTTCAATTTTAGAATTCTTAATCACAAGTTACCTCTAGGCATCCCCCATGATTTAATAAATTAAACATGTTGGCCAGGCAATTGTAAGCATTAAGAACAAAAATTAAACACACAGCCATGAAAAAGTAGAATAATAAAATAACATGAAATTAAAATGTGTGTTTTCAAAACTAGACTACATCGAAGCCCCCAAGAAAAATAAAATTAGTTCATAGCAAATTTGAAACTTACAAACAATGTACAGTATTGCATAATGAAATATAGAAGAGAAGAAAGAACTCTAGACGATCTTGACGAACGTTATGTCTCTTGCTCTCCAATGGTGTGATGAGTTGTCTCCTCCCATTCTCTTAGCATCCAAGATCTTTCTGATTGCCTTAGAGTTCACATCAGCATTTATATATAGTACCCAAAGAATTCCTAAAAAGATACACGAATACAGCCCATTGGACCTGAAACCCGCATTCAAAATATAACATCAGCGCCGACGCGGTCAACTGTGTTTTTATGTTCTCCAAACAGAGTTTAGCGGTCGACTGCATTTTTGCCCGGTCGACTGCTAACTTACTATTTTCTGGGTGCAGTTGTAGAAAAAATGATTTTTTCCAGAGCTACACAACTCCATTTATGACGTATGACCACTCTTGAAGAAGACTCGAATATTGACATCTCTCATTTAGATCAAAAATTGAGATTCGTCTATCGTTTAGTTTGAAACAGACGTGCAAGTTCTCGGTGTTATTGCTGCTGCTTTTTCGAATTGCTTTGTGTCTTCTCTTTCTCCAACTCCAAGCCCCGTGTCTTCGTGTATTTGAGTCCATAATCCTAATATCCATCTCATTTCTTCAAAAACAAACAAATAAATAAAATTAAGTAGAAATACGATGAAATTCAAAGAAAAAAATGAGAACTCACAAATTTAATGCATAAAAAGATAAATAAAATCATATAGAAATTACACTCATCAATAAGGCATGCTCGTAGGATGGTTTCGGCCATCCCCAGCATAGATCAGATTGTGGATCGGGCCTCCGGATATGCAGGTCTGAGTTTCGTGGACGCCTTCTATGGATATAATAAAATACAGATGGACAAATATGACGAAGGAAAACCTCATTCATCATCGACAAAGGCACCTATTGTTACAAAGTCATGTCGTTCGGACTTAGAAATGTTGGAGCGACTTACCAGCACATGATTGCCAAATGTTCAAAAAGCAATCTGTAATAACATGGAGGTTTATGCCGATGATAAGTTGGTGAAGCCTAACTCAGCAAGTCAACACCTCCCAGACCTCAAGAAAAGTTTGAAGTACTCCGCAAATACCGAATGAAACCAAACCCATCTAATTGTGCTTTCGGTGTTCCATCTAGGAAATTCCTAGGGTTCATGGTCACATACAGAGATATCAAAGCAAGCCCAATAAAATAAAGGTGATAATGGACATGTCCCCCGGTACAGTGAAAGAAGTGCAGAGCCTAGGCTGACTAGTAGCGCTTGGACGCTTCTTCTCAAGACTTGCAGACAAGTCACTCCCATTTTACAAATTGCAAAGAAAAGTTAAAGGCAAGCAAGTGGGATGGACTAATGAATGTCAGACAGCCTTTGACGACATAAAAACTATTTGTCAAGCCCCCCATTACTCATATGGCCCACGCCTAGGCAAGAACTCTTGTCGTACTTCGTTGTCACAGCTGAAGTTGTCTATTCAGTACTTGTTGTAAATGTAGTGGACATTCAGCGTCCGGTATACTATGTAAGCCACATCTACCAAGGATCGTACTCTGAAATTGAGAAGGCGGTACTCTCTGTCGTTATAACAGCCCAAAAACTCTGCCATTATTTCCACTCACATCCCGTCTCTGTGATTACCAAAAAAATCCCCCAAGCAAGTCCTTAGGTGTAACGCCTCGGACCCTGCTCCCCGCAGTCCGAGACACAACCAGAATCTTTTCGTTCGAATGCATCTCAACACAGTAATAAAACGGAAATTTAAAAACTTTTTTATTGCCAAATGAAGTCATCACATCATTAATTACAAATATTATCTTGTTCTTGAACAAGAAATACAAATTACATCATCTATTACATTATCAATACAACATTAACATGTTCTCGAACAAGGAATATAATTACATAAACTTATTATAAAACAATTGCAAACACCACTGGTCCTCGCTACCTAGGATGGTAGTCAACTGGTTTTTCTGGAAGCTCCATTGAGCGGTTATGCCATCTCCCTGAGAAGTGTCATGTAGCTCGAGTCTTCTGCTGCGCGACACTGATTATTCTTCACCTATTCAAATGGTAGGTAAGTACACTGCTCCTCCACTTGGATGCCCTTCTCATCTTGAGTTTCCCCCGCATTCGTGATCTAGTTTCCAACACCTAATTGAGTGGGCACGTCAATACATACACTAACGCAATGCTGATAATAGCAGCGATCTCCAACTTGCACAAACACAATCAGTCTTGATGGAAAAGGAAACGTGCATCCTAATTATCTAGTGTCTGTATATGCCATGACTTGAAGTCTAATGCACAGTACAATATACAGAAAATGTATGCACTTAATCTAATGTTAGCCAGACTCTTGACATGCATGCATCCCATACTACATATGCTGGAGATCAAGCCGTCTTCTCTAGTTTCAGGGTTTCGAACCCTTGTCATGCAATGCATTCTACTATTGTACTCAACCTGTTCTTGATAGATACAACGTGGCTGGTGAATCCTATAGTTATTACTGCTAAATACAGTGGTGTCCCCATTTGCCACTAGTCCCCCAATCCAGCCTGGATCACACCAAATATCGTGACGATCTTATATATACACAACCGCATATCTATGGCGCCGAAGATCCATGGAACAATAGCCCCATAGTCCGTTCGTGTCCACTTAACATAAGAACATAACAGCCTTGAGGGTCTAATCCCCCTATCCGACAGGAACTCTCCCGTTCTTACCACGGCACTTCAGGAATTAACAAAGAGAGATACGACTCCTGTATCCGATCTTACATATACACAACCGCATATCTATGGCGCTGAAGATCCATGGAACAATAGCCCCATAGTCCGTTCGTGTCCACTTAACATAAGAACACAACAGCCTTGAGGGTCTAATCCCCCTATCCGACAGGAACTCTCCCGTTCTTACCACGGCACTTCAGGAATTAACAAAGAGAGATACGGCTCCTGTATCCCGTTGACAGGAAGAGACAACCCTGGTTATCACCACCTAGTGCTGGTCCTTAGAACAAGTCGAATTATAGGGAATCACCCCTAACATCTACTCGGTCTTTAAGCAAAAAGTAAAGAAACTTAGTTAAATAACAGTTTACTGAAAATACGTTTGTCACCCAAAATCAAGCATAGTGTTTTATCAAATAATTGATCCCTGACTGGTCTGTTAATTAATAACCCGATGAGTCGATACTCATCGGACGCCATACCCCTGTTGGTCCTTGACCAAATTTCCAGCCCGTGATCCTCAGTGAGCAGTACAACGGTGCCCCTAGGAAAGCCTTAAACCCTGCAATAGAGGTAAACATACATAAACATCAACACCTGACTTATTGACAGACCTAGGGTACTAATACACCAATCATAAAATAGTTTCTGTAATATCTAGGTCAGAAATGGATCTGACCTAATTAATTAACTCAAACACTGGCGACCCGATCCCATCATTCTCCACCACCTCTGACTTGGATCGCATCCAGTATCCCGGTCTGAGATCAATTATCCCTTGGGTAAGAGTTCGTCGGCACACGAGGGTTGATTATCCAGTTCTCGAGGCAGAAGAAATCAATTCTAGTCTTATGGATTGATCATCGTAGGGTAATACTTTACCCTAGATGCTCCAAACCACTCCTAAGAGTTGATAGTCGTAGGGTAATTTCTTACCCTAGACAATTCACCCACTCAACTCAAATCAAGAGCAATCATCACACACATTTAAACATACTCAAAACATGATAAAAATTAAATATTTGAAGTATAGCAATGCTACTATTCACAAATCTGCAACTTGGAGTAAGCAAAATAATCACTCCACTCATGTTGGCCTAGATCTGCCCTGATATTAGAAAAATCATAACTTCTAATCCACACATTGGAATTACATGAATTGATACTTTTTGGAAGGCTAAGAATGTCTACTTCAATTATTAAGTTGATCATTTTCTCAGATTTCAAACACAGTTCTAGAAATTCACAAGTTTAGTGCTATGCCAACAGAGTTTTCTCAAATTCTATATCAACTCATACATAACTCCTGAAATTAGAAAATTCATAACTTTCAAGATACAAATTAGAATTGCATCATCTTATCCATTCTGGAAAGCTAAGACTCTATACTACAAGTTTCTAGTTAACCATTCCTTCAGATTCATCCAATTAGATACTATAAAATCCCTATATTTTATCATATGTACACTTCTTCAATGCAATTGCTGCATCTTGCTAAAAACATAAAAACTCGCTCACTTATCCGAGTTACGCGATATTGGATTCTATAGAAAGCTGAGAGTGTCTACTACAACTTCCTAGTTGATCACATCCTCAAATTCATTCATTAAAATACTAGAAAACCCCTATTTCTCATCAGGTGTACACAGAAAATGAGTTACTCTACAAAGCAAGGTCTTTTTATTAGGACTGGTTCTGTTCCAAACTTAGTAAAATCATATCTTTTGTTATACAAACTGGAATTGCATGATTCTAAATGTTTTAGAAAATAAACTCTCTACTACAAATCTTTAGTTGATAATTCTTCCAGATTCTCAACACACAAATCCAGAATTTCAGAAATTCACTGACTAGTTAGAATCTGAACTGAACTGAACATGCATTAATCAAAAATTAATATCAATGCAACCATACCTCCAATTATTATGAAACTTAAGATTCATGAACTACACATATACAAGTTCATTATTCCCAAAAATTTCATCAAGATTCAAAATACTCAAGGAGTTATACCCTTTTGAAATTAGTACAAAATTAGTTCTGTTTTCAGACAGTGAGCCAAGTACTCTTTCACAAACAAATTTTAAAAGCCCACCAAATGTTGTCTGAAATTCTAAAATTTTAGATATATGAACTAAACATATAGGAGAGGCTACCATAAAAGTTTCATTGCAAGATTATACTTTGAAAAATAATTAAAATCATTTGAACATCAGGTTTCACCCAAAACAGAGCCAGTTTTGGCTCAGGGACCACTCGACCAAAAATGAAATTGTAGAAATACCAAATAAATTCTGAAAAATATGATATTAGAAAATAAGGTTTTTAACACATTTAAGAGTCTATACAAAAAGTTTGGACTAAAGATATCTTACCAATTCCAAGACATGAATTTTCAAACATCATTCTAATAACAGGATATAGCCAGTTTTTGTGTTGCTCACTATTTCGAAAAGAAACACTTTGTTGAGCTATCAAATGGACTCTAAAAATTTCGAAATAAATTGATTATACTCAAGATTCATAGTAGAGCATGATACAAAAATATTGATGCTAAATTCAAAGCCATTTAACCTCTCAACTACACATTAAGCACTACTAGCATACAAATTTATGTTTTGATATAATTTCCAAGCATACACACATGCTAACAAGCTATTATTAGCATTCTACACATCATCATCATAACAAAAAAAATAAATTTTATGTTTAGAAGAACACCCACCCAATGGAGCTTGATTGAACAATCTCCTAGCCTTCAAGAGCTCCTCCTTCCTCTTCCTCCTTAACTTGCTTCCTTGAGCAAAATCCTACAAAACAAAAGTAAGTAAAAACTAAAATACTTCTCTACTACTCTCTCACAATCTCTCTTTCTTCCTCTCACACTCTCTCTTTCTCTCTTTTTAAATTTTTTTTTTGACTAACCCAAAAGAAGAAGAAAGAAGAAGAATTCTCAAAATGAAGTTGGAATTGGAGAATGGAGGGCGGGGGGGGGGGGGGGGGGGGGGGGTGTAGGGTGAGGTGGAGGATTGTGATGGAGCGGGAGAAATGAATAGTTAGAATTGAGCCAACACAATATTAGAAACTTCATGTGCCTTCCAAGTGTCTCATGACAACTTCCTTCATGGCACAAATGTGACCATTTGATCTCATCAAGATGAAACCAAGATGATCAGGTGAGTTAGGGTGTAAGGTGGAGGGTTGTGATGGAGCGGGAGAAATGAATGGTTAGATTTGAGCCAACAAAATATTAGAAACTTCATGTGCCTTCCAAGTGACTCATGACAACTTCCTTCATGGCACAAATGGGACCATTTGATCTCATCAAGATGAAACCAAGATGATCAAGTGAGTTAGGGTGTGAGTCTTATACACTCCTACAAATTTATATATATAATTATATATACATACAAGTATACAAATCCAATTCAGTACTATCCAAATAAATATGTATACATACAAATATATAAAAATATATACATATACATATACATAAAATTATAAATGTACATATATATCATATACAATCTAATCAAAACACACACACACACACACACACACACACACACACACACACACACACACACATCTATATATATGTACAAGTACATCCTTATACAAATAAAAAAATATTTATTTGTTGAGTCTCAAAGATATATTTTATAAAAATTATTATTTCTCCCAAAATTGTCCTGTTAAAACAATCGGGACAAACCACACGTTAATTGAGAAGATATCCCGAATTTATCTTATCGGGTTTAGAAACACGTAGTATTTCTGAAAATTTATCAATTAAAATAGATAATCATAGAAAAATTTATAATCATGTGCAATACTTAAATGTGCACGGATTAATATGCAAAATAGCTATACGCTATTTTGCGGGGTATTACATTAGGAGCCACCAATCCACAGGCGAAATGGTAGCCTAATCAGTGGTCAATGAATATGCATCGTGTACAAACCTAGAAAGGTCATCAAAGCCCAAGTACTTACTGATTTCTTATCAAAGTGCATGTGCCGAGCAACAACTCGAGAGAAAACAAACCTTACTGTCACTGAACCAAAACGTATATGGATAGTCTTTGTAGATGAGTCAACTTGCAAAACAGGCATAATTATAGAAGGGACATACAATCTATTGGTGGAATCTGCTCTCAAGTTTGAATTCAAAGCAACATCCAAAACGAAGTAGAGTACAAAGTTTTAATCAGAAACATGGAAACTGCTCTGGTAGCTGGGGCCAGAAAGTTGAAACTACACAATGACTCTCAACTAGTCATCAAACAAATTCATTGGGAGTTCCAAGCGAAGGGTTCGAACATGTTGACCTACCTAACCATGGTCAAAATGCTAACCCAAAAGTCCGAGGAAGTCACATTCATCCTCATTTCAAGGTATGAAAACAGCAGGGCATATGCCGTATCGAGGTATTGAGGGAAATTCACGAAGGGCTGTGTGAGAACCACTGAGGAGGCAGATTTCTCACTAAGAAGGCATTAAGGCAGGGCTTCTATTGGCCCAATATGATGAAAGACTCTGTGGCACTCACTCAGAAGTGTGACAAGTGCTAGAAGTATAATCACCTAATACATAGCCCCGTTGGGAGCCTTTCTTCCCGTGGGGCATGGACACCTTAGGTCCGTTCACCACCAATATGAGGAAGAACAAGCATCTGTTAATAGCCACTGAGTATTTCACGATGTGGGAAGAAGCCGAAGCATACAAATCCATCAATGCCAAAACTGCTAAAAGGTTTAATTAGAAGAATTTGATCTGCAAGTTCGACCTGCCGAGAACCATCATCGCAAATCATGGGACCTATTTCGACATTGTGAAAGTCCAAACCTTTTGTACCGACCACAAGATCCAGCTCTGCTTCAGCTATGTCGCATATACGCAGGCAAATGGCCAAACAAAATCCACCAACAAAACCCTCTTGAACATGCTCCGCAAGAAACCTGGTCGCTCCAAGGGCATTTGGGATGAGTGTCTACCAGACATCTTGTTGGCATATAAAACCACCAACAAAGAGGTAACAAGCGAGAGTCCATTCACTTTAACATACGGAATGGAATCTGTTGTCCCGACAGACGTAGGGGTCATGACACACAGGGTCAGTCACTTTGAGCCAGAGAGCTCGGAAGAAGAGCTCCGATTTAGCCTCGACTTCCTGGATGAAGTCAGAAACAATGCAGCCAACAGACACTTGGCATGCCAGCAAAGAATTGCCAGACACTACAATTCCAATGTGCAATAGAGACCCCTTAAGGTAGGCGACTTAGCCTTAAGGAAGGCTAAATTAACCGAGCAAAATGATCCAGCTGGTAAGTTGTCTACCACATGGGAAGGTCTGTACAATATCAAGATGACAGTCACCCTGGGCATGTACCTGCTCACCAATATAATGGGGAAAGACATACCCCGCTCCTACCACATTAGCAACCTTCAAAAGTATTATGTGTAACTCATTGTAAGCGCAAAGCATAAGAACATTGATGACTGTATGAATGAAAATTGCAGCTTGTGGCATTCTCCTTAAATTCTCTTGTAAGCCACTTATGGCTATATCTTGCAAGATTAATGAAGAACGACGAATTCCTGCATCAAAACTTTACGTGGTAGACCTAAAGGTTGCTCGGACCCTAAAGTCTCGAGACTCTTAGTCCTCCATGTTAAGTGGTGAGACACGAAGTCCTTCACTCAAACCTAAAGGTCGCCCACACTCAAAGTGTTGAGATTCCTTGTCCTCCACGCTAAGTGTGAGACATGAAGTTCTTCACTCAAACCTAAAGGACGCTCGGACCATAAAGTGTCGAGACTCTTAGTCCTTAATGCTAACTGGTGAGACATGATGTCCTTCACTCAAACCTAAAGGTCACCTGGACCCTAAAGTGTTGAGACTCTTATTCCTCCATGCTAAGTGGTGGACACGAAGTCCTTCACTCAAAAATAAGGTCTTTCGGAACCTAAAGTGTCGAGACTCTTAGTCCTCCATGCTCAGTGACGAGACATGAAGTCCTTCACTCAAAAAACCAGAAACGGATGAAACGATTGCTATAGGGGAAAAACATAATAATAATAATAATAATAATAATAATAATAATAATAATAATAATAATAATAATAATAATAATAATAATAATAATAATTAGTACTTAAATAAAATAATATGATCCATCAGAGGGAATAACCGGTCTTACAAAATCATTCATAAAAAATGAAAAAATAAATAAACAAGTCATTCTTTTGCCTCCCCAAACGGCTTCCCCTATTCTGGCCATTCATCATTAGGGTCCTCTAGGTCCGAACTGTTGTCATCCTCCAGATCTTCTTTGGGAAGAATGTCGTAAGTTATCTTGTCCCAAGGGATACTTCAGTCTAGATAGTTACCATCGAAGGCAAACTTGATGGCCTTTTTGGTGGTGTCTTCAGAACGACATAGAGAGGTCTGAAGCTTTATTCAGGCCAAATAGAGATTGCACACCTTGTAATACCCTGGAGTTCGATTCCCTTAATAGGTGGTGTGCATATGTGGAATGCACAAAAGGTGTTTGATGAAATATCATCAAACACCTGAATGAAGGGGGCATGCACACAATGTATTCGATGAAATGCTTGAATGAAGTGTCATGAACACAAGGTGTTTGATGAAATGCTAGAATGAAAAGGTAGTAGGAAATTTAGTCTCACATAGGAGGTAAAATAGGATAATCATGTGCATATATTAGGTTGCCCATGATCCAAGAGCACCAATAAAGCTATAGCACTTTTGGTGAGGCAAATGCCCTGTGGTGGGGCCATGGTTAGACGATATATGCACGTGTTGAGCCGACCTAGGCTCGGGGCGCTACACACCTCACCCACCAACTTCTTATGGTCTGCCTCCAACTTCTCTCTGGCATCCTTTAGGGCTTCGTTCTCTGATTTCAACAACTCAATCTCCTTCTGGCCAGATTGCACCTGGCCAAACAGTCCGTGTTTCCTCGAAGGCTACCCTCGTAATCTCTTTTGTCGCTTGGTCATACTGCACCTGAATACCAAACTTCTTGAACTCCAACCGGGTGATTTGTGAATCGAGATGCTCTACCTTCAAAGAGGCAATCCTGAGCTCACTTAATTAGTTAGTCAGACCCTCATTGTAAACACCAGGGAGTGATTTTTCTGAATCCCTTGTCGGACTTTGTTGTTGTCTGCTAATGCAGCTCGCTAGGAGGACTCCATTTTCCTCAGCTCAGGATCATGGTCGAGCTGAATGCCCTCCACCTTCAAGGCCAACTCACACTTCATATGCGCAGCAATGACATAGACCTACATGGCAAAGGCACCAAATAGAAATGAATTATGAAACACTAATAGTAAAATCACAAAATAAAAAGTGATGACAGAAAATGTAATGGCCTTCATACAGAAAGAGGTCAGAGCCCCAAACAACACAGACGGCTTCGTTTAGTTCATGTTCGTGATATCCCTAGGTAAGGGTCACATTCTGAGCCATAATCTGAGCACAACCGGGATACAAAATGATGGATGAGCGAGAATCCACCCCGAGATCCACTACATATTCAAACCCTTGTAGAAAGGTGGCACGGGCTTGGAGCAATGATGTATATGGATCTTGATCTCTGACTCCACATCCCAACTACTGGGTTCAAGGTAGAGCCCACAAGATGAGGATGACAACTACCGGGAATCAAAAACCATGGGCTGCATAGCAGTAGCCTTTGAAGGCTAAACCCTAGTAACCGAGGACTTGTAAGTCTGCGAACCATCAATTTTCTTATCCTCATCTGCCTTAACATTCGCCTCCTTGCCACTATTACCATCCGAATCAATAGTGACGGCGGGAGTCTGGTGAGGAGTGGTCTAAGCAGACCCCTCAGCGAAAGACTCAACAACAAACGTAGGCTTGTCATACATATGAACCTTAGTTTTTTTTCAGACCATCGATGCCAGAAGGGCTTATAAGCTCCCTCCACACCTGAAGGGCTTTTCCCTGCTATGAAAAGCCTCTCTGCCAAGGTGTCTAAAATCGGGGGCACCTCAACATCCTGACCAACAAAAAAGTCTTGGTGATCGGAAGAAGGAGTCGAACCCTCAGGGAGCCCGTACTTAGCTTCATCAGCCTTTTTCTCCTCTGCACGCCTCCTTATTTTCTCATTTTTCTCTAGAATATATGCTGCATCGAACTATAAAGCCTCTATTGTTCTGCTGAGAGACATCCCTGGAAACAAAGATGAAAATTCCGTTCGGATGGCCAAAAAGACAAACCATAACACAAAGAGAAAATAACTTACTCTCAGACAACTTGTCGACCCGTAAGCCAGCGTAAACCAGCATAAACCAGAAAACATTAAGAAGTGAAAATAGAGACATGACGCTCAAACTCCCTCATATCCTGAAAGCGCTTAATGATAGCATCGAAATTCGGAATCTTTGGAGGTCTCTACGCACCCTTTGGAATCTCAGGGAACTAATCATCCCGAACCTCCATCCATCTCGTGAGAAAAGGCCGTAGACTCTCATCAGGGGAATGCACGAAGAAATACTTATCACTCCAGCATTTGTTGCTAGTGGGATTCCCCTCGATAAACTGTCTACCCTCTCGAGCAAACAACACAACCCACGCAGACTCCTCCTTGGAATCCTGCAACTTAAGGAAAAAAACAACATCGAAAAAAGTACGAACTATACTCCACCTGGTGGAACCTACACATGCCTTTAAAGGTGTAGATAGATGCCAAGCATTCAGGTTCAACTGTATGGGAGATAAGCCATAATGATCGAGGATGTCGACCATCATGCTAGATAGGAAACCTTAGACCGGACTCTAAAGAATAGAGATAGACACATATCCGGTGAGGGCCCATACTAATAGGTTTGTACTGATGCTCGAGTAGGTCATAGGCATAGGCGAGATCACTATTGGCATCATCCCAGGCGTGCAAGAAGTTAGACATAACTTTGGGGTGGCTATCGTTTATCTAACTCGGAAGTTTAGTTCCTATGGGCGATACCTCAACCTTATCACCCCACGGGCAGTGAAATTGGGAGATCTGGTATGTAGGAAGTGACGGCTTGGACCTCCCATCACCCTGACTTGAAGCTGACTCATCCATTAACCCTCTTACATACATGGATTTCACCATAGAAGAAATTAGTGGCGTCGGGCACAGATAGGTCAATTCAGAGTAATATAGGTCAGAACCCTATGCCAAAAAACTTTCAACAACGTAGAGTTAGGGACATGATCGCTTGACCCACTATCTAATCCCCCAGAAAGCCTAAATCAGTATTCGAACTCCTCTAACTTCTCCCTAAGAAGGGAGGGAGAGCCTGAATCCTGAAATCTAGAACAATTGGGAGATGACTCGGAATGCGAAATCACAAACAAGAATGAAACCAAATTATAGAAAATGAAAAGATCAAAGACAAAGGAAAACACACCTAACAAAGACAGAAGGCAATGAAAAATTGAAGAAAAAGCGCCCGAACTCGCAACTAGGATGAGCGATCGGCCAATTGTTCTTGGGGGCAAGTAGTGGAAAAAGAAAGTAAATACTACCAACTACAACCCATTTATAGAAGGGAAGAAGGGGAAAAATCAAATTGTCGGCGGGAATCGAGTAGTCATTTTCAAACCAATGTGACGTTCTAGGTGACATGCCAATCGATGCGTGACACGTTTAAAGCATCATAATGACACAGAAGATGAAGGGATGCCACAAGCACCACGTGTAAAGTGTATTGATGGCCTGCAAAAGTCGAAAAGACATCATGCATGTGAAGCACACGTTACAGCGACAGCTGTAATGAGGATAGAGAAACGCCACATGAGAAGGAGTGGGAGACAAGAAATCATCTGAGAGTCAAGGGGCATCAGACATATGTGTCCAGAGAAGTAACACGAGAAGATATAAGCAAACATCGCGAACAAGGTGATAGAACGACATAAGACACGACTATGTACTCCACTGTCTGAACTATAATTTAGATCGAACCCTGAAGCAGGGGCAATGTTACGAAGTGGCATATTTTTCCATAAGCCCTCCGTATACACCACTTAAGGCCCATGCTAACCAAGGCCCAATTAGAATAGTCTTGGGGACCAAGGCAAGGCTTTGGGACCACCTCCTCACTCTTTATACATAGCACCATCTGAGCGTGCCACGTGTCGTACATCTACAGTAACACCATAAATACTTATATTTCTTCCTACTTATTCTGACTTAGACATAAGAGGGCAATAGGTCAGACCACCGACCTCTTCCCTAACATGTATTGTCTTTGATTGTGTTAAATAGCTCAGGAAGACACCCCAATTTACCCATCCACCCAAAAGCCTCATGCACGCACTTCCCATATTGGAGATCATCCAAACAATTAGCATAGTTCATGTAATAGAAGTTCAATGTGCCACTATGGTAATTGTTGAACAATAAGACCAAATCACCTTCACTGAACTCTTAAATCATAACCTATCTCTTAAAAAGGTCAATATAACAAAGGGTCAATATCCAACGACAAATATCTTTTAATTAAATTATGTCTACTGAGTAAGGAGATTTTGGCCAACACAAACTTCATTTTCGTAGAAAGAGTAATTGCTTAACTAAGAGAGGACTAAAAAAAGTTCATGAATAAATAGAGAATATTAATTAGTTAAGGAAAACGACATAACATCAGTATGTTTAATAAAGACGAGGCATAAACTAAGCTTCCGTGGCATGACCAATAACAAAGAAGGGTTGTCTGGCTAGACCAATAACCGAGATATAGAGGGAGAGGGAGAGAGAGAGAGAGAGAGAGAGGACCGGGCATTAGGGAGGAGGCCTCCTCCTCCTCCTCCATCCCCCCATCCCCCATCCCCTGCCACCCCCACTGTCGGTGTGGTGGTTCAATCATAGGTGTCGTTGTAAGGGGTGGCCTCCTCATTTTGGGGATTTCTTCAGTGCCCACTAGATGGGGCACGACTGTTGGTCAATGTGGGAGTGTTGGGTTCTCCGACATCGATTAGTGTTGTTCTCTTGCAGAGTGATCGCTTCTGAGTTCGCCGAATATGTGAGTGGGGGCTTCTAGATTGTTCCCCTGCCATCAAAATGGATGGATGTATATTCTGGATTGGCCATGATGTGGTTAGTAGTGGTCGGTGGAGCAGCTTTCGGGCGGTGGTGTGGGTGGAGATTTTGAGACGGGGTGGGTGGAGATTTTGAGAGGGGGTAGTGAGGGTAGGTGGAGACTGTAAGGCAGTGGTGTGGGTGGAGATTCTGAGAGGAAGTAGGTGGATAGCTTGAGAGGGAACAGTGAGGGTATGGGAGATTTTGATAAGGGATTTTTTTTTATTTTTGAAATTTGAATTTTCTATTTGAATTTTGAATTTCAAATTTGAGTTGTGTGAGCTTTGATATGAGTTTGTGGGCTGTGGGATGGGGGCCTTTGATGTGGACTCTTTTCATTTTGCTCAAAATGCGGGCTGTTGATGAATTTGGGGTTTCATTTTGAGTTACCTATGTTTGGTGAATGTGCAAATCCGCACCGGTGTAGTTGATGTTTTTGTCGTCGTCATTTGGTTGTTGTGCAAGTCATCAATATGATGGTGGTGTACGAGCTGTTGCTGATGTGATAGATGTGCAAGTTGACACTGTTGTGGCTGAGGCATGAGTCATCGCTAGTTTGGGAGTTGAAGCATGTTATTGCTGTGGTGAGAAAGGTGTGAGCCATTGCTGGTTTGGTGATGACCAAGCCGTTGCAGAGTTGGCGTTCGGGCTACTCATCATCGAAGTGGCAAACGAGGACACTACCATCGTCGGGGTGAACATGCTTATTGTTCCGGGATAGAGAAGGGGCAAGTCATCATAAGAGTATTGAATTGGCAAGTCGTCTCCGGTGTATTGTCATGGCAAGGCGATGCCGAATGGGGTCGGGGATTCGTCGTTGGAGTGGTGGTCGGGTAAGTCGTCGCTATGAGGTGAAATGGCAAGTCGTCACTATAATGAATGTTCGATGAGTCGTCATTTGGTTGATGGATATGGACTTAGGTTGCGCGGCATATGAGGATTCGGAAAACAGACTGCATGTTCTTCTTTCTGCAATTTTTTCTTGGGAAAGAACAAGTTAATGTTGTAGTCTTTGGTGTATATTGATATTTTCCGATGTTCCTTTTTCTAGGAACATTTATTTGTAAATTATTTGTTCAACTTTGTTTCGTTAATACATTATTAATGAAACAGTGACACGGTCACCTTTGTTCTCAAAGAATGGTTGTTTGCGCATAAGTCACTCAACATTTTTGAAAGTGCGGATTACTCACTCATAAATTACTATTTGTATATACTTTACCAACAAACTTTACTATTTGCATATACATCACTAATAAAATGGGATTATTTGGCAATAGTCGGTATTTTCCATTAAAACAAATAGAAACTCTTTTTTTTTTAGCGCAATCACACTATGTTTACTATGTTATCCCTCTATTCCTTCCTCTTCACCACCCACAACAATTATTTTTTCCTTCTTCAATTATGAAATCCTAATTAGGGAGTCATAAATAAAGAAGCTAATTGTTGCTGTTGATAAAGGGAAAAAAAAGGAGTACAATGGTAAAAATAATACAAGGGTGTCAAAAAAATTGAGATACTTTCCTTGTAGGGATAGAAAATAACCAAAGGGGACCATAAGCCCACTTTGTTAGTGGCCTATATGCAAATAGAATATGTGAGTGATATGGCTAAAATTGGGGTTAAATCGGGACCGTCCAGATCGAGCACGAATCTTGAAGCACGGGGGTAAAAAGGTAATTTCACATACAGATGGATCCAAAACGGGTATTGGGTCTCCACCTCACGAAACCAACCGCCCGCGAATAGATCCACTCCAACTGGGCGCGGGCTCCGACCCGATACAAGCCCGGTCCACCAAGGGAGAATCAGGCCACTGATTTGATTAGATCAAATCAATAAGCTTGATTTGCTCTTACCGGGGAATCAAGGCCTACTTTCCTAAAACAGAATAGGAGAATTTTGCTCCTAACTGTTAGGCAGGAAATCAGGCCCCAAATCATTCCAAAGGCGACTATAAATACAGCCCCTCTACCACCAAGACCAGGTTAATCACTTTTTCACCACTTGAGCTCTTTCTTAATCTTTTACTGATTACTGACAAGAGCGTCGGAGGGTGCGTCGCCGGAATCAACCCCGGTGTCTCGCACTTCCCTGCAGGTTGCGGCGGGAGCAAGAAGGCCGAGTCAGCTGTTCAGGTTTTCCTCGGATCCACAAATTCTATCTGTTTACCCCCACACCAAAATCAGCGGTAACAGATTGGCGCCGTCTGTGGGAAAACCACACGAACAGTCTCAGCCCATTCTCCGTTGACATCAGCAGCCATGCCGCCGAAGAAGAACAGATCCAGAGGGTCGAACCGTGGGGGCAACCCCACCGACCCGGCGAATGAAGCTCCGGTCAATCCTACCCTTCAGTCCAACCTCCCTCCGCTGACCCAGCAGGTCCCACCTCCTCCTCCTCCTCAGCAGCAGCCCAACAACGGTCCGTCCGGTCACAACGGTCGGAAGGAGAAGCAGCCTGTCAATTCGGGCCACGTCTCGGTCCACAATGGGTCATCGGATTCGATGGCCTCTCATCACCCCGACCTCCGCATCACACTCCAAAACCGCCACAAGGACGACGACCTCCGCACCCATCTTGACGAGAGGCGGGCCCGAGAGGGAGCCTCCCGCCAGCGTCGGGGTGAGCGGTCGCCACGTCGTCGGGACGGCAGAAGGTCCCCGGAACGCAGAGGCCGAGCGACGTCCCCTGAGCGCCGAAGGAGGAGGTCCCGGTCCCCCAGGGATCGGCGCCATCCGAGGGACCGAGATATGCCCATCAGCCGAGCCGAGTTCCTCCAGTTTCAAGAAACCGTTCTGCAGGCCCTCAATCTCCGACAGAGCGGCCAGAACGCTCAGAGGGTTCCGACGCCGCCCAGGGATCCCAGTCCCCGGCGCCGAACCCGGAGTCCTTCCCCGGCTCCCAGCCGACAGCAACGGCAACAGAGTCCTCGGCGCTCCCAGGAGTACCGGCGCCGCAGTCCACACTCCCCTTCCTACGAAGAGGAGTCCGGAGGGTCGTACGACTACCAGCGGAGGGACGACGCCCTCATCCGCCGTATCCATGAGGTGGAGAGGCGCATCGGCCGCATGGACAGGGAGGAAGAGTCCCGAGCCGGAACCTTCCGTCCTAGCCGACCCCCCTTCTCTCGGTCGATCATGGAGGCCCATATACCGAGGAACTTCAAACCGCCACAGTTTGAAACATACTCTGGGGAGTCCGACCCAGTCGACCACGTCGAGAGCTTCAAGACCCTGATGCTGATCCATCAAGCTTCCGACGCAGTGCTCTGCAGGACCTTCCCTGCCACCCTCCGGGGGTCGGCTCGGGAATGGTATTCTAGGCTCGCTCCCTCGTCCATCTTCTCATTCGAACAGTTTGAGACACTGTTCATTACTCACTTCGTGAGTAGCCGACGAGCCGAGAAGACGAGTCTTTCCTTGCTGAACCTGCGGCAGGAGAGGCAAGAAAAGTTACGGGACTATGTGAAAAGATTTACCGCGGAAGTCAGGTCAATTGCTTCCTTAGACCAGTCCGTGGCTACCGAGGCGTTCCAGTCGAACGTCCTTAACGCCAACCTCCGGTCATCCCTGGCCAAGAAGCCCCCGCATGACTTCGCCGACCTCCTCCTGAGGTGCGAGAAGTACATCCGGGCGGAGGAGGCCGAAGCCCTTTCGAGCTTCGGAGGCACCGCCGCGGGGACAAAGAGGAAGGCGACGGGAGAAGAAGGGTCCAAGAAAGCTCAGAAGGACACGGGCGGTCAGCGCCGCCCTCCCCCCAGGTTCGAGAAGTTCACTCCCCTCACCACTAATGTCTCTACTATCCTCATGGAGGTAGAGAAGGAGGGAATCATCCCTCCGGCCCTAAGGATGCACACTCAGGCGAAGAGGAGGAACAAAGATAAATGGTGTCGGTACCACCGAGACCATGGGCACGACACAAATGACTGCCGAGCTCTGAGAGACGAGATCGAAGCACTCATTCGGAGGGGGCAGTTGGCCAAGTTCGTGAAAGGTAACGATCGAACAGATCGGAGCTCACCTCCCCCTCGGGGGGCTAACAAGCGCTCCGAGCGGCGCGAGGAGACACCCGAGTTCGAAGAAGAACGAGTTTTGCACCTGATCCACGGAGGCCCGATGGGGGGCTCCTCTAATTCCTCCCGAAAAGCCTTCGTCCGGGAAGTCAACTCAGTCCACAGTGCCCCTCCACCGAAGGGTCTCGGCGTCCCTGTGTCTTTCTCCGATGCCGACCTTGAAGGAGTCCGAACCCCCCATTGCGATGCCCTCGTCATCGACCTCCGCATGGCCAATTTCAAGGTCCAGAGGATTTTGGTGGACAATGGGAGTTCGGTGAACATCCTATTCCTCTCGGCCTTTCAAGGTCTGCAGCTGTCCCGGGACCGTCTTAAGCCGGTCGGCTATACTCTCCACGGGTTCACGGGGGTCCCGGTAACCGTCGAAGGGGTGATAACCCTAGACGTTACTGCGGGAAGCACCCCTACTACCCGGACCGAGCCGATGGACTTCATGGTCGTCGACGTCCCGGCAGCATACAATGTCATCCTAGGCCGTCCCGGCCTAGCCGCTCTTGAGGCTGTCCCCTCGGCATACCACTTGAAGATGAAGTTCCCCACCTGTTCGGGGGTAGGGGAAGTCAGGGGAAGCCAGGAAACAGCTCGGAAGTGCTACATGACTTCCACCGGGGGACCAGTGCTCTCGCTCGAGACACTCGAGATCCCCGAGCCGAAGGCTCGCCCAACGTCCGAGCCAGCGGACGAGTTAGAAGAAGTACTCTTCTCCGACGAGGATCCGAGCCGAAAATTCCTCGTCAGCAAGTCCTTGCCAACCGTGCTGTTCTCCGACTTGGTGAGGTGCATCCGGGGTAACCGCGACCTGTTTGCCTGGTCGGCCGCGGATATGCCCGGCATCTCCGAAGACTTGCTCGTCCACCGCCTAAGCGTCGAACCGGGGTGCAAACCGGTTCAGCAGAAGAGGCGAAAGTTCGCTCCCGAGCGACAGCAGGCAATCAAGGAGGAAGTGGATAAGCTGCTGAAGGCCAAGTTCATCCAGGAAGTGAATTATCCCGAGTGGCTGTCGAATGTTGTAATGGTCAAGAAGTCCAATGGCTCATGGAGGATATGCATCGACTTCACCGACCTCAACAAAGCGTGTCCGAAGGATCCCTTCCCTCTTCCGAACATCGACACACTCATCGACGCCACCTCGGGCCATGAGCTCCTCAGCTTCATGGATGCCTTCTCGGGGTATAATCAAATCCGGATGTTTCCTCCGGACATCCCGAAGACCTCCTTCGTCACCGACCAAGGCCTCTACTGCTACCGAGTAATGCCGTTCGGGTTGAAGAACACAGGCGCCACCTACCAGCGCCTCGTCAACAAGGTCTTTCAGCATCAGATCGGCCGAAACATGGAGGTGTACGTTGATGACATGCTCGTCAAGAGCATCCGCGGCACCGACCATGTAGCCGACCTCCAGGAGGCTTTCGGTGTGTTGAGGAAGTACAACATGCGGCTAAACCCGAACAAGTGTGCGTTCGGAGTCTCCTCTGGCAAGTTCCTCGGTTTCATGGTAAGCCAGCGAGGAATTGAAGCCAACCCCGAAAAGATTAAAACCATATTAGACATGGCCCCGCCTCGGAACGTCAAAGAGGTGCAAAAGCTCACCGGTCGGCTCGCAGCCATCGGTCGGTTCCTCTCCAAGTCAGGGGAGAAGTGCCTCCCCTTCTTCAAAGCACTCCGGGGTGCTAAAGGATTTGAATGGGGCCCGGCACAGCAAGAATCGTTCGACCAGCTGAAAGCCTATCTGGTGAACCCCCCTCTGCTCAGTAAGCCAATCCCGAGCGAGCCTCTCTTCATCTACTTGGCCGCTTCCGAGCAGACCATGAGCGCTGTCTTGGTAAGAGAAGAAGACCGGACCCAAAGGCCCATTTACTACGTGAGCAAGGTGCTTCGGGATGCCGAGCTCCGCTATCCGAGGATAGAGAAGATAGCCTACGCCCTGGTCATGGCAGCAAGAAAACTTCGGCCCTACTTCCAGTCTCACTCGGTCGTCGTCCTCACCGATCAACCCCTCAAGCAAGTCCTCCACAAGCCCGAAACCTCAGGCCGGCTGATGAAGTGGTCCATAGAGCTGAGTCAGCACGACATCTCCTATCAGCCTCGGACGGCAATTAAGGCACAGGCTCTCGCCGACTTCATTGTAGAGTCAACCATCCCTGAGGTCGGCCACGTTCCGAATGGGCCCCCCATTTGGACAGTCTTTGTAGACGGATCCTCTTGCAGTGAAGGAAGTGGCGCCGGCATTATCCTGAATGGCCCTGACAGCTTCGTCCTGCAGTACGCGATCCGCATGAACTTCAAGGCCTCGAACAACGAGGCGGAGTATGAGGCTCTCATAGCTGGCCTCGGACTCGCACGAAGTGCTGGGGCGCAGCGCCTTCGGATTCACAGTGACTCCCAACTAGTCGTGAACCAGGTCTTGGGCGAATATGAGGCCAGGGACGAGCGAATGGCGAAGTACCTCGCCAAGGTCCGGGACCGCATGGGCCGGTTCGAAGAAGCCATCATCCAACGGGTCCCCCGGGAGGAGAACTCTCAAGCTGATGCCCTCTCCAAGTTGGCCTCGTCTTCTCTGCAAGGTCTCGAACAGACCGTACTGATTGAAGTCCTCTCTAAACCGAGCATCGAAGACGAGACACCTCGCTCGGTGGAGTCATTGCCGGTCACGCTGCAGGACAATTGGATGAAGCCACTGGTAGAATTCTTAAGGGATGGAGTTCTGCCCTCAGATCCCAAAGAAGCACGCCGAGTCAGAACCCGGGCCGAGCGATATGTCTTGATCGAGGGCATTTTATACAAGCGCTCCTTCTCCCAAATAGATGGCCGACCTTACCTAAGGTGCCTCCCCCCGGATCAGGCCGAATATGCCCTACAGAAGCTTCATGAAGGCATCGGAGGGGCACACTCCGGATTCAGGTCTTTGGCCCGGAAAGCTTTGAACTATGGGTACTTCTGGCCGACCCTTCTTCGGGATGCCGAGCGACATGTTCGGCAGTGCAGCTCCTGCCAGAGACACTCCAGCATCCGACGTCTCCCTCAGGCCAACCTCACCTCCCTATCGAGCCCTATCCCCTTCGCGATGTGGGGAATGGACTTACTAGGACCTTTCCCACCGGCTCCGGGCCAGCTCAAGTTTTTAGTCGTAGCCATCGACTACTTCTCGAAGTGGGTCGAGGCCGAGCCCCTCGCCACTATAACTGAGAACAAAGTGGTGCAGTTCTTCTGGAAGAGCATCATATGCAGATTCGGCGTCCCCCGCGTCCTCGTGACGGACAACGGGACTCAGTTCACTGGCACAGCATTCCGAGCCCTATGCGACGACCTCGTCATTCAACAGCGCTTCTCGTCCGTCTCACACCCTCAGTCGAACGGGCAGGCCGAGAACACTAATAAGCAGATCCTCGCAGGAATCAAGAAGAGGTTGAACAAGTGCTCCAAAGGATTGTGGGTCGACCAACTCCCTAATGTGTTGTGGAACTACCGCACAAGCAAGCGGACGCCCACCGGAGAGTCCCCTTTCAGCCTTACCTATGGGGCCGAGGCCGTGATACCCCTCGAGGTCGGAATTCCTTCCCCTCGGCTCATAGCCTATGACGAAGCGCAGAACGCCAGGGATCTCAGAGGAAACTTGGACCTAATAGATGAGCTCAGGGAAAGGGCATCGATTCGGCAACAGAATTACAGAAGGAGGATCGAGCTAGCATACAACAAGAAGGTCCGACCCGCCAACCTTGAGCAAGGAGATTTGGTGTTGAGAAAGCTAGCTATATCCCTCCCCAGTCAGAGGAGCAAGCTAGCTCCGAATTGGGAAGGACCGTACCGGGTCACAAAAGTTGTTCGGCCTGGAGCGTACCGACTTGAAGACATGAATGGGAAAGAGCTCCGAGGACCTGGAATGCCGACCACCTCCTGAAATACCAAGAGAGCGCTCCGGCGCCTCTCTAAGTAATCCGAGGTGTCGAACCATTCCTCTCCTCTAACTTGTAACCTGTCCCATGAATTGTACTATGTAAAACGGTTCGCCGTCAAATATCAATAAAGAAAAGTTCTATTATATTTGTGAATTTGCATGTTTATCTCCCCTCTTGTTTAACCAATGGTTCGGAGTCCAACACTCGGCTCGACTTTACCTCCTCGGCTCGTCTCCGGACGAACCAGGGGTAGATCGCCGTTCGGAATTGCTCCTACAGCCGTGTTGAACTATACCGATGGTTCGGAGTCCAACACTCGGCTCGACTTTACCTCCTCGGCTCGTCTCCGGACGAACCAGGGGTAGATCGTCATTCGGAATTGCTCCTACAGCCGTTGAACTATACCGATGGTTCGGAGTCCAACACTCGGCTCGACTTTACCTCCTCGGCTCGTCTCCGGACGAACCAGGGGTAGATCGCCGTTCGGAATTGCTCCTACAGCCGTTGAACTATACCGATGGTTCGGAGTCCAACACTCGGCTCGACTTTACCTTCTCGGTTCGTCTCCGGACGAACCAGGGGTAGATCGCCGTTCGGAATTGCTCCTACAGCCGTTGAACTATACCGATGGTTCGGAGTCCAACACTCGGCTCGACTTTACCTCCTCGGCTCGTCTCCGGACGAACCAGGGGTAGATCGCCGTTCGGAATTGCTCCTACAGCCGTTGAACTATACCGATGGTTCGGAGTCCAACACTCGGCTCGACTTTACCTTCTCGGTTCGTCTCCGGACGAACCAGGGGTAGATCACCGTTCGGAATTGCTCCTACAGCCGTTGAACTACACCGATGTTTCCGAGTCCAACACTCGGCTCGACTTTACCTCCTCGGTTCGTCCCCGGACGAACCAAGGGTAGATCGCCGTTCGGAATTGCTCCTACACCCGTCGAACTCCAGCGATGGTCCCGGGGTCCAACACTTGGTCCCTAACCCATCCAAAACTACTCCGGTAGGTCAATGCCGGACCTTCGTCCGGACACAAAAGACCGAAGACTCACAAACTCGGTCGGCTTCCGAGCAAGTGGCTTCCCGAGCGTGTAAATGGGGAAAATGCACTTTCCCCTCAACTTTCGTACGTGATCTCGATCAGACGACTCAGATCAAGCCACCAGCACAAAACGACAAGATAGTGTTTTCTTGGGAGCTGCGCCGCCTCGAGATTCGCGCCTACGTTCGACGGCTCAGATCTCGCCACCTGCTCTAAGCGACAAAATAACACTTTTTTGGGTACAGAGCCTTGCCGTACCGTGTCAGATCTACTAAATGACAAAGAGCCGCACCCCCGGAGGTCCATTCGACTAAACAGACGCGCTCGGCTCAAAGAACTCGGCACGACCGATACGATTACAAGCAAGAACAAACATACAAAGCCACGAAAGGGAATTTTATTAATTGTCGGTGCATAATACAAAACATTCCATTACAAAGTGTCGGCGAACAAAACACACAATGCCCGACCCACTACACTTGTCTCTCATACAAAAACATCCTCACTAAACTGTTCGTCCTCCTCGGCTGACGACTCCTCCTTCTCCCCCCGGAGCCTCGCCATCACGCCACGCAGATGCCCCATCTCTGAGAGCAGGTCATCCCGCTCGGAGACGATCCTCGACTGAATGTGCCGAATGCTTTTGACCCGAAGAGCGTTGCTGAACGCGGTCTGCGAGTCTTCATCCTCCCCTGCGAGGCTCAGCTCGACTATCTTGTTCTCCAAGCGTTGGATCTCGGATTCCCGGAGACTGAGGATCAACGAAAGGTGGTCCCACTCACTCTCGGCTCGGCGTAACTTCATATCGGCGCTCCTAGGGCTCAGAACCACTGTTCCAGAGGTGGCCTCGGATTCAGAGCCATCATTCGAACGCTCGGAGTCCGAGCCATGGATCGTCACAACGAGCTGAAAAGAAGAGAAAACGAATAACACAGTTTCAATACACTGCCGGAGTCTAACACTTGGGAATTTTTTAGAACTATTTGCATTCAGACATGATAGTGTTACAGACGATCGGTCGACCCTACAGCTAAGTTGTTACAACAATCAGCAAAAATAGAAAGAACGACAGAATCAGAGCCTCTTCGGAAGGGGAATGCTTCGGTTCAGGGAAACACGAGGACGGCGAGGCCTGCCCTCCGAACCCGTCCCTAAACCAACGAAGCGCGAACCCCCTTCACTGCTAGCTCTAACGGCGACCCCGGCCGAAGCCCCGCTCGACGAGGCGGCCGCACTGCTCTGAGCGTCGGCTGGACTCCGCCTGGTCAACGGCGAGCGCATCGCAAGTTCATGAAATGTAATCCCCCTCTCGCTTTCTTCGCGAGTGCACGAAGTGCTGCGAACGTTAGCCCTGACCGGCGCCGGCTTGAGCGACGCGATCTCTTCCTCCAGTTCGATAATCCTATCCCTCAAGATGTCGTCCTTCGCCAACTTCTTCGGTCGCGGAGCCGACAACGAGCCCGAGGCATTGGCGTTATCAGTCGCGAGCCGTCGGTAATGGGTGACTTCAATCCCCCTATCTATTGTGATCCTTCTGAGCCTGTCGACTTTGGCCGATAGCCTCTTGCGCTCGGTCGACACTTTCTCCAGTTCGGAAGCCAGCTTCTCCCTCTCCGCCGAACGTTCTTTTTCCGCTAGCTCCAAGTATTGAACCTCGGCCAAAAGGTCGTCATTCTTCTGCTCGGCGGCGGTAAGCTCTCTACGGAGGTTCTCAACTTCGCCTTCGGGATGGGGGGCTGAAGGGCGCTTCCGGTACTGGTACAGCTCACGACCATACCTCCGCAGAGCCGCCTTCGTATCCTCCAGCCTGCCGAGCAGGAGATATCGCTTATACCGGCTCTGAGAGAGCTCGTCCTTCGTTTTCACCAGCTCCTGCCGAAGGTAGTCGGTCTCCGTGATCGGACCGAATCTCACCTGAAATGCAGAGATAAATCCTAGGCCCAACACTTGGAGAAAGTTACGCCAAAACAAACACTAGGTCCGAGACTCAACACTTGGGCAAATTTTGGCCAAACAAAACATTTTTTTTTCATTCAAAAATCGAGGAGTTCTACAACAGCGGTGGCCAGTCCGCAGTTAGGCTTACAAAAACAAAAAAAAAAGGGAGAAAAGAAGACAACCGAGTCAGGGGTCGACCTTTTTGTCGTTCGGGTTCGTCGACCCCTCGGCCTTGTCCTTGCCCTCGCCTCCGCCACCTCCTTCGCTCCAGCTCTCCTCCTCCTCGGAGTCGTCCTCCTTCTCCTCCTCGGACGCGGCCTTCCACGGGTCCTCGACGGGTTCTGTCTCCCCCTCGGGGCCGATCAACTCCTCGGGGACAACCTCCTCCCCTTCTACGAGGTCATAGAAGTTGTAGGTGGACGTGTCGAAGCCCGGGTTCTTGGCGACCACATGTTGCAAGGCACGGCCGTAGGCGTCCAGCATGTTCTGGGTCATGTGCATCGCGGCCTCCTCCTGCACGGCTTTCTTCACCCTCTTCACCTTCCTGAGGTGTTTGGCCTTGATCTTCTCGGCCCTCTTCCGAGCATCCTCCGCCTCCGACCGAGCCTTGGCCAACTCCTTCCTCAGGTCGGCAGCCTCCTTCACCGACGCCTCAAGCTTGGCCGCCGAATCCTTCAGCCTGGAGACCTCCTTCTCCGAGGCCTCGAGCTTGGCCGCTGCATCCTTTGACAGCTGAACAGCATCGGCCAGCTGCTTCTCCAGCCCCTCCACTTCGGCGGCCCTCTTCGTCGAAAGAAGCAACTCGGAATCGAGCCGCTTCGCGACCTTGACGCGCTCCGTCCTCTCCTTCTCCTTCTCCTGATCCTTCCTCGCCATCTCCTCGAGCAGGGAATTGAAGTGGCAGATGATCTGAAAGAGAGCGACAGAGTTACAATCCGGATCCAAATACTTAGAAAATTTTCTAAGGAAGAAATTCAGACGAAGAAGAAATCAGCCTACTTACCGACATGGAATCCCGGGCGATCTGCATCACGGCATCCCCTGCCATCCCGGCCTTCAGGGTCGCTCGATCCTTCGGGGTCGGCAGATGCTTTATCGCCTCCATGCAGATGTTCCCGTCGCCTAGGAAACCATCGGCATTCATCACCTGCCAGTCGGGGACGAAGATCTGCTTGTGACGCTCGGTTAAGATCTTCTCCGCCTCGGCAGTGAGGGGCGGAACCGGCATGGACAGCGCATCCTTCACCCCGAACACGCCGCTCGACGAGCCCGGAGCGTCCTTCCCCGGGGTCGGCGCAGGTGCATCCGAGGCAGGGGGATCGGAGATATTGACCTCCCCCTACTCGGGGACCACGACCTTCGTCGGAGAGACGAGGACCTCGATCTCCCCCTCCTTGAGGACCGCGACCTTCGGCTGCTCGGCGGTCTTCGCGACCGAAGGCTTCTTCGCTGGCCGGCTCTCCTGAGTCTCCGCCGCCGACCTCTTCTTCTTCTCCTGCTCTGCCCGGCCCTTCGCCACCAGAGCCTTGTAATCAAGCTTCATTGTCTCTGCAAAAGCCGGAGGAAAAAACTTAGAAAAATTTTCATAAACTTTAAACAAGGAGTATAAATACCAGAAGCATACGAGGGTCGATCGGACTGAGACCCCCACGGAACAGATGCTCCTCCGTAATATCCTTCCAGCTTAGCGCTGGCAGGGCGAGAAGCTTCCTCTGGACCTCAGCCTCCTCAGCATTCAGCGGGACGTCCTTCTTTGTACGCTTAGGCAGGCCGTCCGTCGCCCAAGCTATCGGTATCACCCACGGCGTCAGATTTCGGACGAGGAAGTATTTATCCTTCCAATGTTTGATCGAGTCCGGGTTCTCGATCAACTTAACTCCCGTCCGAGGAGAAAGGAAAAACCTCTGTTCATGACGCCTCGGCTGGCAGGGTTTGAAAAGACTCCGAAAGAGGAACATAGTCGGCTTGGCGTCGACCTCTTGACATCGGAGGAGAAACGCCACGACATGCCTCCAAGTGTTCGGCATCAGTTGGGCAGGACTCAGACCGTACCAGACCAAGACTTCGACCACGAACGGGTGTAGGGGAAACCGGAGCCCGGCGATGAGGGAATCGACCGGGAAGACGCATATGTCCGGCGAGGACTTTGTGTTGGCTCGGAACCCCGGCCCAGGAAGAAGCAGCGCGTACTCGAGCGGGATCCGAAAACCCTCTCGGATCGTGCGGAGATCGGCCTCGGTGAGAGTCGAGATCCTGTGGTCGACCTCGGACAGCTCCCTAGGCTCATTCTCCTCCACCAGTTTTGCCGTACCTTGAGTGACCCTCTCCAAGTCATCCTCGGCGTAATCCCGGACACCTCCCACGGTCGATACGGCGATGAGTTGCCGACCGAACGCCCCCGCTCTCTTCGGCGTTTCCACTATTGTGATCACGGCTTTACCCTTTCGGGACTCCGCTGCGACCTCCTCGGGCACTTCGGCCACTTCACCCTCTTTATCCGGACGAACAACCTCCTGCTCGCTCGGCTCCATTACTCCTTCCCTTTATCCCCTCGGCCAATGGCTTGCTCCGAGGCGGGGGTCTCAGCCGAAATCTTAACCATGTTTTCTTAAAAAGAGAAGGGAAAGAAACTGACCTCGAAGTGACAGGTACGGTCGGAAAGTTCACCGGAGCTAAGAACGCTGCCGCGACAGCTAGCAAGGCCACCCAGGGAGGTAAAAACTGCGAAGCAAAGTAAAAACGGAAGAAAGAGAGTAAAAGTGAAAAGTGAAGACTTGGTCTTGGGGGGGGGGGGGTGAAGATTTATAGTAAAATTGGAACGTCCCTTGGACTTCCAATGAAACTTCGCGACTTTTGGGCTACTCTCGAAACGTCACGAAGGCCCATCACCGCTACTCCTCTCACCAAGTCAACCGCTCGGCCCCGAAGGATCCAAATCCGACCTACGAGCAATCCGAGCAGGCCGACAGCAGGGTCCGGTCGGAATCCGAGCTAGTGCCTTCCCGAGCTGGTAAATGGGAAAACTCACTTTCCCCTCAACTTTCGCGTCCGATCTCGATCAGACGGCTCAGATCTCGCCGAGAGCACTAGACGACAAGATAGTGTTTTCTTGGGAGCTGCGCCCGTCTCGAGATGCGCGCCATCATCCAGCGGCTCAAGATGCACCACGTCGCTCGGACGGTTGGACCCTCGGACGCCTCACCTATGCTTAGAGGAACCTGGAAAAATTTTGATTCAGTTTTGAGGCGCCGCCTTCGGCGAACACCCCCCAGGTCCCGTGCATCAGTCGGTATCCCGCCGACCACGAAACCCGGTCGGGAACAGATAGGCACTCCTCCCATCTCTAACTTCCCCGGGCTGACATCCATCAGAAGCCATCAGCCCGGAAGGAAG
The DNA here is from genome assembly GCA_017893485.1 of Hemerocallis citrina. Taxonomy (NCBI): domain Eukaryota; kingdom Viridiplantae; phylum Streptophyta; class Magnoliopsida; order Asparagales; family Asphodelaceae; genus Hemerocallis; species Hemerocallis citrina. Next base: position 452,147 of record JACEHZ010000520.1, on the reverse strand, counting down.
ACAGAGATGAGAGGGGACCCATCAACACTCAGAAACCAGGAGAAACACACCGTACCGAGCTTGTTGTTTGCAGCTGGAAGGCGCGGCCCGTCAGAGGACACCGACCGCAGCGCCTTCACAGTTGCAAACAACGGGCTCGGACGGTCCAGAAGCCCGAGCTGCATCCCATGATAGAGAAGCGCGCCATCCCGAGCTAGTTGGTTGCAACTGGAAGGATCCGTTTGTCAGAGGGCTCTGACGGCGGCGCCTTCACAGTTGCAACAAACGGACTCGGATGGCCCGGAGGTCGGCATCGGACATGGATCATCCTTCTCCCACCAAGACCTCCGCCTGTTTCGGCACTCACTTCGGAGCAACCAAAGAAGGCAGAAGATCTTGGTGAGAGAACGACCACCCGTCCTTCCGAGAAGGCCCCATCCCTCGGATCCGGACTACGGTCGTCACCACTCTTGCCTTATTCTCCCCCGCTCCTGACATCCACTTAGGGACCGTCCGGAACGGGGGAAGATAAAGGTAAGAGAGCGACCACCCGTCCTTCGGAGATAACTCATCCCCCGGCTTCGGACTACGGTCGTCACCACTACTGCCTCGTTCCCCCTCGCTCCTGACATCCACTTGCGGGCCGTCAGGAACAAAGGGAAAACCAGGCAGAAGAGCGACCACCTCTCCGAACCTCAAGAGAGAAGCTACCCAAGGCAGATGCCCCCGAGGCCTGGAACTCAATTTGGCTATGACGAAAATGACAAAGGGAGTGGAGTACTTATAGCCTGCCTCCTAGAACCAGCCATTATGACCCTCGGAAATCGAAGCGCCGCGTCTTAATTGAGGGAGTTACTGATCCTCGGAAGCTGAAACGCCACGCATTAATTACGTCGGGAAGGCGAAACGCTACACAAGTCACGAAGCGCCATTAACACCATGGGGAACGGAGCCATCTCAGATTGCCAAAAACCACAGGCCCTCGGTCGACTGCCGAGCAAGGTCCTTCCCGAGCTGGTAAATGGGGAAAACTCACTTTCCCCTCAACTTTCGTGCCTGATCCCAATCAGACGGCCCAGATCTCGCCGAGAGCACTAAAAGACAAGATAGTGTTTTCTTGGGAACTGCGCCCGTCTCGAGATGCGCGCCCACATCCAACGGCTCAGATAACGCCACGTCCCCCGGCCTGCCGAACACCAATGCCTTCGGTCGGCATCCGAGCAAGTGCCTTCCCGAGCTGGTAAATGGGGAAAACTCACTTTCCCCTCAACTTTCGCGCCTGATCCCAATCAGACGGCCCAGATCTCGCCGAGAGCACTAAAAGACAAGATAGTGTTTTTTTGGGAACTGCGCCCGTCTCGAGAGGCGTGCCACCATCCGACGGCTCAGATTGCGCCACGTCGCTCGGAATGCCGAACCCCCTAGTCTCCGGTCGGCAGCCGAGCAAGTGCCTTTCCGAGCTCGTAAACGGAGAAAAACGCTGCCGAGCGGTAACGACCACCAGATCTTCCCGAAGCTCGCGCCTGTCCACGATCGATGGCTCAGATCGAGCCACGCCATTAATCGGTATTTAAATCGTTTTTTATTTATTTTAATCGTTTTATTTGTTTAAAATTGCGAGAAAATTGCTAAAAATTCGGGAAAATTAGCTAAAAATTCTGGGAGATAATTGAAAATTCGGGGACACACTTTCGAACCCCGGAGCGAACAATTATTGCCCAGAATGCACCGCTAAAGCCCCCGAACGATTAGCAAACACATCGCAGAGTTAAACAAGTACTTCGAAAAAAGTAGATAAAAGACTATCAGATACCCGACTCAGCTCAAGAGCAGGCTCACCGCATCAAAAATTACCTCGTCACCCCCTTTCTAGATTCGAAATCCCACATCTGGACTCCGATACAACTCCACCAGCCATTGAAACTGCTGAACTACTCCTCAAAGCCTGATCACGCTCAGCCTTTAGGAGTGGGGGGCTCGTGATATGGCTAAAATTGGGGTTAAATCGGGACCGTCCAGATCGAGCACGAATCTTGAAGCACGGGGGTAAAAAGGTAATTTCACATACAGATGGATCCAGAACGGGTATTGGGTCTTCACCTCACGAAACCAACCGCCCGCGAATAGATCCACTCCAACTGGGCGCGGGCTCCGACCCGATACAAGCCCGGTCCACCAAGGGAGAATCAGGCCACTGATTTGATTAGATCAAATCAATAAGCTTGATTTGCTCTCACCGGGGAATCAAGGTCTACTTTCCTAAAACAGAATAGGAGGATTTTGCTCCTAACTGTTAGGCAGGAAATCAGGCCCCAAATCATTCCAAAGGCGACTATAAATACAGCCCCTCTACCACCAAGACCAGGTTAATCACTTTTTCACCACTTGAGCTCTTTCTTAATCTTTTACTGATTACTGACAAGAGCGTCGGAGGGTGCGTCGCCGGAATCAACCCCGGTGTCTCGCACTTCCCTGCAGGTTGCGGCGGGAGCAAGAAGGCCGAGTCAGCTGTTCAGGTTTTCCTCGGATCCACAAATTCTATCTGTTTACCCCCACACCAAAATCAGCGGTAACAGTGAGTAATCAGCAGTTTTGAAATTTCTGAGAGATCTGTGTGCAATAAACCCATCAAAGAAACATCTTTACTTATACATATCTCCGATGCAAACCACGTAACCGAACCGCTACAATGTGTAACACTTACACATGCAAAATACTCAGAATGTGTGACATTTTAGGTAATACCGATGAACACTGAAAGCCAAAGAGTGAAGAACAAAAGATAATAAACAAAAGAAAATTGGCAAAATTTTCCTTTCTGGAATCTCATGTATGTAATGCCCTGTGTTAACAAACTACCTGGGCCCTTGCTCTTGTTAATATAAAAGCATAGGTTTAGCGAACCTGCCCTAAAAATGAACATAATGTACAGTTCCAAAAATCTGATACACAAACACTTTCTTGCTCCCAATATCTCCTTGGAATATAAAGTTAGCACAATGTCTATTATAAGATCTATCATAAGTACAATCGGAAAAATTCCAGATAGAAGATGCATAAGAATTAATCTAACGCTTTTTACTTATACTTTCCAATATATTTTTGAATATATTGTACTATTCAACAACGTTATTACAAAATGTTTATAAGTAAAAACTCTGAATAAGGCACATGAGATCAAACTATATAACAAAATGGCCCCTAGGCGTTGAATTATAAATGCTCAATACCTAGGGTATGATCTCATGTAGTAAAATCCAAAAGCTTGATATAGCAAGCAATTGGATCAACTATAAAAACATGAAAATAAAACCTATAAAAGAATTGGCTTTCCCCTAACATCCTCATATACCATGAATTCTAATTTCCTACTCTTTAAATGTAACAATTTGTAATTTTGGGAGAGAATGCTAAAGAAGGATCAACGGGATGACCACTGGTCAGGAACGGTGAGGAAATACTTGGACATTGCTTTTCTGAACCGCTTCTTATACTGCAAGGGGGATATGACAGTTGGGGATGCATTTTTGGGGCCCCCAAGGATGCCTGAAGCTTTGACCCACGTTTCAAGATGCTTGTCCCATGTGTACTGCCTCATGAAGTCGATGATTCCTATTACAAGCTCTTTCCTTTCATCGTCAATGCCAACAAGTAACGAGTAATCCATGACATCAATTGTCTGGAAACAATTGCACCAAGAGTGAGGACAAGAAAAATAAATATTAAGCATGATACAAATTTAACGGAATTAGCATGAACAGTTTCTGCAGCCAGTCGACCCAAAAAGTTAGGGATGAAACATTGTTGTTGTTGTTGTTGTACCATGAATAGATATGAACAAAATCAGCATCACACTTCGATACATATAACAGAATGACATGAATAGAATGTGAATGCAGCAGATTTAGGCTAACTCTGATACATAAAAAGTATGTATTTACAGAAAATATTTTAGGCCACTCTTTCTCTAATACACTTCTTTCAGGTCTCTTTCTCTATAAAAGAAAAATTCCTTTATCTCATGCAACAAAAATTTAACTCACCAAAACTATTCCCTCTTATCCACATATAATATAGTAAGAAGAAAATTAGAAATAAAAAAAATCAAAAAGGATTATATACATATCAATAAGCATGCAATATATATGTGCACAGGACGTGTAAATTACTAGTACTAAAAAATAAAACATGTAAATTGGTAAGAAAATGTTCATACCGCAAGAAATGATGTATCATTCCAGACAGCACGGTCCAATCTTCTCTTTGCTCTGCTTCCTAGAAATATTGGCTTCGTTCTTAAAGACTCTAATAAATTCAGATCCAACAGAACATTGTTATTTCCAGAAGTATCTGGATTGTAGCGAGCACGGCATGAACCTTTGAGATCATAAATTTTCGATAAAGTCCTCCCGAAGAACAAATTTTCCATGATCATCAAATCCATCTTCACTTCCCGACCACCTTTTAAGTGTCTGACAGTCACCTATTGCATGAATTAAATATATAAATAAACAAATCAATGATCGTGTATATTAGTTATACATTTAGTATAAGATGTCAGGAACAATCTTAACCTGGAAGATTCCAAGGACTTTAGCAAGGCAAGTGGGGCTTCCACTATTGATCGACTCTGTCATATACTTGAAGTATTCAGGGGCAAAGACCTCAAAAGAATCCAGCTCCGTCTTTGTGACTTGTTTTATAATAAACCTCTCATCAAAGGACTTAGCAAAGTACACATTGCTTTTACCGCCCTGGGCATTCCATTTCTTGCAGCGACTCAAAGAGCGCAAGAAATCAGCTTCGTTAGGGCAACACATTTTCCTTAGTCCATAGAATTGATTAGCAAAATAACATGTCACAGAGAACTTCACTTTGTCTGATGGAATCAAAGACTCATCATCAAAGGAAAACTTGAAATGAGGATCCTTAAAATCTAACATATAATTCAGTAGAATCCTTTGAAGCTCATCATCTGACTGACACTGAGAAATTGAAGGTCTTCCAATGGCCTCGTCATTGAATTTGTGGTTTAATGATACAAAGTCAGAATGATCCTTAGAGCTAATTGCACAAGAAATAATGGTTGAGGGTTCATTTTCATAAAGCACGATGACTAAATCATCATGCCCAGGATGCAATAGCAATCGAGCACCATCACCAACCATATGAGAGGCTGATGATATAAACACAGGATAAGGACTAGGTGCAAGATTTAATCTTTTCATCGATGTGGGACTTTTTTGCAAATAGTCCAAACTAGATGAATCTCCTGAGGCATCAAATGATCGTAAGGAAGTTAAATGCAGCAAAGAAGAAGGTCCACGCAATCTATCACGGAATTTCAAGGCAGAATCAAAAGAATTTACTCTCAAAGGCGAAACCACTTTCCTATACAGAGGATTATCCATCATACTGATTGATCCAACTCCATCAGCACCAGGATTACCGCTCCATAAGGAATCAATTTTATCAGATAAATTGGAGGCAGCTGATGGTACTCTCTCCAAAGAAATATTCTCGTCATGTTCTCGAAAAGATACACTTGAAACCAAGTTGAGGCCGGAAATGTCTCCATATCCCTCAATAGATGCAATTGACAAGTCCATTTCAACCATGCTGTTTAAATTACTCTCCAGAGTATGAAAGTTCAGCTCCTCGTGATGCTTTATTTGTTCAACCTGCCATTCCTTCAAGTTAGAGAGAGAGGCAAACTGCGAGATTTGTGGGTGAAGCATAGTGGTTGAATTTGACTTAGAAAATGAATCCAATAAGCAGAGCCGACGTTCCCATGTTTGAGAATCAATTAGGAGGCACTGCCTTAAGCGGTTTAACTCTAGTACATCTATCATTCCCTGGAAGGGTGAACTTTCATCTGGTTGCAGTAATGCCTGTTATCAGTTTGGAGGAGTGCTAATAAATTTTGGTTCAATGTGATAAAGAGCAATATATCTTTTAAGAACATGACAGAATTATAGAACAGATAGATATAAAAATAGAATACAGAAAGCAATATGCAAGACTTGTTTTTGACTAGTACTTACATCATAATCATTTCTTTCCCTATTCAGCAATTCCTTCAGATCCAAAATGTATTTATGGATGCTTGTCTTAACAGGTTCGTGCTCAGAGGTTGTGATCTTCTGCTCAATTCCTCGAAGCACTTTAGTAACCTCCAGGTGAAGGAACTCGATTTTACCCAAGAACTGTGAGAATTGGGGGAAACGAAGAAAAATAAAATTCCAAAATACTTAAACACAAGCAGTTGATACAAAAAGAAGTTTAACAACATACATCTGCTGCTTCCTTTTTTGCCCACTCTTGCTGCAATTGACTAGCGAAATCCAACACCAATGGCGGCAAATGAACAGAGAGAATATCAACAGGGGAATAACGAAAGAAGGCAACCATGTTACCACACCTATCAAAGAAAAGGAGTACTTCGAATATTGTGATACTAATAAAGTATAAATAAACCTACAAATGGAATTAAAGATCTTTTTTAGGAATTGTGACAATAGATAGAATCACAAAAATTTCTACATATCATTTTCAAATTAAAGAGGGAATAGTTAAAGAGAGAATTCAGGAATTACATTTAAAGATCAGGGGTGAGTTCTATGAGCCGATTAAGGCCATTATAAGTAGCATTGCAAAAATATCATATCTGCAAGACTGCGACTGTAATGACAATCTATATAATAAATTACAAAGAAAGCTATCAAGTGGCTCACAATCAATTCCCCCAAAATCAAAGGTCCAGATCAAACCTCCCAAAACACATTCCTCCCCCCCCCCCCCCAAAACCAAATTTCAAACCCCAAAACCAAACTTTTCCCCCCAAAATTAAAAAACTCGTTACTTTATTACTATCTCTCTCTTTTCTCTTCACTTTTTCATATTTCTATCTTTCTTTTTCTCCCTATCTGTCTCTGCCATTTTTTCTTTATTTACTTAGAAATTTAGATTTTAAGATTTCGGGTTGGTAATTTTTCAGAATTTTTATGTTTTTTTTATTGCACATGTTATATTGAAAAAACAAATATCTCTTCAACAGTTAAATTTCATTATTTTCCACACTTAAAGTTCTAAGAAGTTATATTTTATACCCCCATTTATAATTATTTTTCAACATATACTACTGGAAACATGAACTTTTATTTACAACTAATTATTGTCATATTATTCAAACTTGAGCTACATAATTGTTGTTTTACTGTTTACAGGGTTTTTCGTGTTTTGTATCGTTCCGAAGACATGTCGTAGGCACGTGCCCACGGGCAAATCTAGTATGACATTGAAATTCTCAGTATAACGATCTCTTGTGATTCTAATTCTCAGTGATGAGAGAGCAGCAGAGTTTGGTTGGATTTAGTCCAAGTTTATAGATACTAAATCTAGTGTGGGCATTTCTGGAAAAATTCTAGGAGTACACTTTTAAAAAGGTTGCCGTGTAACTGTGCCTAAATTATCAATGGAAATTCAGTGAGGCCCTATTATACAGAGCATAGAGTCAGTACCCGTAAAAGTGAAGGCAGTCCTTTTGAAGAGAATGTCCACAACTAGCTACACGATTAGCAGTTGCATGATTTGAAAAGCAAAGCTCCAAAAATTTTCCGAAAGAGAGACCCCATGCAGCGTCAGACATTACAACTCTACGAGCAGCAGGAGGGACTCCATCACTCTGTTCACACATTAGGCATCGGTGCCACATCCATATCCTTCCATCTCTTTCTCCGGGTAGTGTCATCAAAGGGTGTCTACGAACACTTACGGTAAGGCTTCCATGCTGGTGAGTATAGCACCGAACATGGGCTTCTGCTGGCTCTTTACAAGTACCACAGTAAGATGTCTGTTAAGTTGGTAAAAAAAATGTTATTCATTAAAGTAAATATAGATAATTAGGGTTATGCACTAGCTCAGGTTCGATCCAACCCGAGGTTTATACCCAACCTGAAAGTAATCAAACCCTGATTTCAAATTTCCCAAAATCCACCCGAACTTGAACAACATGAAAACCTGACCTATAACCGTCTCAACATGAAAACCTGGTATTTAAAGTGTATGCGAAGTTTTTTACATTTTATTTTAGATAGCAATAATTCGATCACAAGTTGTTCCATGTAATTAGAGAAATAGGTAAAAAGTGCGATCCCTTTTTTTTAAAAAAAAAAAACACCGTTTCTGAAACAATTGCATAACTTTGAAAAAAGAAAGAAAAATAGAAAGTTTTAAAGAGTTCTAGTAGATACCCACTCAACCCACCTAAACCCAGCCTTGATCCAAAATCAGGCGGATTAAAAAACTCATAAAAACCTGATTGTAATTGTTTCAGGTAGAAATTTAATAAAAAGTCTGACTGGCCTAGCCATGGACATATCTGTATCATATTATGAAACTTAGTACCTGATCAAACAAGTCATCACGGAGATACCTCCCTAATGGCTTATCAAAACTGCCATAAAATTTGATCCGAATAAGTTGAGAAGGTTCACACAGAGTTTCTTTTAGGACACAAGAAGTTGATACAGAAACCAAGATGCTGTGACTATCAGCGGAATAGTACTCTGAAGCCTCGTTTTCATTAACTTCTCCAACTTCCTCATGAATTTCCAATATTCTTCTCTCTTCAGGTGTATCAATCATGATTTCTTCAGGTACACTAGCATTAACATGGTAATCTGAAGGTTCACGAGCTTCTTCGCCACTCAACTGGGAATTATCCATTTCCAGAGACAGAACATTTGCACATTGAAATAAGCTAATGGTGGAATCATTACTGCATGAACTATGTCTTCGGTGGTCTCCAGCAACTATCTGGTTTGCATTATGAGCTGCTGAAGTTGAAAGAAATGAAGGATTTGAAGGAGTCTTAGGGAGTGAGGCACCTTCATCTGCAAGGAAGGAGGTCTCACGTGATAGATGATAGGCTGCGAAGCTTGCATACTGAACAACATGTTTAACCTTCTTCAATTCTTCACGGTGTTTACCACGTAGTAGAATCTACATAAAAGTACATATTACAAGTTGAATCAGTTAAGTAGTTCAGCAATAAGACAATATGCATTAGGGATATTCCATTCGTATTTATTAATTATGATGATGAGAGTACCAAAAAGGCAAGGATGTTGCAGCATACTTCATGCACCTCAGATGGTTGCATGCCGAAATTTGCAAGTATCATGTCTTAAAGAATAATAAAATAGAAGATTTGAAAAATGTGATTTTACAATAGAGGAAAGAATATTACTGAAGAAAATTGAAGATCAGATAGAAAGTGCAGCGGCACAGAATTAAACAAGCAAATTGACAGCAAATACTCTATCCAAGTATGTTTACCAATTTTCATGACATTTAAGTCATTTTTTGCTAGAAAAGGTAGCATATTCCATCTCTAATCTCTAATCTCTAATATTATAATGGGAGAGTTGAGGTTGTCATTTGTATGCATTCAACCCCGTGCATCGCCCGTGCATAATTAAGCCGTGCAACGAACGTGTAAACCAACATTAATTAAATCTACACCACACAGTTTGGTCTAACCCTAACCTAATATCTAAACCACACATTTTAATCTCACCCTAACCTAATTATTAAAGCCCTATAAATTCTTATTAAAAAAAACAACAAAATGCCCCAGTCCCCTTCCTCTCTCTCTCGCCATAATAATCCGACACGCCCCCACTCCTCTCTCTCTCTCTCTCTCCGACACGCCCCCACTCCTCTCTCTCTCTCTCTCTCTCTCTCTCTCGCCATAATCTGACGCGCCCCCCTCTTCATGTGAAGAAGTATATTGGGTTTTTTTTTCTTGACCCAAAGATGGCCGAAAAGTCATCTAGTTTGAGTAATGTGAGCAAGGTTCTAAATGTCAATATTGGAAACGTTATCAGGTTGCCAACTTTTTGGTATCGGGTTTTTAAATATCGGAATCAGTATACGATATTTAAATATTATTTGGCCATATTGTTTAATAATGAGAGCAAGGTTTTAAATCTCGGTACCGGCAATGGTATGAGGTCACCGACTTTTTGGTATCGGGATCGGTAGTGGGTTTTTGAATATAGGGAAAGGTAATGATACAAGTGATACCAAAAAGAACAGTTGATACCAAATAGGAAGTATCGGATCGAAGTATCGGGTTTTTGGTTTCAAATGTTCTTTAATTAAACAAATAATGTTTGAATATTTACATTATTGAATCACTGAATTATGTTTCAAATTTATTATCTTTACTATTTTAAAGAGAGTTTGTCATCAAACAAACTTCATTTGTAACCATGCATAACTAATATAAAGGAGGTCTTAGGTTAGATGACAGACAACGTCGAATTTTTTTAATAATAATATATATTTATAAAGACGTGCATTGCACGTGTAAATTACTAGTAAAAGATAATGGATCAATTAAAGATTATTTTACAAATTTAATGTCCAACTTAAATTATGGAAAATGTATCACAATCTCCAATTATCACATCCCTCTTTAATCATTAAAGTTGACGCGGACCGTAAACTTGCAGTGACGACCATCTTGCATAAAGTTCGTGTAGGTTTCTACTTCTGTTTTCAATTGTATTTATTTTGCTTCCACCTTTTCTTTTGATTTTTTTTTTCTTTCAAATTGGTAGTTTGTGAGTTGGGATAATCACCCAATCCATACTGCATTGAGGCCTATCCCCTCTTTGGGTTGCCAATCCCGATATTCTGGAAGAGGATCGGGTCTCTGCCTCTCTGGACGATCCAGTAATAGGATCAGTATAGGCCGAGATATTTTAAACAGTGAATGCGAGTATATTGGGTAATTAATCACCAAAGATGGTTGAGAAGTGAAGAGTAAAGATGGTGGAGACGTAACGAGGGAAGTTTTTCGAATACTAAAGACCGTGATAATATTTGCCTCTTGTTGATGTATAATTTGTACTAGGGGTATTTTAGACATTAGAGTAACAATTGGATGACTGAAATTCAATCTATAGATGGATGGATGACTATGATTAAATGGGCATCACACAACTACATCTTCACACGAACTTAACCAACTAGAGTTGTAATAACTAGATCATATGCACGTGAGTACAAAATTATGTCATCAAAGCTACATTTGTATAAAAGAAAGGCCATTAGCTTGGACAATAAAGAACCCTTCTTATAGAAATATCGAGAACTTTTAAAGTTAAGTTCTTGGGAATCTTAAGAAAAGGAATACTCCATAAAGGAATAAGAAATTTTAATTTGAAATGGATGGTCATCATCTAATAGAACTTTGATGTGATAGATAGATGAAAAATTGTGATATATACCTGGCTACACACATGACCATGTGCAATCGATTGTAGATATATTAGTAACAACTAGACAATTAGCACACACAACGCACATTTTTTCCTTCATAAGAGTCGGTCTCATTTATCTCTCAATGTATAAATTGTTAATAATTAAGAGAATAAGAACAAAAGAGAAATTAGGGTTAGGGTTTAATATCCCTACCGCTTTAGATATTATACACTGATTATCAGAATTGAAATAATTTTAGGCACTACCACAAAAACCAGTATATATAGGATAAGACTAAGTTTTTGGTACTCAGCTTTATGCTTACCCAACCCGGTCCAATAACTAACAGATAACACAAGTGTTCTAAAAGTCGCTAGACGGTAGTCGGGCGGCCGATGGGAGACTAGCGTCTAGACATTGTAAGCAGGACCTAGGCGGCTAGGAGCAAGGCGGTTTTTTAAATATTTTTAAATATATTTGTAAGAAATATAATATTGCATAAAATACAAGATATATATAATACTAAAAAATAACTTAAAAAATCGTAAATGAGAATTAGCACAATGGTAGAGCGCTCGTTTTGCGTATTGCCCATTATCAAGATTCCAATGAGAGGGGCAATTGATTTGAGATTTTGAAGATTTAAGATTTTGAGGATTTGGGGAAAGCATGAGCAATTTTGGCAATTTCTGATTTAGGGATTTTAGGTTTTTTGAGAAAAGACAAAAAGAGAAGCACGGGGTCGGGAATTTTGAGAATGTGGGGATTTATGTGAACCGGTTCGCTTAAAACAAAAAAAGGGCCCAGACCTAGGTAGTCAAACTGATTTTTTAAAAGACCTAGGCCCTAGGCAAGTCAGCCGGGAACGACCTAGCGCCTAGGTGGGGCCAAGGCAGCCGCCTAGGAGAATTTTTTAGAACACTGGATAACACGTGCAATCACGTATTGTCCCATACAATATTATACACAATAATATTCTATATATATTGAGAATATACCTATATATCCAAAATAAATCACGTGAACCTAGCTGCATGTTCACGTCACCACCAATTAACTGTTCTTATGATAGTAACAATGGAGATTGACCTAAATTAAGAAACAAAACAGGAAGCACTAGCAAATGCACAAATTCTACATGCATGAAATATTAATAAAATGAGAATGAGAAGGATGAGATAGGATTCTTTACCGTGCACCCTGAACGTCTTGGACAACCATCAAAAAACATCAACGCCTTGATGGTCTTCCTATTCGGATTGTTGCCAGATGAACTTTCTTCAGAAAACTTCTCAACCCTAAACATTTCACAATGCCCCACTCTTGCCGAACCAATATTATCGAGCGAAGGAGCAATGGTCGCACCAGTACAGCGGGCAATTCTCTCCAAAAGCGTCCTCTTTACATTTAAAACCAAAGATATTTCCTTTGTCAGCAAATATTCTTGTGCATATGGAGATGCACTCTTCTCTACAAGTAATACATTAGGTCGATGGACCTCTATTTTCGAAATGCAAACCTTCAGGTGATCATTTTCCTGTGTATTTATTAATTCAGTTATTGCATGAATTAAATAGCCACAGAGCATGAAAATTACAAATGTTAACTAGGAATTAACCTGCTTTAGTACAGTATTTATGGAAGCCAGTTTATTTGAAACTCTTAGGTACTCCAATGCTCCCCCTAAAAGAAATATTTTTGGAGTCCTATGCTGTGTAATCATCCGTTTATGCTTCACATTTTTTGTACAAACTACTCCCTTTATAAGAGTGCTGCCATAAAATATATAACCAAATTAGTTTTTCAAGTGATGAGAAGCAAAACTTCAAAAGATATAAAATTGGAGCATACATATTACCTATTGCTTGGACTACCAGATAGTACACATTTGACCTTCACATAACTACCCGGATCCATGCTGCTACCTTTGCTAGTATCTGGCTTCACAAATGTTGCTGCTTGCCATGCCAAGGAAGAGACTATATCCAACCATCCAATTCCACCACTATCACTCCCTATTTCGAGCCCTTCCCCTTTCAATAACTGACTAACAAGTGCCCTAAAATGACCACGAACTGCACTCCTCAATTGCTCTTTCTGTGCATCACACGGCCTCTCCCTCATACTAAAAGAGTTACTACCAAAGCTACTTGACGAGAAGACATTGCTCGAAACCCCAATATCATCATCTTCATCATCATACCCGACAAACCCAGTCTCCACATCGTCATTCTCATCTTCGGGAAGTGGCGGGTCCCATATAAGCCTATTGTTCTCGAAATCCAACGGTTGTTGAACCTTTTTGTTCTCGTGATTTCTATACATCGAAAGGTTATCAAACACGGAACAATGGGAACTACTCTCCAATAGATCCTCATGATCCACCACCTCACCACTTCGACACGGGCTATCCACAGGACTAGAATTCACAGATTTTAACCTACTGCTAAGACTAACAGAATCTACATCAGGAATATTTTGAGATGACTCGCTCTGCAGGTTAAAAAACTGCTTTCCACTATCATCACCATCTTCATCATCACCACTCCTACAAATATAACAGTACAACCATTACAAATTTATTTTTAAAAAAAATTTAATTAAATCGAAAGTTACAAATTAGTACAAGTAAATTTCGTCGCCTGAACCCTGAGGAGAAAAAAGTATAGCCGTCACTTAAAACTTTGATCGATCATAACTAACATTACAAACCATAACTATTCCTTGAATATTGAATAGGCTAATCAACTTTTTTTTTTTGTTAACTAAAAACAAATCAGTACAAATCAGTACAAGAAAATAAATACGGAATATAATACATTGACCAAATTGATTGCCAGAGGACCATAACCTTCACTTAGAACTTCGTTTCCGGGTTCGGTCTCATATCAAAACCAACATTACAAATCATGACTACACAACCGAACAAACATTACCAGAGCCAAAAAAAAAAAGCAAAGACTCAAAGTATACCTTGAAGAGCGAGGAGACGATAAATTCGACAAATCCTCCAAATGGGTAACTCTCAAATTGCTAGTAATACCTTGGTAACAAGATTTACACAACTTGGGTTGATCCAAACCAACATGCATACACTTCCCACAAAACAACCGACCACAGTTCCGGCACCGGTGGCCGGAAGTGGGCCCCGGTATCAAACTCCGGCAGTCACAGTAAACCCCCGACATAAAAGAAACCCAAGATCTAACTCTCTCTATCAAATCCACAAATGGGTTCAGACAACTAACTCCCATAAAATTACCCACCACCCCAGAAACCTTTGATGTAAAATTTTTTTTTTCTTTTTTTTTTTTGGGAACAAAACAACGCTCATTGGTATCGGAAACAAACTCCAAGGGCAAAGAGCACGGTGGGTTTTAAATAAGGGCAAGGATGAGGAGGGCGAAATATGAGAATATTTGAGTTCCAAATTTGGAGCCTGGGATTATCATAATAGAAGATCTTAGAGATTCACTTAATTAAATTAAATTTAACTAAATTAAATTAAATTAAAAATAATTAAATAATTAAATAAATGGAAAGGGGTATTTTTAAAAATAATAATAATAGGAATTAGTAATTTTTTGGATGAGAAAAAGGATTGAAGGTTTTGGACATTAAGATAGAGATGCGGAGAAAGTTTTACGGAAAGGGACGGAGACTAGTGTTTTTGTATTTTGGTGTGCCGAGATTCTTTTAAGATTGTTCTTTTGCACTTTGGTCCTTCGTTATTTGGGGTATTTTAGTGTGAGTACAACTGTACAAGTGTAAGTGCTAGCCTGTGTACAAACTCAAGGTTGGTTTTTTTGTTTTTTTTATAAAAATGGATTTTGGGACAAGGCAGTTTGGTGAGGGTTAATTTTGTAAATATGTTGTATTTAAGTGCTTATGATATTATGTTTTGAGAAGGCATTAATTTTTGGTAATTATTGGGGATATTTGTGATTTATTTTTTACTAATTCTGTAGATTACTTATTGATTTGTTTTATTCTTTTTTGTCGTCTTTAAAACTTGCTAAGCTTAGCAAGCATTTTAATGTCGTTCTAGGAGATATTTCTCGCCCGAGATAATTTGTAGTTATAAGTTTACATGAAGATGCATTAAATTGAGCAAATGTTCAGTAATATCTTTCAAACTAGGCTACCAGTTATATCCTACATATAATTTTTCGAACTAGACTGCCCATTAATCTGGTAGTGGTAGAGGACGGTAGTTGTAAAATTTACTATCATTAGCTTATTTAATCTTGAAGTAATTTTCTTTTTTCTTAAAAATATCAAGGGTTAATAATCTATTGGCACATCTCTACTACTTCTACTTAATGGGTGACTTCTACTTAATGGGTGAGTTTGTCACCAAACAAATTCCTTTTGTCACAAACCAAATTCGTACATCGCACAGATAACTCCCACTTACATGTATCGCACGTACAACTTCAACTTTTTATTAAAACGTGTATCGCACGGACAACTTAAACTTACGTGTATCGCACATATTATATTTATTAAAACGTGCATCGCACGGACAACTCAAACTTACATGTATTGCACGTGCAACTCCAACTCTCTCATTATATATATAGAAATGGATAAACTTTTAAAAATATATATTTAATAAGACATACATCGCACATGCAAAATACTAGTAAAGTTAGTGTTAAACAATTAATACCCTATACACATCTGAAGTTATAATAATACCTCAATAGTATCCAAACTTTGTAAATTTGGACCTATAGT
Organism: Hemerocallis citrina; assembly: GCA_017893485.1. NCBI lineage: Eukaryota > Viridiplantae > Streptophyta > Magnoliopsida > Asparagales > Asphodelaceae > Hemerocallis > Hemerocallis citrina. Next base: position 436,154 of record JACEHZ010000520.1, on the reverse strand, counting down.
CACATGTCGTCCACTTTCATTAAATTATTAACAGATATAGGGGGAAATTACTTTTTTTTTACCCTCATGGTTTAAAAAATCCTTTAAAATCCATTAAAAATCCTTTTAAATTGCATTACAAATTCTTTACAAATTCCTATAAAAATCCTTAAATTTCTTTTAAAATTCCTATAAAAATTCTTTACAGATTCCTTACAAAAATTCTTTAAAATTCCTTAAAATTTTCTTGTTTATTCATTCTCATTCATATCACAACTAAACATTGACAAAATGAAAAAGAACGATTCACTTCACAAATAAATGTATCCAAAATCTCGTGTTTATAACTCAAATATCCCTTACAATCAACTTGTACCGTATATACATCATACTATTCTCACTGACTATCAAGGTAAGGTTTAAAATCGGGTAAAATACAAACACACATGTATAAATAAGTTCTCTACTTCTTCTCCTACTTCTGCACCTATTCCTCTTCTCCTTATGCTCTCTTATGTTGCTGCAGCTTCTGCACCTATTCTTCTTCTCCTTATGCTCTTTTATGTTGCTGCTGCTTCTTCACCTTCTACTTCTTTTACTTCTACTTGATAGATTATGCGTGGCTGCTCCTCATCTGCTGAATCACAAAAAGAACAAAACAAAGATTAGGAATAGCTTGTATTTATTGTTGCATGATTTCAAACCTATTAACATCACCAAAGTTTTGAATCTCGGGCATTGTAGGCTCAAAACATACTTGTCACCTATCAGCAATATCAAAATTGCCAAATAATCAAGCTTAAGTTCAGCAAAAGCAAATGCAGCCAAATAATCTCACTTAACTTCAGCAAAATTGCCAAACCTTGATTTTATACCTTTTCACTTTTCTACTTTGCAATAACAATCCCTTTTTACTCTCATCGCCTAATGTAATACTCTGAATAATCATGCACAATGGACTTAATCAAGTATGCAAAATTAAATGCAAAAGAGATTGATGTCATGCTAATCCAGAGAGCATGTCTATGTTGATAGGAGAAGGCTCCATTTCCCACCTGTTGTTCTCACCATGGTAACTATATCAATATAACTACAAGGCAACAGTTTTATTTGTGAAACCAGTTATCTCCTAAGAATTTTACTACCACAAATCTTATCCAGATAAATCAACAAAGACTATATCTTTTCTTAATCCATGCTCAATTGCATTTTCCTAAAGTTTCCACGACTTATCAGTTTAATAAAATAATAGTTACAATCAAAATCTCCATGATAATTACAAAATAATCAAGCAAATGCAGCAAAAGCAAATGCAACAAATGTAGTAAAAACAAAGGCATTTAAGAGTCATGACTCATAGTTCTTAAATGATCCAAAAAACTCCCCATAAGAGTTTTCTGATCAAGAAACAATACTCCTCAAGATCAAAGACAGTTCTACCAAGTTATCATAATTTAGATTCCTTATCTTCTTAATTTGATTAGCGAAGAAGGTTGATTACAATCTTACAAGCACTTAATACCCATGTTTACACTACACACTTCCACTTAGTCACGATCATAACAACTCGTATTTACAAGACCTATGACACCATAACTAATCATGTTTCCAGTAAACTAGAAGTGCTTCCAGTTACATAAATGCACAAAATAGGTATCAGGGCTTTGTTGTTAGGATCTCTAAGGAAAAACCTCACCGATGATCTTGTTGAGTTATTCGATGTAATCAACACAGACTACCAAGTACATATGAGATCATACCAAACACACCAAAGTACACACAAGTTTGTTCCGGCTGGAGCTTTCACCTTAATCCGGGGAAGAAGAAATCCGAGATGTTATTCAACTAGGAATGTAAATTGGTCCGAACGGGATTGAACAACCATATGTTCAAGTTCGGGCCGAAATTCTACTCGGAAGGGCTTATTTCCGGCTCGGTCTAGGTCGGACAAATTAATTATTGTCCGGACTCGGTTCGATAAAGCATCGGACCATAATAATACTCGGACGGACTTATGTCCGGCTCGAGATTGGTAAAGAATCGGACCTAATAATTTATTCAAGTTCGGTTCGTATAACAGTTCGGACGGTCCACGGTCGAACTATTTCTCGAGCCGGACTCAAACGGACGACGGACCGTCCTATTAATTTTACACCCCTATATTCAACTAGAGAAGATACAAGAATATTAGAATTCTCACCATGTCATGCTCCGCTTCCCAAAAAAATACGGAATACAAGCACGTAACATTGGCCCAGCGAATGATTTTCATCATCCATAAGCTGTTCAGAAATCTTTACAACATCTCACAAAATAATCAGACTCGGAAGCAAGAGAATCAACCAGACATGTATAATTGAATCAATATACCAACAAAATTTACTTGAAACAAAATGTATTAATCTCAAATAAACCAGATCTGAACAAGTCAAAAATCCTGGGTCATACTGTCCAAATACAAAGAATCCAAGTAACATATACATTGTTCAAAATGAGCAATAGGAAATAAATGAAGATAGTGAAAGCTCCAGCCAACTAGAACTTTAGATCACATACTCCATCGGGCAGCAGATCACCAAAATCTGCAATTTGACAAATTATAGGAGAAGGAAAAAGACAAACAAGTACCCGTCAATGCAAGTTACGGTCCACTTATAATGTAGAATACAAGTACATGGGAAAAAAACAAATACAAAATAACAGCAGGAATAAACAAGCATAGCATAAGTGTGTCAACAGAAATATAATATATAACATGAATCAGGAAAAATAGAAACAAGCAACATGGTATACAAACAGGTATATGTAACATGTATCAAGTGTCAAGTGAACAGGTAAACATGTATCATGTAACAGATAAATAGGAACAGGTAATCATGTAACAGGATAACCAGGTATCAGGTGATCAGGAACAACTAATCAGGAAAACAGGTAATCAGGAAACAAGTAAAGGAAATCAGATTATGTCATGTCAAGTCTTGTGTTATTATTATCTAGGTGGTACTTCATGCGCCCCAAAAACATAATACATGGTTGCTACAACAAACAATTTCGCTTTAGATTTCGTAGTGGAGTCCATAGGGCAGTGTACTCAGGGATCAGGATAACAGGAAATAGGAACAAGCAGAACCTAGTGGCTCTCTTCCGAGTACACCTTCCTATAGGGAAGTATGCAGTCAGGTACAGGAAACAGGAATAACCTAGTGGTTATCTTACGAGTACATCTTCTTATAGGAAAGCATGCAGTCAGGTACAGGTAACAAGATCGTGAATCATGTAGTCATAAACACGTAATAAGCAGGCAGGACATAGGTCCTCTTCTCAGTACACGTTTCTATATTTTCTACTACTAGATCTTTCCCTTAACCCCGGCTTGGTCATTTATTATTATAATCAAGCATGCATGGATGTGTCACAAAACAAAGCAAGGATAACAGGGTATAAACATGTATCAGGTTCAGGGTGCAAGATAAACAAGTACAGGTACAAGATAACACATAACAGGGTAAAACAACTAGTTTTCTAATTCAGGACAGCAAGACAGTGTTGTACTAAAACAGTGATTCCCGCTACTACAAACATCCAAATCTGGATCCGTCAGAAAATCTAGAAAAATAGACTTCCAACCGAATCTAGGAAGCATATATAAGTCATATAGTGTTTCACAAAATCATAACTCAAACTGAATCTCAACCAGAAAATGCGTTCAGCCAGGAATCAGTAAATTATATTCAAGTACAGGAAAACAGCAAGAAATCATATAATAAATTCCAGGAAAAATCTGGAGTATTCCTCTATATGTCTAGCATCAAAATATAAAGTTTCATAATTTTCCAAAAAGATTAGTTTAGTCAACCAAAATTAGAAAACATCAAGAAACGGTAGTTCGGTAAATCTGGAGTTTCCAACACTGCTGTACGAAAACAGTAATATCTCGCAAACCGTGAAACGAAATCTAGATCCGTAGAAGGGAGATTAAAATAGACAAAATAATCTAACTTTCATATATCACAAATATTTTACATACAGTAACAGAAAATATGGTAAAAATACGGTTCTATACAGAACAACGAGTAAAATACAGCAAGTATAGCTTTTATAAACAAGCATGAAACGGCGTATGAAACTCATCAATAAAATCAACCAAAATTCTGGGTAATCCCTAGATACATATAAAAATACTAACCAAAGTTTCAGACCAAAATAATATGTGTAGCACAAGTATCAAAATAATTTTGTCATCAAAATCATCAAGAAACGAAATTTGGAATTGATCTACACCTCTGTAGTAAAACAGTCATATCTCACACATACGAAAATGAAATCAAGCAAGGTTAGAGGGGTTATAAAGAAGACGAATTTCTCTAAAACTCATGTTTTATACTGAAATTAAGATTCTGATCCTAATATGGTCTAAATTACTGATCAAGACAGATTATCAGCAAAATACAGAATTTACATTAGGAACAAAACCAACATGAATCACACGAAATTTGGTCGAAACATAACTAAACATGAATTAGGGTCTACTAAGTGTCCAAAAATCATGAAATAGGGTATATAACATATTCACAACCATCACATCACATGGATCTCATCAAACACATAATTTCACCTAATTATCTCACATGTATGGATAGATCAAGAACGGTCAAACCTAGTTGTTTGCATGTCGATTTTTGTGTCGTGAGGCAACTATGGTCAAATAGCACAATAGAGACAAAACCCATCAAATATAATACACACACAAGTTGTCTCTAGAACCCAACTACACTATAAGCGGTATTTTTGACTTGTATCAAACAAAGGAATTGGAGTACTAGTTACTTTCCTGGAAAATGACTGCTGAACGAAGCAAGCACAAGAATAACGGGAACGGATTTCGGGGCATGAACACAAAATCACGAGCGGATGAACACGAACAAGATGAACAACCAATCACGATCGGGCACAGATCTTGATGATCAAGAGGATGATCAAGATGATGAAGATCAAGAGATCCAACGGCTAGATCAAGATCATATCAGATCGAAAGGCTCTGATCGAAGATCAAGATCAAGATGTGATCAGTATCTTGATGATGATGATGATGATCGGATCAAATCGACGATCGGACGGTTAGGAATCAATCAATCAAGATGATCAAAAGATCATGATCGCGATCACGATGGTGATCGGACGGCCCACAATCACCATGATCAAAACTCAACACAACCAGTAGATCATCAAGGGCTTCTGCTGTATGGCTGCATGGCTGACGGCGACTGGTTCGCAACGGCGGTAGGCGATCAGGGGGCACGGCGGCGGTGGATGGCAGGGGGACTGGCCGGGGGGCTGCTGGGCTGTTGCGGTTGTGTAGGGCAACAAGGTGGCAGCCAGGGGGCTGCCACAGGGGGCTGCAACGCAGGGGAGACGATGCTGCTGGACTGTGGTCTGTGGTGCATCACCGGAAGGAGGAGAACGGCACAGTGGTGCAGTAGGGATGCGGGGTTAGTGGCGTCGTCGAGGCGCTGTTGACGCGCAGCTAGCGAGGAAATACAGCAATGAGGATCACCGGGGTGCCGCGACAGTTGGACGTCGCAAGTGAGAGGCGGCACGAAGGTGAAGGTGACAGGGATGATGGGTTGGAGGGTGAACAGGGTAGAGGTCGGGAGGATGAGTTGGGTATATGGCGACTGAAGGGTGATGGGAAGATGAACAGGTTGATGAAACAGGGTATATATATAGGTGATTGGGTTTTAGGGTTTATAATAGGGTAATGGGCATTATAACGGGTCAGGTTAGATGGGCTTAGGTTAGCTTAGGAAAATGGGTTGGGGTAAATAGAGTTAAATGGGTTTAAGGGGTTATAGGGTATTACATGGATAATGGGTTTTAATAAAATGGGTTTTGGGTTTAATAAACAATGGGTAAAATCCATTAGGGTTCAATAAATGGGCATGGATATTACATGGGTTTAAAATAGGATATAGAGTTTAAAATCCATTTGAAAATAATTATAAAAATCTTAGATAATTTAGAGTACTTTCAGGCTAATAATAATAATAATAATAATAATAATAATAATAATAATAGCAACAACAGTAACAATTATAATAATAGGAATCAAGATCATAGTAAATAGTTACAAATGAAGTTATTGATCGAAAAATAGATTTTAATGGAAGATCCAACAATACATTTTGACAAAAGAATTTGAAAACCGAAAAACAATAATTTGCGAAAATTTTAAATACAGAAGATATACAAAATACGGATTTGGGAAAACAAGTGTTACAATCCTACCCACCTTACAACAAAATTTCTTCCTTGAAATTTGCTTAGGCGGTACATAGGACAAGGCAAAAGCAAACCTGGGGAAGGGTAACAAAACAGAGGGTTAAAGGGAAAGGAACAAGGCAGGGGCAACACCAGAAGATGAAAGAAGTGGATAACAATGAGGTCAAAAGAATACATGAAAGAAAATAAACATTATCAAAAGGAAAGAAACAATACAAGATAACAAAATAAGATAGGGAGTAGGCAGAACTGGAATCAATGAGAGAAAAGACAGGGAAGGATTGAATCAAATAATGAATGTATGCATGATGGCAAAATGGAATGCAAGACGGAAGTAACCGGTGTCAAAAATGAAGAAGAAACAACACAAGACTTGCAAAATAACAAATCAAAGAGATGAAGAAATAGATAGAGCTGGAATCGAAGAAGGGATGGATAAGGAAAAGATGAACCAAGCAACGAGCCAATGGATGAGAACAAATGCAAGAGATAGGGCAAAGCAAACAATGCAAGGAAGGAGAAGCAACAATAGAATCCTATAACCTGTGGGTTATAGGCCCACCACGCTTCCGCTGCGACACTCTGATAGTGACGTTCCAAGCCGCAGACATATCGTTGTAGAACACGTGACACCAAGCGACGATCCGAGCAGGAAGAAAAGAATGAACACCAGAATAAAATTGGGCTTTAGATGAGGACATAAATTTAAATAATTAGGTCAAAACTAATGGGTGTTAACAAAAATAATATTAATAATACAAAAATCAACACATATTAATAATAATAAAATAATAATAATAATAAAAATAATAATAACAATAATAATCATCATAATCATACTGGTAAAAATAATAATAATAATAATAATAATAATAATAATAATAATCATAATAATAATAATAATAATAATAATAATAATAATAATAATAATAATAATAATAATAATAATAATAACCATACTGGTAAGAATAATAGTGCAAGACAAAATATAATTTGGGGTTCATCGTTTTTGTGAAAGTAATTCAATATTAACAACAAAAATAAAATAGTAAAAAAATACAATAATAATAATAGTAATACTAATAACAATAATAATAATACTAATAATAATAAGGAAAACAATAATAATAATGGTAAAGAAAATTCTTTGATGTGGGTTCGCTTCATTTATATCCATCTGTAGACTTGCTTTCTCGACATCAAGTTGCAGGTTTACCTCCACGACATCAGCTTGCAGGTTGCCATCTGGATATTCGGCTGCACATTTTGCCTCGCCGATATCCAGTTGCAATTTGCCTCCATGGACGTCTAGTTGCATGTTTGCCATCTCGACATCCAGTTGCAACAAAACGATGAACGAGATGATGCAATCTTCCACACATACTTAGATATTGATTGCTCAATTTAAGTACAAAGTTACGTTTTGAAATTTGTGATATCAAAATACACAATTATTCGAAATAACAAAAATTTTGTTTTAGAAAACAATTTTATAGAAGATCCAAAATATAACAAATAATAATCGAAATACACAAAATATTTGAAAAAATATTTATATATATTGTTGCCGTTGAATCTGGTGTGGGGGCAAACAGATAGTATTTGTGGATTCTTGGAAAACTTTGAATAGCAAACCTGTTACCTGTTCCGCCGCAGTTCGACCGTTGACTCCCACCGTTCACCTGCAAAAAGTGCGAGACACCGGGGTTGATCCCAGCGACGCACACTCCGACGCTCAAGTTAGTAATCAGGGAGATTATGAGAGAGCGTAAATTGGCAAAAGATTGATTACCTCTTAACGGAGATGGATGGGGGGTATTTATAGGTGCCTTGGGGATCAGATTAGGAATGTAATCCCCGTGATCTGATAAGGAATATGATCCCGTAATCAGATTAGGAATGTAATCCCTAATTTCCAGTGAAAGGATAGATGTGGATCAGGGCCATTGATTAGTATTAATCAGAGATCCTAATCCTATCCTGCTGGATCGGGTTTTCTGCGGGTTGAAACCCGCACCCAATTGGGGTGGATCCGTTCGTGGGTTATTGGATCTTTGGGGAAGAGGTCCAGTACCCGCTTCAGACCTATTAGTAGATGAAATTACCATTTTACCCCTAAGCTTTAAGATTCATTCTTGCTTTGGACGGTTCTGATTTAATCCCCTTTTTAGCCATATCACAAGCCCCCCACTCCCGAAGACTGAGCTTGATCAGCCTTTGTCGAGTAGTTTTACTGTTTTAATGGCTAACGGAGTTGTATCGGGGTCCAAATGGAAGGTTTCGACTCTTTGCAAGGGGCAGTATGGTAATTTTTTAAGTTGGTTGCGCTCTAAGTTGTTCTTGAGTTCTTCCGGACATTCGGTGATTTTTTATCTATTATTTCGGAGTATTTACTTAATTTCGCGAAGTGTTAATTCGTCGTTCGGGGGTCTTAATAAATGGTCCTGGGCAATAATTATTTACTCGGGAGTTCAAAAATATTTCCCAGATTTTTAAATTATTTTCTAGGATTTTTTATTAATTTTTAATCATTTTTTGCAATTTTTAAGTAAATAAAATGATTTTTAATAAATAAAATACCGAATTATGGCGTGGCGCGATCTGGACCGTTGATCTTGTGCAGGCACGAATTTCTGAAAGATCGGATGGCCAGGGTAGCTCGGCAGGAATTTCTCCGCTTTTGTGGGTCGGATGGGCACTTGCTCGGAATCCGAGCGAAATGGCTCGGTTCTTCCCTCGCGCGAGTGGCTCGGATCGCTAGTCGCTTGGCTCGGAATTCCGAGCAACGTGGAGTGATCTGAGCCGTTCGATCTCGACGTGAATCTCGAGGCAGGCACAGCTCCCAAAAAATACTATCTTGTCGTTTAGTGGACGTGGCATAATCTGGACTGTCCATCATCTCAGGCGCGATTTTCGCAATGATCAAACAGTTGGAGGCGCTCGGCATCATTTTTCTTCACTTTCGAGGGTCGGATTGGCACTTGCTCGGAATCCGAGCGAAGTGGCTCGGTTCTCCCCTCGCGCGAGTGGCTCGGATCGTTAGTCGCTCGGCTCGGATGTCCGAGTGTCGTGGACCGATCTGAGCCGTCGGATCTTGGCGTGAATCTCAAAGCGGCACAGTTCCCAAGAAAATACTATCTTGTCGCGTAGTGGCTTTGGCATAATCTGGGCCGTCTGATCGGGATCTTACGCGATTTTTAAGGAGAAAGTTGTTTTTCTCCATTTCGTAGCTCGGATTGGCACTTGCTCGGAATCCGAGCGAAATAGCTCAGATCGCTTGTCGCTCGGGTGTTGGATCCGAGGGACGTGGGGCGATCTTAGCCATTGGATGATGGCACAGATCTCGAGGCAGGCACGGTTCCTAAGAAAATACTATCTTGTCGTTTAGTGAACGTGGCGTAATCTGGGCCGTCTGATCGGGATCTTACGCGAATTTTGAGGAGAAAGTTGTTTTTCTCCATTTCGTAGCTCGGATTGGCACTTGCTCGGAATCCGAGCGAAATAGCTCGGATCGCCTGTCGCTCGGGTGTTGGATCCGAGGGACGTGGGGTGATCTTAGCCGTTGGATGATGGCACAGATCTCGAGGCAGGCACGGTTCCCAAGAAAACACTATCTTATCGTTTAGTGGACGTGGCGTAATCTGGGTCGTCTGATCGGGATCTTACGCAAATTTTGAGGAGAAAGTCGTTTTTCTCCATTTCGTAGCTCGGATTGGCACTTGCTTGGAATCCGAGCGAAATGGACCAGGTTGCTGGTTGCTCGGCCCGGGATTCCGAGCTATCCTCCTTGTTGTGGAGGTCGGATTGCCTGAAGCTCGGATTTTGTTTCCGAGGTGCCGAGCTGTTTTACTTGTGTCGAAACGTTGCTTCATTTGTCAACAGTCGTGGCTCTTCATTACTTAGCCGTTTGGGCTTTTGTAACATTTCAAGTGAGGCCCAAGAGTTGCGCCCTTACGTTACAAAGCCCAAGAGGCATCATTTTTACTATAAGTTTTCACCCCCTCAACACTTCACCTCATTTCTCACTTTCACTTTCTCACTCTTGGTTTTTTCTTCTTAACGAAGTTTTTAGCTCTCGAGTGGCGCTGCTAGCTATCGCGGCGAGGCATTTCAAACTCGGGCGATCTTTTTTGGCCGTACTAGTCATTTCAAGGTCAGTCTTTCTCCTCACCTTTGTAAAAATGGTTAAGATTTCTTCCATGGATGAAACCCCCTCCTCGGACCGAGCGGCCAATCCGAGCAAGGGTAAAGGGAAGGAGGTAGTGGAGCCGACCGAAGAGACTACGGTCAGGCCGAGTACGGATGTGGAGGTTGCCGAGCCTCTCCAGGAGGTGTTGGTCCGAGCTAGCAAGGGCAAGGGTGTGGAAACGATAATTGAGCATCCGAAGGCTGCAGGGGAGTTGGGTTGGCAGCCGAGCTTTCTGTCGAGCGTTGGCGGAGTGCGGAGCTACTCCAGAGAACTATTGGAGATGGTGATGCAGGGCACCGCCAAGTCGATCGAGGAGAATGAGCCGAGGGAAACGTCCGAGGTGGATCAGATCTCTTCGGTGCTGACCGAGGCAGATTTGCATCGGATCCGGAGCGGGTTCCAAATCCCTACGGAGTACGGGCTCCTTCTCCCTGGCCCTGGCTTCCGAGCGTGCACCTCGTCCTCGGCCGACATATGCATTTTTCCAGCCGACTCCCTGAATGCCGGACTTCGTCTGCCGCTGCACCCGTTCGTGGTCGAGGTGCTGCAGTGGTATGGCTTGTGTCCGGCTCAGCTAATGCCGAACACATGGCGGCACGTCATGGCTTTCGTCCTTCAGTGCCAGGAGGTCGATGCTCAGCCCAACATGTTCATCCTTTGGAGTCTCTATCGTCCTTGCCAACCAAGCAAAAATGAGCAGCGGTATTACCTCTCGCCGAGGAAGGGCGTGAAGCTGATCGAGAACCCGGACTCAATCAAGCATTGGAAGGAAAAGTACTTCCTCGTCCGAGCTCCCGATCCATGGGTAATCCCGACGGTGTGGTCGAGGGACGGTCTTCCGAAGCGGGAGAAGAAAGAGCCCGTGCTCAGAATAAGGAGGCGGAAGTCGTGGAGAAGTTGCTCGGAATTCCGACCCTCAGTTGGAAACACATCACCGAGGAGGCATTATTCCGAGGGGGTCTCAGTCCGATTGACACTAGTATGCTTCTTCAAATCTTGTTTTGTCTTTAAGGTTTTAGAAAATTTCTCTAACTCTTTTCTCTCGGTTTGCGCAGAATTCTCCGGCATGGACTACAAAGGTCTGATGGCTAAGACCCGAGCGGCCAGGGAGCAGGAGACGAGGAAGAGAAAGAGGACCGTGGCCGGACCTCAAGGCGGCCGAGCGCCCAAGTTACCCTCGGTCTCCCCGACCCCCGAGCGACTGGTTGTTCAGGATACTCCGGTCGAGACCGAACAAGGCCTCGTCGTGCCGACCGTCCCACCTACCTCAGATGCGCCGACCGCAACGGCGCAAACAGATGCTCGGGGTCTTTTGGCGGAGCGTTCAACATCAGCGCGGCGCTGGCTCTCGACGTCCCGCCCCTTACTACCGAGGCGGAGCAGATCCTGACCGAGGAGCACAAGCGCATCTTCGTCCCCGACTAGCGAGTGATGAAGGTCGACGGGTTCTTGGGAGACAGTAACATTTGCATGTAGGCGGTGAAGCACCTGCCGACCCCCAAAGACCGAGCGGCGCTTAAGGTAGGTGAAGTTGGTGACACCGCGATGCAGATCGCTCGGAACACTATGTCGGTAAGTAGTAGATTACTTTCTTGAGAATTTTTCTAAGTTTTTGCGCTCGTTCTTGACTGTTTCTTGTGTTGCTTGTAGACCCTCTGCCACTTCAACTATTTGCTCGAGGAATTCGCGAGCAAGGAGAAGAAGATGACCGTTCAGAACGACCGGGAACGGTCGGAGCGGTCTAAAGTGGTAAAGGAGCTGGAGGCCGAACAGTTGCGTTCTACTTCGCTCAAGGCCGAGGTCGCCGACTTAAAGGCTCAGCTCGCTGAGGCGCTGAAGAGCTCGGCCGCCGAGGCTTCCAAGGCGATGGAGGAGGCCCTGAGCGAGCAAGCGTCGAAGGTGGCGGCCGCAGAGAAGGCAGTTCGGGACGAGGCCGAGGCCCACATGCTGACGAACATGGAGGAGGCGTACGGCCGAGCTCTGAAGCATATCGTCGCTCGGAACCCCGAGTTCGACGTCTCGCCCTATTTCTTCTACGACTCCGTGGAGGGTGAGGAAGAGCTGCCCTTGGCCGAGCTCGCTCCGAGGCCGGAGGGCGAAGACTCCGAAGGCGAGGGGGCACCGAGCGTGCAATTGTAACTGTGCCGGACGATGATGAGGTCGACCCCTGACTCTGTCGTCTCTTCTCTGTTTTCTTTTTCTTTTGTAATGCCTAACTGCGGACTGGCCACCGCTTTTTGTAAACTTTTGACTTTCAATGAAAACAGTTTCCTTCTGGCTGTCTATTACAAAATTTCGCGAAATTATTCAACTCTTTTTGCTCAGATTGTGTCTTTGAGTATTGAGGACTTCTTTTGATATTCCCCAACTTTTCAGGTCAAGTCGGGCCCAATCACTGAGGCCTCCCATCTCCGTACTGAGCTGGAGAAAACGAAGCGGGATCTTTCTCGCTGGCGTGATAAAGCATTTTTCGACTTCTTGAAGTTGGAGGACATCAAAGCAACCACGAGAGAGTATTTAAGCGAGTTGAGGCAACTGCGGAAGCAATCTCGAGAAACTCGTCTCGAAGGTGAGATAGAGTTGCTCCGTAAGGAGCTCTTCGATGTCGACCAAAGAAATAGTGAACTACTGGCGGAGATTCGTCACCTGGAGGTGACGGTGAAAGAACATTCGGCGGAGGAAGAGGAGTTAGCTTCGAAGGTGGGGAAGTTGATGTCCGAGCGCGATGAGTTGTCGGCAAGAATTGACAAACTGAGGAGGATCACGATTGACAGGGGTATCGAAGTGACTCATTTCCGTCGTATTATGGCCGATAGCACTAACGTCGCAGGCTCGTCTAAACTTTCCCGTTTCAAAGTATCGGTGGAAGACGATATTCTGAGGGATAGGATCGTTGAGCTAGAGGAGGAGATCACAACTCTGAAATCTCAGCCCGTAAGGGCCAATGTTTGCAGTACGTCGTGTACTCGCGAAGAGAGCGAAAGAGGTATCTCGTTTTACGAACTTGGGACTCGTTCGCCTGCCGTTAGGCGGAGCCCAGCTGATGCTCAGAGTGGTGTAGCTATTTCGTCTAGTGGCGCCTCGATTGGGGCCACAGCTAGAGTTAGCGGCAAAGGGGGTTCTCGCTTTGCTGGTTTAGAGTCAAGCTCAAAGGTAAGGCGACGCTGCCCTCGTGTGTCTCTGAACCGAAGTGTTCCCCTTCCAAAGAAGCGCTAAATAAGTTGTATTATGCTCTTCAAATTATTGTAAAAAACTGTTGTAGTGTCGGCCTTGTCCGGGTCCTTAATAAAAAAGTTTGTTTCGCTTCCGATGTTCGAATGCTGTGTTGGCTGGTATTAGTTTAAGTATAACTCCTCCAACTTTTGACAACTACTCAAAATCAGAAGCGAATCTTCTTTCTTACGGGCGACCCACTCCTAGCTCGCTCTTAAGCGAGCTTGCGGAGCAAAATCGAACTAAGTGTTGGACTCCGAACTCGTCGTTAGAGTTTGTTCAACGATTGTGGGAGCAATTCCGAATGGCGACCCACTCCTAGGTCGCTTAAGAGCGAGCTTGCGGAGCAGAATCGAACCAAGTGTTGGACTCCGAACTCGTCGTTAGAGTTTGTTCAACGGTTGTGGGAGCAATTCTGAATGGCGACCCACTCCTAGCTCGCTTAAGAGCGAGCTTGCGGAGCAGAATCAAACCAAGTGTTGGACTCCGAACTCGTCGTTAGAGTTTGTTCAACGGTTGTGGGAGCAATTCCAAATGGCGTCCCACTCCAAGCTCACTTAAGAGCGAGCTTGTGGAGCAGAATCAAACCAAGTGTTGGACTCCGAACTCATCGTTAGAGTTTGTTCAACGGTTGTGGGAGCAATTCCGAATGGCGACCCACTCCTAGCTCGCTTAAGAGCGAGCTTGCGGAGCAGAATCGAACCAAGTGTTGGACTCCGAACTCGTCGTTAGGGTGAAGAGTAAAAGCAGAGAGATACAAATAATTTTACAAGTAGAATATGAAAAGACTTTCTTTATTGATAACTAATAGTTGGCTGCTTCTAAGTTGTGAGCCATTATTACATGAGAGAAATAAAGGAAAAAAATACAAGTAAAAGGAGAGAAACGACATCCCAGAATACTTAGAGAGGCGTTGATGCTCTCTCTTGATATTTCAGAAGATGGTCGGCATTCCAAGTCCTGGGGATCTCTCTGCCTTCGAGGTCTTCCAGTCGATATTTCCCGAGCCGAACTACTTTAGCGATCTTGTAGGGTCCCTCCCAATTTGGAGCTAGTTTACTCTTTTGACCAGGAAAAGAGATGGCTAACTTTCTGAGGACCAAGTCCCCTTCTTTGAGGTCGGTAGGACGGACTCTCTTATTGTATGCCAACTCGATCCTTCTCCGATAGCTCTGTTGACGAATGGCAGCTCTTTCACGGATCTCATCAATCAAGTCTAGATTTGCTCGGAGCTCTCTGGCATTTTGTTCTTCTTCATAAGCCATTAGACGAGGAGAGGGTATTCCAACTTCTAGGGGGATCATAGCTTCGGACCCATAAGTGAGATTGAATGGGGACTCTCCTGTAGGGGTCCGTTTTGTGGTGCGATAGTTCCACAGCACGTTGGGAAACTGATCGACCCATAAGTCTTTGGAGCATTTATCCAACCTCTTCTTAATACCGGAGATGATCTGTCGGTTAGCATTCTCGACTTGGCCATTCGACTGTGGATGGGAGACGGAGGAAAAACGTTGTTGGATGGCGAGGTCTTCACATAGAGCTCGGAAGGCAGCCCCGGTAAACTGGGTTCTGTTGTCTGTTATGAGGACTCGAGGGACACCGAATTGGCAGATTACGTTCTTCCAGAAGAATTGAAGTACTTTGTTCTCGGTGATTGTGGCCAAGGGCTCAGCCTCTATCCACTTCGAGAAGAAGTCGATTGCCACGACTAAGAATTTGAACTGGCCGGGAGCAGGTGAAAATGGCCCTAGTAAATCCATCCCCCACATAGCGAAAGGGATAGGATTTGATAGGGAGGTAAGTGGAGCTTGTGGGTGGCGACGGATGTTAGAGTATTTTCTGACAAGAGCTGTATTGCCGAACGTGCAGTTCGACGTCTTGTAGGAGAGTGGGTCAGAAATATCCATAATTCAACACTTTGCGGGCTAGCGATATGGACCTTGAATGTGCCCCGCCGATGCCTTCATGGCGCTCTTACAGGGCATAATCAGCTTGTTCTGGGGAGAGGCATCTCAAATAAGGTCCGCCGTCCACTTGTGTGAAGGAGCGCTTGTACAGGATGCCCCCGATAAGTGTGTATCGCTCTGCTCGGGTTCTCACTCGGCGAGCTTCCTTAGGGTCTTCGGGAAGGAGCCCATCCCTCAGGAATTCGACGAGGGGTTTCATCCAATCATCTTGAAGCAGGACAGGCAGCGACTCCATCGAGTCGGAAGTTTCATCCTCTATACTTGGCTTCAGGAGTACCTCTATCAAGACGGTCTGCTCGAGACCTTGGAGGGAGGAGGAGGCTAGTTTGGAGAGGGCATTGGCCTGGGAATTCTCTTCTCGGGGGATTCGTTGGATGAGAGCTTCTTCAAATAGGGCCATGAGATTCCTGACCTTGGCTAAGTACTTAACCATTCGGCCATCTCGTGCTTCATACTCGCCTAGGACCTGATTTACGACCAGCTGAGAGTCGCTAAAGATCCGGAGGCACTGCGCCCCTGCATTGTGAGCCATTCCAAGGCCGGCTATGAGTGCTTCATATTCTGTTTCATTGTTAGAGGCCTTGAAATTGATACGGAGGGAGTATTGGAGGATGAAATCATCTGGGCCTACCAGAATGACCCCGGCTCCGCTTCCCTTGTTACAAGAGGATCCATCCACATAAACCAACCAGACAGGCGGTCCCTTCATTGCTTGGCTGACCTCAGAGATGGTACTTTCAACTATGAATTCTGCTAAGGCCTGAGCCTTGATCGCGGTCCGGGGCTGATATGTTATATCATGCTGGCTCAGCTCGATAGACCACTTCATAAGGCGACCAAAGGTCTCTGGCTTGTGGAGAACTTGCTTCAGCGGTTGGTCGGTAAGAACGACTACCGAATGGGACTGAAAATATGGGCGAAGCTTCCTTGCGGCCATGACTAGGGCATATGCCATCTTCTCTATCCTCGGGTAGCGGAGCTCGGCATCCCGAAGTACCTTGCTCACGTAATAGATGGGCTTTTGGGTCTTATCTTCTTCCCTCACGAGAACGGCGCTGAGGGTCTGCTCGGAGGTTGCTAGTTAGAGGTAGAGGGCTTCACCGGAAATTGGTTTGCTGAGGAGAGGAGGATTGGCTAAGTAAGTCTTGAGCTGGTCGAATGACTCTTGTTGCTGCAAACCCCACTCGAAGCCTTTAGCCCCCCTGAGAGCCTTGAAGAAGGGAAGGCACTTCTCCCCTGACTTGAAAAGGAAACGCCCTGTGGCTGCTAGGCGACCTGTGAGCCTCTGAACCTCTTTAACATTTTTCGGGGGAGCCATGTCCAATATGGCCTTGATCTTTTCAGGGTTCGCTTCGATTCCTCTTTGGCTGACCATAAAGCCTAGGAATTTCTCCGACGAGACTCCGAACGCACACTTGTTCGGATTGAGCCTTATATTGTGTTTCCTGAGTACGTCGAATGCCTCCTGCAGATCGACCACATGATCAGCCCCGTGGATGCTCTTCACAAGCATATCGTCAACATATACCTCCATATTTTGGCAGATTTGTGCTTAAAAACCTTGTTGACGAGGCGTTGATAGGTGGCACCTGCATTCTTCAAATCGAAGGGCATTACCCTGTAGCAGTAGAGGCCCTGGTCGGTTACAAAGGAGGCCTTCGGGATATCCGGAGAAAACATACGGATCTGATTGTAGCCTGAGAAGGCGTCCATGAAGCTGAGGAGTTCATGGCCCAAAGTGGCGTCTATCAAAGTATTGATACTTGGGAGAGGGAATGGATCTTTAGGGCATGCCTTGTTGAGGTCGGTAAAGTCGATACAAATCCTTCAGGTTCCATTGGACTTCTTCACCATTACTACATTCGACAGCCATTTGGGATAGTTTACCTCTTGTATGAACCGGGCCCTCAAGAGCTTGTCCACCTCTTCTTTTAAGGCTTGCTGGCGCTCGGGAGCGAACTTGCGCCTCTTCTGTTGGACCGGTTTGGACCCCGGAGCAACGCTGAGGTGGTGGACTAAGAGCTCTTCGGAAATTCCGGGCATGTCTGCAGCTGACCATGCAAAGAGGTCACGGTTCCTTCGGATGCACTGGACTATGTCGGAGCATAGGGCAGATGGGAGGGTCTTGCTAACAAAGAACTTTCGGCTTGGATCTTGCTCTGAGAAGAGCACTTCCTCCAACTCATCCACCGGCTCGGACGTTGGTCGGGCAACATCTTGGGGGATTTCCAGAATTTCGAGGGAGAGGACTGGACCGAGGATAGAGGTCATGTAGCACTTGCGGGCCGTTTCCTGATTGCCTTTTACTTCCCCTACTCCTGCCAGAGTGGGAAACTTCATTTTGAGGTGATAGGCGGAAGGGACGGCCTCAAGAGCTGTTAAGCCGGGGCGACCCAAAATGACGTTGTAAGCCGCGGGGACATCCACGACCATAAAGTCCATCGACTCCATTCGGGTAGTAGGAGTTTAGACAGCAGTTACGTCAAGGGTGATCACCCCTTCAACAGTCACTGTTACTCCCGTGAACCCATGGAGTGTGTAGTCGGCGGGCTTAAGTCTGTCTCTGAATAGTTTGAGGCCTTTGAAAGCGGCGAGGAAGAGGATGTTAAAGGAGCTTCCATTGTCCACCAGGATCCTCTCTACTTTAAAGTTCGCCATGTGGAGGTTGATGACGAGTGCATCACAATGGGGGGTTCGGACACCCTCAAGGTCTTCATCTGAGAATGTGACGGGCACTCTGAGGCCTTTAGGAGGAGGGGTGGCGCGAACCGAATTAACTTCCCTTATGAACGCCTTTCGAGAGGAGTTGGAGGAGCCCCCCATTGGGCCCCCATGAATGAGGTGTAGGACACGCTCCTCTTCAAAGTCGGGCGTTTCATCGCATTCAGGACGCTTATTAGCCCCTCCGAGGCGGGGGAGGAAGATCGGCTCGATCCTTTCTCACGAACCTGGTCAGCTGCCCCCTCCGGATGAGGGCTTCTATCTCGTTCTTCGGGGCCCGACAATCATTGGTATCGTGGCCATGGTCCCGATGATAACGGCACCACTTCTATTTATCCCTCTTCTTGCCTGGGGTGTTCATTTTAGGTGCAGGTGGTATCACCCCCTCCTTCTCAACTTCCATGAGAATTGTGGAGATGTTGGCGTTAAGGAGAGTAAACTTTTCAAATCTGGGAGGAGGTCGGCGCTGGCCGCCATTATCCTTCTGGAGCTTCTCGGCCCCTTCCTCTTCTGTTCCCTTTCTCTTAGACTCGGAGGAAGACCCCTCCAAGTTGGGGCGGTGTTCTGCTTCTTCGGCCCGAATATACTTTTCGCTCCGAAGGAGGAGGTCAGAAAAGTTCTGTGGGGGCTTCTTGGCGAGAGAGAGCGGAGGCTGGAGTTGAGGACATTGGATTGAAATGCTGCTGCAGCGACCGACTGGTCGAGGGATGCTATGGACCTGGCTTCCGCTGTGAACCTTTTCACATAGTCTCTGAGCTTCTCACCCTTCTTCTGGTTGAGATAGAGTAGCGAAATGCTGGTCTTCTCAATTCGGCGGCTACTCACGAAGTGGGTGACGAAGAGGGTCTCGAATTGCTCGAAGGAGAATATTGAGGATGGGGCAAGGCGACAGTACCATTCTCGAGCTGGACCCTTGAGACTGGCAGGGAAGGTCTTGCACAGCAGGGCATCGGAAGCTTGATGGATGAGCATGAGGGTCTTAAAGCTTTTGATGTGATCGACGGGGTCAGTCTCCCCGGAATAAGTCTCGAATTGAGGAGGTTTAAAGCCAATTGGTACGGGTGCTTCCATTATGGTTCGGAAAAAAGGAGGTCGACTCGGGTGAAGGGTCCTTCCTCTAAGCTCTTCTTCTCTGTCTAACTGGCCCAAGCGCCTCTCCATTTCGTGGAGACAGCGGTAGAAAGCGTCATCCCTTCGACGGTAATCAACCGAGCCTCTAGACTCGTCTTCGTACGAGGGAGAGCTGGGGCTACGACGACGGTAGCTCCTGGAGCAGCAAGGACTAGGAATGTGTCGGGGGTTGCTAGGAGCTGGGGGAGGAGTTAGGGACCGTCGGCGAGGACTTCAGACCGTAGGAGGAGTGGAAATCCTTGGAGCAGTGGAGTTGTTGGGACGGAGATTGAGAGCTTGTAGGATGGTAGCTTGGAACTGCTGGAACTCGGCACGGGTGATGGGTGCCTCATCGTTCCTTGGATGTTGCCGACCGGCAGGGGAATGGGGTCTTCTCCTGTGATGCTCGGGGGACTCTCTCCGCCCCCTTCGGGTGGGAGACCTTCTGTAGTCTCGGCGGTGAGGAGATCGCTCATCCGGACGTTGTTAGCGGGAGGCTCCCTCTCGGGCCCGCTTTTCATCTAGACGGCGGCGAAGATCCTCGTTCTTTTGCCGATTGAGGATGGTATTGCAAAGGTTGGAAGCTCGGGGATTGTGGGAGGCCATAGAATCCGTAGAGGCATTGTGGATTGAGACGTGGTCCTGATGGAGAGGTTGTTTCTGCGGGTTGGGACGCGAGCCCCCTACACCGGCATTTTGAGGACCGGGGGGACCCTTAGGAGGTTGTTGATTCTGAGGAGGCTGGTCTTGTTGGAGAGGGTCCTTGGCTTGAGGGGAAAGTTGCCCCTGCTGCTGAGCGGGTTGGATGGGGACTCCCTGTTGCTGATCGGGGTTGGGTCCACAGTTGGACCCTCTGGATCTTACTTTCCTAGGAGGCATGGCTGGAGAAGATCTGACCAACGGGAAGAGGAAAGGCTGCTATTCGTTTGATTCCCACAGACGGCGCCAAACTGTTGCCGCTGAATCTGGTGTGGGGGCAAACAGATAGTATTTGTGGATTCTTGGAAAACTTTGAATAGCAAACCTGTTACCTGTTCCGCTGGAATTTGACCGTTGACTCCCACCGTTCACCTACAAAAAGTGCGAGACACCGGGGTTGATCCCGGCGACGCACCCTCCGACGCTCAAGTCAGTAATCAGGGAGATTATGAGAGAGCGTAAATTGGCAAAAGATTGATTACCTCTTAACGGAGATGGATGGGGGGTATTTATAGGCGCCTTGGGGATCAAATTAGGAATGTAATCCCCGTGATTTGATAAGGAATATGATCCCGTAATCAGATTAGGAATGTAATCCCTAATTCCCAGTGAAAGGATAGATGTGGATCAGGGCCGTTGATTAGTATTAATCAGAGATCCTAATCCTATCCTGCTGGATCGGGTTTTTTGCGGGTTGAAACCCGCACCCAATTGGGGTGGATCCATTCGTGGGTTATTGGATCTTTAGGGAAGAGGCCCTGTACCCGCTTCAGACCTATTGGTAGATGAAATTACCATTTTACCCCTAAGGTTTAAGATTCGTTCCTGCTTTGGACGGTTCTGATTTAGCCTCATTTTTAGCCATATTATATATAAAGAAAATATAGGCAGGAGAAGAATGAATTTTATACTCAATAAGAGTCAACAAGGGAGGACGACTACAAAGAACGAAAGAAAATAAGAAATCAAACAATTGAATATGAAGGAAGAGGAACGAGGGGGCACAAGCAGAATTTGAAGAGAATATGGCAGGGAAAAACAAACATGGAAAACACCTAAGATAGAATAAAAAACAAGAGAAAAAGAATTGATGATCATGGGTGAGGAAAACAAAAGGCAAAAAGATAATATGAAAGAATAATGCAAGGTGAATGAAAGAATCAAAGGAATATGGGTACGGACAAAACGAAACTATACCCAATAAGAATCAACAAATGAGAATGACTAAAAGAGATGGAATAAACAAGGAATCAAGGAAATCGAAAAAGAAGGGATCAAATGAATAGAATAAGACTAGTACCAGATCAAGTTGATAATGATTCATTCATGTATGCATGGTTGGTGAAATGTTGAGCAGATCCCAGTTGGAGCCAAGCTTGTCTAATATATCAGTCAAACTAATACATTAGCCAAACATGGGCTCTGATATCACTAAAAACCCTGTCATGCCCCGCTTCGCCAAAAAATACGGAATACGAGTACGTAACATTGGCCCAGCAAATGATTTTCATCATCCATAAGCTGTTCGGGAATCTTTATAATATCTCACAAAATAATCAGAGTTGGAAGCGAGAGAATCGACCAGACATGCATAATTGAACCAATATACCAACAGAATTTACTTGAAACAAAATGTATTAATCTCAAATAAACCAGATCTGAACAAGTTAAAAATCCTGGGTCATACTGCCCAAATACAAAGAATCCAAGTAACAGATACATTGTTCAAAATGAGCAACAGGAAATAAATGAAGATAGCGAAAGCTCCAGCCAACTAGAACTTTAGATCACATACACCATCGGGCAGCAGATCACCAAAATCTACAATTTGGCAAATTGCAGGAGAAGGAAAAAGACAAACAAGTACCCGTCAATGCAAGTTACGGACCACTTATAATGTAGGATACAAGTACATGGGGAAGGATAAACAAATACAAAATAACAGCAGGAATAAATAAGCATAGCATAAGTGTGTCAACAGAAATATAATATCTAACATGAATCAGAAAAAATAGAAACAAGTACCATGGTATACAAATAGGTACATGTAACATGTATCAAGTGTCAAGTGAACAGGTAAACATGTATCATGCAACAGGTAAATAGGAACAGGTAATCATGTAACAGGATAATCAGGTATTAGGTGATCAGGAACAAGTAATTAGAAAAACATGTAATCAGAAAACAAGTACAAGAAATTAGATTATGTCATGTCAAGTCTTGTGTTATTATTATCTAGGTAGTACTTCATGCACCCCAAAAACATAACCCATGGTTGTTACAACAAACAGTTTCGCTTTAGATTTCGTAGTGTAGTCCATAGGACAATGTACTCAGGGATCAGGATAACTAGAAATAGGAACAGGTAGAACCTAGTGGCTCTCTTCCGAGTACACTTTCCTATAAGGAAGTATGCAGTCAGGTACAGGAAACAGGCATAACCTAGTGGTTATCTTCCGAGTAAATCTTCCTATAGGTAAGCATGCAGTCAGGTACAGGTAACAAGATCGTGAATCATGTAGTCATAAACACGTAACAAGTAGGCAGGACACAGGTCCTCTTCTCAGTACACGTTTCTATATTTTCTAATACTAGATCTTTCCCTTAATCCCGGCTTGGTCATTTATTATTATAATCAAGCATGCATGGATGTGTCGCAAAACAAAGCAAGGATAACAGGGTATAAACATGTATCAGGTTCAGGGTGCAAGATAAACAAGTACAGGTACAAGATAACACATAACAGGGTAAAACAACTAGTTTTCTAATTCAGGACAGCAAGACAATGTTGTACTAAAACAGTGATTCCCGCTACTACAAACATCCAAATCTGGATCCGTCATAAAATCTAGAAAAATAGACTTCCAACGGAATCTAGAAAGCATATATAAGTCATATAGTGTTTCACAAAATCATAACTCAAACTGAATCTCAACCAGAAAATGCGTTCAGCCAGGAATCAGTAAATTATATTCAAGTACAGGAAAACAGCAAGAAATCATATAATAAATTCCAGGAAAAATCTGGAGTATTCCTCTATATGTCTAGCATCAAAATATAAAGTTTCATAATTTTCCAGAAAGATTAGTTTAGTCATCCAAAATTAGAAAACATCAAGAAACGGTAGTTCGGTAAATCTGGAGTTTCCAACACTGCTGTACGAAAACAGTAATATCTCGCAAACCGTAAAACGAAATCTAGATCCGTAGAAGGGAGATTAAAATAGACAAAATAATCTAACTTTCATATATCACAAATATTTTACATACAGTAACAGGAAATAGGGTAAAAATACGGTTCTATACAGAACAACGAGCAAAATACAGCAAGTATAGCTTTTATAAACAAGCATGAAACGGCGTATGAAACTCATCAATAAAATCAACCAAAATTCTGGGTAATCCCTAGATACATATAGAAATACTAACCAAAGTTTCAGACCAAAATAATATGTGTAGCACAAGTATCAAAATAATTTTGTCATCAAAATCATCAAGAAACGAAATTTTGGAATTGATCTACACCTCTGTAGTAAAACAGCCATATCTCACACATACGAAAATGAAATCAAGCAAGGTTAGAGGGGTTAGCAAGAAGACGAATTCCTCTAAAACTCATGTTTTATACTGAAATTAAGATTCTGATCCTAATATGGTCTAAATTACTGATCAAGACAGATTATCAGCAAAACACAGAATTTACATTAGGTTCAAAACCAACATGAATCACACGAAATTTGGTCGAAATATAACTAAACATGAATTAGGGTCTACTAAGTGTCCAAAAATCATGAAATAAGGTATATAACATATTCACAACCATCACATCACATGTATCTCATCAAACACATAATTTCACCTAATTATCACACATGTATGGATAGATCAAGAACGGTCAAACCTAGTTGTTTTCATGTCGATTTTGTGTCGTGAGGCAACTATGGTCAAATAGCACAATAGAGATAAAACCCATCAAATATAATACACACACAAGTTGTCTCTAGAACCCAACTACACTATAAGCGGCATTTTTGACTTGTATCAAATAAAGGAATTGGAGTACTAGTTACTTGGCTGGAAAATGACTACGGAACGAAGCAAGCACAAGAATAACGGGAACGGATCCCGGAGCACGAACACAAAATCATGAGCGGGTGAACACAAACAAGATGAACAACCAATCACGATTGGGCACGGATCTTGATGATCAAGAGGATGATCAAGATAATGAAGATCAAGGGATCCAACGGCTAGATCAAGATCATATCAGATCGGACGGCTCTAATTGAAGATCAAAATCAAGATCAAGATGTGATCAGTATCTTGATGATGATGATGATCGGATCAGATCAACGATCGGACGGCTAGGAATCAATCAATCAAGATAATCAAGAGATCATGATCGCGATCACGATGGTGATGGACGGCCCACAATCACCATGATCAAAACTCAACACAACCAGTAGATCATCAAGTACTTCTGCTGTCTGGCTGCATGGTTAACAGCGATTGGTTCGAAACGGTGGCAGGCAGCCAGGGGGCACGGCGGCGGTGGATGGCAGGGGGACTGACCAGGGGGCTGCTGGGCTGTTGCGGTGGTGTAGGGCGACCAGGTGGCAGCCAGGGGGCTGCCGCAGGTGGCTGCGATGCAGGGGAGATGACGCTGCTGGACTGTGGTCTGTGGTGCATCGCCAGAAGGAGGAGAACGGCACAGCGGTGCAGTAGGGATGCAGGGTTAGTGGCATCGTTGAGGTGCTGTTGACGCACGGCTAGCGAGGAAATACAGCAAGGGATCACCGGGGTGCCGCGATGGCTGGGCATCCCGAGGGAGAGGCGGCGCGAAGGTCAAGGTGACAGGGATGATGGGTTGGAGGGTGAACAGGGTAGAGGTTGGGAGGATGAGTTGGGTATATGGCGCTGAAGGGTGATGGGAAGAGGAACAGGTTGGTGAAACAGGGTATATATGTATGTGATTGGGTTTTAGGGTTTATAATAGGGTAATGGGTATTATAACGGGTCTGGTAGATGGGCTTAGGTTAGCTTAGGAAAATGGGTTTGGGTAAATAGAGTTAAATGGGTTTAGGGGTTATAGGGTATTACATGGATAATGGGTTTTGGGTTTAATAAACAATGGGTAAAATCCAATAGGGTTGAATAAATAGGCATGGATATTAAATGGTTTTAAAATAGGATATATGGTTTAAAATCCAATTGAAAATAATTACAAAAATCTTAGATAATTTAGAGTACTTTCAGGCTAATAATAATAATAAAAATAATAATAGCAACAACAGTAACAATAATAATAATAGGAATCAAGATCATAGTAAATAGTTACAAATGAAGTTATTGATCGAAAAATAGATTTTAATGGAAGATCCAACAATACATTTTGACAAAAGAATTTGAAAACCAAAAAAAATTAATTTGCAAAAATTTTAAATACAGAAAATATACAAAAATACGGATTTGGGAAAACAGGGGTTACACACCATGACCCACTCTCAAGCCTCACTAGCAAGTACTTGTTGTTTACAATTGGAGAAACACTCAAACTCCACCTTCAATGAAGTACTCTCTCTCTCTCTCTCTCTCTCTCTCGGCTTTCAATGGAGGCCAATAATAATGATATATAGAGATCTAGAGAAACCCTAGTTTGATATCTTGATACAATAACCATTGGATATTCCTGAAGAGATAACCCTACGATAAGAGCCGTATGATCTGACTTGAAGTGCAAGTTGGGCTTCTCACAAATCACCAAGACCTGACCCAAATAGTTCATCAGCGCCACGTTCGGTCGACCGTCCCCCTCTCGAGAACTCCTGCATAGTAGGGCGGTCGACCGCACCCACGGGTCGATCAACCGCAACCTGCTGCTACTACTGCTGCTGACTGTTTTTCCTTACTTCCACTCCATCTTCGATCGTCTCGATTCATCCATCGTCTCATCGTCTTCTTATCCAACATAGTATGCAAGACATAAACCCAACAATCTTCACCTTGGATTGTATACTCATGAATCCACACCTGTGTGATTTAAAAAACTTCTAGACTCTTTTCCTTCTCTTCTTGCAAACAACTCTTTTCAATGACTTCCTCTGCTATTTGAATCTATCTCCACCTGTTTTTCTCCAGCTGTATGCCCCCATCAAGAGCACACCCCAGTAGATGTAAACATGGAGGTGCCACCCTCCACACGAACTCCATCTACCTCAAGGCTCTATCCACCTTCTAATGATATTCGAACGTCGCAGTCTCACTTGGATGATTCTAATGACGACATACTAGATGGTGCTTTAAAAATAATGGGCTTCGAAACACTTGTGCAAGTTTTTCTATTCCTCCAAAGCTAGTAAAGGTTGTGCTAACCCTGCTCAATCCCATTCTCACCCTTCATCACCTTACAATAATTTTTCCAAACTGATCGAACTCCACCTAGATCTGTGTACCTGCAGTCCTATGCTTCTAGAGTTCCCATGGATATAAGGCTCTTCTTTATCAAAGGAATATACATACCCTCCTCTAATGTGTGTTCCCTTCCATTTGTCATCTTCGACTCATTTGTTTTCTCACTCCTTTACTTCATAATTATTGTTAATCTTCGTTCTCACACAATGACATGAGGCAAACTTGTAAGTAGAAACCATTACTTCACAAATCTTATCAACCTTCGTTCTCACACAATGACATGATGCAAACTTGTAAGCAGAATCCCTCTCGGAGCAAATTTAAGAAGAACTAACCGAATCAAAATAACAACCGGAATCCATATCTAAGGAACTTAAAACAAAAGTAATGTTTAAGCAATCACCTGATTCAGTGGCACTGGATTTGGCACCCCTCTGACTCAACCGCTTGCAACTGTCTCTCATGTAATGTTCAATCTCTTTGCACTGGTGGCCCTGGACCTTAACCTTACATATACTTTTCCTTCCATTTGAATTACAATCCACCTCCAAGCAACTCATAGAAGTTGACGCTGATTTCTGACTCTCCTTCCTAAGTGCATCCTCCTCTAATCCCTTGATCATACCTGCTATGAAAAACTTCTCCTTGGTAGATTTCTCATCTAGCACGATTATCATGTTGGATGGATTAGATGGTGAATATATCGAGTTGGAAACATTTAGATCATCTGCGTTGAATGCCCTTAGTTCAGATAACTCCACATTGAACTCTACTACATTATCTAGAAGAGTGCTACTTTCCTTCATTGAGAAATACGACAACTTTCCTTTCTGATGCATCCGACCTTGTAATGATAATCCCGAGTAGTCAGTTCTGAATCTTGCCCAAAGACTCGCCGCGCTTCTCCTATACATGACTTCGCCCATCGAAGACATACGGATAAACCTAAGGCTTCTGAATAAATCTCCTCCCAATTCTCCTGCTTTGTGCCGATTGGTCTCCTTTTATCTCCTTCTAGGACTAGATCAAAGTCCTGTTGAACCGATTGCTTCATGTATGTCCACCTTCAAGAGATCAAAGTTAATCTTGCCTTTGAATTGCTTGATCTTCAAGATCTGACCTACCATCTTCTCTAAGGAACTCGAATAAACCCTTGAACCCGAAGCTCTGATACCAATAGTTAGGATTTCTTAGGAAAAACCTGACCGGGGATCTTGTTGAGTTATTCGATTTAATCAACACAAACTACCAAGCACATATGAATTCATACTAAACACACCAAAGCACACACAAGTTTGTCCTGGTTGAGGCTTTCGCCTTAATCCGGAAGAGAAGAAACCCGAGATGTTATTCAACTAGAAAAGATACAAGAATATTACAATTCTTCCCACGACCCTGTCTCAAACCTCACCAGCAAGTATTAGTTATTTACAATTGGAGAAACTCTCAATATCCGCCTTCAATGAAGTGCTCACTCTCTTGGCTCTCAATGGAGGCCAATAACAATAATATATAGAGATCTAGAAAAACTCTAGTTTGATATCTTGATAAAATAACCATTGGATATTCCTGAAGAGATAATCCTACGATAAAAGCCGTATGATCTGACTTGAAGAGCAAGTTGGGCTTTTCACGAATCACTAAGACCCGACCCAAATAATCCATCAGCGTCGCGTTCGGTCGACTGCACGCCAAGGTCGGTTGACTGTCTCCCTCTCGGAAACTCCTGTATAGTAGGGTGGTCGACCGCACCCCAGGGTCGGTCGACCGCAACCTGCTGCTGCTGACTATTTTCCCTTGCTTCCACTCCGTCTTCGATCGTCTTGATTCCTCCATCGCCTCATCGTCTTCGTATCCAATATAGTATACAAGACACAAACTCAACATTTGTCAAATAAAGAAGTATCGAGACAATGAATCTAAATAACTTCAGATATTTGTATCATCAACAAGTTAAAATGTAAATCCATAACTATTAGCTTTCGCTGCATTCTACAAACGACAAGTATACATAAGCAATACAACAACTATCTTTTGGAAATCATAGTAACTCAGAAGTTCAACATGAAGCACAAACTCATAATTGCATCATTGCCTACACACATAACCAAAAGAAAATGCAAGAAATTGAACCAAAATCATATAATCAAACACTTCCCTCCAAAATATTGTAAAATGGCAGTTTGGAGATGAAAAACCCAAATCCGAGCCTGACATAGAACCAAAGTCTGGGGCATCAAGATCGACGGCGGAGAAGGGCATCAGGGAGAGCTTAGGTGGGGCTACAGTTTTAAGATGGAGAGGGGCTAAGGTTTCGAAGAAAGAAAAGGAGATTGTCGGATTTGGGGGTTGAATTTGAGGGGACAAAGAAGCTAGAGTTTCGGGATTTGGGGAGGATTTTAAGAGCGGGAAATGGAGATGTAGAATGGTGGCAGTAGTGGTGAGATAGAGATGGAGCGGCGCTGAGGTAAAGTTGAGGAGGCTAGGATTTAGAGGGGAGAAATGGGAGCCAGAGAGAGAGAGAGAGAGAGCGCTTGTTTGGGAGAAAGGAGAGGAGAGGGATAGGGGGTTTATGAAGAAGTAGAAGAGAGATGACATTTTTGTCATTTCACATATCTCTTAACGAGTTTAGGAGGCATATTCCTAGAATATTCCTCTTTCTTAACGGAGAAATAGACGGCAAGTGCCTTTAGGTCCAATTGTAAACAACTTTGGGTACTATTGGGTAACTTTTTTTCACTTTAGGTGTGTGTAGAGAATTAAGGTAAACTTTAGGTGTCTTTAGCTCCTTAACCCAAATATAAAATGTTGAATGACTTTTCACTATCAAGACTTGAGTAAGTTTTTTTCTCACGAGTTATAGCATTAAATTTATTTTTGCGAGATTCACTTGGCTCCTTCGAAAGGGTTTAAGCTCTGATCCTTCAAAGTGGGAATTATATGTCCGGGCATTAAAATACAAAATCTAACCTTACTTGTGTGATTTATTACAATAAAATAGCCTATAAATAAAGTTTTAACTTATTTCGAAGTTTATTTCTTGTGCATCATGTGCCAAAAAAAAAGTGTACACATCAACTTTTAACCTTCTATTTAGATCATTCATTTTGTAAGCAGGTTCTTCAAAGAAAATATTTAAGTAAATATAGTTCAAATATTTCGATGTTTTGTTAACAAACTATCTATATATAAATTGAATACATTCGTACGATTAGATTTTGTATTTTGATGTTCAAACATATAAAACCTTCTTGGAAGGATCGAATATGATACCCTCTCGATAGGAGCCAAATCAGTCTGTTATTTCCACTAAGTGTTACTAACTCACTTATTGGATGCATGAGTATTTAATGGACAAGTCCCATCTATTCAACAAAGTTTTGCCAAAAACAAAAAAACCCCTAGATCTAGAGAGAGAGTTTGGAGGAGGTGGCGGCCGGGATCTCGCTGCCCCCTCCCCGTTTGCCGCTCGACGCCGCGACCTTCCCGCCCTTCACCCACCTCCACCTCCATCTCTACTACCATTCTGCTCCCATCGGTCGCCGCTCTCCTCCCGTTTCGCCGCTTTCTTCCTAGGCGCCAAAGTCAGGGACTTCCGACATCCGGCCTCTCTTCTGGGCGTCGAATGCTCGGGACCCACCTACGCCCAAACCCATCGAGGGGTTCACATCAGTACCACTTCTCAGCCATTCCTGATCGAAATCCTGAGATTTGGATAGTAATAGAAGAGAACCCAATAAGTGTTTTCGACTTATTGAGGTTCTGGAGCAAAACCCATTAATTATTATCAGCTATTTTGAGTTGGGCCTGTTGATTTTGGTCCATTTGTGCTCGATCTGGTGTTGTTTTGTTGTATGGGTTTATGTTTTTGTGAGGTGTAGGTGGAATCAAGGAAGGTTACTGGATACTTCAGGTTAGGCTGGCAACAGAGGTTTGACAACTAAAGCAATTTTTGAGCTTGGACACGGATTATGATACATGTTTTCTCGGATGTTCTTTGCGCATGCCACCATGTCCACACTCTCGGGGCCAATCACGGTGATCTGCGGCTATGATTTGGTTTTTATGAGGGTTGGTAGTGCGTGTGAAGAAGTCGTGTGTGCTTCTCTATCTGCGAGTCGCTATGATGAGCGGGTTATGATGTTTTGCATGATTGTGGAGCTTGGGCCCGAAGATGGGGTCCCTCCGTGGTGTGCGCTCACTTGTCTCAACTTTTGGGGTGCTTGTCTCAACTATTGCGGAGCGACTATGTCATGCCAGAGCATCCTTCCGTGCCTGTTGTCGTGAACGCCATAGATCTGGGGTTCAAGTGTGATCTGGACGATGGCGAGGTGTGCCCCCCCTCCCGAAGTACGCTATCTTGCATGATTATGGAGCTTGGGCCCGAAGATAGGGTCCCTCCATGATGTACGCGTTTGAGTGTCATACAATGTCGCCGGTGCAGTCTTTACAGCGCCTACTATCAGGCTATTGAGCTTCCTCCAGCTTAGGCCACTGGCTCGTGACAGCATCGCCTCTTTCCTCGGATTGGGAGTATGAGTCGAGATAAGTCTTTATGGTGAGAAATCGCCGGAGAGAGCTAGAGCGTGAGAGAGGTGAAAGTATCCTCTCCACGGCTCTCTTCTGGAGAGTGGTGTTTGGTAGGGTGAGCGAGATAGTTGTTTGGTGAGAAATCACCTGAGAAAGCGCTATCATGTGAGATGTGAAGGTATCCTCTTCACGGCTATCTCTTTGGTAACGGTTGTGGGAGCTATTGGCATATTAGTAGGATGAATGGTGGAGATGGTGGAAGGGTGCGATTGCTGTGCATGAGCCGTGGGGTCAGAATTCAATCTGCGGGCCTTGGGTCCAAAAATGGGGTCCCCCCAGCGAGGTAAAGGCAGGGATCGGCGGGTGATAAAATCCTGTCAGACTTGTTTCAGGTGGGTGTGCATGTGCCGTGGAGGCACTGTACGAAGCTAAACTGACGTAATTACAATTTTGCTGGACCGAGCTTGTTTGTCGGCCCACCCTCCAGGGTTGTTGGAGGGATTTGTTGTTTGTACGCGTCATGTTACTTTATGTATATTTTATTTTCTGTCTGTAGTTTTTACTTTGGCCCAGTACTCTGGGTTTGTTTCGTTAAGCTCTTATTAATGAAATAGGGTGGCCAGATTCTACTTTTCCTTCCAAAAAAAAAACAAACAATGTTTTGCTATCAAAGTCCTCAAATTCTTGCCAGTGTGCAACTATTCTTGTTACTTGTAAATACAAGAGACTAATATTTGTAAGGTTTTTAAGTGAGAAAAGCAAATATGCACAATTAGGAAAGTAATTTCGTATTGTTTATTGTTTAAGTTTTATTTGAAAGATAGGCAACCATTATGAGTCTATGACGTATCCCAAATGGTTCCGCTTACAAAGAATATCGTGTCGTATGAGAGAAAGATCAATATTTTGATATTTTCTAAAAAACCGACGTCATGATTTCAACTTAAAAGTGATAAATTGTCCTATTGAAGCGAATCAATATTTGTTTACTACATAAATCTCACAGAAATAATAACAAGTAGTTTTTCCTTGCTCGCGTCATTTTTACTTAATCATTTACAAAAGTTTAGCCTATTTTGGAGTATGTTCCTTCCATGTGATACACAATACATGCTTGGTGACGGTGAGCTAGGAAAAATTCTCATAATAAAAGAAGAATATTGCATCATTTTATAATTAGGCCTTATTGTCTATATATATACAATATTATTAAGCTAAGACCATTTTTTGTCAACATGATTTTTCACCCTAAAAAAAAGAGCAAATGTGGGAGACCCCCCCCCCCCCCCAACTATTTCTCTATCCAACTTTTGAACTGGAATCATATTCCTTAATTAAACATTAAAAAATGTGCAATATTGTATATATGTTATTTGATTATTTTTTTTCAAAAATAGTTTTGTTATTTTCTCATTTTTTTGTAAAAATTATGTGCAATATATTACACAGAGTTATACCATTTATACAATATATTATGCTAAGACACTTAATATGGGTAAAATCAGAGCCACACAATCCCAACACGCATCCTAAAGCTTCTCAAGAGCAGAATGATAATTCCACAGCAACTACATGCCCACAAAAAAGAATATGTGCCACACTCAGGTCTATTTGTTCAATCAGGTCCACCATTATGGCTAAATTACAGCCCATGAGGAGAGAATTCCAACTAATTAAAAACTGTCAATCAAATCTCTCATCTTAAACAGAGGTATTAACTAATTTTATCACATCACCATGGAAATTTGGAGTTTGATCTCAAAAATGTCATTTTAGTCTATCTTTTGTAAATAACTCTTAGCCTATAAATATTATATACCCTCGATCAGTAACATGCAATCATTCTTTTGCCACTCAAATTCTAATCTCCTTTCCGAGTTACTAGCCTGAGCGTCTGAGTGTCTTTCGCCAGAGCCAACCCCGGTGTTTAGACATTGTGCAGGTTCGCCGGACGATTTCAACTGTTTAGATCTTGATTTAGACATTCTCAACCATTTAGATTCAGATCAAAGAGTCTTCAACCATAATAATTCAGATTTGATCAACAGTTCAGATTGTAAGTTTTCTCCCTAAAAACGAATTCATTATCTGATTGCTCCGACACCGAAAAAAAAACAGTAACAAATAGGCGTCGTTTATGGAAAACTACAGTCTACCTCTCCGATCAGATATAGCCGATAAAAAACCACTTTCAGCCATGACCCCTAAAAGAAAAGAAGGCAGCGGCCACTAGCCATCAAGCCGACGCTTCTCTTCCTTCTACTTCTTCGGGGCAACCTCCACCCCGATCGTTGCAGACACCTCGTTATTGTTTATTGTTGAAAACAATCTATTTTTTGTAATAACTCTTGTTCCTCAATCTTCAAAATGTGATGTAGTATTCGAAAAAGTTTACTCTTCATACATTTTCTGAAAATCACTCGCATTCCCAAAAGCATATATTCTTATCCAATTAGTATGTTTCCTCTAATATCTTCTCGAATTACTTATATTTTGTGTTGGATATTGGTATATTCTCTCTATATAAATATTGCATATGCATATGAGTAACAAGTGTGTTGAACGTACAATTGATTGGATATTGGAACGCGGGTTTGTGGGCTTATAACCCGATATCCAAACCAGTATTAATCTCTAACATTTTGTTGTATACAGAAAGAACATTTTTCAATCTTACCTTGTGAAATTAGTTTTTCAATCAATTTTCATTGAAATGTGCATTCCATTTCATGTTCTTCGTGATTTGAACTATGGAAGTGAATAACCAAAAACCCATAGTTTTTATTCCCCAAAACTTCTCCTCGCGGGGGGGGGGGGGGGGGGGGGGGAGGGGGGCCATAAGGTTTACCATTTAAATTAAGTGACCCTCAAACCTTTTTTTTTGCTCATTAAACCCTCTATTGAGTTAAGTTTTGAATATTTCATTAAAACAAAATTGTAAAATGTTAATTTTGCCCCATTTTTTAACTCTTTAAAACATCTGCTACTTTTCTTATGCTTCTTACTTTATTTTCAAACTAGTATACTCATCGTTCGCAAGTTTGAAAAAAGTTCAAAAGTTTAAAAAGGAGATTATGAATTCTTGTGAAGGATGTGTTTTGCATGTTTGAAGAGAAAGTAATAAGGATATGAATTGCAGTACAGATTTTAAAATAATGAAATGGACAAAAATAAACATTTCACAATAGAGTTTTAGCGAAAATTTCAAAGCTTAACGAAATAGGATTTAATGGGCAAAAAAGTTTGCGAATTTATTATTTTAAATGAGAAACGTTAGGAAGTGTCTTGATATTTTCTCTACAATAAATATATATATATATTTTTTCTTTGGCTCAAAAGATGGCAAATCGCCATCTAGTTTTATTAATCAAACAAAACAAAACATAATAACCGATCCTTTATCTCATGAAATATGATCTTCTACGCTGATAAAGATTAATCATTGTTGAGTGTCCGTATCGCACACCTTGGTTGTGCTAGTTTTTTTCCAGATTTTCTACCTAATGTACTGTACTATGTCATCATATTCCAAAATTGCTTCAAACTGGCATGATAAATTGAAATGGAAAATTATTCTAATTAGGGCTGCAAAAGAATCAAGTTATTCGGAAGCTATTCGGCTTGAGCTCGGTCAAAGCTCGGCTCGAGCTCAAAACTGAGCTCGTTTCGTAAACGAGCCGAACTTGAGCTTGAGTTTTTTTATTTTTAGGCTAAGCTCACGAGCTATTCGGCTCGAATACAGTCAAAGTCCGGCTCGAACCGAGCTCGAGCTCAAAATTGAGCTTGTTTCGTAAACGAGCCGAGCTCGAGCCTATAGATATTCGGCTCGGCTCGGCTCGACTCGATTGTAGCCCTACTTGGAACCCATAATCGTAGAATAGTAAATATCAATCTCAACCACTGGACTCGGAACGAGAAGGGTAGACATGACATTGGTAGAGGCTAGAAGGATGATGTTATTGCTTTCCTCATGAACCCCACTAATAAGGGAATTTTTCCTTTACTAACCCATTTTTTGAAAATATTGATCAAACTGACCTACTTTCAAAAATATTTACCCAACTAATCTAGTTTTGGATATGCCAATATAAAATATTATTGCCAATAACAACATCCGTTATTTTGATGCTGTTGTTGTTAATAGCGACACCTGTGGAGAAAAAAAAATTATTGCTACTATTGGGAGTAACAGCATCAGTATATCTCGCATTCACTTAGAAGTTCTATGACTTGAGAAAAAAATTGAAATAAAAAATTGCTTATAACTGATGTTGTTATTCTCAATAACGACATAATTATCCTGACGCCGCTATTGGCAAAAACGGCATCTGTACAATCCGCAGTGTACTCCAAATTTCGTACAGATGTATCAACTTCAAGTCCAATTTCGACCTTGATACAACTATTATCTCTCAAAACTCAAAACATAAAAGTTGTAGATCTTTTTCTTGGCGTTCCATAGCATTTTGAATCATCTCAATCAGAGTTCGAATGATAAAGTTATGCCCATATTACGTAGCGATGTCAAAACTGTCCAGAAAAAATTATAAGTGAAAATCGCTTATAACTGATGCCACTATTCCCAATCACGGTATAATTAGCCTGATACCGCTATTATTAGCAATAACGACATCAGTATAATCTAAAGTGTACTCCAAATTTCTCTATAGTTTCGACATCGCTATGTAATTTGGGCATAACTTTATTATCCGAACTCTGATTGTGATGATTCAAAATGCTATGGAACACCCAGACAAAGCTCTACAATTTTCATGTTTTGAATTCTAAGAGATACTGGCTGCATCAATATCGAAAATGAGTTTAAAGTTGAGGCACCTGCACGAAATTTGAAGTATACTGTGGATTGTACTGATGTCGCTATTGCAAATGGCGGTATTAGGCTAATTATACCGTTATTGGGAATAGTGTCATCAGTTACAAATAATTTTCACTTACAATTTTTTTCTCAAGTCATCGAACTGCTAAGTGAATACGATATGTTTGATGCTGTTACTTCCAATTGCGGCAACGGAGATTTTTTTTTACAGGTGCTGCTATTGACAACAACGGCACTAAAATAACAGATGTCGTTATTGTCAATAGTGTTTTATGCTGATGTGTTATTGATCAGCTAGGTAAATATTTTTGAAAGTTGATTAGTTTGGTCAATATTTTCAAAAAATGAGTCAGCACGGAAAAAAATTCGTAACAAGGAAAGACATTGGCGTTTGACCAAATACATTCTGTAGTTCTTAGTAAGAAAAAATCCATCCATCCTGTGGTGACCTGTCCGTGGCATCATTTTTTATGTTGAAGGACGAAAAAGATTTAAAGAGGATAGCGCCGCCCAAACTTCAAAAGGGCCCCCCGCTAAATCTACTTTTAGAAAACTTTTCCTAGATCCCATCTTTAACAGTGATTTTCTGTTTGCTCTTTGACCGTATGTTAAAACCTAAAACACTTTAAATTCCTCACATTTCTTAACTATTTTGAAACAGTTCCATGCAGTATATGACAGTTACACTTGACTTATTATTTGGCTAAAAATATCTTATATAAATAAATTAATTAATTAAATTTGACTTGTTTGGAACTCCACCATTATCTGTCCCAAGTCAGAAATCTGGCCACAAACCGGATAAGGAGGATTGCGTTAGACAGTTGACAGCTAGCACAAAACTTTGTCAAATCTTATAAACATCAATTCTAATAATATACGCGCAAATGTTAGGGCATTCCCTGATAACAATGTGTTGTGCCTGCCTTTGGGTGCTTCGAAAAATGTGCAAGGGGCGTCACACCGGCGTCTGGGTGCGGTGAAAAATGAACAAGGGTTCTGCACCAATCTGGACGTGTGCGGGTAAAGAAGCTAGTCCAGAAAAATAAGCTTAGGTTAGCAACTTGAAATATAGGAATATTAACAGGAAAAAGCATAGAACTAGTAGATACCATGATTAGAAGGGATATTAATATAGTTTGTTTACAAAAAATATAGTGGGTAGGGGAGAAAGTTAAAGAGATAGATCCGGTAAAATTAGAAATAGAAATGAAGTAGGAATTTTAGAAATTCAAAAGGGATGTAGTAGGTGTTAATAGGAAAGATGATAGAATAATACAAATTAAGCTTGTATTATGGTGAAACATAATTATTATCATTAGTGTTTATGCACCTAAAGTAGGATTAGATACACAAGTTAAAATAAATTTTGGGAAGATATGGATGAAATAATTCAAGTACCCTTATGGGAGAAACTATTTATAGGAGGAAATTTCAATGGACATGTAGGAAAAGATAACATGGGATATGAGAGGTTGCATGGAGGACATGAATTTAGAAATAAGAACGATGGTGGAGAGGCTCTATTAGATTTCACGGCTTCGTCTGATCTTATACTAGCAAATACTTATTATAGGAAGATGTAGGAATATTTGATAACATTTAAAACTGAGGCAAATAAGAGTCAGAATGATTTTTTTCATCACTACAAAGGTGGATCACTTGACATATAAAGATTGTAAAGTTATACCAGGAGAGTGTTTATAACCCCCATTCCCGTAAATACGTATTTTCTGAATATTTTCTGTATTTTGATTAGTTACAAATCTATTTTGCGCTAAATTCATTTTGGATCTTTTACTAAGTGTTTTATAATCGACAATTATATTCACTTTGGATAACGATATATTTTCTATTTTTAATTGATCAACTATTTATATTTTATATTATTCTTGTTTGGATTTTAATGAACTTGTTAATCTCAAATTCTATTTGATGCATATCACCATCATCATCATTGTTGTTGTTGTTGTTGTTGTTGTTGTTATTGTTGTTGTTGTTGTTACGTGATATGGCTAAAAATAGGGTTAAATCGGAACCGTCCAAATCGGGCGCGAATCTTAAAGCCTGAGGGTAAAATAGTAATTTCACCTATAAACGGGTCTAAGTGGGTACTGGGTCTTCTCTTCAGAGACCCAACAACCCGCGAACGGATCCATCTCAACTGGGTGCGGGTTTCAACCCGCTGCTGACCCGGTCCAACAGGATAGAATTAGGGTTTCTGATTAATCCTAATTAACGGCCCTGATTCGTATCTATCATTTCACTGGAATTAGGGATTACATTCCTAATCTGTTCCTAGGGATTACATTCCTGATTTGATCCCAAAGGCAGCTATAAATACCCCTCATCCACCACCATTAAGAGGTAATCAATCTTTTGTCAATTTACGCTCTCTCATAATCTTCCTGATTACTGACTTGAGCGTCGAAGGGTGCGTCGCCGAGATCAACCCTGGTGTCTCGCTCTTTTTGCAGGTGAACGGTGGGTGTCAACGGTCAAACTCCAGCGGAAGAAGTTAAGGTTTGATTATTCGGTTCCCCTAAGAATCCACAAATAATATCTGTTTGTCCCCACACAAGATTCAGCGGTAACAGATTGACATCGTCTGTGGGAACCAACGAATAGCAGCTCTTCCTCTTCCCATTGGTCAGATCCTACCGAGCCATGCCTCCAAAGAAACTTAGATCTAGGGGGTCCAACCGTGGACCTACTCCTCAACAAGAGAACCCCCTAGAAACGGTCCAGCCACAGGGGCTCCCTCCTCAACCCGACCAAGCCCTGCAGCAGGACCAACTTCCTCCTCAGAATCTTCAACCCCCTCGCGGTCAAACCGGTCCCCAGAACGCCGGTGCGGGGGGCTCCCGTCCCAATCCTCCGAAACAGCCTCTCCAACATGACCACCTCTCCGTACACAATCCCTCTACCGATTCCATGGCATCCCACAACCCCCGAGCTTTTGATGACCTTCGCAACACCATCCTCAATTGGCAGAAGGAAGAGGATCTTTGCCGCCGTTTGGATGAAAGGCGGGTCCGAGAGGGAGCCTCCCACCAACAACGTCCAAATGAGCGATCTCCTCATCCCTGAGACTACAGAAGGTCCCCTCCTCACTGAGGGCGGAGAGAGTCCCCCGGCCACCATAGGAGAAGACCTCATTCTCCTGCTGGTCGGCAACCTCCGAGGAACGATGACGCACCCATCACTCGTGCCGAGTTCCAGCAATTCCAAGCAACCATCTTACAAGCCCTCAATCTCCGACCCAACAACAACAATGCTCAGAGGGTCCCCACTCCTCCTCCGGTCCAAATTCCTCGCCGACGGTCCCTAACTCCTCCCCCAGCTCCTAGCAACCGCCAGCACATTCCTAGTCTTCGCCACTCTCGGAGCTACCGTCGTCGTAGCCCCCGCTCTCCCTCGTACGAAGACGAGTCCAGAGGCTCGTTTGAATATCATCAAAGGGATGACACTGTCTACAGTCGTCTCCACGAAATGGTGAGGCGCTTGGGTCAGCTAGACAGAGAAGAAGAGCTCAGAGGAAGGACCCTCCGTCCGAGTCGGCCTCCTTTCTCTCGAACCATCATGGAGGCGCTCGTTCCAATAGGCTTCAAGCCTCCACAATTTGAGACTTATTCTAGAGAATTCGACCCCGTGGATCACATCAAAAGCTTTAAGACCCTCATGCTAATCCACCAAGCTTCCGATGCTCTGTTGTGCAAGACCTTCCCCGCTACTCTCAAGGGTCCAGCTCGGAAATAGTACTCTCGCCTCGCCCCATCCTCAATATTCTCCTTTGAGCAATTTGAGATCCTATTCGTCACCCACTTTGTGAGTAACCGCCGAACTGAGAAGACCAGCATTTCGCTACTCTACCTCAATCAGAAGAAGGGTGAGAAGTTGAGAGACTACGTGAAAAGGTTCACAGCGGAAGCTAGGTCCATCGCTTCCCTCGACCAGTCGGTCGCTGCCGCGGCCTTCCAATCAAATGTCCTTAACTCCAGCCTCCGCTTCTCCCTTGCCAAGAAGCCCCCGCAGAACTTCTCCGATCTCCTTCTCCGAAGCGAGAAGTATATTCGGGCTGAGGAAGCTGAGCACCGTCCCAACTTTGAGGGACCTTCTTCCGGGTCCAAGAGAAAGGGAACAGAAGGAGCCAAGAAGCTCCAAAAGGATAATGGCGGCCAGCGCCGTCCTCCCCCCAGATTCGAAAAATTCACTCCTCTTAATGCCAACATTTCCACTATCCTCATGGAGGTTGAGAAGGAGGGGGTTATACCTCCTCCCCCGAAGATGAACACCCCTGCCAAGAAGAGGGACAAAGAGAAGTGGTGCCGATATCACCAGGACCACGGCCACGACACTAATGATTGTCGGGCCCTGAAGAACGAGATTGAGGTCCTCATTTAGAGGGGCCAGCTGGCAAAATTTGTGAGAAAAGACCGAACTGACCTTCCTCCTCCTCCTTGGGGGGCTAACAAGCGTCCTGAACGACGCGATGAGATACCCGAATTCGAAGAGGAGCGTGTCCTACACCTCATTCATGGGGGCCCATGGGGGGCTCCTCCAACTCCTCTCGAAAGGCATTCATAAGAGAAGTTAATTCAGTTCACGGCACACCTCCTCCTAAAGGCCTCGGAGTACCCGTCACATTCTTAGATGAAGACCTGGAGGGAGTCTGAACCCCCCACTGCGACGCACTTGTGATCAACCTCCATATGGAAAATTTTAAAGTGGAGAGGATCCTAGTGGGCAATGGGAGCTCCGTTAACATTCTCATCCTCGTGGCTTTCCGAGGACTCAAGCTATCCCGGGACAGGCTCAAGTCGGCTGGCTACACGCTCCATGGGTTCACGGGAGTGCCAGTGACTATCGAAGGGGTAAGCACCCTCGACGTAACCGCTGGCAAAACTCCTACTACCCGAACGGAGCCGATGGACTTTATGGTCGTTGATGTCCCCGCAGTTTATAATGTCATCCTAGGCCGGCCCAACCTAGCTGCTCTAGAAGCCGTCCTATCGGCTTATCACCTCAAGATGAAGTTCCCCACCAGGGCAGGGGTAGGGGAAGTAAGAGGCAGTCAAGAAATGGCCCACAAATGCTACATGACCTCTACTGGGGGTCCAGTCCTCTCCCTCGAAACACTTGAAATCTCCCAAGAGAGTGTCCGACAAACGTCCGACTCGGTGGATGAATTGGACGAAGTGCTCTTCTCTGAGTAAGATCCGAGCCGCAAGTTCTTTATCAGTAAGACCCTCCCATCTGTCCTATGCTCCGACATAGTCCAGTGCATTAGAAAGAACCGCGACCACTTTGCCTGGTCTGCCGCCGACGTGCCTGGAATTTCCGAAGAGCTCCTAGTCCACCACCTCAGCGTTGCTCCGGGGTCCAAACCGATCCAACAGAAGAGGCGCAAGTTTGCTCCCGAGCACCAGCAAGCTATAAAAGAGGAGGTGGACAAGCTTCTTAAGTCCCGGTTCATACAAGAGGTCAATTACTCTGAATGGCTCTCGAATATTGTGATGATAAAAAAGACCAACGGGACCTGGAGAATCTGCATCGACTTTACCGACCTGAACAAGGCATGCCCCAAAGATCCCTTCCTTCTTCCAAGTATCGATACTCCGATTGATGCCACTTCGGGCCATGAGCTTCTCAGCTTCTTGGACGCTTTCTCCGGGTACAATCAAATCCGCATGTTTTCCCTGGATATCCCGAAGACCTCCTTTGTTACCGATCAGGGCCTCTACTGCTACAGGGTAATGCCTTTCGGGTTGAAGAATGCAGGTGCCACCTATCAACGCCTCGTGAACAAGGTCTTTTAAAATCAGACCGGCCACAACATGGAGGTGTATGTCGATGATATGCTTGTGAAGAGCATCCATAGCGCCGACCATGTAGCCGATCTGCAAGAGGCATTCGATGTACTCAGGAATCATGATATGAGGCTCAATCCGAACAAGTGTGCGTTCGGAGTCTTGTCAGGGAAATTCCTAGACTTCATGGTCAGCCAAAGAGGAATCGAAGCCAACCCCGAGAAAATCAAAGCCATACTGGACATGGCTAATCCCAGGAATGTGAAAGAGGTTCAGAAATTGACGGGACGCCTCGCTGCCATAGGGCGTTTCCTTTCTAAGTCAGGAGAGAAGTGTCTTCCCTTCTTCAAAGCACTCAGACGGGCTAAGGGCTTCGAATGGGGTCAGCAGCAGTAAGAATCCTTCGATCAACTTAAAGCCTACCTAGTCAATCCCCCTCTCCTCAACAAGCCTATTCCCGGGGAAACCCTCTACCTCTACTTGGCTGCCTCCGAATAGACCCTCAGTGCCGTCTTGGTGAGGGAAGAAGACAGGGCTCAGAAGCCCATCTACTACGTGAGCAAGGTACTTCGGGATGCCGAGCTTCGTTATCCAAGGCTAGAGAATGTGGCATACGCCTTGGTTATGGCAGCTAGGAAACTTCGCCCATATTTCCAATCCCACTCGGTGGTCGTTCTTACCGACCAACTGCTGAAGCAAGTCCTTTACAAGCCAGAGACCTCTGGCCGCCTTATGAAGTGGTCGATTGAGCTGAGCCAGCATGATATATCCTACCAGCCCCGGACTGCGATCAAGGCACAGGCCTTAGCTGAATTCATAGTTGAAGGCACCATTCCCGAGGTCAGTCAAGCGGCAAACGAACCTCATATTTGGACGATATATGTAGATGGGTCCTCTTCCACTGAAGGAAGCGGAGCCGGGGTCATTCTGGCAGGACCAGATGACTTCGTCCTCCAATACTCCCTCCGCATCAACTTCAAGGCCTCCAACAATGAAGCAGAATATGAATCCCTTATAGCCTATCTCGGAATGGCTCGCAAGGTAGGGGCACAACGCCTTCACATATTTAATGACTCTCAGCTGGTCGTGAATCAAGTCTTGGGCGAGTATGAAGCGCGAGATGACCGAATGGCTAAGCATCTAGCCAAGGTCCAAAATCTCATGGCTCTATTCGAAGATGCACTTATTCGGTGAATCCCCAGGGAGGAAAATGCCCAAGCAGATGCCCTCTCCAAGTTAGCCTCTTCCTCCCTCCATGGTCTCGAGTAGACCGTCTTGATTGAAGTGCTCCTGAAGCCGAGCATAGAATAAGAAA
Source organism: Hemerocallis citrina (assembly GCA_017893485.1). Classification (NCBI taxonomy): domain Eukaryota; kingdom Viridiplantae; phylum Streptophyta; class Magnoliopsida; order Asparagales; family Asphodelaceae; genus Hemerocallis; species Hemerocallis citrina. The sequence continues at coordinate 393,095 of JACEHZ010000520.1, read as the reverse complement.
CTTCCAACTCAATGGAGTTACTGCCTGTTCAACTTCAAGATAATTGGATGAAACCCCTGGTAGAATTTCTAAGGGATGGACTTCTCCCCGAAGACCCTAAGGAAGCTCATCGAGTTAGAACCAGAGCGGAGCGGTACACCCTTGTTGAGGGGATCTTGGATAAACGCTCCTTCACACAAGTTGAAGGCAGACCTTATCCGAGGTGCCTCTCTCCTGAACAAGCCACATACACCTTGCAAGAGCTTCACGAAGGCATAGGAGAAGCACATTCAGGGTCCAGATCCCTTGCCTGGAAGGTGTTGAACTATGGATATTTTTGGCCTACCCTCCTACAAGATGCCGAACGATACGTCCGGCAATGCAGCTCTTGTCAAAAGTATTCCAACATTCGTCGCCTACCCCAAGCTCAACTCGCTTCCCTATCAAGTCCGATCCCTTTCACAATGTGGGGGATGGATTTACTAGGGCCGTTTCCACCAGCTCCTGGCCAACTCAAATTTTTAGTCGTGGCAATCGACTACTTCTCGAAGTGGATAGAGGCCAAGCCCTTAGCTTCAATCACCGAGAACAAAGTCCTTCAGTTCTTCTGGAAGAGCGTCATCTGCAGGTTCGGTGTCCCTCGGGTCCTCATAACCGATAATGGAACACAGTTTACAGGGGCCGCATTCCGAACTCTGTGTGAAGACCTCGCCATCCAACAATGCTTCTCCTCCGTCTCCCACCCACAGTCAAATGGTCAGGTAGAAAATGCCAACCAAAAAATTCTCTCTGGTATTAAGAAGAGGCTGGATAAGTCCGCTAAAGGCTTGTGGGTAGATCAGCTCCCTAACGTACTGTGGAATTACCGCACTACGAAATGGACCCCCACAGGAGAGTCGCCATTCAATCTCACCTACGGATCCGAAGCTATGATCCCCTTGGAAGTCGGTGTACCCTCTCCTCGCCTAATTGCCTATGAAGAAGAGCAGAATGCCAGGGAGCTTCAGGCGAATCTGGATTTGATTGATGAGCTCCATGAAAGAGCTTCAATTCGCCAGCAAAGCTACCGAAAGAGGATTGAGCTGGCCTACAACAAGAGAGTCCATCCTACCGACCTCAAAGAAAGGGACTTGGTCCTCAGAAAGTTATCTATCTCATTCCCCAGCCAGAAGAGTAAGCTAGCTCCAAATTGGGAAGGACCCTACAAGATCACCAAGGTGGTTCGGCCCGGAACATACCGTCTAGAAGACCTTGAAGGCAGAGATATTCCCAGGACTCGGAATGCCGACCATCTCCTAAAGTACCAAGAGAGCGCCTGAGTGCCTCTCTAAGTACCTTCAGATGTCGAACTGTTCCTTTCCTCCCACTTGTATTTTACTTTTGCTTCTTTATTTCTCCATTGTTATAATGGCTCGCAACTTAGAAGTAGCCAATTATTAGTTATCAATAAAGAATTTCCTTTTTTCCGTATTTACCTTGTGACTGTTTGCATCTCTCTGTTTTTAATTTCTTTTATTCAAATTATAAAGAATTTCTTTTTAATTTCTGTATTTACCTTGGTCCAATACTTGGCTTGACTCTGCTTCGCAAGCTCGCTCTTAAGCGAGCCAGAAGTGGTTCGCCATTCGAAATTGCTCCTACAACCATTGAAATACAATCAAACGACGAGTTTGGAGTTCAACACTTGGCTCGACTCCGCTTTGCAAGCTCGCTCTTAAGCAAGCTAGAAGTGGTTCTCCATTCGGAATTGCTCCCACAACCGTTGAAATACAATCAAACGAAGAGTTCGGAGTCCAACACTTGGCTCGACTCTACTTCGCAAGCTCACTCTTAAGCAAGCTAGAAGTGGTTTGCCATTCGGAATTGCTCCCACAACCATTGAAATACAATCAAACGACGAGTTCGGAGTCCAACACTTGGTTCCACTTCGCTTCGCAAGTTCGCTCTTAAAGCGAGCTAGAAGTGGTTCGCCATTCGAAATTGCTCCCACAACCGTTGAAATAAGCCCTCACTCCGCCAACGCACACGAAATTTCTACAACTAGACTAGACAGGCTGATGAACTCAATAATATTCACATTTAGGAGCAATAATCTTAATGCAATTGGACATTTAAATGCTTTATATGTGGTATTTTACTCTTATTTTCTCTTTTCCACAGGAAACAGCCTAAAACAGCAAAACGAAGCAGATTCAGGATTTTGAGGAGGACACACAGAAGTTGCAGAGAATCAGTCGACTGGTTTTTCAAATAGGCGACTGGACAGAGAGATTGATGGGGCTCGGCACAGTCGACTTCCCCAACATCAGTCGACTTGACTGATGAATCATGAAATCACAGATGTCTCGGCACAGCCGACTTACATCCAACACCAGTCGACTGCATCCGGCGGAGTGAAAAGATAAGATAATTAAAGATCCATCCTCATCTAAATCCAAATCAAAGCAGAAAAGGAAGAAAAGAATGAAAGAGAAAGAAATAAAACGTAGATTAAAGAAGGAAAGAAATAAAGGAAAGAAGAGGACTTTTCTGCGAAAAGGTGCAAACCCTAATTCCATTCCCGTGTTCTATAAATATCAACAAAGAGGCAGTATTCTGGGGACGGACGGAAGAGACGAAAAGAGAGAAGAGATCAAGTGCTCGGAAGGGAACTAGACAGTCGACTGTGTGACAGCCATTCGACCTCTCTGGCCGGACATCATCAGTTTATTTCTTCTCTTTCTAGTTCTTTTAATGTTAATCATGTATTTGAAACTGTTAGTCAATAAAAGTCTTATTATGTGGAACTAATTTCATAGTTGGGTAGATTGAAACCGTAGTCATGTAATGCTAAATTCTTCTATCCTTCTCTTTTACTTATTGATTGAACCTGATTGAATTGGTAAAGATTTATAATAATCGAACTTGTTCAGAAGTTCTAAGAGCAGTCGACTGAGAGTGACAGCAAGTCGACTGCCATACAGAACCTGAGATTATCAAGTTTGCGTATTATAAAACTGAATCTGTTATATGAGTATAGAGACGATCCGTATCTCATGCCCATAGTTCGTAACACGGAAATCTTTAGGGATTCCTGGTTTAATCAACTTGAAGGATCTAGATCTGATACCAATTTCTAAAACTTCAAGTGTTTGTTCGTTTCCATTGTTCCTATGTTTTCCTTAAGTGCAACTTAGTAGATACCATGCTAAATACTTAAGGAAAGAAATAAATTTGAGTAGATACCATGCCTAATTCTTGGCTTAGGGAAACAATAACTTTAAGGAGTAGATACCATGCCCTTAAAGGAACAAACATGAGTATACAGAAGGTAACTTAGCATTATTGACTATTGGTGGAGATCAAAAACCCAACTACTTGATAAATATTTGTGATTCAGAACTACTTGATATAGTTTTTAATCTTTTCATTTCCTTTCAAATAAACTTTTAGAACAAACTTTATGATTTGCATTTTTCTTTGTTTTATTGGTTAGTAAGTTAATTTCTGCAATCTCTGTGGGATCGACCCTTGCTCGTCACTACGCTTCTATAAACGATTCGTACACTTACGAGGTTTTTTTAATTTGTGTCTAGTTATTCTATTTATTTAGATAGTCTAGATTGCACAACAAGTTTTTGGCACCGTTGCCGGAGATTGTTTAGTATTTTAACTTGCAAAATCAATACAAATCTTTTTCTTTTTATTTTATTTTATTTTATTTTATTTTATTTTATTCTTTTCTTATATTTTCTTTTAGATTACATTTTGCAGATTCAGATAAGTCGACTGTCTCCAAGGATCAGTCGACTGTATAGAGGATTTTTCCAAAAGCAATAATGGGTGAGGAAGTATTAAATCGAGTACCAATGCAAGACAAATTCACTCCGAAGAATATTGAGCAACCTTCTTGCATAGCTTTTCAACCTATGCTCACAGGGAATATGCATCTATCACCTCAATTACTCAGCATGGTTCTCCACTTTAGTGGCAGACTAGACAAGGATTCACATCTACATTTGCAAGATTTCTTTGATCTTTGCAGAACACAAAGCGTCCAAGGGCTTACCCCTGAACAAATCAGGTTAATCTTGTTTCCATTTTCTTTAAAACTTAATGCTAAATTGTGGTATAATTCTTTGGAACCAGGATCAATTCAATCATGGGAGCAATTGGCAACAAAGTTCTTGAAAGAATTCTTTCCAGCTCAGAAAACCAGGCAACTAAAAAGGGAAATTCTACTCTTCCAACAAAAAGATGGCGATTTATTCTTCGAAGCATGGAAAGACTTCAAGAACAAGCTTCTCAAGTGTCCTACGCACAGCATACCCAAGGATGATCAGGTACAAGCATTCTATGAGGGTTTAAATGACACTAACAAGGCAATTGTAGATTCAGCTTGCAATGGAATCTTGATGAGGAAGAGTGGTGAGGAGGCCATCGAGCTATTTGAAGAACTCAGCGAGAACTCACAAAAATTCTCAACAAGGAGGGGTCTTTCGAAAAAACAGGGAGTTTACGAAATTTCTAATAATAATAACATGCAACTAGAAATGGAAACCATGAACAAAAAGATTGATATGCTTGTTAATGTGATTTCAACGTTGAGTGGCATAAAAAACCAACCACCAGAAATTTGTGCAACTTGTTCTCATTCTGGTCATACAACTAATACATGTCCCATGTCTTCTTTCACAGATTAGGAGCACGCAAACTACGTAGGACAGAGAATGTACCCACCCCAGAACAACACTTTTTCAAACATGTATAACCCAGGGTGGCGAAACAATCCAAATTTTTCATGGAACAATAATCAAAATAATCAAGGCACTCAAATGGCACAAGGGCATGCACAGCAATTCCAAATTGAGAATGGGTTTGATCGGCCAGTACAAGAACAGAAGAAGTTGGATTTCGAATCCACCGTTCTTCAATTGCTCCAACAGCAACATGAAACAAGCAACCAACAAGGGCAGGCCATTCAGAAATTGGATATTCAAATTGGTCAAATTGCTAAGGAGTTAAGTGAAAGAAAGGCAGGAGAACTCCCATCACAAACCATACCAAACCCTAGAGGACAAGAACAGCTCCAATCGGTGACAACCATAGAGGACAAGATTGAGTTTAAAATGTTTGATGCACCAAAATTACCACATGATGATCATGAATGTTATAATGTTGATGTGGTTCAGGAGACTGTTGACCAAACATTTCAGGAATATGATGATTGGAAGATTGCAGAGAAAATACATAGCCTTGGAAATGAAAAATCATATGCAGGTAAGGTTGCACATGTGTTTGAAAATCTTGTGTCTAATAATAATTTTGTTTCTTCTTTTACCAGGACACCAGATGTGGAGCTGAAGCCACTACATGAACACTTGAAGTATGAATATTTGGGAAAAAACCAGACATTACCTCTGACAGTTGCTGCAAATTTAAGGATGCAGGAAGAAGAGAAGCTGCAGGGAGTAGGCTTATGTCAAGATGGTACGGTCCATACGTTGTTACAAAGGTTTCCCCACATGGAGCGTTGGAGAAAAATCAAACGTTCAGGGTGAATGGGCATAGTGGGAAACCTTATAATAAGATGAGTTTTGAGCCGCGAGCCATTCAATACATTGCATAAACTCATCAAGTCTAACTGAAGACAAGAAACACAGCGCTTCTTGGAAGGCAACCCAATTTTCAGGGGAGTAATTACACCCATGTTTTCTTTTATTGCATTTAGATTAGATTTATCTTTTATTTTATTTTAATTTTTGGATTTTATCTTGAAGGATTGCAGAAAATTTAAAGTCGCCGGGGCGGAGCTGTTTTGAACACATGCATTGATGGCTGTTTTCGAGCAAGTTGGAGTCAAAATCTGGAAAAGTGATTCAAAGAGAAGTTGTAGCCTATCTTCTTAGCTTTCCAGTAAAAAAAAATTCAGCCCATTTGGACATTTACAGCTCCAGATATCGCCAAAACACCGAACGCTGCTCGTGCAGAATTTTCAAGATGAATCAGGGGAGAATTTCTGAACTTTTGCATTCTTTTTGTTTTTCTTTCCTTTCCCATTGAGGACAATGTTCCATCTAAGTTTGGGGGTAGTTGTTTACATTTGGAGTCTTTTGATTTTTTTTTAGATAAACAATTTCTTATAAAGTAAGAGTGAGTATACTTATTTACTTTAGGATTGTTGAGTTTCATAATTCCTTACAAAATTGTATGAGTCATGCCATTATACATAAAAAAAACAAATGTGATGCTTTTCCTGGTGATTATCCCCTTTGATCTAGTCCTAAACAGAGTTTAAGTAAATAGAGTAATAACGAATTTTTTTTTTTTTGAATAAAGTCAATCTACTCCAATGTTTTGAGTTGCTTAGTAACTAGGGGTATTCATCACTAATGTTTACTCTTACGTCAAACGGCAACTTGAAATATGAGTAGGCAAAGCACTTTAAAGTTTGTGACTTGTTGAGTAACCGGGTGAAGTCATCACAAATGTCTTGCATTCGCGTAAAAAGGCAAGTAACAACTTAGAGAAGAGACTAAAAAAAAATAAAAAATAAAAAAAAGAAAAGAAAAAAACTCTACTTTGCTACTCGGTTTGTAGTAGAGAAAAGGGATAATCACAGATGGAGTTGTTACATACTATAATTAAATTAATTGCATGACCAATATGATTGGGTTTAGGAATTATGACTAAATAATTGCACTGGAGAAAGTGGGTATACTTGTTTTTACTTTATTTGCAATTGTTTGTATTTTTGATTGCAAATTTTGATGCTTGCATAATGAGACATTTTCTTGGTGTGATGGGTTGAGACTAGTATTTTTTCCTTGTTCATAATTTTACTTTTTGCTTGAGGACAAGCAAAAGCTAAGTTTGGGGGTATTTGATGAACTCAATAATCTTCACATTTAGGAGCAATAATCTTAATGCAATTGGACATTTAAATGCTTTATATGTGGTATTTTACTCTTATTTTCTCTTTTCCACAGGAAACAGCCTAAAACAGCAAAACGAAGCAGATTCAGGATTTTGAGGAGGACACACAGAAGTTGCAGAGCATCAGTCGACTGGTTCTTCAAACAGGCGACTGGACAGAGAGATTGATGGGGCTCGGCACAATCGACTTCCCCAACATCAGTCGACTTGACTGATGAATCATGAAATCACAGATGTCTCGGCACAGTTGACTTACATCCAACACCAGTCGACTGTATCCGGCGGAGTGAAAAGATAAGATAATTAAAGATCCATCCTCATCTAAATCCAAATCAAAGCAGAAAAGGAAGAAAAGAATGAAAGAGAAAGAAATAAAACGCAGATTAAAGAAGGAAAGAAATAAAGGAAAGAAGAGGACTTTTCTGCGAAAAGGTGCAAACCCTAATTCCATTCCCGTGTTCTATAAATATCAACAAAGAGGCAGTATTCTGGGGACGGACGGAAGAGACGAAAAGAGAGAAGAGATCAAGTGCTCGGAAGGGAACTAGACAGTCGACTGTGTGACAGCCATTCGACCTCTCTGGCCGGACATCATCAGTTTATTTCTTCTCTTTCTAGTTCTTTTAATGTTAATCATGTATTCGAAACTGTTAGTCAATAAAAGTCTTATTATGTGGAACTAATTTCATAGTTGGGTAGATTGAAACCGTAGTCATGTAATGCTAAATTCTTCTATCCTTCTCTTTTATTTATTGATTGAACCTGATTGAATTGGTATAGATTTATAATAATCGAACTTGTTCAGAAGTTCTAAGAGCAATCGACTGAGAGTGACAGCAAGTCGACTGCCATACAGAACCTGAGATTATCAAGTTTGCGTATTATAAAACTGAATCTGTTATATGAGTATAGAGACGACCCGCATCTCATGCCCATAGTTCGTAACACGGGAATCTTTAGGGATTCCAGGTTTAATCAACTTGAAGAATCTAGATCTGATACCAATTTCTAGAACTTTAAGTGTTTGTTCGTTTCCATTGTTCCTATGTTTTTCTTAAGTGCAACTTAGTAGATACCATGCTAAATACTTAAGGAAAGAAACGAATTAGAGTAGATACCATACCTAATTCTTGGCTTAGGGAAACAATAACTTTAAGGAGTAGATACCATGCCCTTAAAGGAACAAACATGAGTAATTAAAGTAGTACAGAAGGTAACTTAGCATTATTGACTATTGGTGGAGATCAAAAACCCAACTACTTGATAAATATTTGTGATTCAGAACTACTTAATATAGTTTTTAATCTTTTCATTTCCTTTCAAATAAACTTTTAGAACAAACTTTATGATTTGCATTTTTCTTTGTTTTATTGTTTAGTAAGTTAATTTCTACAATCTCTGTGGGATCGACCCTTGCTCGTCACTACGCTTCTATAAACGATTCGTACACTTGCGAGGTTTTTTTAATTTGTGTCTAGTTATTCTATTTATTTAGATAGTCTAGATTGCACAACACAGGCGAGAATAGCGAAATTTCTACAACTAGAGTACTCGGAAGAACTAACGTTTGGATCTTATGGTTCGTTTCCAAAACTAGAGGGGCCACCCTACATCTCCAACACACGAACATCAAAAAGTAACCGAACTTTTATTTTATTAGAGTTCAACAAACAAAATGTTCAAGTTACTACAACAAGGTACCACAAAAACTCAAAGAAGCATAATACAACTTATTTAACGCTTCTTCGGAACGGGGACGTTTCGGTTCAAGGACACACAGGGGCGGGGCCGCTTAACCTCCAAGCTCGTTTCTAGGCCGACGAACCGAGACGTCTCTTCGGCACTGCCTCTAATTGTGGCCCCGACGGAAGCACCGCTAGATGAAACAGCCACACTACTCTGAGCATCAGTCGGACTCCTCCTAACGGCAGGTGGACGAGTCACGAGCTCATAGAAGGAGATCCCCCTCTCGCTCTCTTTGCGAGTACACATAGTGCTTCGGACGTTAACTCTCACAGGCTGAGGCTTAAGGCGGCCGACCTTTTCCTCGAGTTCGACAATCCTATCCCTCAAAGCATCGTCCTTCACAGATATTTTGAACCGAGGAAGTTTAGCCGAGCCTGCGTCACCAGCACTATCAGCGATGATGTAACGAAGGTTGGTCACTTCGATGCATTTGTCGACTGTAACCCTCCTCAACTGCTCGACCATCGCCGTGAGCTCGTCGTGCTCGGCCATCAGTTTTCCCACTGCCGAGGTCAACTCGTCCTCCTCCGGTGAAAGCTCCTCTTCAGCTATTTTGGAGTATGTTCCCCTATTGCAATCCTGTGTACACATGTGAAAGCCCATGGGCCCCCACTACCATGTACACGTCAGACCAACCAAGACAACAACATCTTTTCTTTGCTGTTTTTCCTCAATTCACGTGGGCCCCCATATATAACTCATATTTACCAACCTGCCACTCAACATATATATATATATATATATATATATATATATATATATATATATATATATATATATTCTCTTCGAAATTACGAGGTATTACAGGATACTAGTCTTCCTTTTTGGTCCCTTCATATTCAGTTCATTTATTTCTCATTTTCTTCATCCCTTGCAGTTGTCCTTATTGATTGATTCCTTACTGGGTATAATTTTATTTTTTTGTGCCTATATTCTTTTGATTCTAGAGTTATTCATTCTCTTTTTTTCCCGCTTGGTTCGTCGATCGACATCGCTAGATCTACAACGACATGTCAGCGGCTTGGATCATCATCGGGAAAGTAAGTTTCATCTTTTGCTCCAAGATGTGCAAGTAGTCCCAGGATCTCAGGAAGTGTTCTACATTTGAAGTTGCCAAGAGTTCAGACTTCATGCTAAAGAGATGTCATTTGCACATGTCATGGATATGGAAATCCACGATGCAGATTGTTGGAGTTAATGGATGTTGATGACGGAGTCTTCCCGATCAGAGTGGCGCAGCGGAAGCGTGGTGGGCCCATAACCCATAGGTCCCAGGATTCTCTTGTTATTTCTCTTTCCTTGCATTGTTTGCTCCCCTTTATTCCTTGCATTCATCTTCATCCATCGACTCATTGTTGGTTCAATTCTTCCATGTCTATTCTCTCTTCGATTCTAGTTCTACCTACTCCTTCATCTTCTTGCTTCGTCATCTCGCAGGTCTTGTGTTGTTTTCTTCATTCTGTACTGTTTACTCCCTTTTTCATACATTTGCATTTGTCATCATTTATTGAATCTTTATTCACATCATTTTAGATCACTTCATTCTTATCCACGTTCTTTCCCATTTTGGTGTTGCCACCATTTTGTCTCTTTCTGTTTAATTCCCAGTTTTGTTATTTCCCAAGTTTGTTTTTGCTCTGTCCTATGTACCGCTTAAGAAAATTTTGAGGACGAAATTTTGTTGTAAGGTGGCTAGGATTGTAACCTCCGTTCTCGTAAATACGTATTTCCTGAATATTTTCTGCACTTTGATTATTTATAAATCTATTTTGTGCTAAATTCGTTTTGGATCTTTTACTAAGTGTTTTATAATCGACAATTATATTCACTTTGGATAACGATATATTTTCTATTTTTAATTAACCAACTATTTATATTTTATACTATTCCTGTTTAGATTTTAATGAACTTGTTAATCTCAAATTCTATTTGATGCGTATTATTATTATTATTATTATTATTATTATTATTATTATTATTATTATTATTATTATTATTACTATTATTATTATTATCGGCGGTACTATTACTACTACTATCATTATTATTATTTTTAGTATTTTTATCGTTATTATTTTTATTAATATTTGTTGTTATTGTTATTAGTATTATTATTATTGTTATTCTTATTATTGATGTTGTTACCATTATTATTATTAGTATTTTTATTGTCATGATTCTTATTATTATTATTTTTGTAAATTCCAATGTCATTACTATTATTATTATTATTTTTGTTAAAGCCCATTGATTTTGACCTATATTGTATTATTTAATTATTTAATTTGAAGCCCGATCCAAGGCTATCTCCTATTAGATTCTAACCCAAATCCTAGTCTACCTTAAACCCATTAACCCAAATAATCACCAACAGCCAAATCCCCACATTCTCTCATATTCACTGCCTAATAACTACCCAACTATCGCTTTGACCCTAATAACTAGCCTATTGATTGTCCCATTATCTCATTAAGTGATCCCATAACCTCCACATCCCACTAACCCCCCTTTTATTATAATATTATAATATATTTTATATTAAACCCCTCCCTTCCTCCCTCTCTCCACCTTCCTCTCTCTCTCTCCTAATTGTTTTCCCCCAACCGAAACAGAGCTAACCTCCCTTCTCCATTGTCTTCCTCGTCCCGCCGCTCACTTCCGTGCCTCTTCACCTCCCTCGCCATCACCACCTCTGAAGAACCCATCGTCATCCCCTTCGAGCTCAGCCCTCTGTCGTCCCTCCTACTCATCGCCATCGCCGCTCCACTAAGCTCCTGCCACCTCCCTATCCCGTTGAGCCTCCTCGATGCCCTATTTCGCCATTGCCGATTGCCCTCGACTCTGCATTGCCGCCTTCCCCGTTGAACACCCCTCAACTGCACTTCACCCTCATCCGCTGTCAGTTGACCACCGAAGTCGCCGCAGTCACCCCGCTACTGCACCCATCACCTCGTCGAAGCGTCGACCACCCTGCATCTCATTGTCTTCCTCTGCCTCAAATCGCAGCCACCAACATCACCTCCCTCATCCCCGAGTGCCCACTCATCTTCCTCCGCTGCTCCCCTGCCTCCAGTCACCCTCGTCGCTTGACCTTCGACTTAGCAGCTTCCCCATTATCATCGTCATCCTCTCATCCTCAACGATTGTCGTGCTCCTCGTCACCCTCTGCCTCCATCCGCAGTAGCGATCGCCCTCGACGTACTCTCGGTATCCCGCTCGAACCCATCACCGCAGCAAGCCTCGCGTCCCCGTCGAGCACCCCTGAGCGCGCCGCCTGCCTTACCGTCGTGCACCACCACCGTCGCCATCTAGTTGCCTTCCAGTCCTCCACCGCCACAGCCACAGTCGGCAGCCACCTTCACCATCGCAGAGCACTCCCCCCTTGCTCTGTTTTGTGATCAATTCGACCTTAACCGTCCGATCTCATATCATCATCGAGTCTTGATCTGGATGTCCGATCACATCTCATCATCATCAGGCTTGAACCTAAACCCTTGATCGTGATCGTGATCGTGACCTTTGATCTTTGATTTTGATCTTGGATCTTGATCTCGGTCGTTCGTTTAATTTTGCTGATCACCGTGGGTGTTGCTTGCACGTGGAGCGCAAGTGTTGCCCGGGATCCTCATCCCACTATTCTCAATATTTTGGATCTAACGTCGTTGTTAAAGGCAAGTCATCTCACCCTCAAATTGTATTGTATCGTATTCGATATTGTTTATTGATTTTCGCAAGTAGATCTATATTGATTTTTGTATATCTGCTATTGTTATCTATCGTTAGGATACTATGAATTTACACGAGCGAATCCAAGTAGTAGTCTTGACTTCGTGCCATCTTTTGCCTCCGATTAATAGAGATCTTGCATGCATTCATGTAGTTAATTATCGAACATATGAATAGGGATTGTTATTGTAATTCATGTCATGACATTACACAACTATTGTAGATTGTATGCTAGTATTGGTTGTTATATGATTGATGTTGGTGTATTGGTTGATTGTGATTAGTAAGATTATGGACATTATACATTTTAATATCATGTTCACATAGATGTAACTTGCTGTGATTTATGTTGTTGACCGCTAACTTATCGTTCATAACATTTTAATTATTTTATTCATGAAAAATATATTGAGACCCTGAAATTTATTGCCAACCTGAACATTGTCATGTTGTTTCGACCTAGATACTGTCATAAAAATCAATAAGTTTAGGAATATGAAATGTATCCCCATGTGTCTAGTTTCTAGAACATCAAGAATTATTAAATTTTGACTTATATTGCATGAGTTATGACTATTTTACTGCTGCTTTTATTTCCAGATTTATGCATATACCATGTTAACCTGATTAAATAGGTGAACTAATGATCAAATATTACTATGATAATTTTCAGATTGATAATTGACATGCTTAGGGTAATGAAAATTATTTTTGCTGATTTTTAAAATGAATATTTACTGCTTTTATAGCTGAAACTAATTAATATTGATAACCAGCCAGAATCGGTAACCTATAAAGAACACAGTAATTCACCTAGCTACGGTTGTCGGATTTTGGAATTTTAATATGCTTTGAAACTGGGCAGGAGTCTAGTTTCTAGAACTTCTGATGGATCCACATTTGCTATTCTGTAGCAGCAGGAAATTCAATTTTAGTACAACAATCTATTGTTGTCCAGAATTGAGTTTCCATGTTTGATAATATATAATTGAATCTATAATGTTGTATTTGGTGCATTTAATTGTGTGGAGTATATTGCATGATCTTAGGGTTGTGTTGTCATCATTCTAGTGTCCCTTATAATTGCCTTTTCATTTTTCCATTGATATTTCTGTCCCTATTGTTTCCTATTAGTATTGCATGTTGAACTAATAAAGAATATTAATCAAGCCGGGATTAAGGGTTGACTAGAGTAGTTATAATATAGTTACTGTACTCGGAAGTGTAGGCCTCGTTCCCAAAATATCGTTATCGTCATTGTACAAGAAATTGTGTCAATGACCAGTGTTATCGTTATTTTGCAAGAAATTACTGTAATAGCCAGTGTTATCGTTATTGTGCAAGAAATTGCTACAATAGCCAATGTTATCATTTTAATGTTATATCGTGCTGAGTACATAACCTATAGAATCTACCACCTTAGTCTAAACGAAATTGATTGTATGCATCGAACCTGTAGTTATGGGATGCAGTAGTACATGCATTAGTTAGGATTAAAATGAATATTGGACTTAAGATTTTCATCGCATCGTCATTGCATGTTGTCATCGTTATTGAATAGTGTTATCGTTATTGTTTACCGTTATTGTTATTATTTATGGTCATCGTTATCAATCATCATTATTGCACATTGCATCGTTATCATTTTTCTATTGTTCATTGCCATTGACTCTATTGTTTATTGAATTCATTGTTATATCGTAAATACCATTGTTTCATTGCTTTCTCTAATTGCTGTCCACGACTTGCTCAAAGGACATACTATTCTCTCTTTTTAGATGAACAACGTACATGTAATCAAGGAGAATTGCCTGAAGAATGGATAGCATTGCTACTTAATTGATCATTGTTTTGTTATAAAGACTTTAATAATTGAACATTATTACTTCTTTGTATTGTGGTCTTTTTGACCCGAATATTGTTATTGCTGTTTCCAGTGTTGGATTATTATTATATTTGGTTATTTCATGCTCAAATTTTAAGTATTGTTATTCATGTAATTATCCTTTCATTGCATGCGTGGTTGTATTGCTCCTCGTTATAGTGTTGAGTTGAATCGATAACAGCTTATGAATGACGCAAGTCATTCGCTAGGCCAACGTCACGTGCTTGTATTCCCTATTTAGGAAGCGGGGCATGACAGTGTTTAACCTCACAATATAGATTAATGATATTGGATGTTAAGATAGGAAAATACGTATGTGCAAGGAAGGAGACTAGGAACCCAAACATTAGGTGGTGGGACTTGAAGAGAGATCAACTATAAGTTTTTAGAGATAAAGTCCTTAAAGGAGCATCATGGAATTGGAAAGGGGAGACAAATATGATGTGAACTAAAATGGCTACGTATATAAGAGAAATTTCAAACGAGGTACTTGGAGAATCTAAAGGTAGAGGGTTGCTAAATAAAGAAACATGGTGATGGCAAGAAGAACTCCAAAATATTGTGAGAGAAAAAAGACCAACCTTCAAAATATGGAAAAAGAATAGAAATGAAGAGGATTTGGAGAGATATAAGACCGTTAGAAAAAAAAGTTAAGAAAACGGTAGGAGATGCAAAAAAAATGGCTTATGATGATTTATACACAAAATTAGAAACAATAGAATGAGAAAATAATATTTATAAGATTGCTAAACAAAGGGATATATAAAACAAAAGATATGGATACAATTAGGTGTATTAAGAGTGATGATTCAAGAGTCTTAGTAAAAGATGAGGAAATTAAGAAAAGATGATGAAATTACTTTGAGAAGTTATTAAATGAAAATGTGGTGGGCAACTTAAATATAGAGAACTCGAGGGAGAGTCGTGAGCATATGTTTTTCTATAAAACTAGGACATCGGAGGTTCGAAATGCTCTAGGAAGGATGAAAATATGAAAAGCTTTAGGATCAGACGATATACTCATTGAAGTTTGGAAGTGTCCTGAGGATGTAGGAGTGGGATGGCTAACAAAATTATTTAATGAAATTTTGAGGACTAAGAAGATGTCAGATGAATGGAAAAATATTATTTTAGTACCTATATATATAAATAAAGAAAATATACAAAATTGCTCAAACTACCGAGGAATTAAATTAATGAGTCATACGATGAAAATTTGGCAGAGAGTGATCGAATATAGACTGAGACAATAAACTACAGTGTCTGAGAATCAGTTTGGGTTTATGCCTGGGAGGTCAACAATGGAAGCAATTTATTTACTAAGGAGACTGTTGCCGCTAAATTCGGTGTGGGGGCAAACAGATGAATTTGTGAGTTCTTTGGGGAAACTGAATAGGAGAACCTGTATACCTGTTCCGTTGAACTCTGATCGTCGCTCCCGCCGTGCACCTGCAAGAAGTGCGAGACACCGGGGTTGTTCCCGGCGACGCACCCTCCGACGCTCAAGTCAGTAACCAGAAATGATTATGAAAGAGCGTTTAACTAGAGAAAGATTGATTACCTGTTAATGGAGACGGGTGGGGGGTATTTATAGGCGTCTTAGAGAACAATTTAGGAATGTAATCCGCGTAGTCTGATATAGAATAATCTCCTTGTAAACAGATTGGGAAAGTAATCTGATAAGGTATATTCTGGTAATCAGATAAGGAATTTTAATCCCTAAATCCCAGTGTAAAGATTGACGTGAATCATGGCCGTTGATTTAGATCTAATCAGGGACCTTGATTGTGTCTTGCTGGATCGAGTTGGCAGCGGGTTGAAACCCGTGCCCAGCTGTGGTGGATCCGTTTGCGGGTTATTGGATCTGTGAGAAGGAGACCCAGTACCCGCTTCGGACCCGTTTGCATGTGAAATTACCGTCTCGTCCCTGAGCTGTAGGATTCGTGCCCCATTTGGACGGTCTCGATTGAACCCCTTGTTTTGGCCATATCACGAGCCCCCCACTCCTAAAGACTGAGGGTGGTCAGTCTTTGAGGAGTAGTTTGACTAACTCAGTGGTCGGTGGAACTGCATCGCAGTCCGAATGGGTGATTTTTGAATCCTGGAGCACGGGGGTAGGCTAGTTCCTCCTTCTTTGATGCTCCGACGCTGTGTCGAGTTTTTATCTATTTTTCCGGATGATTTATTTAATTTTGCGATGTGCTGGCTAATTGTTCGGGGGCTTTAACCGCGTATTCTAGGTAATAATTGCTCGTTCGGTGGCTTAGAAATATTCCCCGAATTTTTAATTATTTCCTGGAATTTTTAGCTAATTTTCCCGAATTTTTAGCGATTTTTCGCAATTTTTTAAATAAATAAACCGATTTAAATAAATAAAAACCAATTTTTAATACCTATTTATGGCGTGGCATCATCTGGGCCTTCGATCAAGATGGAGCGCGAATTTCGGAACGATCAGACGCCTCCTACTCCTCGGAAGGATTTTTTCCCAAAAACGAGGGTCGGCACTCCGTCACCCCGGCCCGGATGCGTTGCGCCGCGGTTCGAGGGGTCGGCGAGTTGGTTCGAATGGTCGGTACCTCGGCTCGGATCATCCGAGGTACGTGGCACCATCTAGACCGTCCATCTTTAGCGGGGATCCCAATAGAACGCTATCTTGTCGTTTTGTGGGCGTGGCAAGATCTGGGACGTCCATCATGACGAGCGCGCTTTCCTACGAGATCCAACGGCTCCTGAGGGTCGGAAGGATTTTTTCCCAAAAACGAGGGTCGGTACCTCGGCACCGCGGCCCGGATGCGTAGCACCGCGGCTAGGGGGGTCGGCGACTCGGTTGGAAGGGTCGGTACCCCAGCACCACGGCCCGGATGCGTAGTGCCGCGGCTTGGGGGGTCGGCGACCTGGTTGGAAGGGTCGGTGCCTCGGTTCAAAGCATCCGAGGTACGTGGCATCATCTAGGCCGTCCATCTTTGGCGTGGATCCCCATAAAACGCTATCTTGTCGTTTTGTGGACGTGGCAAGATCTGGGACGTCCATCATGACGAGCGCGCTTTCCTACGAGATCCAACGGCTCCTGAGGGTCGGTAGGATTTTTTCCCAAAAACGAGGGTCGGTACCTCGGCACCGCGGCCCGGATGCGTAGCACCGCGGCAAGGGGGGTCGGCGACTCGGTTGGAAGGGTCGGTACCCCAGCACCACGGCCCGGATGCGTAGCGCCGCGGCTAGGGGGGTCGGCGACCCGGTTGGAAGGGTCGGTAGCCCAGCACCACGGCCCGGATGCGTAGCGCCGCGGCTAGGGGGGTCGGCGACCCGGTTGGAAGGGTCGGTAACCCAGCACCACGGCCCGGATGCGTAGTGCCGCGGCTTGGGGGGTCGGCGACCTGGTTGGAAGGGTCGGTGCCTCGGTTCAAAGCATCCGAGGTACGTGGCATCATCTAGGCCGTCCATCTTTGGCGTGGATCCCCATAAAACGCTATCTTGTCGTTTTGTCGACGTGGCAAGATCTGGGCCGTTTATCTGGGCACGCATCACGAGGATGGGGTTCAGATCACGAGAAAACGCTATCTTGTCGTTTTGTGGGCGTGGCGCAATCTGAACCGTTCATCAGATCCTGACGCGAATTTTGGAGAGATCCGACGGTGATTTTGATTCGGGAGGATTTTTTGCCAAAAACGAGGGTCGGTATCTCGTCACCTCGGTCCGCATACCTCGCGCTGTTTGCCGGGCGCGGAGTTGGGTATTTTTGGGCGAACTTGGTGGCTCGGCTCGGTGGGCCGGAGGCCGAGTCGTTTACTTGTCTTCTTGATGGTTCCGCCATTCCGTATTAAGTGGCTCGGTTGCTCGGCTGAGCTGTTCGGTAGCTCGACCGACCAAGCCGATGGCAAGCGGTTTGGAAGGTCTGCGTGGACGGATCTGGGCCGTTCATTTTGGCACGCATCACGAGGATGCGGTTCAGATCACGAGAAAACGCTATCTTGTCGTTTTGTGGGCGTGGCGCAATCTGAACCGTTCATCAGATCCTGACGCGAATTTTGGAGAGATCCGACGGTGATTTTGATTCGGGAGGATTTTTTGCCAAAAACGAGGGTCGGTATCTCGTCACCTCGGTCCGCATACCTCGCGCTGTTTGCCGGGCGCGGAGTTGGGTATTTTTGGGCGAACTCGGTGGCTCGGTCACTGAGCGTTTCGTTCGATAGCTCGGCTCATTAGACCGGTGGCCGAGTCGCAACTTGTGTTTTTTGGGAAGTTCCGCCATCCCTCATACCGCCGCCTCTCTCTTGTAGGGCGTTTGGGATTCTTAGTGGGCCTTTGGGATTCCCAAGGAGGCCCGTTATCAGTTGAGGTTATAAGTTACCATTCCTTCACCCCTGAGCTCATTTCTCACTTTTCACTCTACGAATTTACTTTTGTTCTCTAAGTCTTCTGCTAGCGGCGCTCTTGCTCCACGGTGTTGTCGTTAGCTGTCGCGTGGGCCAGGCGATTTCCGGCGAGCATTCTCCGACCGTGAACGTCACTTCAAAGGTTAGTTTGTCTTTGCCTTAGCTTTTTCAAAGGATGTCAAGGGTAAGCTCGGGTAGTGGTGCCTCGTCCTCGGGCGGTGATGGCGCCGGGGAGAGGAGTAGGGCGGAAGCTCGCAGGAAGGGGAAGCAGATGGCCGAACCGCTGGCTGTCGAGTCGAGGGTCGGGAAGAAGAAGAGGACAGGGGAGACCCCGGCCCCCATAGGGGGGGTGATTGTGGAGAACCCGAAACGAGCTCCCGAGATAGGACAATATCCTTCCGTCCTGTCCGGGCATTCGGGAGTCAGGCAGTACGAGGGTGATCTTCTGGAGAAAGCGATCTACGGAAAGTCGAAGATCGTCGAGGAGCCTAATCCGTTCCATCCCTCCGAAGCTGACGAGCTCATTTCGTCGTTGACCGAGAAGGATCTTCTTCGGATCAGGAAGGCTTTCGCTATCCCGTCGGAGTACAAGCTGATGGTCGCTGGCCCCGGGGTGCGAGCAAACACTAAGTTGCCTTCGTCGGACATGTGCATGTTTGACGTCGACTCCTTGAACGCGGGACTGCGTTTTCCGCTGCACCCTTTCATACTTCAGATCCTCGGTTGGTATTGTCTCGCCCCTACTCAGTTCAGTCCAAACACTTGGCGTCATGTGAACGCATTCTTGCTTCAGTGTCACCGAGCCGAGGTAGCGCCGGATCTGTCAGTTTTCCGGGGCCTCTATCGGATAAACAAGCAACACGGCTCGGAGTACCGGTACTATTTGGGGCCGAGGAGAGGTGTTAAGATTGTAGAGAATCCCGACTCTCTTAAGGGTTGGAGGGAGAAGTATTTTATCGTAAGGGGCGAAGCGATTTGGCACATTCCGTCCCGGTGGAAGGTGGAAGTGCCGAAATTTGCGCGGGGCGACCCCGCACTATCCGAGGCCGAGGAGGAGGTAGCGAGGAGGATCACGGCCCTTCCGGTACTGAGTTGGAGGGAGTTGACCGAGGAGGTGTTGTTCGGGTCCGGACTAAGCCCCATCGACCCGAGTACGCTCTTGACATCTCATTCATTTTTTTTTTTTTCTAAGTCTTCAATTCGTCTGTTTTGATTCGGTTTTCTCCCCCTCTTTTTTTGTCGATGCAGAGTCGATGAAGATTGACTTTAAAGCTATGATGGCCGATAGGTCCAAGCTGACCGGGACCAGAAAAAGGAAGAGGGCGGCCGAGGGTGCGTCTTCGGGTGTTCAGCCCGCGGTCGCCACTAACGTTGCTCCGCCTCCCCCGGCTACCGAGGTGCCTTCGGAGATAGTGGTGGTGGAGGAGACCTCGGCCCCTGTCGCCCCGTCCGTGAACGAGGGTGTCTTTGATGTCAATGCGGCGCTGGCGCTCGAGCTTCCCCCATTGACTCAGAATGCCGAGGAAATCCTGACCGAGCAGCACAAGCAGTTGTTTGTGCCGAACTGGCTGGTGAGGAATCATGATGGTTTCCTCGGCAACTCGCAGATGTCAATGCAGGTCGTCAAACACTTGGCGACCCCGAAGGATAAGGCCGCGCTGAATGCGGGGAGGGTCGGCGACGACACTTACGAAGTCGCCCGGGGGCTTGTTTCGGTAAGTGTTCGCAAATTTCTTCAAGTTTGTTACTCGGTGCGTACTTCGTACTTATCGTTGTCTTCGTAGGCCACCGTTCACTTCGGCCATCTCATGGAGGCGTTCGCCGCACAGGAGAAGGAGCTGAAGTCCGCCAGCGAGAAAGACAGGCTGGCGAAGGTCCGGGCGGTCAAGG
Source organism: Hemerocallis citrina (assembly GCA_017893485.1). Lineage (NCBI taxonomy): Eukaryota > Viridiplantae > Streptophyta > Magnoliopsida > Asparagales > Asphodelaceae > Hemerocallis > Hemerocallis citrina. Next base: position 372,578 of record JACEHZ010000520.1, on the reverse strand, counting down.
ATCTCGAGGCCGAGCAGAGGCGGGCCGAGGCTCTGGACGTTCGGGTGGCCGACCTTACTGCCGACCTGAAGAAAGCGAAGGAGGGCCTCGAAGCGGAGTCCGCCAAAGCTGCCAAGGCCGCCCAAGATCTCGCCGCGGCATTGAAGTCCTTGGCCGACGAGAAGGCGGAGAGGGAAGCGCAGGCCGCGAGGATCCGGGCGGAGGTCGAAGCCGAGATTGAGGCAGAGGCGAAGAAACATATGGCTGAGAACATGGAGCGATCCTACCAGACGGCCCTGGACCACGTCCAGGCTCGTGTCCCCGGCTTCGAGCGAGTCGGCTATCAACTGTGGCCCGGGTCGCCCGCGGACGACGAGGAGGGGGATGCCGAGGACGAGGTCGAAGGCGAAGACGGAGGGGGAGAGGATGACCCGGCTAAGGGAGAGATCGAGGGACCGCCCGTCGATGCGTCCGGGGTGGGAGCGGAGACGCAGGTGGACCCTTGATTCTTTCGTTAATCTTTTTGTAGTTTCTGTTCTGCTTTTTCTTCCGAGCTTTGTAACGCCTTTTGCGGACTGGCCACCGCTTTTTGATAAATGAAAAAACGTTTTGTCTTTGAAATTGTCTAAGTGTTTGGTTCGGTCGTAGGGTAGGCCCCCGTCACTACGATGGCTCGGCGACAAGTAGAGCTGTTCCATCTATCTCTCGTGAAACGCCTTGAGGGCGAGATCGACCTGACGAGGAGGATGCTGTACAATATGGAGATGAAGAACGGGGATCTGTTGGCCGAAGTGTACCACTTGCGGATAGCCGAAGCCGAGCTATTTGCTAAGGAAGAAGAATTGGCTTCTGTTTTGGCCGAACGAGATGAGCTCGTGAAGAAGGTCGAGCATTTGCAAAGGGTGACAGTCGACAAGAGTATCGAGGTGACCCATCTGCGTCGTGTCATATCTGACAGCGCCGAATACCCTGGATCGGCGAAGCTTCCTCGGTTCAAAATTGTCGTGAAGGACGAGGCACTGAAGGACCGGATCGTCGAATTGGAGGAGGAGGTCGCTCGGCTCAAGCCTCAGCCGGTGAGGGCCAACGTCCGGAGCACCTCGTGTACCCGCGAAGAGATCGAGCGAGGTATCACGTTCTACCAAGCGGCGTCCCGGACTCCTGTCATCGGGGCGTCAGCCGCCGATGCACAAAGTGGTGTGGCGGTGTCTTCAAGTGGCGCTTCGGTTGGGGCGACTGTGAGGCTCAGCGGCGAAGGGGCGTCCCGGTTCGTCGGCCTGGAGACGAGCTCGGAGGCTAAGAAGCGCCGACCCAAAGTGTCGTTGAACCGGAGTGTCCCCCTTCCTCGGAGGAAATGAGCGGGTCATGCCTTCTAATATTTTGTTGAACTCGCTGTAGTAATCTTTTTGTAAACTCGTCCAAGTCATTAATAAAATTGGGGTCGATTTATCCGAAGTGTCTTCTATTGGCTGTTCGTCGAGTCTTTTGTCGCAATTCTGATCCTGTCGCTCGGCTATTAACGCCGGTCGACGTGGGGTGTCTACAACCGTTGGATGGTGGCGCGAATCCAGAGGCAGGCACAAGTCCCAAGAGAACGTTATCTTGTCGTTTTGTGGGCACGTGGCACTACTGGATCCACTCATCACGCTTTGGCACACAATTTGAGAGGATCTAACGGCGAGTTGACCTCGGGGTGATTTTTTCCCAAAACGAGGGTCGGTACCTCGTCAGCTCGGCACTGTCTACGGTCGGGACGAATTCTCCAATAATGTGTTGTTCTGACTCCGCCGTTCGGCTCTTGGTGCCGATCGACGTGGGGTGTCCATAACCGTCGGATGGGGGCACGAATCCAGAGGCAGGCACGAGTACCAAGAAAACGTTATCTTGTCGTTTTGTGGGCACGTGGCACTACTGGATCCACTCATCACGCTTGGGCACACAATTTGAGAGGATCTAACGGCGAGTTGACCTCGGGGTGATTTTTTCCCAAAACGAGGGTCGGTACCTCGTCAGCTCGGCACTGTCTACGGTCGGGACGGGTTCCGGACCGTTTAAGGACGAGTCGGAGAGATAGAGTCGAGCCGGAGGAAGGATCCGGTCGTTAGATTAGTTTAAGGGATGTAGGAGCAGTTTCGAATGGCGAGCTACTTCTAGTCCGCTTAGGAGCGGATTTGCGAAGCAAAATCGAGCCAAGTGTTGGACTCCGATCCATTCAACGGCTGTAGGAGCAATTTCGAACGGCGATCTGCCCCCGGCCCGTCTGAAGACGGGCCGAGTAGGAAGAGTCGAGCCGAGTGTTGGACTCCGAACCATTGGGTGATAAGTTCGAGAGATGCAGGAGCAGTTTCGAATGGCGAGCTACTTCTAGTCCGCTTAGGAGCGGATTTGCGAAGCAAAATCGAGCCAAGTGTTGGACTCCGATCCATTCAACGGCTGCAGGAGCAATTTCGAACGGCGATCTGCACCCGGCCCGTCTGAAGACGGTCCGAGTAGGAAGAGTCGAGCCGAGTGCTGGACTCCGAACCATTGTGTGATAAGTTTGAGAGATGCAGGAGCAGTTTCGAATGGCGAGCTACTTCTAGTCCGCTTAGGAGCGGATTTGCGAAGCAAAATCGAGCCAAGTGTTGGACTCCGATCCATTCAACGGCTGCAGGAGCAATTTCGAACGGCGATCTGCCCCCGGCCCGTCTGAGGACGGGCCGAGTAGGAAGAGTCGAGCCGAGTGCTGGACTCCGAACCATTGTGTGATAAGTTTGAGAGATGCAGGAGCAGTTTCGAATGGCGAGCTACTTCTAGTCCGCTTAGGAGCGGATTTGCGAAGCAAAATCGAGCCAAGTGTTGGACTCCGATCCATTCAACAGCTGCAGGAGCAATTTCGAACGGCGATCTGCCCCCGGCCCGTCTGAGGACGGGCCGAGTAGGAAGAGTCGAGCCGAGTGCTGGACTCCGAACCATTGTGTGATAAGGGAATTAGAGGCGGAAGTACGCGATAAGGTAAAGAAAAACTTTATTTATTAATATCTAATGGTCGGCTGCTTCTAAAGTTGCTAGCCGTTTATTACAATGAAAAAGAACAAAGGAAAAATTACTAGTAGCAGGAGTGGTTGCCCGACATCTCGAGTTACTTAGATAGGCGGGGTTGCCTTCTCTAGGTATTTCAAAAGATGGTCGGCGTTCCAAGTCCTGGGAATTTCTCTACCCTCAAGGTCTTCTAGCTTGTACGCACCGGGGCGGATCACTTTGGATACTTTGTACGGTCCCTCCCAATTTGGGGCCAATTTGCTCTTCTGTCCGGGGAACGAAATGGCCAGCTTTCGGAGGACCAGGTCTCCCTCTTTCAAGTCGGTTGGGCGGACCCGTTTGTTGTAGGCGAGTTCGATTCTTCTTCGGTAACCTTGCTGCCGTATGGCGGCTCTTTCCCGAATCTCGTCTACCAAATCTAGGCTCGTTCTGAGCTCCCTGGCATTCTGTTCTTCTTCGAAGGCAATCAGGCGAGGAGAGGGTATTCCAACTTCTAGTGGGATGAGGGCCTCGGACCCATAGGTGAGATTGAACGGACTCTCGCCCGTCGGGATCCGCTTCGTGGTTCGGTAATTCCACAACACATTGGGCAGCTGATCGACCCACAATCCCTTGGAGCATTTGTCGAGTCTCTTCTTGATGCCGGAGAGGATCTGTCGGTTGGCATTCTCGGCTTGGCCATTTGACTGGGGATGAGAGACTGAGGAGAAGCGGTGCTGTATAGCTAGGTCTTGACATAAGGCTCGGAAGGCAGCTCCAGCGAACTGCGTACCGTTATCCGTAACTACGACTCGGGGAACACCGAAACGACAGATTACACTTTTCCAGAAGAATTGGACGACTCTATGTTCGGTAATTGTAGCCAGGGGCTCGGCCTCGACCCATTTCGAGAAATAGTCGACTGCCACGACTAGAAACTTCAACTGTCCGGGGGCCGGTGGAAATGGCCCGAGTAGATCCATCCCCCACATTGCAAAGGGGATCGGACTCGACAAGGAAGAGAGTGGAGCTTGTGGAAGGCGTCGGATGTCGGAATACTTCTGACAGGAGGTGCATTGTCGAACATGTCGTTCGGCGTCCCGTAGGAGAGTGGGCCAGTAATACCCGTAGTTTAACACTTTACGTGCCAAGGCTCTGGAGCCGGAGTGGGCTCCGCCGATGCCCTCATGGAGCTCTTGCAGGGCGTAATCGGCTTGTCCGGGGGAGAGGCATCTTAGGTAGGGTCGACCATCCACCTGGGTGAAGGAGCGCTTATACAGAACGCCTTCGACCATTATGTAACGCTCGGCCCGGGTCCTTATCTTTCGGGCTTCCTTCGGATCCCTTGGTAGGAGTCCGTCTCTTAAAAACTCGACGAGGGGCTTCATCCAATTGTCTTCGAGGGGGAGCGGCAGTGTTTCGACGGAGTTGAAAGCCTCGTCCTCTATGCTGGGCTTGAGGAGGACTTCTATCAGAACGGTTTGTTCGAGGCCTTGCAGGGATGAGGAAGCTAGTTTGGACAGGGCGTCGGCCTGGGCATTTTCCTCTCTGGGGATTCTTCGGATGAGGGCCTCGTCGAAGAGCGCCATGAGGCTCTTCACTTTGGCCAAGTACTTTACCATTCTGTCATCGCGGGCTTCATATTCGCCGAGGACCTGGTTGACGACCAATTGAGAGTCGCTGAAGATCTGCAGGCATCGCGCCCCTGCGTTTCGGGCCATCCCGAGGCCGGCTATGAGTGCCTCGTATTCGGCTTCGTTATTCGAGGCTTTAAAGTTTATCCGGAGGGAATATTGAAGGACAAAGTCGTCTGGGCCCGCCAGGATGACTCCAGCCCCGCTCCCCTCGTTGCAAGAGGATCCATCGACATATACAGACCAGACAGGCGGTCCCTTCGTCGTCTGCTCGGAGTCGGGGATAGTCGTCTCAACTATGAATTCGGCCAGCGCCTGCGCCTTGATTGCGGTCCGAGGCTGATAAGTAATATCATGTTGGCTCAGCTCGATCGACCACTTCATGAGGCGGCCGGAAGTCTCTGGCTTGTGAAGGATCTGTTTCAACGGCTGGTCGGTAAGGACGACCACCGAATGAGACTGGAAGTATGGCCGAAGCTTTCTTGCAGCCATTATCAGGGCGTAGGCTATTTTCTCAATTTTCGGGTACCGGAGCTCGGCGTCCCGGAGCACTTTGCTGACGTAGTAAATGGGCTTTTGAGTTCTTTCTTCTTCCCTGACTAAGACCGCACTTAGTGTCTGTTCCGAGGCTGCCAAGTAGAGGTAGAGGGGCTCGCCCGGTATGGGTTTGCTGAGCAGGGGCGGATTGACGAGGTAAGCTTTAAGCTGGTTGAAGGAATCTTGTTGTGGCTGCCCCCACTCGAACCCCTTAGTCCCCCTCAGGGCTTTGAAGAACGGGAGGCATTTCTCCCCGGATTTCGACAAAAAGCGCCCAATGGCGGCTAAGCGACCTGTCAGTTTCTGAACTTCTTTGACGTTTCTGGGCGGGGCCATGTCTAGTATGGCCCTGATCTTCTCCGGATTTGCCTCTATTCCTCGTTGGCTGACCATAAAGCCGAGGAACTTGCCCGATGAGACGCCGAACGCACACTTGTTCGGGTTGAGTCTCATATTGTGCCTTCTCAAAACATCGAACGCTTCTTGGAGGTCGGTCTCATGATCAACGCCTCGGATGCTTTTCACAAGCATGTCGTCCACGTAGACTTCCATGTTCCGACCAATCTGGGCCTGGAATACCTTGTTGACGAGACGTTGGTACGTTGCCCCTGCGTTCTTCAGGCCGAACGGCATGACTCGGTAACAATAGAGTCCTTGGTCCGTTACAAAAGACGTCTTCGGAATATCCGGGGGGAACATCCTTATCTGATTGTAACCCGAGAAAGCATCCATGAAGCTGAGGAGCTCATGTCCCGAGGTTGCGTCAATCAGAGTGTCGATGCTCGGCAGAGGGAAGGGATCTTTAGGGCAGGCCTTGTTGAGGTCAGTGAAATCAATACAGATTCTCCATGTCCCATTGGATTTCTTCACCATGACTACGTTGGACAACCACTCCGGATAATTCACTTCCTGTATGAATCGGGCTTTCAACAGTTTGTCTACCTCCTCTTTGATGGCGAGCTGGCGCTCGGGGGCGAACTTGCGCCTCTTCTGCTGGACCGGTTTGGACCCCGGATCAACGCTGAGGCGATGGACCAAGAGTTCTTCGGAGATACCGGGCATGTCCGCTGCTGACCATGCGAAGAGGTCCCGGTTGGCTCGGATGCATTTCACAATATTTGAATGTAGGGCGGACGGGAGTGCCTTGCTGACATAGAACTTACGGGTCGGCTCCTGCTCCGAGAAGAGTATTTCCTCCAGCTCATCGACTGGCTCGGGAGTCGGCCGAGCGGCATCTTGTGGAATCTCGAGTGTTTCTAAGGAGAGGACGGGTCCGAGCGTGGAGGTCATGTAACACTTGCGGGCCTGTTCCTGATTGCCCCTAACTTCTCCCACTCCAGCCCGAGTGGGGAATTTCATTTTGAGATGATAGGCAGAAGGGACGGCTTCAAGGGCGGCTAGGCCGGGCCGACCCAAAATGACGTTGTAGGCCGCGGGGACATCTACAACCATGAAATCCATTGACTCCGTGCGGGTAGTAGGAGTTTTGCCTGCTGTGACATCGAGGGTGATCACCCCTTCGATCGTCACCGGCACTCCCGTGAACCCATGGAGCGTATACCCGGCGGGCTTCAGTCTGTCTCGGGAGAGCTTCAGCCCCTTAAAAGCATCGAGGAATAGGATGTTAACGGAGGAGCCGTTATCCACTAGGATTCTTTCGACTTTGAAATTGGCCATGTGAAGGTTGATGACGAGTGCGTCGCAATGAGGGGTGCGGACGCCCTCGAGATCGTCGTCAGAGAAGGTGACGGGCACTCCGAGTCCTTTGGGGGGAGGGGTGGCCCGGACAGAATTTACTTCCCTAATAAAAGCTTTCCGAGAAGAGTTCGAGGAGCCCCCCATTGGACCCCCATGGATAAGGTGGAGGACTCGCTCTTCCTCGAATTCTGGCGTCTCTTCCCGTTCCGGACGTTTGTTAGCCCCCCGAGGCTGGGGAGGAAGTTCGGCCCCGTCCTTTCTTACAAACTTCGCCAGCTGCCCCCTCTGGATGAGGGCTTCGATCTCGTTTCTCAGAGCCCGGCAGTCGTTGGTGTCATGCCCATGGTCCCGGTGATAACGGCACCATTTGTCTTTATCCCTCCTTTTGGCTGGGGTGTTCATCTTTGGAGCTGGAGGCAGGACCCCTTCTTTTTCGACTTCCATGAAAATGGCGGAGATGTTTGTGGTGAGGGGAGTAAATTTTTCAAATCTAGGGGGAGGCCGGCGCTGGCCAGCATTATCCTTCTGAAACTTTTTGGGTCCCTCTTCTTCCGTTCCCTTCCTCTTAGACCCGGAGGCGGTTGCTTCCCAGTTGGGCGGTTCCTCGGCCTCTTCAGCTCGGATGTACTTTTCAGTACGGAGGAGGAGGTCAGAAAAGTCATGTGGCGGCTTTTTGGCGAGGGAGGAGCGGAGGTTGGAATTTAGGATGTTGGATTGGAACGCCGCAGTGGCAACGGATTGGTCGAGGGATGCGATGGTTCTGGCCTCGGCTGTGAACCTCTTCACGTAGTCCCTCAATCTCTCCCCCTTCTGCTGACGGAGGTGCAACAGGGAAATGCTGGTCTTCTCGGCCCTTCGGCTGCTGACGAAGTGGGTGATGAACAGGGTCTCGAACTGTTCAAAGGAGAATATTGACGCCGGGGCAAGGCGAGAGTACCATTCTCGAGCTGGGCCCTTCAGAGTTGCAGGGAATGTTTTGCAGAGGAGGGCGTCGGACGCTTGATGGAGGAGCATCAAAGTCTTAAAGCCTTCGATGTGGTCAACCGGATCGGTCTCTCCCGTGTAGTTCTCGAACTGGGGAGGTTTGAAACCGAAGGGAACAGGAGTATCCACTATGGTCCGGGAGAACGGGGGTTGGCTAGGACGGAGGGTCCTCCCCCTGAGTTCTTCTTCCCGGTTTATCCGTCCCAAGAGTTTTTCCACCTCGTTCAGGCGGCGGTTCATGGTGTTATCTCTTCGGCGGTGATCTGCCGAGCCACGGGACTCGTCTTGGTAGGATGGGGAGCGAGGGCTGCGGCGATGGTAGCTTCGGGAACGACGAGGACTTGGGGTGCGTCTGGAATCGGTAGGAGCGGGTCGAGGAGAAGGGGAACGTTGGCGAGGGCTCCGGACCGGACGAGGGGAGGGGGCCCTTGGCTCATTGGGATTTTGACGGAGATTGAGGGCCTGTTGTACCATAGCTTGGAATTGCTGGAACTCGGCACGGGTGATGGGTGCCTCATTGTTCCGATGCTGCTGCCGACCTGCCGGTGAGTGCCTCCCTCGGTAGTGATCGGGGGAGTCTTTTCTCCCTCTTCGGGCGGGGGATCCCCTGTGTCCCCGGTGTCGGGGGGATCGTTCTTGGTGGGAGGCTTCTCCCCGAGCCCGCTTTTCGTCCAGATGGTGACGAAGGTCCTTATCCTCCGGGCGTCTGGGATGGGCATCGTGGCGACCAGAGGCTCGGGGATGATGGGAGGCCATGGAGGCACTGGAGGCAGTGTGGTTGGGTATGTTCTCTGGATGAAGAGGCTGTTTCTGGGGGTTAGGCCCCTTCGGATCAGGATGTGGAGGGTTCCGCTGGAGCGGCTCTTCCACGGTAGGAGGGAGCTGCCCTTGTTGTTGAGTGGGATCAGGAAGGACTTCCTGCTGGTCAGGGATGGGCGCTCGATTGGAGCCCCTAGATCTGACTTTGCGAGGCGGCATGGCTGGAGAAAACCTGTTCACCGGGAAGAGGAGAGGTCTCTATTCGTTCGTTTCCCACAGACGGCGCCAATCTGTTGCCGCTAAATTCGGTGTGGGGGCAAACAGATGAATTTGTGAGTTCTTTGGGGAAACTGAATAGGAGAACCTGTATACCTGTTCCGTTGAACTCTGATCGTCGCTCCCGCCGTGCACCTGCAAGAAGTGCGAGACACCGGGGTTGTTCCCGGCGACGCACCCTCCGACGCTCAAGTCAGTAACCAGAAATGATTATGAAAGAGCGTTTAACTAGAGAAAGATTGATTACCTGTTAATGGAGACGGGTGGGGGGTATTTATAGGCGTCTTAGAGAACAATTTAGGAATGTAATCCGCGTAGTCTGATATAGAATAATCTCCTTGTAAACAGATTGGGAAAGTAATCTGATAAGGTATATTCTGGTAATCAGATAAGGAATTTTAATCCCTAAATCCCAGTGTAAAGATTGACGTGAATCATGGCCGTTGATTTAGATCTAATCAGGGACCTTGATTGTGTCTTGCTGGATCGAGTTGGCAGCGGGTTGAAACCCGTGCCCAGCTGTGGTGGATCCGTTTGCGGGTTATTGGATCTGTGAGAAGGAGACCCAGTACCCGCTTCGGACCCGTTTGCATGTGAAATTACCGTCTCGTCCCTGAGCTGTAGGATTCGTGCCCCATTTGGACGGTCTCGATTGAACCCCTTGTTTTGGCCATATCAGAGACTTATGAAAAAATATCGGGAGAATAAGAAAGATCTACATATGATTTTTATAGATCTAGAAAAAGCATATGATAAAGTCCCTATAGACATAGTATGGTGAGTGTTAAATAATAAAATAGTAACTATTCGGTATATTGAAGTATTTAAAGATATGTATGAAGAGGCAACGACCACAACTAGAATAACCAAAGGAGAAACCAACGATTTTCCTATTACAGTAGGTTTACACTAAGGTTCGACTTTAAGCCCTTACCTCTTTATTTTGGTTATGAATGAATTTACGCGAGGAATACAAGAAGATGTGCCTTGATGTATACTTTTTGCTGATGACATCATCTTAGTGGACAAGATTAGAGCAGAAGTTAATGCTAAATTAGATGTGGAGAGAAACTTTGGAAGCTAGAGGTTTTAGGATAAGCATAACTAAAATAGAGTATATTGAGTGTAATTTTAGTGATATTCGAAATACAACTGATGAAGTAGTGAAGCTTGATGGTCAAGAGATACTTAAGAGAGACCGAATCCGATATTTATTCTCTATTATACAAAAACATGGGAAGACTGGTGAAGATGTTATACATAGGATCCAAACAGGGTGGCTTAAGTGGAGAAGTGTCGGTAATGTTTTGTGTGAAAAATGTATACCTTTGAAGCTGAAGAAAAAAATTTATAGGACGACTGTTAGACCAGCAACGATGCATGAAGCAGAGTGTTGTGAAACAAAGAAACAACTTGTCCCAAAAATGAGTGTAACAGAGATGATGATGCTGAGATAGATTTGTTGTAAAACAAGGAAGGATAGAATTAGAAACGAGTATATACGAGACATGCTAAAGGTAGCTCCAATCCAAGATAAGTTAAGAAAGAATCGGCTCAGGTGGTTTGGACATGTCACACGTAAACCTAGTGGTGCCCCCGTTAGAAAGAGTGATTTGATAAGTATTGAGGGTAGAGTTGGGGGTAGAGAAAGATCTAAACTAACTTGGGTGGAAATGACAAAAAATATGATAGCTTGTGACCTTACAGAAGATATTGCGCTAAATCGAGTAGAATAGAAAACCAGGATTCATGTAACCGATTCCAATTAGTTGAGAAAAATGCTTTATTGCTATTGTTGTTGTTGTAGTAAACTTGGCTTGTTTGGATAAAAATATCTTTAATAAATAAAAGTTAGTATATTTTCAGAATCTATAAAGCCGTACACTTTAAAGCATGTTCTTCAATGTTAAATTTTTTTGTTATATGCTCCTTCTGCGCAAAATGTATGCTATTCTAGCAAAAAAAAAATTGGCCCCAAATTATTATGAGTAGATCAGTGCGGTTCAATGAGTGGATCATTTATTAATAGTTTTAACTATAGAGGAGGATATCTAGCTACAAAAATTTATTATGATTAATCAGTTAAATAGCTTTAATTGGAAAGAATGTTTATTTATTTTATAATAATAATCTAGGTTGTTTATTAATATATATAGAATTCTAGAATGACATATATTTCCGGAAGGAGGTAGTATTATTCTTCACTAATCTAAGTAGAAAAAAAAAAGAAAAAAAAAAACAAAAATAAGAAGGAACAAATTTTTAAAAAATAAAAGAGGAGAAGACAATGAAGAATAACTAGGACCGGATTACATACGACTTGTGTGCTCGCACGACCTGCAGACACGAATCAGAGCCACTTTTTGCTACAGTTTTGACTGTTCCAATGCAGAATTGAATGTTTTGTCTGCCATTACCTTAAAGACATTCAAAGGCAATGATTGATGTCTGCCGTTACAGTGTCGGCATTCAATTGAGTGTCTGCCGTTACATTGAAGGCATTCAAAGCCTTATCTGCCGTTACAGTTTTAACCCAGGCTTTATAAATAGAGGCCTCCCGTCTCATTTCTTGTAACGACCCGGATCTCCGTTATCGGACATCCGTGACATCACTAAGATCATTGCCTTCAAATGCATCTCAATACAGTAAATAATGTGGAAATTTAAACATTTTTATTGCCATCAGAGTTGTTACATTAATAATTACAAATATCAAATTGTCCTTGAACAAGGAATACAAGTTACATAACTTTATTACAACTGACTACAAGAATACTTAAACACTTCTTGTGAAGCCATTGGTTGTCCTTCAGATCGGCAATCCCTTGGTAACTGCCGAACTCCGTTGAGTGGTCTATCTGCCCCCTCTGGGACCTGCCCCTCGGCTTGAGCCTTCTGCTACGGGACCCTGATAATTCTGCACCTGCTCGAAGAGTAGACGTGCATACTGCCACTACTTGGATGCCCTGCTGATCATGGGCTCTCCTATACTCGTGACCTGATATCCATGTACCTAAAAGGTGGGGTACGTTAGTAATTCTACTGACGCTATGCTGATAAGGAAACAGCGATCCTCAAACTATCACATTCACAAATTCATCTTGAATGGAAAATTCAACGTGCATCCTGATTTCCTAGTGTTCGTGTATGTCATGACCTGAGACTAATGCAACAATACAGAGTATAGAACAAATGCACTTAATCTAACGTCAGCAAGATTCTGGATGCACATGCATCCCATACTACATGTGACCCAGGTCAAGCCAACGTACTTAGTCTAATGCAAGCGAAACTTTGGAAATGTATGCATCCCATACTACATACTTTTCAAATCAAGCCGTTGTCTCCATGTTTAGGGATTAGAACCCTCGCTATGCAATGCATTCTAATTTGGTCTACTTCTTGTTCCTGATAGTATGACATGATTGAGAAGGTGAAAATAAAATAAAAGAATATAATGCGGGGCGCTACCTCGAAGTCACCAATAATTACTACGTCGAACCATCCTCGAAAGCTGTGACAAACTTACAGATATACCACGGTATATCCATTGCGCAAAGATCTTTTACGATCCGTTCGTGTCCACCAACATAGAACATGACGACCTCGGAGGTCCTAAAATACCCCCGATCCGCCAGGATATCAGCATCCCGTTCTTACCATGGTACTTCAGGAATTAACAGTGCAAGATACGCACCGCAGTGCGTATCCCTAATGACAGGAAGAGACAACCAGTATCACCACTTAGTGCTAACTCTCAGAACAAGTTGGATTATAGGAAATCACCCCTAACACCAATTCGGTCTTCAAGCAAAACAATAAAAGAAAAACTAATCAATGCAGTTCGCTGAAAATATGTTGTTATTCAAACCACACTCGGTGTCAATCAACAAAGTCGAGCCTTACTGGTCTGTCAAGGTAACAACCATCCTGGAATCACATCCACTGATTCCCCATACCTTCATAGGTTAGCGACCCAAAATAATCCCGGCCCGTGACCCTCAGCGGGTGGTCCAACGGCGCCCTGATGGTGTAATATAATTTAGTGAAGGTAAGCACGCACATAATTATCCTTGCTGGACTTTTGACAGACTCAGGCATCGAGACACCCAATACAATCTAACAGAGCTATATCCCAACTCACTCATGTCCACCATGAGTACATGCACAGGAACTTGCCTAAGTTCCGAATAAAATGCTAAAAACTCATCCTTTAAATCTGATAGCTCACGATCACCATATTGCGGTAAGCAGAGGGTTCCTCATCAATGGTCCGATGGAACAATCAAGAAATACCAGTAGCTGTGTTCCCAGCTACACTCATCGGAAACCAATACGCTCAGAACTTCCTAGAAGGGTGAGGAGATCCGTTGCCATCACCTAGTTGATGATTCCCTCAATTTCCTTTTAAAGGACTCAAGTCCCCGAGTTAACTCCAACCTTGAAGTCAGTCTAGACAATAGGTTGCTAAACTCACCATGTCCATAATTTCCAGCACACAAGTCAGAATTGCTTGGTAAACTCTGGAAAGGTAAGAACCTAGTTTACAATTCTTCAGTTGACTAATTCCTCAAGTTCAATCATCTCGACATCCAAATATCTCTTATATACTCTTAGTAGTACGTTCCTTTTCACACTTGCTGCATTTGTCCAATAACATAAGAGTTCGCTTAGTTATCGAGATCACTCAATTCCGGGTCCTATGGGAAGGTGGGATTGTCTACCTTAACTTCCTATTTGGATACGTCCTCAGATTCAATTCTAAATGTTCTCACAGACACCAATTTCCTTTGGGTGCATCACACGGGAAGGGCTGATTGTTCTAGCAATATTTCATTGACAAAGCCGAATCTGTCCACCTTGGAAAGTTATAGCCTACAACCTGGAATTACAAATCCTAATTGGGTTAGCGAGTTATGATTCCCTACTGAAATTCTCCAGTTGGCCAGTCGCCCAAATTCTTAACAGATAAGCCTAGGAATATCTATCTCCATGAACTAGACAACTCGTACTAGGCTGAACGTACACTACTTTAAAATTCAATAGTAAATCATCCCTAAGTCCAATGATCATGAAATTTGAGATTCTCTATCTACACATATACCATTTCATCGTGTCCAAAATTCACATTCAAATTCATTTCACACAACGATCTACGACTCCTCAAACATGGCTACATTTCAGCCGTTCTGTTTCAGCAGAGTATTCACTGCCCCTCACTAATTACCTTTGAAACCTCATCAAGTGACCTCTAAAAATTATAAAATTTGAGATTCATCAAATAGACTCATACCCCAAGCTACTCCCAAAATTTCGTAGCAAAATAATGAACGCACACGAAGTTATGGCTTTTTGAACTTCAGCACAAAGCGCAGTCAGCTTCAGCCGACACCTACGGACCAGTCGCGTTCTACAAATTTTCCGGGGCATCAAACGACCTCGGAAAAATACGAAATTTAAGACTATGGTTGTAGACACATACAAAAGCGTCCACAAAAATTTTCAACTCAAAATGCCCTGTCAATTCCAAGATATAAAATCGGAAAGACGCACAAAAATCACCACAGCCAGCAGCCATTCTGGCTGCTTACTGTCCAGACTTGGACCCACTGTTTGGGCTACTAAAATGCATCCAAATATTACGAAAAAAATCATGGATACTCTACATAAATAGAAGAACAATACCCCATAATTTTAGCTCAAGATTCCCAACCGTTTGGGTGTAAAAAATTTCCCAATATACCCTCACAATCATGCTATTCAATCAAAACTCAAAGAGTTATTATCTACCATACAATTTATTTTTTCCTAGCACTTCTCATACTCAAACATGCTAACAAAATCATGCCTATCACTACTACACATCCATTTATTCCACCACAAAAATAAATACAAGAAGTTAAGAGATCACCCACTTGAAGTTGCAAGAACACTCCTTGTAGGCTTAGCTTGCTTTGCTTGTTTGCTTGTCCTTGCTCCTTTGCTCACTAGCTCCTCTTCACTTCAAGATGTAGTTGTTGTTGCTAGCTTTATCCTCTCCTCCTCTACTTCAAAGTATCCACCTTTTCTCTTCTCCTTCTCTCCTCCCTTTTTTTTGAAACAAGATAGAAGGAAAAATGATAAGCGTATGGAGTGGGAGGGGATTTATAGAATGGAGGCTAGAGTGTTGTTTTAGGGGTGGAGATGTGGGCCGGCCATCATGGAAGGGAGGGTGAGGATGGGGAGAGGTGGAGTGAGGGGAGATGTGTGGATGAGATGAAGCCAACACCATAAGTGGAAACTTCATGGAAGCTTCCTTGGAAACTTCATGGAAGTTTCCTTCTTACAAGTCAACATACACATGGTGTTTTATTTCCACCATTGGATCTTTATCAAGATCAAGCCATGATCATCATGATGCTAGGGTTCCTAACCCTAGGTTAGGTCAAGGAACCCTAGGTCACCATATTCCTATTCTAACCCTAATGCACAAATATAATTTATATTTAACCCAAGCACCAGCTTTAATTGAAAATAACCAATACATATATATTAAAATTCTATAAAATACATGTTTTATAGAAATTATAATTTCCTCCCACAAATTGTCTGGTCAAAACAATCGGAACAGAACTACAGTTTAATTGAGACGATATTCCGAGTTTACTTCATCGGATTCAGAACAGCCCGTATGTCTGAAATCTCTCAATTTAACTGATAATTTCTAGGAGAGAAATGTAATCGTGTGCAATACTTAGTTAATGCATGGGTTACAGTGCAAAATAGCCATATGCTATTTTGCGGGGTATTACATTTCTTCTATGCACCAGAGTTCTTCTTCCTTCCTCCTCTGCGTTCTGTTCTGTTCTTCATCTCCTGTTGTTTGTTGAGTTGGTAATAGGATTCTGGTGCTTTTGCTCAGCTCGAGAGTGCTACGTGGTGCCTACGTGAACACTTTGGTCGTTGCATCCTGGGAAACAGACGCCTTCGTACATTCCAGCAACCGGAAGAGGAGAAATCTGTTTTAAGGACACTGTGTGATACACAGCCCTCGACTTCTCAACTTGTAATTTGAACTTGGTTTTTGTAAGTTGTTATTTAATTAATTATTTTATTTTCTTTTTGGGTTTTCTTCATCTCCTTTTTATTTCTCTGTTTTCTGTGCCTCTCAATCATTTGTGTTATTGAAAAACAAACTTTATAAAAGAATTTTGTAACAGTTACAGGAATGTTTTTTTTACTATTTGGGCGTGCCTACGTGAACACTTTGGTCGTTGCATCTTGGGAAATAGACGCCTTCGTACATTCCAGCAATCGGAAAAGGCGAAATCTGTTTTAAGGACACTGTGTGATACACAGGCCTCGACTTCTCAACTTGTAATTTGAACTTTGTTTTTGTAAGTTGTTATTTAATTATTTATTTTATTATCTTTTTGGGGTTTTCTTCCTCTCCTTTTTCCTTCTCTGTTTTCTGTGCCTCTCAATCATTTGTGTTATTGTAAAACAAACTTTATAAAAAAAATTTGTAACAGTTACAGGAATTTTTTTTTTTTACTATTTGGGCGTAAACAAAACTCCAATGCAAAGTTTCATTTGCATCTTTAGCAACATGCACCACATCAAAGCCACCAAAGCTACCCTTCAAAACTACTATTTGAAGTCTCAACAAGAAAAATGTAGAATTTGGTTATCTTCATCTAAAATGAATGATCCCTGACTTGTTAAAATTATTATCGATAAAGAGATCTTAAAATTATTATCGATAAAGAGATCTTAGGTTTATGATCATGCATGCTACAACTTAGCCTTTATTTAGAAATAAAATAAAATGAACAGTTAGGGGTACAAACGCTACAACAATAGTCACAGCCAGGGCCGGCCCCGAGTTTTCGGAGACCCAAGACGAAAGTCCCAAATAATTATTTTTGGAGACCATTAATTACAATATATATATATATATATATATATATATATATATATATATATATTACGTACAAAATATTTGTCTATATTTATAAAAGGAATATAAATTTAGGGACTTCTAAAAGTACAAAAAAATCGGAGGTCTGAGACGGCCGCCTCACCGGCCTCAAGGTGGGGCCGGCCCTGATCACAGCAAGGTCGATAGAAGATCACATCAAACAAGGGCCCAAATTATATTTTCCTAGCCACTTTTACACTTTCAATTAGTGATCTTGAGTCACCACCATATGATGTGAGAGAAACAAAGACATCTTTCCTCCTTTTCATAATCCCATCTCTAAAACGCTCATGATGCTTTAACGCGTCTCATCATCTACAAAATTATATAAACTTCACAATGTTTGCCATTGTGTTTAGATCGAGACAAATAATAATAATAATTTCTTTTGCAGTTAATAACAAATTTGATGACAAGTTAATTACTTTATGAAATTTTGCAAAAAAAAAAAAAGACAACATTATTGAAGTTTTTTGTATTTTGCTGAAATAATGCATTTATATTGATATTGTGACGAGAGTCGGGCCGGACTGTGAAGTATTTTGAAGCTAGCATTGAAGATGTATCGAGAGATACCGTAGGTTGAAGATGAGTCATTTGTTCAGAAAGTGTTGTGATGTAGCAGCACTGAATGTCGTGAATATATATAATTAATATTTGTGATTAAGTGAATTAATATGCTCGCACAATTATAAGTTGATATAGACCAATTTGGTTGTTAAATCTTTGTGGAAGTAACTTGACTCTAGAATAGCTTTGCAATTTAAGTTTGTTGGAATGCACCGGTGACATAATGTACAAGAGCCAACTAGTTATAGTGCTGAAGCTTAATTTGCTGACAAGTGCTTGTATATGCAAACAACGTCTTTATAAAAAAATTTATTTAAAAAAAATATGTTTTAAGATTCTTCAATTCATATATTTTCCTCTCACTACTAAAAGATTGGGCCGATCAAGTAGATGACACCAGTTTTAGTGATCCAATTCCTTATTATTTTCATAGAAGATTCCTTGCCAAATTGTGAACAAACTTTGTTATTAGGTACTCGATAAAACTTGAGCTTCATCAAGCCAAAATGTTGTAAGCTTTACATGACTAAAGTGAGAAACTTAGCAAGTGTCATTCTGCTTCACTGGTAAACATCTTCGTTGGTGAGCAAGAGGTAAGAAGTTCGAATTCCGTTTGCACTAAAAATTCTGGGATAAAAGTATGCGTATGGCCCCCACCTTATTCAAAAAATAATAAATAAAAATAAAAAAGAGAAACTTATTAGCTAGGAGAGACTAGTTGCAACATGACTAAATCATATATACTACATTAACTCATGACTCCCATCTGCTCCCGTACATGAGTAAATCATGTATATGGAGTATTACATTACGAGTAATGCTATACTCACTCCCAATTTTATTATATTTTTTTTCACTACCTTAGATAATATACTCCAATAGGTAAGAAAATAAAAAACACGTGAGGAAACTCTCTAAATAGAAGTGTGCCACGTAAGATAATGAAGAAAATGATAGTCAAGCTGGTAGTAGATAGAAAATTACTCTACATTAACTCATGACTCCCATCGTACGGTATAATTAAATTATAAAAACTAGTGTACCCTTGTGCAATATTGCACAAACTTATATAATATAATATATAATATGTAGTAATCCGTGTAATATTGCACATAATTTTTTTAAAAATAAGAAAATAACAAAACTATTTTTCAAAAAATCATCTAATAATATATGTAACATCCCCAAAAATATTATTATAATATTTTCTTTCGTACGTAAATTTGTGTACGTATCGATTAATAAAATTCTCTTAGTCATGAAAATTTTTCTCTCATTCTACAAGTCACTAGTGTATAGTTAATTTTTATTAAAAATCAACTAGGCTTAAATCCATATCTTGCAATCCATTAAAACTATTATAAATTAAAGCCCAAATTTTTAGGTATGCACTTAATATGCATGAACTCTCATTTAAAAATTAGATAGACTAGTACACATCGTAATGTGTAACATACACACCTAATTTAATTAAAAACTAATAATAAAATTATATGAAGAAGTGTGCACCGCACATGGGGTGCACGTGCACGTGCTTTCCCTTCCAAGAAGTGGCCTGCCATAATGAGTGAGTGGAGAGAGTGGGAGAGTGGAAGAGTGTGTGGGTGAGTGGTGAGCTCTTTCAGGAGATGGGGAGTTATTATAACTACTCATTATTTTACCCAATAAATAGCCCCTCCCTTTAGCCATGAAGGACACACATCAAATCAAAAAAGAGAGAGAGAGAGAGAGAGAGAGAGAAGAGAAAGAGGGCCGGGATTTTGCTTTCGGGAATTGCTAAGTGTCACGCCCCGCTTTTCAAAAAGGAATACGGAATACGGAATACGGATACGCGACAAAAGCCTAGTGAATGATTTTCATCATCTATAAGCTGTTCAAGAATGTTTACAATATCTCACAAAAATAATCAGAGTCGGAAGCAAAAGATACAACCAGACATGCATAATTGAAACAAGATACCAACAGAAATACTTGAAACCAAATATATATATATCTCAAATAGTCATGATCTGAATAAGTCAAAATCCTGGGTCATACTGCCCAAATACAAAGAATACAAGTAACAGATACAATGTTCAAAATGAGCAACAGGAAATAAATGAAGATAGCAAAAGCTCCTGCCAACTAGAACTTTAGATCACATACTCCATTGGGCAGCTGACCATCCTGATCTGCAATTAGTGAATTTGCAGGAGAAGGAAAAAGAAAACAAGTACCCGTCAATTGCAAGTTACGGACCACTTATAATGTAGGATACAAGTACATAGGGAAACTAAAAAAATCCAAATAATAGCAGAAACAGACCTAGTATGGTATACTAACATGTGTCAAGTGTCAAAAGTCAAATAACATGCAAACAGATATACAGATAGTATCAAATAATGGTGTCAAGTGATAATGTCAGACAGATATCAAGTAATCAGATGATCAGATAACAGATAGACAGATACATATAACAGATTCATATTCAGATTCAGAAACAGATACAAATTCAGTTTTTTATAAGTCTTGTATTAATTACTAACTAGGTAGCACTTCATGTGCCATCCTTTTATCACATAGTTGCTACATTCAAAACAGTTACGTTTGTAGATTTCGTAGAGGATCATATGGGGCTGTGTACTCAGGGTTCAGACAGACAGATATCAGATAACAGATCCAAACAGACAGATAACAGACGATCATGTAATAGATAGGACTAGGTCCCCTCCAAGTACACCCTCCCGTAGGAAGTATGTAGTTGGGTAACAGATGGGGATCACGGGTCCCCTTCTGAGTACACCATCTCATAAGGAAGTATGTAGTCAGGAATCAGATAATCAAAATCATGCATGATCTCATAACAGATAACAGATAATCAGATGGAAAATATGGGTCCCCTTCTAAGTATACATTTCTATGCTTTCCCACTACTAGATCTTTCCCATAAACCCTAGCTTGGTTACTTTTATTATGGTTATCAACAGACATGAATGTGTACGAAATACTGTCAAACTAACATAGTATAATCAGCATTGGGTTCAGGAAAATAAATAAACATGCATAGATAATATACAATCACATAACAGAGCAAAATAGTGTATGTTCATATTCAGGACAGCAAGACAGTACAGTACTAAAACAGTGCATCCTGTCGCTACAGAAAGGCTAATCTGGATCCGCCAAAGAATCTGAAAAATAGACTTTCACACAAATCCAACGAATATAATTAAGTCATATATTAATTCACAACATCATAGCTCAAAACAGGTTTGAATCCAGGAAACACGTTCAGCCAGAAATCAGTAAAATAAATTCACAGTCAGAAAAAAAAGCATTAAAACTTCTCAAATAAATCCAAGAAAAATCTGGGGTATTCCCCTATATGTCTAGAATCAAAATATAAAGTTTCATAATATTCCAGTAAAATTAGTTCAGTCATCAAAAATAAGAAAACATCAAAAAACGATACTTTGGCCAATCTGGAATTCCCAACACTGCTGTACGAAAACTGAAATATCTCGCAAGTCGTGAAATGAAATCCAAATCCGCCAAATGAAGATGAAAATAGATAAAATAAACTAACTTTAATATTTCACAAATATTTTCCATACAGTAAAAGGAATCAGGGTGAAAACACAATTCTTTATAGAACAGCGAGTAAAATACACAAAGTATGACTTTTGTAAATATGCATGAAACGACATATAAAACTCATCAATAAAATCTACCAAAATTCTGGCTAATCCCTAGATAGATATAGAAAAACTGACCAAAGTTTCAGATCAAAATAATATGTGTAGCACAAGTAAAAAAATAATTTAATCAAAAAAATCGTCGAGAAACGAATCTGGAAACATAATACACCTCTGTAGTAAAACAGTCATAAGTCACTCATACGAAAGCGAAATCGAGCAAGGTCAGAGGGGTTTGAAAATAGACGAAATTCTCTCAAACTCATGTTTTATACTGAAATTAAGATTTTGACTTTAATATGGTCTAAAGTACAATTTAAAACAGAACATCGACAAAATACAGATTTTCCCCAAAAACCAAAATCAACATCATTCAAATGAAACTTGATCCAAACACATCCAAACATGAAATCTAGTCTACCAAGTGTCCAACCAATATGAAATATGGTAATTAACATATCTAAAGCAAGGTTATCACAAGGATCCCAACAAATACCCAAATTCTCACAAAAATCCCACATAGATGATCAAATCAAAAACGGGCAAAACCTAAGTTAATTCATGTCAAGATTGTATCATGAGGCAACTATGGTCAAGTTTTCACAATAGAGACAAAACCCAACAAAGATAACACAAACAAGAGTCGTCTCTAGACCCAACTACACTATAGGTGGTATTTTTTGACTTGTATCAAACAAATGAATTGGAGTACAAGTTACTTGCCTGAGAGACGACGATGAGAATGAAGAAAGAACAAGAATAACGGGAATGGATTTCCGACAACGAACTCAAACAACCACACGAAACCCACGAACAGGACACGAACCAAACACTCCAAGAACGAACGGACGAACCCCACGCGCACACGAACCAATGAACAAGAACACGACGAACCCAAACACGAAGACAACCCACAAACGAGCCCACGAGTCGATAACAAATACACGAACCACAAATCCCGAAGCGAGAACCACTCGACCAAGAAAGCACGACACTCTTGTGCATGCAACCCACACAAAACCCAACCGGCAATACCCAACCAAAAGAGGGATGGCGGCATGACGATGGCGTTGCTGGTCGGGATTGTCGACGGGGCACAGCACAATGCGGTGTGCTGTTACTGTTTTCCTCTGTCTGCCGACGGGGGAGAAGCACCGCAGGCTGCCGTGGTTGAGGGAAGAAGTAGGGGGCTGGCAGCCGCTAGGCATCGCAAGGAGCACAGTACAGGGGGTGCGTTGGTTGTTGTGGTCACTGTGACGGGAGAAGGCAGGGCGGCACTGAGGCACTGGGAAGGCCAAGAGGAGGAGGAGAGCTGCGGGGGGATAGTAGGGTGGTACAGCAGGGGACAGGGCGACACAGGAGACACGACGGCTGCGAGGCTCAGCATCGCGACGGGAGGTCGACACAACAACGGGAGGGTCGCTGTAGGGGCTGGCAACGCACGGGGGCAGGGCGGCACGCTACGACTGGGGAGCGGCGCGACACAGGGGCAATGTTGTCGAGGTGGGGAGGGAGAGCGACTGCAGAGAACGGGGATGACGAGGGGGGCTGTGACGAGGGCAGGGTAGAGGGAGAGAAGGAGATAAGCGGGAGCAGGGTGGAGGTCGAAGACGGTTGGTGTTGGCGGCTGCATGGGGAGACGAAACGGCTGGAGTGGGTAAATATAGTAGGGGTATTAGGGTTAGGGAATGAAGGTGGGGATCGGGTTTGGGAAATGGGTGACCGAGTTTGGGGTGCAAGCTAACGGGTAGGGGGGTTTGGGTAATTGGGTTTGGTTAGTTTTAGTCAGTGGGTTATAGGTTTTGGTGGGTTTGGATATCCAATAAGGAAAGATGGGCATGGGTTTTATAAAAACAATAGGTTATTGGGTTGGAAATGGGTAATGGGTTTTAAATGGGTTTTATTAAAATAGGATAGTTGGATTTAAAAAGAAATCCAATAAAATAAAAATGGGTTTTGGCACAATAACTAATAAAAATATAGAATTAGGATTTTATAGAAATACTACCAATAATAATAAAATAATAACAATAACAATAATAATAATAACAATATTAAAAGTAACAGTAGTAATAATAATACGAAAAAAAATGATAAAAATAATAATAGTACCAACAATAACAGTAGTAGTAACAATAATAGAAATCAAAATAATAATATTAATAATAAGATTTACAAATAAAATTATCTGTCGAAAATAGATTGAAAGCAAAAGTAATTTACAAAAATTTTAAATACCGGAAATACAAAGAAAATACATTTTCGGGAAAACAGGGGTTACAAAGAGGCTTGAGATTTTTGTGCTTGTGGAGCTCTTTGAGGCATTTTGCTAAAGATTCAAACTAGGAACTTTTTGAGGTGGGTGTTCTCATTGTCTTCTAAAATTTTGTAGATTGGGCTTGATTATCCATGGCATATATATGTAGATGTTAATTTAATTAGGGTGTATAAGTGTAGAAGCTTTCTATAGTTTTAATTGTGCACTCTTAATCATGATTAGTGTGTGAATGTACGAGTATTTATTTGTATTCAAATATGATGGTAAATATTCATGTTTAACTAGAAATGTGGAAATAATAATTAGTAAGTGTATGCGAAGGGAATGTCCTAGAAAATCTAATTAGTACATGCTCAACTAATCATGTAGTAGACAATTGAATTAATGTATGTGTAGGAGTTTTTATAAATTCCTATATGGTAGAAATTTATAAAAGAAACCCACTGGAATTAAATCCCTCTTTATGCGAGGTAGTAATGTAAAACTCCTAAAAAATATAGTTGCATAAGGAACAATAATTTAATTAGTCAAACTGAGAATTATGATCGATTCATGCAAGTTGAGAAATAGATTTAATTATATTTTGGGAATTGATTATTATAGAATTTATCTCAGGCTAATATATTCAATTTTAAGGGAAAATTATTTTTTCTGGAATTGTACAAGTTAAAACATATAATTTTGACACCGAAACTTTTAATGAAATCACCAACAGAGGGTGGAATTAAAGGGATTAGGATAAAAAATTAATCAGATTAGGAGGCTTGAGAGCTAGGTTTGCGGGTGTGTTTTTGAGCTCTGTGAACAGCGACCAGAGGTCGCGGGTTCGAGCTCCATGGGCGTTTTCTTTTTTTTCATAAAAAATTTACCAAAAACAGTAAACGAAATCATATAAGAAAATTGAGTTTAGAACTTTGCACCAATCGCAAGTGAACATTTCGGTTGTTAGGCGCACTTGGGTTGTGGTCTAGGTTTGCTGTGCTTCCCGTGTTTGAATCTGGGTGTGCACATTTTGTTTCTTTTTATTTTGGGGCTTTTTCATGATTCTAAAAATTGGAAGAAAAAAATTGTAGAAATATTTTAGAATATTATTAGAACACTTGGAAATAATTCTACAATATTTTAAGATATATTTTGGAGATTTAAAAGATTATATTAGACAATGTATTAGATGAATCTAGTTTCTCGTCAAATTTTGAGGACACTTGCTTATGTTAAAATGATCTAAAATTATGAGAATAAAATACAAATTTAGAAACTCATGCAAAGGGTTCAATATGAGAGATTACAAGATAATAAAAGCAAAGAATTTGAAATATTAATCATACAACATTTTTGCAAAGGGTGTATCAAATAGAAGTTGTTAAATACTGTTAAGTGATAAATCAAAAATATCAACTGAGTGTTTGTTTACAAGAAATTGATCAAGTGTTCATTTACATTGAGAGAATAAATATAAAGAAAAATAAATAAAGAAAAATGATGAATAATGAGTGAGATGTTTATAGTGAGGTTAGAGGTGACCTATGTGATCTCTTTTTGAGATGGTTATGTGGATTCTAGAGGCTGAGCGAGACCCAGAGTACCGGCAACTTTGTGATTATGAAAGTTTGAGAAATTGCCAGTGTTTGCTAATGTTCTCATGTGTTGATTTAAATCCGGTAGGAGGGTAAGCTAGTTCTAGGTGATATTATTTTAAATATAAACTTAAGGTGTAACGCCCCGAATTCCAAATAAGACCGAAGTCGAGATTTCACAAGATCTTTACTTCACTTCGTACAATTTTATAAGAAAATTAAAACTTTTCAATGATAAATCAGAGTTTATTACATCTTTGTTTACACAGCGAAAAATACAACAATGAAATAAAATACAACTTGTATGACTATAACAATATAAATCATCAACTGCATCATAACATCTTCATGGCAAAGTCCATTACCTGCATATCAAGCTGTGGGCACGTCAGTCACTTACAACTGACGAAAATGTTATACTCGGCTATCCTCTCTATACCGTACATATAACGATCTCATTACTTTAACAAATCACAAAAGTTGAATGAACAATAAAGTGTTAAATTGTGACTACGCTAAACATGTAAGTGTATGCAATGCCTTAATGCCTAATGTACACATTTTATACTACGATGACACTAATGCACACTTGTTCGGATTCTATGCATCCTACTACATAGGTCCGAGGGCAAACGCCTACGTACTCCACAATAAAAGGTTCGATCCCTCGCCATGAAACTACCCAGTAATAAGACAAAGGTAGGACGTTCCACGACTATGGATCCCAGTCCCGGGGAACTGCCACAACAAATCCCCCGCCCGACTGTTATACAGACTCCTCATCATGCGAACACCCCGCAAGTGCCCCTCTAGCCCCAGTATACGTATATACATGGAGAATGGCAAACTATCCGCCCGACTATGCATAGTCCCAGATTTAAAATAAAAGTTCATCTTCCACGAGGCAACCACAGTCCCGGAGAACCGCCACAACAAATCCCCGCCGGACTAGGTCTATAGTCCGGATGAACCGCCGCAACAAGCCCACCGCCCGACTATATAGAGTGCCCCACTCACGTTTGCCTAGGTCTTACTACATCTTCACTTATGTGCCTAAAATTTCTTAGGTTCAAGACAAATAATTTTCCACACCTAGAATTAGTTTTACCTCCTACCGAACTTAATCAACAAATACAAGATAGCTCCATGACCATATCTCCAAATCATATCTCAAATCTTTCATTTCAATAGTGCCGGTACCCGATGTCTTACTAACTCTAAATCATAACTTTTCATGTACAAGAATTCATGGGTATACATACCCTTTAGTAAACATGTTTTAAACCTAGATAATTTCATCTTTCAACTTAGTCACAAAATGGATCATAGTCTCGACACTATTCATGATCTAGTTATTTATCCATGTTTCTTTGTAAGAAAATAAATTCTTTCAAGCACACCACTTTATCACATGAAATTTTATGATTAAAATCAAAACTTATACATTGTATCTCAAACACAACAAAGGAAATCTTAAACTAAGTAAAAGTATAATATTTTCAAAGGAATTCACTTCACACAAACACAATTTTCTTTTTCTCAAAAAAAATATAAATTTCATACTCTTTACTAATTAAATCTTAAGTTACGATTTTACTTTCTATCTCAAATTATCCATTTTTGTATCTCAATTTTACTAGAAATATTTGCACTCTTTTTTCTTTTTAACTCTATTTTATTTTATAGAATTTTATTACTTTTCCCCAAATTTTATCATATTAGAAAAATCCCAAAAATACTAAAACATATAAATAAAAAAAAATGTATAGTTTTGAACCCAATCCACTCAACACTGTAGCACCCGTAGCACACGGAACACCACTAAGCCAAGTGGCTTATTTGTCATAGTTCTATGCCTGAAACCCTAAGTTCTCACTTTCGGTTTCGGATTTTTATAAAAGAAAACACAAGTAAATGTGATTATCAAGTTTTGAACCCAATACCTCTCACAATAGTACTCTGTTTTGCACTAGCTAACCAGTAAGTCCAAATGTATTTTCTGTTTAGAAAATGTACTAATGTATTTTTGTTTAAACTATTCAGAAAATGTTTCTTTTTATATGAAACTTGTTTATTCAAAAGATTAAAATCTTTCTAATAATTTTGAAATAAACTTTTTCTTGATATTAAATTTTAAGAATAGTAAACAATAATTTTCAAATTCAATTAAAATACTATTTCCACTCATTTAAATAATTCTCTTTCTCATTTTCACATAGATTTAGGTTTTTCTGTACAAACTTAAATTTTACAAAAACAACTAGTGTTCATGACAAATAGTTGTGTTCTCATTTTTACATAAATTACCCTTTTATAACAATACTTGAACTCGAGAATTTCACAAGAATACTCTTTCATGCAATAGTTTATATTCTTTTCAATTAGGACATACATATGTCGATACATTACAAAACACTAACTAAGTTTACTTTCTTTCTTCTTTCTTAGTTATCAAGGCATGATGTGGTCAACAATATCATAAACACAAAATATTGCAAACATACTAACATGGTTTATAACATAAAAGAATTTTTCTCATTAATTAGCATGATATCTTTTTTCTACTTAATTACAACAAAACTACCTTCATACATATCATTTTATACTAACATGAATTTTATCTATAATTTCCACATCAAAAATTTTTCTTATATTACTCATTCTTGCATGCATATCCTACATTAGAAAATAATGAAATCACCCACTAACATAATGTTGATCTATTTACTAACATAGCATCTTTCATTACAACCAATGTATAAATTTGTTCTACTTAATCATATCAAAATATAATACTAATTTATTTTTACCAGCATGCATAGTTCTAAAATTAGAAAGCATGAGAATACCCACCTTTTGAAGTTTGAACAATGAAAAGATAGGACACCTCTTCTAGATCCAAAGCAACACCTAGAACTTCTCCTCCTAGCAAGTCTCCAAGCACAAGAACGCACTACCTTTTTTTTTTTTTTTCCTTTCTCTCTTTTTTTTTTTTTTTGGTGTGTGAGATGAGAAGAGAATGGGGCTATTTATAGGGCAAAGTTAGGGTTTAGAATTAACTCTTCCATTAAAATTTTTATCCCTTCACTTTCTCAACTCCCAAAACCCCCACCCTTTCATTTTTCAACCTCTCTAATTCCCTAACTCCTAACCCTTCAATAACACAACCTCCAACTCCTCATTTCCAAAATCCCCATTGGCCTCTCTCCCGTTGAAGTGCACAGCGGAAGCATTCAGTAGGTGGGCCCCCAACTTGAAAGCCCCCCCTGCCAGCCAATACAAATGCCAATCATTTTTACTTCAATTTCAATTTAAATTACTAAAGGCCATTTATACACATTCAACAGCCACAATTTTTTTAAATCAAACTCTCTCTCTCTCTCTCTCTCTCTCTCTCTCTCTCTCTCTATATATATATATATATATATATATATATATTATTTATATTCTTTTTGAAAAACTACGGGGTGTTACAGACACTCCGGAATTTATTTTGAAAACAAAATACACGCACCGAAACAAACACGTGCGTCGCACGTAAAATACCGAAATACGAAAATCAATGGAAAAATGTTAAAGATAATAAGAATAAAATATAAGAAAAATATATTCATTAATTTTATATATTTTACGACATAATTGTTACGTACGTAGAAAACACGTGCATTACACGTACAAAAATATTTAGATCGAAAATGTGAGAAAACTGAATTTCTGTTTTATAAAATATATTTAAATACATGAAATAAATAATTTAAATACATAGAAATTATTGTACATAGCGGTAAAAACACGTGCATAAAAAACATGTAAAAAGCACATAGAAATACAGAGATCGAAATATTATATTTTTGTTGACTCAAATAGCGTAAAATGTACGGAAAATGCATAAATAGTTAGAAATCAAAATACGTATTGAAAACACGTTATAAAATACACGTGCGTAACACATAAGGGCAAAATTGTCATTTTCAATTTTGCGGGTGTGTTACATAAGGACAGACA
Source organism: Hemerocallis citrina (assembly GCA_017893485.1). Lineage (NCBI taxonomy): Eukaryota > Viridiplantae > Streptophyta > Magnoliopsida > Asparagales > Asphodelaceae > Hemerocallis > Hemerocallis citrina. Next base: position 343,647 of record JACEHZ010000520.1, on the reverse strand, counting down.
CTAGTTGGAGATATGATGAAATACGAGCAAACGTGAGTTATGGACTCCAGGATCATTCTGGATAAAATCTCATATTTATAATTAAGTATATCCTAAAGAGAGGGACTTTTATGTAAAAAGCCGTTTGGATCTCAAACAAATAATGAAAATTTATTTTTACTGATTTTTGGGCTTTCCATGGTTATCAATGAAAATAAAATCTATTTATGTTTTATTTAGAGTTGATTTGGTAAAGATTTAAACAAATATGTTGTTTTTGCAAATATGGAATTTAAGTTGATCTTGTACAAATGTTTTCTTGGAAAGTAAAAGTTAAAAATTTTTAATTAGAAAATCTAATATTTATCTTTAGATATTATTTCTGAATTTTCTGGATTTTTACGAATATTTTATTATATATTTACAAATATTACAAAAAGAGTGACTTTTGTGTAAAATTACCACTTTGAGTACAAATCCAAAAATTTTAATTTCTAGGCTATGCTTGATGGTTGGATAAATCAGTAATAAAAAGATTTGGTTTTATTTTAATTTATTTAACTTACTTAACTACTTTATTAAAGAAATATTTATATATGTAAAGTAATAATTTGTTAAGGAATGTTTCCATAAACTTGTAAAATCCTAAAAACTCCAGATTTTGGCCTATATTATGGCCACTGCAGCCGTCCCTCTTCTCTGCAAAAAATAAAATATATCTTTACTATTAATTTCTTGGAGTTTCGAAGCGATGATCTTGGATTTTGCAAAAGAAAGGCTTTTTTTCATTCTTTATTAATTCGATTGATTTCTTTAATAAAGTGAGTGATACTCTACTCTCATGTTTTGTTGTATATGTGCTGCTGATGATAATTATGTAGTAAATGCATGCTAGAAGAAATCGTATATTGATATGATGAGTATTGTATGAATAATTTTAAAAGCAAGATATATGATAAAAATAGGAAATCAAGGATAATCTTTGTGTTGTGATCTATAGAAACCTAGTAATAATCATGAGATATTAGATCTATAATTGTTGATCGTGTGAAAATGGATAGTTAATGAGCATATGAAATAAGAGTGTATATTGAACTTCGGGTTACTGTTCATACCTGGGGTATTATTTTTGAACTTTCCATTGAGTTAAAACTTGATTGATGGTGGAGTTTTGAGTACACAAACAAGTATAACTGATTACCAATAGATTGGCATGTATATGAAGATCATGAGATGTGGGTTTTGATGATAAAGAATCGACATTTAAGTGCAGATTGAGTTTAATAAATTTCAGACCTGTAGGCACAGGCTGAAATAGAACTTTTTTTGATTTTGTGCATGTTTCAGTTGGTTTTTAGGCAAATCCATAAACTGAGATGATAAAATGACTTGTGTTTAAATTTGATAATCACATGAGAGAGGATTTTGAGAGAAGGAACAACTATTACATGTGCACATTGGGGTTTTAAGTTTTCGAGTCTGCAAATGCAGGCTGAAATCTTGAGAGTTGAGGTTTTGATGAAGTTTTCGAATGGACTTGTTGGTATTTGAGCTGAGATGGGTTAACCTGCATATAACTGATAGGTAGTGAATTTTTCTCTATGAATTTACTGATATATATATATATATAAATACATACATGTCATCATTTTGAAGAAATTTCTCAGTCCACCTGATTTCATATCCTGCATACACTTCAGTTCAATAAAAGACCAACTTCTATGATTTCTGCATATACTTCATATCATTGAAAGGGTTTTTCTATATATCATATATATACACATATGCTCCATTTCAAAAAGAGTTTTCCTCTACATCCTGTGTATGTTCACTTTAGTGGAAGGGGATTTCTTTCTATATCATATATATATATATATATATATATATATACACACACACACACACACACACACACACACACACACACACACACACACACACACACACACACACATATACTTCATTTCAGTACAAAGAGTTTTTCTATATATGTTATATATACACAAATGCTTCATTTCAGAAAAAGAGCTTTTTTATATCATACATACACACACATATGTTTCATCACAGTAAAAAGGGATTTTTTTTTATAATCAAGGGCTGCATACAAGAAAGAGGATTTATATACACAATGTGCACACTTCATTTCAGTAAAAGGGATTTCTACACATACACATATGCACACTTCTATTCAGTTTAGAGGATCTCATATATATATATATATATATATATATATATAGGGAAAAAGGGGTATGAGCAACTTGCTCATTTAGTAAATGAGCAATTGATGATGTGGCAACATGTGATTGGAAAATCCATGAACGGTTAGTTGTCCAATGTATCACATGCATGCCACATAATCAATTGCTCATTTACTAAATGAGCAAGTTGCTCATATCCTTTTTACCCATATATATATATATATATATATATATATATATATATATGAATTTCTCATTGTGAGTAAGTTAACAATGAAATGATTAAAATTTTCACTGTGAGTAAGTTAATAATGAAATTATTAAAATGAAAAATTTATTTTGTGTTGATGGTTGAGTTGTGAGTCTCTAGAGGGTGTATGGGACCCTAGATACCGGCAGTTGAGATTTTGTGGTTTGGCCAGTTGTGGCATTGTTATTGATCAGTTGAGTTAAATCCGGTAGGGTGTACCAACTCTAGGAGACTCGTAATTAATTAATTAACTTAAAAAGATAAGGACATGCACTAGATGGTGATATGATGAAATGAGAACATGGGTTATAGACCTCAGTATGGCTTGCGGTGTGAGATAATCCCCGGAATTATCGAGGTGTGAGTGAAATAGTCTCCGAAATTACCTGCAGTGTGGGATTGATCTCCGGAGTTATCGGGGTCGAGGCGACGCTCATGGGGTATTCGTGTGATGATGCGTCATAGCTTGCGATATGGGCTATTCTCGAAGATTCTCAGGTGTGAGTGAAATAGTCTTCGAAATTATCTGTGAATAAAGATTGACCTCCCGAATTATCGGGGCGTGAGCTAATACTCACAGTTTATCTATATCTCATTGTAGTCATCGTAGTAGGAATAGTTGCATAGCGGGGGATTAAACCCTATCAAGTGGAGAATGTTAAGACCTTGCACCAGACCTATGTAGAGTGAGATGCATAGAATCCGACAAGTATGCATTAAAGAGTCAGCATATAGCATTGATGTTTTCTTGACTTGTTTTCATGCATGTTGTTTTCTATTTTTCTACACTTTACACTTAGTCTAGTTTCACTTGATGTTTTCATGTTTTACTTACTGTTATTTCTTATTTCATTTATTCTTGCTGTTGATACATGTTGTTTATGACTCTATGCCTTATGTTTTATTTATGTTGGTTTTTTTTTGATGTCACTCACACCGTTATGGCTGACCCCTATAGTTTTGGTGGTTAGAGTTATCTCTAGCCTCATGTTTTACAGGTAGGTGCCTATAGCTTGAGATTTGGATGCATGAGGTAGAATTGATGTTATGGCTTATCTAAATTGTAAAAGAATGTGATGTAAAAGAAAGAAAATATAATTCAAGGTGTTTTATTTTCCGCTGTGCTTTGTAAATAATTGATGTAATAAAAAATTTTAATTTTTCCTGTATTTGGTTACTATATTTATGATTACATTGAAGTTGATTCTGGAATTGTGCCATATATTTCTGAGATATTATATTGAAAATTCGGGACGCTAGTTACAGTATCTATATAATAATGCATGATTTTAAAAGTTTGATTAAGGGATATGATTCAAATTTAAATTTTGGATGGAGAAATAGTGGGATGGTTATTTCCTACTTTTGCTCTCCATTGTTTTATTTAAAAAAGGAAAAGAAAAAATCATTGAATCAAAAGTGGTTTACCATAATATATTATATAGATTAGAGATTGAGCTTCGGCGGATATAAAATAACAATCTGTGGAGTACAGAAATATAAATACAAAAAAATGCTAGGAACTAACTGCAAGATTCAACTTGATTTAAAAAAATTAATTGAATTCTTTCAAATTAATTAAATAGTTCTAGATCTCGAAAAAGAAAGCCATAGGAATGATGTCAAAATCACTTTAAGAAACATTATGCGTATAAAAGATTAGTCACTGGATTAATAATTAATATCCGGCCCCTGATTCTGATTCTGTTCATTCCCAGTGAAAAAGTTAAAAGAAACCAAAAAGGAAGAGAGAGGAGCTAGATGACTTTAAGATGAGGCTCACCAATTTCCATGATTTTCTTATGATCACATGGCCATCATAATCTTCATCTCCACTGAAGCCTGAAGGTACCAAGTTTGTATGTACCAACCCCATCCTCATTAATCAATCTTAAGATTAGAAGATGACAATAACGTCCATCCTTTGTTACCCAACATTATTATTCCTTTTTTTATTATTAATTGTGCATTAAAATATAGATAGATGAAGATGATATTTCCTTTTTATTAATATTATTGATTGTGCATTAACATATAGATGAAGAAGATATTTTAGACACCTTGTTGGACTTTAATTCCTTATTCGGCTATACTGTATTCTAAGAATGCTTTCTTATCTACATTTTCGTAGTTGATACCCAAAAAAGTAATTATCAAAATTGCAGTCTCCAAAATTTTCAAAATAACAATTTTTTTTTTTTTGTTTTTTTTTTTTGGGTTTGAACTTCTGAGATTTCTTACTTCCTTTTTGAGCAAAATAAGAGGATATCAAAATCAAATTTTTACAAAATGGTTTGTTTCTCGAAATGAACAACCCCTAAATGTAATGTCTTTTGTTGTGAAACTCAGATTTTTTAGATATTAATATATATCTATTTCTATTATAAAAGCCACAATATAAAAAAAAAACTGTCAGGAGGCGATCTTAGCCGTTCATATATTGTATTGATTTAGGTGGTTAAATGCTGTGATTAAATAACTTAATGGGAACGTGTATTACACGTGCAATAGGTCTTTATTGTTCTTCTTCTTATATTCAACGATTGGGTGAGTTCCGACTACCATCAACTCCGTTGACTCCGTCGCCTCTGACGCTCACGATGCCCCCGACGACCACGAATTCGATGTCCTTCCATATCCTTCTCCTTCACCCTCTCACCCCCTTCTCCTCCACTCCTCTACCTCCCAAACCCTAACCCTAGATTTTCTCCATTCGCCGCCGCCACCTCCTCCTTATCCTTATCGTCGTTTTTAAATCCAAGCCGGTTATGATCCATGGCTTTCGCTGCTGCTCTCTCGAGGTTCTTTCAAGATCTTCGGAGGCTCCTCTGCCTTCGAATCGAGAGGTGTGTCAGATCTACGGCGGGGGAGAGCTCCGGCGAGGTTGTGGGAGAGAAAATCGACAAAAGCAGTGCGATCACTATGTATTTGGGTTCATTTCAAAATTTTATTTATTTTGTTGTTGAAATTTTGAATTATTTTAGTTGAATAATTAGGTGTGAATGGAGCGACGGGGATCTTGTATGCGAACAAGACGTACTAGCTGCAGGAGGATTTTCTGGAGCATTATCCGATGGAAGTGCCTCAAGTGCTGATCGATATATTGTTGTAAAATTTGTTTATTATTCATAGAACATGAACATATGCATGATTAATTGTTATGGATTGTTAATGATTTGGGATTGACTATTTATTATGGTTGAAATGTTTGTGTTTGTTGTGTTTATGTTTGCAATTTAAAGTTGAAATTTTTAGTTTGTAACCATGAATTTTCATGGGTGTGTTGTATGAGGACTGATGAGAGGTAGGAGATGTCTCTCTTCGTGTGTTCTATGAGCCTTGACTATTTCTGTTAGTTTTATTACATATATTCATTTTTAGGAAATAAAAAAAGATCTTTTTCATATTTAGGTTAACAAAATATTTATATAAAAAATCCAAAATAGCAAGTTTAGGATTAAAAATCCATTCTTTTTGCCAAGAAATACATATTATTAGTGTTCTCATGTTAATATATACAACCGATTAATTGTTTTCATTGCAGACCGAGGAAAACAACCTATTCGTTCTATTTTAATCCATAAAACAGAGCAGGCGTTCTGAATCCACTGCCGTTGCATCTGCATATTTACAATAATGGGCATATTTGTTTAGGTATGTGTTCATTTTGAAGTTAACAATTATGTGTATGTTTAGTGTGGTTCTTAACTTGGGTGGAAAGTTATATGTGCTATAATGACTGAATGGAGTTATGTGGAGTTAAGAAAAATTATAGTGAAAATAGGGTTATCTAGTTTAGCATTACATAACTCATGTTCTCAATCACGGCCATAATGCCTTAACTCATGATGTAGGTTTTTTAAAAATTGACCAAGTGAAAATGTGAAATTATGCCGACTTGTGATTCATTTTCTTAGGCATTTAGCTCTTTTTTGTAGTTTGATTAATATCAGAAACCAATTTGTCTCGAATTGCATAGATTGCATTAGCAATGTGCTTGTGACTCTCATATTACCGTTAGCTTCACACACAACTCATCGAATTTGCTTGTCCTTGTTGATAATTATTGTGCTTTTGACAATTATTGAGCTTCCGACACAATATATTTATTAACAGTTTGATGTATCATCTAAATGTAAATTTTGCAAGTTATAGAATCAAAACAATCTATATGATTTGACTGCTTTGGCTTTTCAGTTTCAAGAGGTATATGTTGTGAAGTTACTTGATGAACATGAATCAAGGGACAATGTTGGCTTGAAGGTGGCATTTTTTAGTTTGCATAACTAAAGGTTATGGAGAGATTAGAAGACTCCATGTAGAAAATGGCCAATCTAATGGGTAACTTGCCTCCTCTCACTTTTTTCCCCTCTTTTACCCGAACCCTGTAGTTAATTGTTTATTGGAATTTTAAATTAGTCAACAATATTTCAGTCTCAATAAGATCACTAAGATCACTTCTTGCTGTGTTTGATTGTAGGTGTCTGGAGTCTAAATCCTTTTGTATTATTCCACCAGCTCATTTGTATTGTAGTGCACGAAAAAGAAAATGCAATTTAGCGGGCGTTTGGAATCCATTTTTGGGGAGAAATTATGCAAATTTGCAAATTAAACTAAACTTTGAAAATTTCCACTTTCAACTTCTCCTTTCAGTTACACCATCATTTTGCAAATTTGCCTGAGATTGGCAGTGGGGACCCACAGCCAAATTTGCAAAATGATGGTGTAATTGCCAAGTGCATATTTGAAAATGGGAAACTTGCAAATTTGCATTATTTCCCCCAAAAAAGTGATTGCAAATGATCAACTGGGTTTGAGTGCATAGGATGTACTCTTCTTAGAATTATTTGTGTGCATGGAGTTATTTTGTATAGCATATTTAGCATTTTTACTATAGTCCATTCAGGAGAGGGTAGGGTGGACTCTACTTTAGAATTGTAACCCATATTTTCCTATTTTGATTTTTTATTGTATTCTTATTTTCTTTCTTGATTATTGTATCTGGATTCTTTCTATTATATTATAATTTTGCTTTTTTTGGGTTCATTTATTTTCTTTTGATCATTCCGTTCTCTTTTATTCTATTTTTGGCTCATTACAAATTTTGCTCTTCGTGATTTGAGTTTGAGTTGTTCGTTATATGTTCATCCCATTATTTGTTCATCTCTTTTTGGAGCCTAAATCTGTACCCTAAATCCACAAACCCGCAACCCAAAACCTCAATTCCTTAATCCCTATAAATACCCTATTTATTAAACCCTAATTAATCCCCCCTCTCTCTCTCCGCCGCTTTCTCTCTCCCCTACCCCGACTCTCTCTCCCTCTCTCTTTTTCCATCTAAACCCAAGCCACCCCATTCTCTCCTTCGTTCTCTGACCACCACCTTCGTCTCATCACCCTCTCCTCGTCGCCCCTAGCCGTCGTCATCATCCCCATGCCGTAATCATCTCCATCACCACCTCTCATCCCCGTCGTCTCCTTCGCTCGAACCCATTGCCATCCATCGCCGTTGTCCTCGTCCACTGCCTCGTCGCCTTCGTCTTCGTCTCCCCGTTCACCCCGCAACCACCGCAGATCCCCTGGCCCTCGTTGTCGTCATCGTCCAAGCCCCGAACGCTCCGCCGTTTGCCTCCCTTGCTTTCGGAGCAAAAACAGAGTTGCTCGTCCTTGCCGCCGCTCTTAGCCGCTATCGTCGCTTCCCTGATCGCAGTGTCGTCACCGCCAGTCGTCGTTGCCTTTGCCGATGCCGTCGCTCTCCGACCGCAGTCGCCGTTGAAGACTCCCGTCCTCTCTCTCTCTCTCTCTGTCGAAGTCGAGGAAGAGGACAATGGACTTGGTGTGTTTGCTGTTGTGTGAAGTGGGATCCGGTACTCTCTGTTTGGTGTTTTGCTTAGAGACCTGCTGTTGGGTTTGCTGTTTGTGTGCTTTGATTTGCTGTGTACTATTGTGAAGGAGTGATTTTTCTTAGTTGCTGTGTTGCGTTTGCTCGTAGCTCGCACGTGTTTTGGTTCGTCACCCGGGATTCTTATCCCGTTATTCTATATATTCGAATCTACTAAATAATAGGCAAGTCTCTTCTTGAACTAGTTGTTTGTTTTGTTCAAGATTTCTTTGACCTCTGTAAGTAGATCCAGTCCTTTTCTTTATAGTACTGCTATTTGAATTCTGTTAAGTTTATTGAGAGTTTACACGAGCTAACCCGATATACTCTTAACATCGTGCTTACCTCTTTGATCTAAAACCCAGTCCCTAAGGTTTCTTGAATATGCACATTTACATGAAAAATAACTAGATCCATGTGTTATAGAATTGTTTGGCAGATTAGATATGTTAGATTGATTCGATTTGATTAATTGATTACCATGCTTGTGAAATTGCATCTTAAAACTAAAATCATGCATGTTAAACATATAGCATCACTTTTATTATTAATTAGCATGAATGTATGATTGTATGATTGTATGATTAAATTGTTGCCTATTCATGTCAAAATAAATTCTAGACTGCTACTTGTTTCTTTTTTAATCAGATTTTCGACCATATTGCTGTCGTATTTTGAAATAATTTTCTGAACATGAAATTTAGCCCCAGATTTATAGTTTACTATCCTTTTTATGGATTTGAATTCCGATGTGTAATATATTAGATATCATTATTTTAGTACAACTGTGTTAGAATTTTCAGATTCACAAATGCATGCGTATCTTTTGCTGTCCCATAATTTATTTGAGCATGTTACCAGTAAAATAAAAATCTAAAATAAATCTGCTGAGACTAGACATGTGTAGGAATGACCTTGAATTTTTATAGATTTATTTAATAAATTTTTTTAGACCTGAAACAAATAGGTGAACGCAATTTATAGCTTGCTGCCTGAACATAAAATCTGAAAAGAATAGGACTTTCACCCTAGTTCCTGTAGCTTTCATATGTCATATGTATATTCGCTGGAACCGGCAGAGAGTCTACTTTCCAGAATTTCTGATGGATCCAGATTTACTTCTCCGTAGTAGCGGTAATCCATATTTTTGTATAGTAAGGTCATGCTGTCCAGATTATGTGATTGTGCTGATTTAATATGTTTGCTTGTTGCTTTGTCTGTAACGAGTATAATTAGTCACACTTAGTATCATAGAATATTGACACCTTCTTGCATGCTCACATAGGATGGAAATAAACTAACAACAAGCCGGGGTATTATGGGTAGACTTGGTAGTGAACGATCGGAAAATGTACTCAATAAAGGCCTTCTTGCTTGCATGAACACTTGACATGGAAGAAGGAGAAATATTGATTGGAAGGAGAAGTATTGATTGCAAACGATTGATTGTTAATTCTTGATTGTAAATTATTGTCATCACGATACCGAGTACATGATCCGTGAATTCACCATCAGTCTAAAACATTCACTGTGTGTTTGTGCCGAACCTGTGAAATGGGACGTAGTAGTACGTGCACTAGATAGGCTAATAAAATGATTAATAACCTGCATTTATCATCTCATGCTTGATCGTGTATTGAACTTGACTTGACATCACTCATTACAAATGTGATTAATTGTAGACCTTTGATATTATTGTTTGCCCTTGCTTTGTTCTTTGACTTTGATCCCGTCCCTTTTCCTTTGACATTCATGCTTCCTTTACTATCTGTTTTTCTCTACTTGCTATCTACGACTTGCTCTAAGAACATTATTTTCTTCTTTTTAGATCAAGAATTTACAGGTACTGAAGGAACTATACTAGCAGGAATTGGTGAGCAACGATTCTAGAGATGAGCTGATTTGTGCAGCTTAAATCTATTTACTGCTAGATTATTTCTTTGAATATTTTTATGAATTTGTACTTTGTTTTGGGCTTATGTTCCCGGAGTTTGTTTTATTCCCAGATGTTGGATATTGTGTTGGATATTATTATTGTGGGATTATTTCAATTATTATTGAAGTTATCTTTGATTCATGTGGTTATATCTTTCTTGTGTAGCTATGTTTATTCTTTCATATTGCTAAGTTAGTCTGGTACAGCTTATGGATGATGTATAATCATTTGCTGGGCCTACGTTACTTATTCGTATTCCGTATTTTGGAAAGCAGGGCGTGATAGGTTTTTGGTGGTATCAGAGCCCAGGGTTAGATAATATATCAGTCAAACATGACTATCTTTATGAAGGTTTGGCTTTGATTGATATATTAGTCAAGTTTGGCTCTAATCGGGTTAACTCAGTAATGTGCACACCACGATGATCACATGAATGCATGCATAATAACCAACATATCATTTGGGTACTGACCATCTTTGCTCGTGTTTCAGGCTATGGCTCATGGAAATTCTTCTTCTACCCGTCCAAGGGATGGGAAGCCCGACAACGCTGCTAATCTCCAGATGATTCAGTAGATGATGGCTCTCCAGCAGGAGCACAATGAATTGATGAGGGCTACTTTGACGGCCAATGAGACTGCCGCTGGACCTGCACCTAGGCCACTGCCACCTAGGCCTGGTACAGTAGCAGATTTTACAAGGCTGCACCTGGATAAGTTTTCGGATACTGAGTCACCGCTGGAGGCCGAGCAATGGCTTATCCAGACAGAGCAACTGTTGATCGCCACTTGTGTTGCTGAGGCGGATCGTGTGGATGTGGTTCGCATCCAATTGGTTGATCTCGTTCACATCTGGTGGCGGGTAGAATTCGAAAGGATGGCGAGAACCATCGAGTGGGCCACATTCTCTGAGAGCTTCATGGCGAAGTTCTTTCCCAGTGTTACCAAGGCAGAGATGAAACGACAATTCGTTTCCATAACTCAGGTCAGAACTGTATATGTCAGACAAGTTGACCATACTCTAGCTGACCTAAGTTATAAATGAACTGTACAAAATCTATAACTGAACTGTATATGTCAGACAATATATAACTGAACTGTATATGTCAGACAAGTAGACCATACTCTTATAAAATGCAATGTCTTGAACTGCATGTTTTTTTTCCTCTTATATTTTAATAAAAACGGCTTGTTACTCATTATCAAATTAATAGTGGATGTCACAATCTAATCATCTTGCTTGTGCATTTTATGAAGAAGCAAGGAGTATAAATGTCCAGACATGCGAGCACAACTTCATAAGCCTCTTCGTTGTTGTGCCAAGCAATGGATCTACCAGCATGTGCTTCTTTTATCAGCATTTTCTGTATTTGTAAGTAAGAATAAATTCTTTTTGTGTGTATCTGCGGGTTTGCGTTTGTGTAACCATATTTTTTCTTTCGAAATGTGCAGCTTCTTAACTTCATAAGACTCATATGGAGTCTACATCAGAAACAAAAGCTTTCTACCAAAGCTGAACACGTTTATGAGTAGGTACTTACTCTATAAAAGCACTGGTTCCCTTAACTCGTAAGAGCACTTTGAGATATATATCTATTCCATTACACTTTTGTCTTTGCCTACTACATGAGAAAATTTATCTGCGGGAAAATAGCAACCAATGACTATATTCTCTCTCTCTCTCTCCCTCTCTCTCTTTTGCTATAGTTTGTTAACAATATTATAGTTAACAGTGTTCTGATGAGAAAATTCCTTGAAGAATTAGTGAATGATGAGAAAATTGAGTACAATAATAAAATGAACTAAAAATTGTCTTCTCTTTAAAGAGCTTATTTGACCAGTTTTACAATTCTAAGTTGTCATATTGTATTTGATTGTGTTTATGCTTATGCCAACTGAATATGACGACTTAGTTATTGCATATGGATCCATTTATTCAATTTTAACCTGGACATAATTTTCCTTTGTTGCCTTATAGCTATTTTCTTTGTTGATTTTATAGCATATGAACTTAATTTTCATGTTTGAAAGATTTTGTAAGACTTTTATAACAATTAAATAGTTTGATAGATCATCACAACCAAAATCAATATAGTGTAAACAGGGATATCAATAATATTGTGAGCATTTCTTAGCAATAACTTTGATATGCATGGATATATAGATATCTTAAGTTATGGTGATGAAAATTAAGTTTGGTGTCAACAGTATGCTTTCTTTTAAAGAAAATTGATGTACAATAAGTTTATTATGAATAAATCACATCCATGATGAAAAAACATTATGGTTCGAAAAATTCTTGATGATAATACATTATTTAGTATCAGATTTTAGTTTTATGGGGTAATGAGAAAAGCAATAATGTGTATGCATTTTCTCATGCACTCCATAAAAAATGTATAGTTCCATGTAGGAGGTCAATCAGAAAAATGCATTATATATATACATGGGCACGTGCCTTATTCGGAATGATACACCATATGAAAAATCATGTAACAGTAAGGGATGATTAATAGATGTTTATTTGCTAGTAGACGTTGATGTATTGATGTGCTTTGAAGTAGGATTATGAAATGACCTTGATGTTTATTGGTTTGTATATTACAGGATTATTTGTCAGCAGTTCGGGATTCAAAAATAGTATTGTGAATCTACAACAGTAGTGAATCGAAAATTGCTTGCTATGTGTGACTTGAGCAAAAGAGATTTCTTTTTTGATTTGGATCGAGTCTAACATAAGTAGCAATTTATTTTCTAATTGCATGAGTTACGGTTAATGCCTCAAACTGCATAAGTTAGTTCCCCATTGTTTGTTTTTTAAGTAGTTAACCATGTATGAATTTAAAAGAGAAAATTTGTTGTGATGTATACGTGAAGTGAAATTGTAGCAAACCAGATCAAGATACAATTTTGCAGCTACAAAAATCCGAAATGCAGGGATTAAGCATGGATTTTCCTATAAAAGCACAATCAAGCGAGTCAATTAAAGAATTTGCAACGATCTTTCAAAGCAGCAAATGCCCAAATATTCAAAAAAAAGCATAACGTGAAATTGCATAATAATAAAAAGCATTCTAATCAAAATTAACTCAGTGATGCTGTAACGCCCCGAATCCTAAAACACTGAATTCGAGATGTTCTACAGGATCTTTTCACTTTCTTTGAGTACAATTTCACAAGGAATTTAAACTTTTCACTTTACATCAGAGTTTACATCATATTACACTTTTTATTTGCACAGCGGAAGTAAAAATATACAACATTTACATAAATGTACGACAACATGGTAAAATCTTTATGCATCCATTCCTCTTTAACATGTAATTTATCCTGCATACAAAACTGTGGGTACGTCAGTTTATTCAACCGACGATAATTATACATGGCTATCATCTCTATGCCAGAAACAGTATAACGAATCTCATTTCTTAACAGATCACAAACTTGTTCATATATCAAAATAAAGTAACAGAGAAATCTTAATAATGTCGTGTCGTGATTGTGCACTTAATCCTTAATGCAATTTCTTAATTTACATGACACTAATGTGCACTTGTTCGGATTCTATGCATCCCATACTACATAGGTCCGAGGGCAAGCCTCTTATTCGTTCTTCATTTTCGTAGGGTTCAATCCCTCGCTATGACTTAATCTACTTCTGTAATTACAGTGAGTATCCTAGATGATCTATGAGTACAAGCACGTGTCCTGGACTCTGGAGGGGAACCCCACGCCATATCTTGACTCATCAAGTATGCATTCTGCGGCAATTCAGTCTCCTCCCTGAACACAATCCTCTTGCAGTCACCAAACATCCCACAAGCGTGGCTAAAGTCCGATCATTCTGAGTTGTGCCCGCGCCATGTCTTGACTCATCAAGCATGCATTCTGTGGTTCACACACCCGCACCGTAAACTCTAGTTCTCATACTTATGTTTTCTCTCACTTTCATCACATCTTTACTATGTATTAAATATTAGAATCATGAATACAAATCAAAGCTCTAGAGTTAGCCTCTCCACCAAACCGGACTTATTCATTTCATTTACACATGACCAACCTTGGTCTTCTTTTCAATTTCATTTCATTTCCATTGCCGGGGGAGACTTAGCTACTCTTGGTTTCAATTTACAATTCACAACTTCCATTTGAGCACTTTCAGCTCATAATTCAATTTAGAGTCTCACAGACTTTCTTATCATGATCTTAGCCTTTCATGTTCATTTAATTCTCAACTCACATCTATGATTCTTTTCATATAAATTCATACAACCATAAAAGAGTTCATTGACATCAATCACAAAGTTCACAACTTTCAGCAATAATCAAAACTGAAATCTCTGACATATCAAAATCTACTCTATACAGTCGACTTGGAAGGATACCAGTCGACTCGTACAGTCAAAACGAGTTCATCATAAACACTCGGGAGAGTCGACTGCTGCACACGGCCAGTCGCCTGTCCCGCAACTTTTCATGTTCAAAATGTTATCCACGTGACAGTCGACTGTTCATCCGTCAGTCGTCTATCCTGGGATTTTTTTTAACAGTACATTATCAGGTTCAGCTCAGTCGACTTGCTACGCGCATTCAGTCGACTGGACAGATTCATAATTCAAATTAAGGGATTATCTTTCTTACAGTACTTACATACAGTTGCATCATGATGTTAAATCACAATATACATACATTCATGTTTTTAAAAACATAAAACTTCTTACTGTTCAGTAACATCGCAACATGGAATTTCAAGCTACTAACATTATCTTTTCTTTAAGAAAATACTTTAAACATGCATTTACACTTATTCATAACTTCCGTGCAGAGATAAAACATGATTCTCAATTACACTAGGACAATCACAATGGAAACATATCTCATTTCATGGAATTTCAGGCATACTCATAGTTTAATCAATGCATCGGTCGACTACTCCGAACATCAGTCGACTGTACCAGTCATTCTCAGTTTTTTATTAATTGTCCCCTAGTTCTTTTTCCACATGCCCATGTCTACTTAGCCATGTTCATCATGAAGAATATGAGTTTAGCCTTACTACTTTATTTTAATAATACACATATATGTCAGGAAACTTCTAACAAACATGTAACAGATGTCTCGTACTAGTCGACTTATCCTTATGGCAATCGACTGTACCGACCCAATTCGTCATTGTTTGTAGTGTCATTATTTCACTAATTGTCTTCCACAATCATCATCATAAACATACTCAGGCGAATTCTAATACGTTGAATTTGCCTTTTTCAGAAACATGGTAACAAATATCATAATCATGGTATAATTCCTACATTAGAAGTCCTGAGAAACACCCACCTTATTTGACGAAATAATCGAAATCCCGCAAAAGCTCCTTAATACAATGCAGCACTCCTTGCTCCTTGCTCCTTGTTCCACATCGAAGTCTTCAGAATGTTACTCGGCCTCCACAGAAAAAGCACACACACACACTCACAAAATACCTCTCTTATGATATGATTCTAGTGTAAAAGAAATAGAGAATGAGAGGAGGTATTTATACACAAATTGAGTGAGATGGAGGGCTAGGATGCACTAGTTGGTTGTAGGATGGAAGGCCAAGATTAGAGTAGGAGTTATAAAAACTACCCACATCCACATAACCACCTCCATGAACACCATGCCTAAATTCAAAACTCCCTCCAAAAGAAGTGCCAACCGGCCAAGGAAAAAGTGTGCATTGCACGTGTACGTGTAGTGCACGTGCATGCAACTACGCCTAAAAATTGTACACTTTAATTTTGTATAAATGTTGCCGCCAAATTTGGTGTGGGGGCAAACAGATGAATTTGTGGATTCTTGGGGAAACTGAATAGAAAAACCTGCGTACCTGTTCCGCCGGGCGTCGATTGTCGTTCCCGCCGTGCACCTGCAAAAAGTGCGAGACACCGGGGTTGTTCCCGGCGACGCACCCTCCGACGCTCAAGTCAGTGATCTGGCAGACTATGAAAGAGCGTAAAAACTGGTGAAAGATTGATTACCTCTTAATGGAGATGGATGGGGGGTATTTATAGGCGTCTTAGGGAACGGATTAGGAATGTAATCCCCGTGATTTGATAAGGAATGTCCCCCATAATCAGATGAGGAAGGTAATCTGATAGGATATATTCCCTGTAATCAGATAAGGAATTTAATCCCTAATCCCCCGTGAAAAGGTAGATGTCCATCAGGGCCGTTGATCGTGTTTAATCAGGGACCCTGACTCTATCTTGTTGGATTGGGTGCGCAGCGGGTTGAGACCCGCACCCTCTTGTTGGTGGATCCATTCGCGGATTATTGGGCCCTAGGAGGGCAGATCCAATATCCGTTTTGGTCCTTTTGTGGGTGAAATTACTGTTTTACCCTCAGGTCTCAAGATTCGTGCCCGATTTGGACGGTTCCGATTAAACCCCATTTTAGCCATATCACGAGCCCCCCACTCCCGAAGACTGAGCTTGGTCAGCCTTTGAGGAGTAGTTTTACTGTTTGGATGGCTAGCGGAGTTGTATCTGAGTCCAAATGGAAGGTTCTTGAATCTTGAGGGAGGTAGTGTGGCGATTTTTCAAGTTGGTTGAACTCCGAGCTGCTCACGAACTCTGATGGCCATGTGGCGTTACTGTGGGGACGTCTTTTTTACTTTTGCGGAGTACCAATTCGTTGTTCGGGGGCCTTGTATACTTGGATCACGCTTTAGATCCCCCTAGAGTTCGCTGGCGAAGGGGCCGAGGTCCATATGCAGTTCGGCGAGCTTTTCCAGAGAGGGAAGCGAGTTCGGCAGGGCTGAAGCGTCAGGAGCGAGTTCGGCGATCTGCCGAACTTGTTTTTTCCCTATAAGAGGGTCGGTGCCACGAACGCTCGGCAGTGGTGCCGAACCTGTTTTTTCCCTATAACAGGGTCGGTGCCACGAACGCTCGGCAGTGGTGCCGAACCTGTTTTTTCCCCTATAACAGGGTCGGTGTCACGAGCGCTCGGCAGCAGTGCCGAACCTGTTTTTTCCCCTATAACAGGGTCGGTGTCACGAGCGCTCGGCAGCAGTGCCGAACCTGATTTTTCCCCTATAACAGGGTCGGTGTCACGAGCGCTCGGCAGTGAGTGCCGAGCTTGACATTTTCCCTATAACAGGGTCGGTGTCACGAACGCTCGGCAGTGAGTGCCGAGCTTGTTTTTTCCCTATAACAGGGTCGGTGCCACGAACGCTCGGCAGTGGTGCCGAACCTGTTTTTTCCCCTATAACAGGGTCGGTGTCACGAGCGCTCGGCAGTGGTGCCGAACCTGTTTTTTCCCCTATAACAGGGTCGGTGTCACGAGCGCTCGGCAGCAGTGCCGAACCTGTTTTTTCCCCTATAACAGGGTCGGTGTCACGAGCGCTCGGCAGCAGTGCCGAACCTGATTTTTCCCCTATAACAGGGTCGGTGCCACGAACGCTCGGCAGTGGTGCCGAACCTGTTTTTTTCCCTATAACAGGGTCGGTGTCACGAACGCTCGGCAGTGAGTGTCGAGCTTGACATTTCCCCTATAACAGGGTCGGTGTCACGAATGCTCGGCAGTGGGTGCCGAGCTTGACATTTCCCCTATAACAGGGTCGGTGTCACAAACGCTCGGCAGTGGGTGCTGAGCTGGACATTTTCCACCCATAACAGGGTCGGTGTCACGAATGCTCGGCAGCAGTGCCGAACCTGATTTTCCCCCTATAACAGGGTCGGTGTCACGAACGCTCGGCAGTGAGTGCCGAGCGTCCAGACTTGTCGTTTATGGGAGTTTGTCTCTTCTGTGCGCCATTTGAACGTCTGACAACTCTGACACTTCTGACAACTCTGACAGATGGGACGTTCATTAATTGCTGTGACCTTTGGGGTTCTATCAGATGGGATTGCATTAAATGCAACTCGTGATTTGCTGCGGTTATCGAGGTGACGATTGGGATCGCTCCGCCGCTTGGTTTAGATGGGCCGGTCGTACAAGCCCATTAGCCTCGTGGGGAGTACCCCCCTTCTATAAATCCTCACCCCCCCTCTCATTTCTCATTTCTCCTCTCATTTGCTCAGGCGTTCTCTAGTGTTTCAGGCGAGTTTTTCCGGCACCGGCGTTAGACTCAGGCGAATTTTTTCGGCAGCTCTCTCTCTCGAGGTAATTTATAAACTATGTCTGTAGCTTCTGTCTCAGATGAAGTCTCTGGGTCCGAGTCCTCCCCTATAGTCGCCGAAGCCTCGACCCCGACTCCAACCAAGGGCAAGGTGTTCGGCAAGGATTCGATCGTCGAGGATCCGAAGAGGATGGGAGAGTTCGGACAGCTGCCGGGTCCGCTGACAGGGCTACACAGGGTCCGGGAGCTCCCGAAGGACCAGGCCGAGCGAATCATCCATGGGAGGGAGAGGACCTTCGAGGAGAATGAAGCGAGGGAAACGACGGAGGCGGATGATGCGGCGTCGATCCTGCGCGAGGGGGAATTGGCGGCGATCCGGGATTCTTTTTTCATCCCGGAGGAGTACGAAATCATGCTGCCGGGCCCCGGGGTTAGGGCCAATTCGCCGCTGCCAGTGACCATGTGTTGCTGGCCGGTCGATGCCTTTCTCGCCGGTGCCCGGCTGCCTCTCCACGCGTTCGCAGTTACCGTGGTGAGCTGGTACGGGGTCTGCCCTATTCAGCTCATGCCGAACGCGTGGCGTGTGATTAATGGTTTTGTTCTCCATTGCCAGGCCGCGGGGATCGAACCGCAGCTAAACGTGCTTCGGACGATATACCGGCTCCATCAAGGGAACAAGTCGGAGTACCGGTATTATCTGACTCCGAGGCACGGCGGCAGGCTCGTCGTTTGCCCAGACTCTATCAAGCACTGGCGAGAGAAGTGGGTCGTCGTGCGGAGTCGAGAGGCCTGGCCGATCCCCACCAATTGGGCAGAAGGGGTGCCCAAGAGGGCGACGGCGTTGCCGAAGCTCTCAGTGGAAGAAGAAGAGGCGGTCCGGACGCTCCTTGACCGGCCGAAGTATGATTGGAAGGATTTGACGGAGGACGTTCTCTACAGGGGAGGGCTCGGCCGCGTGGATCCTAGTACGCGGCTCTCGTCAAATTCTTCTTTCCGTACTTGCTGTCTTGTTGTTTTTCGTGTTAATCATTTTTTGTTTCCGATGCAGAATCCATGGACTACGAGGCAGTGTTGGCACTCAGGGCGGGGCTCGCCAGCAAGGTGCCGAGGAAGCGCAAGAGGGTTGCGTCGAAGCTGCCCTCATCCTCAAAGTCGCCGAGGATCGAGGCCCCTACCCAGGCGGTCGAGGTTGCCGACGACCCGGTCGTCGCCGTGGTGTCGACCTCGGCTCCAGCATCCGGGGGGGAGTTCCCCATTGCTGCCGCTCTCGCCATGCCGACCCCGCCGTTGACCGTGGCAGGCGAGGAGCTCCTGACGGAGGAGCACAAGCGGATCCATATCCCGGACTGGCAAGTCCGGAGGCATGACGGGTTCCTCGGGAACTCGTTGGCGAGTATGCAGGCCGTGAAGCATCTCGCCACCCCGAAGGACCGCGCCGCCATGGACGCGGGGAGGCAGGGCGACGACGTGATCGAGATCGCTCGTTCGGCGGTATCGGTAAGTTCCGTGCCCCCTTCGCTCGTTTCATCCCCTTGAACCATAAAATTTTTCTAACTTTCGGAGTTCTTTTTTTTTTTGTAGATCGTCGTCCATTTCGGCCACCTCACCAAGAGGCTGACCGCCCTGGAGAAGGAACTGAAGCAGGAGGCCGACCAGGCTCGGAACGACAAGGCTCGGATGTCGAACCAGCTCGACAAACTCCGAGTCGAGCACGAGGGTCGGTCGGCCAGGATCCAGCATCTCGAGGCCGAAGTGAAGAGGCTGGAGAACGAGCTGCTTCGGGAGAAGGAGAGGTCGGCCAACCAATTGGTCGAGGCGGAGGCGAAGCAGGCGGCGGCCGTGAAGGCGGCGGAGGACGCGACCCTGGAGAAGGCCCAGGGGTACCTCGCACAGAACATGGCGAAGGCCTTCGCCACCGCCCTCGACCGGGTGCGAGAAGCCTACCTCGGGGTGGACGTCTCGGGATGGCGACTCTTCCCCGGACACGTCGAGGGCTTCGACCCCGAGTCCGAAGGGGAAGAGGATGAGGAGGAGGGCGACGCTGATGCCGACGCCGGGGTTACTGGCGAAGCCACCGGCGTCTCGACCACTCCGCTGGCGGCGGCGTCTCCTTCGGCAAAGGAAGCGTCTACCCCACCTCGTCGCCCGGGGAAAGAGGTCGGGCCCTGAATCCGCCTTTCGCTTTGTTGTTTTTGATTGTTTCTGCTCCCTTTTTTTTGTTTTTCCTTTCGAACTTTGTAACGCCTAATAGCGGACTGGCCACCGCTTCTTTTGATGTTAATGAAAGGAAAATTTTTGCAAGTGTCGGTGCTCGAAAGTTTTTGTCTTATGCCTCCTCTTTTGCCGAACTGTCAAACCTTGTTTTAGAGATGAAAATTTTTGCAAGTGCGGTGCTTCGGCCACGCTCAACGTTTTTGCTGATTACTCCGATTTCTTTGCAGCTTATGGTGATTCCCCAAGACGTCGAGCTTTCCCGCCCGGACGAGGAAGTTAGAGCCGAGGCTGGCCTAGGGGCGACGAGGCTGTGTCTGGCTAGGTGTAGGGAGAAGCTTTATGAGGTCGAGCTCGGATTGTGCCGAGCCGAAAGCGAGAGGAAGCATCTCCAGCTCGTCCTTGGCCGGCGCGATATCGAGATTCGTCGTTTGGAGAGCCGAATCGCCGAGCTCATACCCGAAGGTGAACACTTGCCCACTGATTTCAGTAATGAGATTCGTGTTCAGTGCATTCGTCATAACTTGTGCAAAATAACAGCGGAGAGGGACGAATTGCTTTCTGAGATACAGCATCTGGAGTCGGTAGAGGTGAAGCTTCGGAGTGAGGGTGAGGGGCTGACGGCGGAGGTGGCCAAGCTGACGACCGAACGAGTCGAGTTGACTGCTGAAGTCGAGGCGCTGAAGAGAGCGACGGTGGATAAAAGTATCGAGGTTACCCACCTTCGGCACCTCATTGCTAGCCGGTCTGGAGTCCCGGACTCCGCGATTCCCCCACATTTTGAAGTTGACGTCAAAGACGACTCGTTACGGGACAGGATCTCGGAGTTGGAGGCGGAAGTGGCCCGTCTGAAGCCGCATTCAGGGCCGATCAATGTTCGAAGCACGTCATGCACTCGCGCTGAGAGTGAACGGGGCATCACCTTCTATGAGATGGCAACCCGTCAGCGGATCGGCCAACCTAGCCCGGGCGATGCGCAGAGTTCGGTGGCAATCTCCTCGAGCGGGGCGTCCGTCGGAGTAGCTGCTAGGAGTGGTGCCGAGGACACGTCCCAATTTGCCGGCTTGGGATCGCGCTCCGGAGACAGGCGTCGCCATTCTCGAGTGTCCTTGAAGCGGAATGCTCCGGCTCCCAAGAAGCGCTGAAGTGGTCGACTCCGCGAGCTTTTTGTTTATCTTTCGCTTTTCGTTAAGTGTGACAAGTCGGTATTGTAAATTTCCTTTGTTGAGTTGTGCTCCTGTTTGTGTTCGCCTTTGTATCACATCTATTTCATCAATAAATGCGTTATTGCCGAACTTGCGTGTTTTATTCCTGTGAATGTTGTCTGTCATGGCGTAACTTCTAAACTGTCGAACTCCGAATGGCGAGCTTCTTTTAGTTCGTTCATGAGTGAAATCGCAAAGTAATGTCGAGCCAAGTTGTAGACTTGGTTGATTAGGTTAATGTCGTCGGAGCGAGCTTGCGGAGTAGAGTCGAACCAAGTGTTGGACTCCGTACCATTCAACGGCTGTGGGAGCACTTTCGAATGGCGGGCTACTTCTAGCTCGCTTAGGAGCGAGCTCGCGAAGCAGAATCGAGCCAAGTGTTGGACTCCGGAACCATTGTCAGTTTAAGGGGTGTAGGAGCAATTTCGAATGGCGAACTACCCTAGCTCGCTTGGGAGCGAGCTTGCGGAGTAGGGTCGAACCAAGTGTTGGACTTCGTACCATTCAACAGCTGTGGGAGCATTTTCGAATGGCGAGCTACTTCTAGCTCGCTTAGGAGCGAGCTCGCGAAGTAGAATCGAGCCAAGTGTTGGACTCCGGAACCATTGTCAGTTTAAGGGGTGTAGGAGCAATTTCGAATGGCGAACTACCCTAGCTCGCTTGGGAGCGAGCTTGCGGAGTAGGGTCGAACCAAGTGTTGGACTCCGTACCGTTCAACGGCTGTGGGAGCATTTTCGAATGGCGAGCTACTTCTAGCTCGCTTAGGAGCGAGCTCGCGAAGTAGAATCGAGCCAAGTGTTGGACTCCGGAACCATTGTCAGTTTAAGGGGTGTAGGAGCAATTTCGAATGGCGAACTACCCTAGCTCGCTTGGGAGCGAGCTTGCGGAGTAGGGTCGAACCAAGTGTCAGACTCCGTACCGTTCAACGGCTGTGGGAGCATTTTCGAATGGCGAGCTACTTCTAGCTCGCTTAGGAGCGAGCTCGCGAAGTAGAATCGAGCCAAGTGTTAGACTCCGGCACCATTGTCAGTTTAAGGGGTGTAGGAGCAATTTCGAATGGCGAACTACCCTAGCTCGCTTGGGAGCGAGCTTGCGGAGTAGGGTCGAACCAAGTGTTGGACTCCGTACCATTCAACGGCTGTGGGAGCATTTTCGAATGGCGAGCTACTTCTAGCTCGCTTATGGAGCGAGCTCGCGAAGTAGAATCGAGCCAAGTGTTGGACTCCGGCACCATTGTCAGTTTAAGGGGTGTAGGAGCAATTTCGAATGGCGAACTACCCTAGCTTGCTTGGGAGCGAGCTTGCGGAGTAGGGTCGAACCAAGTGTTGGACTCTGTACCATTCAACGGCTGTGGGAGCATTTTCGAATGGCGAGCTACTTCTAGCTCGCTTAGGAGCGAGCTCGCGAAGTAGAATCGAGCCAAGTGTTGGACTCCGGCACCATTGTCAGTTTAAGGGGTGTAGGAGCAATTTCGAATGGCGAACTACCCTAGCTCGCTTGCGAGCGAGCTTGCGGAGTAGGGTCGAACCAAGTGTTGGACTCCGTACCATTCAACGGCTGTGGGAGCATTTTCGAATGGCGAGCTACTTCTAGCTCGCTTAGGAGCGAGCTCGCGAAGTAGAATCGAGCCAAGTGTTGGACTCCGGCACCATTGTCAGTTTAAGGGGTGTAGGAGCAATTTCGAATGGCGAACTACCCTAGCTCGCTTGCGAGCGAGCTTGCGGAGTAGGGTCGAACCAAGTGTTGGACTCCGTACCATTCAACGGCTGTGGGAGCATTTTCGAATGGCGAGCTACTTCTAGCTCGCTTAGGAGCGAGCTCGCGAAGTAGAATCGAGCCAAGTGTTGGACTCCGGAACCATTGTCAGTTTAAGGGGTGTAGGAGCAATTTCGAATGGCGAACTACCCTAGCTCGCTTGGGAGCGAGCTTGCGGAGTAGGGTCGAACCAAGTGTTGGACTCCGTACCATTCAACGGCTGTGGGAGCATTTTCGAATGGCGAGCTACTTCTAGCTCGTTTAGGAGCGAGCTCGCGAAGTAGAATCGAGCCAAGTGTTGGACTCCGGAACCATTGTGACATTAAAGAGTTACAAGCAGAGGGATGTAATAGTAGTGAAAACATGAAGAAACTTCATTTATTAATATCTAATGATCGGCTGCTTCTAAAGTTGCTAGCCGTTATTACAATAATAAAAGAAAGAACAAAAGGACAAACCATGACTAGAGAAAGGAAGGGAACGGTTCGACATCTCGAGTTACTTGGAGAGACGTAGTTGCCTTCTCTTGGTATTTCAAAAGATGGTCGGCGTTCCAAGTCCTGGGAATTTCTCTGCCTTCGAGATCCTCTAGCTTGTACGTACTGGGGCGGATTACTTTCGAGATCTTGTACGGTCCCTCCCAGTTCGGGGCCAGCTTGCTTTTCTGCCCGGGGAATGAGATGGCTAACTTCCGAAGGACTAAATCCCCTTCTTTGAGGTCCGTTGGGCGGACTCTTTTGTTGTATGCTAGCTCGATCCTTCTTCAGTAAGCTTGCTGGCGTATGGCAGCTCTCTCTCGGATTTCGTCTATCAGATCTAGGCTTGTTCTCAGCTCTCTAGTATTCTGCTCTTCTTCATAAGCGATCAGGCGAGGAGAGGGTATCCCGACTTCTAGGGGGATGATGGCTTCGGCCCCATAGGTGAGATTAAATGGGCTCTCGCCTGTTGGGGTCCGCTTGGTGGTGCGGTGATTCCAGAGTACGTTTGGCAGCTGGTCGACCCATAGCCCCTTGGAACACTTGTCTAACCTCTTCTTGATCCCCGCAAGAATCTGTCGGTTGGCGTTCTCGGCCTGGCCATTCGACTGGGGATGGGAGACGGAGGAGAATCGGTGTTGTATGGAGAGGTCTTCACACAAGGCTCGGAAGGCGGCCCCAGTAAACTGTGTCCCGTTATCTGTGACTATGACTCGGGGGACACCAAAGCGGCAAATTACATTTTTCCAGAAGAATTGAACTACTCTATGCTCAGTGATTGTAGCCAGGGGCTCGGCTTCTATCCATTTAGAGAAGTAGTCGACCGCCACGACTAGGAACTTCAGCTGCCCGGGAGCTGGTGGAAACGGTCCCAATAAATCCATTCCCCACATAGCAAAGGGGATCGGACTTGATAGGGAGGTTAGCGGTGCTTGCGGAAGGCGTCGGATGCCTGCATACTTTTGGCAGGAGCTGCACTGCCGAACGTGTCGTTCCGCATCCCGCAGTAGAGTGGGCCAATAATATCCATAGTTCAACACTTTGCGCGCTAGAGCCCTGGACCCAGAATGAGCTCCGCCGATGCCCTCGTGGAGTTCCTGCAGGGCGTAGTCGGCTTGGCTAGGGGACAGGCACCTTAGGTAAGGCCGACCGTCCGCCTGGGCGAAGGAGCGTTTATATAGGATGCCTTCGATCAAAGTGAAACGCTCGGCTCGGGTCTTGACACTTCGCGCTTCCCTCGGGTCTTCAGGGAGGAGTCCGTCCTTTAAGAATTCAACAATGGGTTTCATCCAATTATCTTCGAGAAGGACGGGAAATGTCTCAGCGGAGTCTGGCGCTTCGTCCTCTATGCTCGGCTTCAGGAGGACTTCTATCAAAACGGTCTGTTCCAGACCTTGGAGGGAAGAGGAGGCTAATTTGGATAAGGCGTCGGCCTGAGCGTTTTCTTCTCGAGGGATCCTTTGAATGAGAGCCTCGTCGAACAGCGCCATGAGGCTCTTTACTTTGGACAAGTATTTTGCCATCCTATCGTCGCGGGCTTCATACTCGCCGAGGACCTGGTTGACAATCAACTGGGAGTCGCTGAAGACCTGTAGCTGTTTTGCCCCAGCATTTCGGGCCATCCGAAGTCCGGCTATCAGTGCTTCGTATTCGGCCTCGTTGTTCGAGGCTTTGAAATTTATCCGGAGGGAGTATTGGAGGATGAAGTCATCCGGTCCTGCCAGGATGACTCCTGCCCCGCTTCCCTCACTACAAGAGGATCCGTCAACGTAGACCGACCAGACCGGGGGTCCCTTTGCTGCTTGGCTAGACTCGGGGATTGTAGTCTCAACTATGAATTCGGCCAGCGCCTGTGCCTTGATTGCAGTCCGAGGCTGATAAGTTATATCGTGCTGGCTCAGCTCGATCGACCACTTCATGAGGCGACCTGAAGTCTCGGGTTTGTGAAGAATCTGTTTCAGCGGCTGGTCGGTAAGGACGACCACCGAATGGGACTGAAAGTAGGGTCTAAGTTTTCTCGCGGCCATTACCAGGGCGTACGCCATTTTCTCAATTTTCGGGTACCGGAGTTCGGCGTCCCGGAGTACCTTGCTGACGTAGTAAATGGGCTTCTGAGCCCTTTCCTCTTCTCGGACTAAGACCGCACTAAGTGTCTGTTCGGAAGCTGCCAGGTAGAGATAGAGTGGTTCGCCGGGTATTGGTTTGCTAAGGAGAGGTGGGTTGACGAGGTAGGCTTTAAGCTGGTCGAAGGACTCTTGTTGCTGCTGTCCCCATTCGAATCCTTTAGCCCCCCTGAGGGCTTTGAAGAACGGGAGACACTTCTCCCCTGACTTTGACAGAAAGCGCCCTATGGCGGCTAGGCGACCGGTCAATCTCTGAACTTCTTTAACATTTCTGGGAGGGACCATATCTAGTATGGCCTTGATCTTCTCCGGATTCGCTTCAATTCCTCGTTGGCTAACCATGAAGCCGAGGAACTTTCCTGATGAGACGCCGAACGCACACTTGTTCGGGTTGAGCCTCATGCTGTGTTTTCTTAGAACGTCGAAGGCTTCCTGAAGGTCGGCCACATGATCAAAACCTCGGATGCTCTTTACAAGCATATCATCAACGTACACTTCCATGTTTCGGCCGATCTGGGCTTGGAAGACCTTGTTGACTAAGCGTTGGTATGTTGCTCCGGCGTTCTTGAGACCGAATGGCATGACCCTGTAGCAGTAAAGGCCCTGGTCGGTAACGAACGATGTCTTCGGGATGTCCGGAGGGAACATCCTTATCTGATTGTAACCTGAGAAGGCATCCATAAAGTTGAGGAGCTCGTGTCCCGAGGTTGCGTCAATCAGAGTGTCGATGCTCGGCAGAGGGAAGGGATCTTTGGGGCAAGCCTTGTTGAGGTCGGTGAAATCAATACAAATTCTCCACGTCCCATTGGACTTCTTCACCATTACTACGTTAGACAACCATTCCGGGTAGTTTACCTCTTGTATGAATCGGGCTTTCAACAGCTTATCTACTTCCTCCTTGATAGCGATCTGACGCTCGGGGGCGAACTTGCGCCTCTTCTGCTGAACAGGTTTGAACCCCGGATCAACACTTAAGCGGTGGACTAGGAGTTTTTCGGAGATACCGGGCATGTCTGCTGCGGACCATGCGAAGAGGTCTTGATTGGCTCGGATGCATTTCACAATATCTGTGTATAGGGCGGACGGGAGGGTCTTGCTTACGAAGAACTTGCGGGTCGGCTCTTGTTCAGAGAAGAGCACCTCCTCCAGTTCGTCCGCTGGCTCGGAGGTCAGTTTTGTGGAACTTTGGGGAATCTCCAGGGTCTCTAAGGAGAGGACGGGCCCGAGGGTTGAGGTCATGTAGCATTTCTGGGCCTGCTCCTGATTTCCCCTTACTTCCCCGACCCCGGATCGGGTGGGAAACTTCATCTTCAGATGGTATGCCGAGGGAACTGCTTCCAGAGCTGCGAGGCCAGGCCTACCCAAAATGACGTTGTAGGCAGCGGGAACATCCACCACCATGAAGTCCATCGGCTCTGTCCTGGTGGTAGGGGTTTGGCCGGCAGTTACATCGAGGGTGATCACCCCTTCAATAGTTACCGGAACCCCCGTGAACCCATGGAGAGTGTAACCGGCGGGCTTGAGCCTGTCCCTGGAGAGCTTCAGGCCTTTAAAAGCGGAGAGGAAGAGGATGTTGACGGAGCTGCCGTTGTCTACTAAGATCCTCTCTACTTTGAAATTTGCCATGTGGAGGCTGATGACGAGGGCGTCACAGTGTGGGACACGAACTCCCTCGAGGTCTTCGTCAGAGAAGGTGACTGGCACTCCGAGGCCTTTGGGAGGAGGTGTGGTTCGGACTGAATTGACCTCTCTGATAAACGCTTTCCGAGAGGAGTTCAAGGAGCCTCCCATCGGACCCCCGTGGATGAGGTGGAGGACTCGCTCTTCCTCAAAGTCTGGCGTCTCTTCTCTTTCCGGACGTTTGTTAGCCCCCCGAGGCGGGGGAGGGAGCTCGGCCCGATCCTTTCTTACGAACTTCGTTAGTTGTCCCTTCTGGATAAGGGCTTCGATCTCGTTCCTCAGAGCACGGCAGTCGTTGGTGTCATGCCCATGGTCCCGGTGATAGCGACACCATTTCTCTCTATCTCTTCTCTTGGCGGGGGTGTTCATCTTGGGAGCCGGAGGCAAGACCCCGTCTTTTTCGACCTCCATGAAGATGGCCGAGAGGTTAGCGTTGAGGGGAGTGAACTTCTCAAATTTAAGGGGAGGTCGGCGCTGACCGGCGTTATCCTTCTGGAGCTTCTTGGCTCCTTCTTCTTCCGTCCCCTTCCTTTTAAGCCCGGAAGCGGGCACCTCCCAGTTGGGTTGTTGCTCGGCCTCTTCGGCCCGAATGTACTTTTCGGTGCGAAGGAGAAGGTCGGAAAAGTCATGTGGGGGTTTCTTTGCGAGGGAGGAGCGGAGGTTGGAATTGAGAATGTTGGATTGGAACGCAGCGGTAGCAACCGATTGGTCGAGGGAGGCGACGGTTCTAGCTTCGGTTGTGAACCTCTTCACGTAGTCTCTCAGTTTCTCCCCCTTTTGCTGACGAAGGTGCAATAGTGAGATGCTGGTTTTCTCGGTCCTTCGGCTGCTGACAAAGTGGGTGATGAAGAGGGTTTCGAACTGCTCGAAGGAGAATATCGATGCTGGGGCAAGGCGAGAGTACCATTCTCGAGCCGGGCCTTTGAGTGTCGCGGGGAATGTTTTGCAGAGGAGGGCATCGGAAGCTTGGTGGAGGAGCATCAAAGTCTTAAAGCTTTCGATGTGATCAACTGGATCGGTCTCCCCGGTGTAATTCTCGAATTGGGGAGGCTTGAAGCCGAACGGCACAGGGGCATCCACTATGGTTCGGGAGAATGGGGGCCGGCTAGGACGTAGGATCCTCCCCCTGAGCTCCTCTTCTCGGTTTATCTGACCCAGGAGCTTTTCCACCTCGTTAAGATGGCGGTCCATGATGTCATCCCTCCGACGGTAATCCGCCGGGCCACGGGACTCGTCTTCGTATGAGGGGGAGCGAGGGCTGCGGTGACGGTAACTTCGGGAACGACGAGGACTCGGGGTACGCCGGGAGTTGGTTGGTGCAGGACGAGGAGAGGGGGACCGTTGGCGAGGGCTTCGGACCGGAGGAGGGGATGGGGCCCTCGGCTCATTGCGGTTTTGACGGAGGTTGAGGGCCTGCTGTACCATTGCTTGGAACTGTCGGAACTCAGCGCGGGTAATTGGTGCTTCATGGTCCCTGGGCTGCTGCCGACCTGCGGGAGAGTGTCTCCTTCGATAGTGATCGGGGGAGTCCTTCTTCCCTCTTCGGGTGGGGGACCCCCTGTACTCTCGGCGACGGGGGGATCGTTCTCGCTGGCGGGAGGCTTCCCCCCGAGCCCGCTTTTCATCCAAATGACGACGGAGGTCATCATCTTCCGGACGTTTGGGAGGGGCGTTGTGGCCACCAGAGGCTCGGGGATGATGAGAGGCCATGGAGGCGCTGGAGGTGTTGTGGATGGAGAGGTTCTCTTGGTGAAGAGGCTGTTTCTGAGGGTTAGGACCTTTTGGATCAGGAGGTGGAGGGTTCCTTTGGAGTGGCTCTTCCATGGTAGGAGGAAGTTGTCCTTGTTGCTGAGCGGGATCAGGAAGGACTCCTTGCTGGTCAGGGTTGGGTACCCGATTAGACCCTCTTGACCTGACCTTACGGGGCGGCATGGCTGGAGGAGACCTGTTCCCGGGAAAGAGGAGAGGTTTCTATTCGTTAGTTTCCCACAGACGGCGCCAATCTGTTGCCGCTAAATTTGGTGTGGGGGCAAACAGATGAATTTGTGGATTCTTGGGGAAACTGAATAGAAAAACCTGCGTACCTGTTCCGCCGGGCGTCGATCGTCGTTCCCGCCGTGCACCTGCAAAAAGTGCGAGACACCGGGGTTGTTCCCGGCGACGCACCCTCCGACGCTCAAGTCAGTGATCTGGCAGACTATGAAAGAGCGTAAAAACTGGTGAAAGATTGATTACCTCTTAATGGAGATGGATGGGGGGTATTTATAGGCGTCTTAGGGAACGGATTAGGAATGTAATCCCCGTGATTTGATAAGGAATGTCCCCCATAATCAGATGAGGAAGGTAATCTGATAGGATATATTCCCTGTAATCAGATAAGGAATTTAATCCCTAATCCCCCGTGAAAAGGTAGATGTCCATCAGGGCCGTTGATCGTGTTTAATCAGGGACCCTGACTCTATCTTGTTGGATTGGGTGCGCAGCGGGTTGAGACCCGCACCCTCTTGTTGGTGGATCCATTCGCGGATTATTGGGCCCTAGGAGGGCAGATCCAATATCCGTTTTGGTCCTTTTATGGGTGAAATTACTGTTTTACCCTCAGGTCTCAAGATTCGTGCCCGATTTGGACGGTTCCGATTAAACCCCATTTTTAGCCATATCAATAAAAATAAAATAGTTATAAAATAGTCTTCTACATGACAAGTTTAGATAAAAGGGAGATTAATCCATGGGCTTTATTTTTGGGCCAAAATAGTTCTTAAAATAAATAAAATAAAATACATTTTGGGCTTTTAAGAAAAGACCTTTTAATTAAAATAAGGCTTTCTATTTATTTAAAGAAAAACTTTTGTAAAAATAATTTGAGAATACAAAAAAAACGTTTATACACATCATAAGATTTAATTCAACCAAAATATTGTACGTGCACACTACGTGCAAAAATAAAAATAATTTTTCATTAATTGAAAAATCAGGGTATTACAGCACTCCCTCCTTAGAATAGTTGCGTCCACGGAACTACCATCAAGAGCGAGAAACAAAATACAACCCTCAAACAAGAACAAAAGATGCAAAAATACAATCAAGAAAAAAGCTCAGGATAGTCCTTCGACATCCTCTCCTCAGATTCCCAAGTAGCCTCTTCAACCAAGTGGTTTCTCCAGACTACCTTGACCATCGGTATCGTCTTATTCCTCAAGACTTTCTCTCGACGATCAACAATCTCGACAGGAGACTCGATGTAATTCAGGTCTAACTGCAAACCTTCCGGCACTTCAGGCAAATGATGACTCGGATCTGGAATATAACCTCTCAGCATAGACACATGAAAGACATTGTGCACCTGAGACAACTCTTCCGGTAATTCAAGCCGGTAAGCAGTTTTCCCGATCCTTTTCAATATCTTATACGGGCCTATAAACCTCGGGGCTAACTTCCCGCCTTTGCCAAATCGAACCACACCTTTACTGGGCGATACCTTCAGAAAGACGAAGTCACCAACCTCAAACTCAAGGTCCCTTCTCCGGTTGTCTGCATAGCTTTTCTGCCTGCTCTGAGCTTCCACCAACCTCTTCCTGATCAGATCAATCTTCTCAGAAGTTTGCTGTACAAGCTCAGGACCAAACAACTAACGCTCCCCAACTTCATACCAGCAAACAGGTGTTCTGCACTTCCTGCCATACAAAGCTTCGTACGGCGCCATCCCGATGCTAGCCTGAAAACTGTTGTTGTAGGCAAACTCTACCAAAGGTAAATGCCTTTCCCAACTGCCTCCAAAGTCTAGTATACAACACCGAAGCATATCCTCAAGAATACGGTTGACTCTCTCGGTCTGCCCATCGGTTTGCGGATGAAAAGCAGTGCTGAAATCTGTCTTAGTACCCAAAGCTGTCTGAAGACTCCTCCAGAAATGCAAAGTAAACCGCACATCTCGATCAGACACAATAGTTGAGGGAACACCATGAAGCCGGACAATCTCGCCAACATACATCTCAGCTAACTTGTCCATCGAAGCAGTGAGTTTCATCGCCAAAAAGTGAGCGGACTTGGTAAGTCGATCGACTATAACCCAAATCGCATCATTGCCTTTAGGACTCTTAGGCAATCCCGTGATGAAATCCATACTGATGTTATCCCACTTCCATTCCGGAATAGGTAACGGCTGTAATAGACCTCCGGGTCTCTGATTTTCGGCTTTGACTTGTTGACAAACCTCACACTTCGCAACAAATTCAGCCACATCCCGCTTCAAACCTGACCACCAGAAATGCTGTTTGATGTCTTTGTACATCTTAGTACTCCCAGGATGTACAGACAGAAGAGTAGCATGCGCCTCCTGAAGAATACTCTCTTTCAGGTCCGCCTGATTTGGAACACAGCCTATCTCCGAACCACAGCACTCCATCCCTGATTTGAAATCCGGGCAACCTGCCAGCACTAACCTGCTCCTTCATCTCCAAAATATCAGCATCAAGCCCCTGACTTGCAATAATCCTTGCATTCAAAGTAGGTTGAAGCCTCAACTGAGCCAAAGATGCTCCCAATCCTTGCAAGACAACCTCAATACCTGCCCGATCCAACTCCTCAATCAGATGCTCCTGAGTTGTAATCAAACTAGCCAAACTGCTCTTACGACTAAGTGCATCAGCAACAACATTAGCCTTTCCAGGATGATACTTGATCTCAGGTCGCATGTCCTCGAACACTTCCAACCATCTTCACTGCCTCAGATTGAAATCCCTCTGCTGATATATATACTTCAAGCTCTTGTGGTCTGTGTACATGTTCAACTTCTCACCATACACATAGTGCCTCCATTGCTTCAAAGCAAAGATAATCGCAGCCAACTCTAGATCATGAGTCGGGTAATTCTTCTCATGTGGTCGTAGTTGCCTAGACCCATAAGCGATTACTCTACCTTTTTGCTTTAAGTCACAACCAAGCCCACGATGTGAAGCATCGCTATAAACATCATATTCGACACCTGCTCTAGGTAAAGCCAAAATAGGTGCAGTAGTCAGCTTCTCTTTCAACTCCTGAAAGCTCGCCTCACATTGCTCAGTCCACTTGAAGCTCACATTCTTTTTCGTCAGTCCAGTAAGCGGTACAGCTATCTGAGCATAACCTTGAATGAATCTCCTGTAGTATCCAGTCATCCCAAGAAAACTTCTGACTTCTTTTACTGTAGTAGGCCTAGCCCAATCTCTCACTGCCTCTATCTTCTGAGGGTCAGTTGCCACTCCCTCCTTAGAAAGGATGTGACCTAGGAATGCCACTTCAGATTTCCAAAAATCACACTTGGATAACTTGGCATACAACTTCTGCTCTTCCAGTTTCTTTAACATTGCTGCAAGATGCTCAGTGTGCTCCTCCTCTGACTTGGAGTACACAAGAATATCGTTGATAAACACCACGACGAAAGAATCAATAAACGGCCTCAGAACTCTGTTCATCAAATCCATGAAGATTGCGGGTGCATTCGTCACTCCGAATGGCATAACTAAGAATTCGTAATGCCCATGCCGAGTTCTAAATGCAGTTTTGTGCACATCTTCAGCTTTCACTCGCACTTGGTGATATCCTGATCGAAGATCTATTTTGGAGAATACAGCTGCTCCTTGTAGACGATCGAACAAGTCATCAATTCTAGGAATCGGATACTTATTCTGAACAATGACCTTATTCAGCTCTCGGTAATCGATACACATTCTCATCGATCTATCCTTCTTCTTTACCAAAAGCACTGGTGCTCCCCAAGGTGACGCACTAGGTTGAATAAAGCCTTTCTCCAACAGTTCCTCAATCTGCCATTTCACCTCATCCTGTTCCACTGGAGCCATCATATACGGTGCCTTAGAAATGGGTGCACTTCCCGGTTGAACAGTGATGCTGAACTCTACATCATGATGTGGAGGTAACCCAGGAAAATCTTCCAAGAACACAGTCGGATAGTCCCGAACCATAGGAATCCCTTGCAATTCCACAGGAGTCTCTTCCTTGCGGATAGTTGCCACCAGCTTAGCACATTTCTGCTTCCCTCGGAAGGTGACTTCAGGTCCACCTGGAGCCTTCACTGTTACCGTCTTGGTCTTACACTCGATGCTTGTACTGTACACCGACATCCAATCAATGCCAATGATAACATCGACCCCCAAGATAGTCAGCTCGATCAGATCAATGCCAAAGATTCGATCTCCAATCACGATCTCGCAATCAGCGTAATACCGATCAGTGGTCAAAGTTTCCCCTGATGGAGTAGCTACTGCTAAGATCTTGCCTGGAAAAATCTTCGGTTCCACTCCCAACACTTTAGCAAATCTAGGAGACACAAAAGTATGAGAGGATCCAGTATCGAACAATACAACAGCTTTCATTCCATTAAGATAGAGTTCTCCTGTTATATAATACACACCATTACATAACAGTTTCACAATATGAACGAGAAAAAGAAATGACAAAAACCACACTAAACATCAGCCCTCGTACCAGAGATGACCTGATCTGCTTCCTCAGCATCAGCTTCCGTCAAGGCAAATACTCGCCCTGGTTGGTACGGCCTCTTCCCAGTCTGCTGTATTGGCACATTGTGATTGCCAGCCCGTGGTTTGAGACATCGAGATTGGTAATGTCCCACTTCACCACAGTTGTAGCAAGTGACTGCAGAAGGTCTCACCACATTGTTCTTAGGTCCTCCAGCCACACCAATAGCGTTCGCCCCTGTCGGTTTGAACCTCTCTGCAGATGGTTGCCCCTTGAAACTCCCAGAATTGGCGGGCCTCTTCCCGGACTGCCAGTTGTTCCTCTGGTTCTGAGCAACATGGAACTGCTCCATATCTGCCTCCGTTGCTGCCGCCCTCTTGACCAACTTGTCAAATCGCCTGATACCAAGAGGTATCATCCGGGATCTCAAGCTGGGTCTCAGTCCATGCTCGAACTTACGGGCCTTCTTAGCCTCATCCATCACCAGTTCGGGAGCATACCTAGAGAGCTGAGTAAACTTAGTCTCATACTCCCTCACTGACATGCTGCCTTGCTGAAGCGACAGAAACTCCATGGCCTTCTTCTCCTGAACATCGGAGGGGAAATAGTGACTGCAGAATTCTTCCAGAAATTCCTCCCAGCCAAGCACTATACCTCCCATGGTCCTCTTCATCGACTGCCACCAAACAGCCGCATCCTTCTCGAATTGCAAAGTCACCAACTTGACCTTGCTGCCCTCCGGTGTCTCCAACACCTCAAAGATTGTCTCCACTTGCCGAATCCAGTTGTCAGCCGCATCTGGGTCTGACTTTCCCTCGAATACAGGTGGTTTCATTCTCTTGAACGATTCCACCAGCTTAATCGCCTCGGGCACTGGATTCGCAAGCCCCCTTCCTTGATTCATAGCCACTGCATTCAGCGTCTGGTAGACCCTTGCAAGCTCGGTCTCCAGATCCAAACCTTCCCCACTCCTAGCTCCTCCTCTCGACATATTCTGATGCAAAAGATCCATTAAATTCGAAGTATAAGACAAGAACTTAAACCAACTTGCATTTCATTGAATTCCAAAGTTTATACATTCGAATTAAAAACATCTCTTAACATCAGAATAGAAGATAGTAGAAACTAAGACAATCTAATCCCTACAGGTCCTATTTGCTGCTCAAAGTTCATCCCGTAGTTCATCGACTTCGTCCCTCAGCACATCTGTCAGGTTCTTTCTCTTCTCAAGTTTCCATACTCGGTGACTGAGAACAGAAAGATCGCCCTTTCGCTTCGCCAGTTGAGCTTCCAATACTCCAACTCTCTCTCACAGGGTTTCCACCTGCCTCTGAAGAGAAGCCACAGTGCTACTCAGAACTGGTCCCTCTTCTTCATCGGAAGAAGAATCATCAGACGAGTCTGGAGGTGGGATAATCTCTCGAGATTCAGGCCACTCCTCCTCATCGGAATCTGCTTGCCCAGGGTGATACTCATCCTCAGAATCAGCCTGTCCAAGGTGGTACTCTTCCTCAATGATATGCCAGTCGTCGCCTCCAGTAGGGTCGAAGTGATCAGCCATCTTAGAATAGAGAGGAAGAAGCATAAGTCATAGAGCAACACAAATGTAAGTCACTTACATTTAAATCTCCAAACTCAGATACACACTCTAATGTCCACATCTAGGGTGTCGTTCCTTATAAATTTGTACCAACAGGAAAGCGTAGAAAGCGTGGCTCTGATACCACTCTGTAACGCCCCGAATCCCAAAACACTGAATTCGAGATGTTCTACAGGATTTTTTCACTTTCTTTGAGTACAATTTCACAAGGAATTTAAACTTTTCACTTTACATCAGAGTTTACATCATATTACACTTTTCATTTGCACAGCGGAAGTAAAAATATACAACATTTACATAAATGTACGACAACATGGTAAAATCTTTATGCATCCATTCCTCTTTAACATGTAATTTATCCTGCATACAAAACTGTGGGTACGTCAGTTTATTCAACCGACGATAATTATACATGGCTATCATCTCTATGCCAGAAACAGTATAACGAATCTCATTTCTTAACAGATCACAAACTTGTTCATATATCAAAATAAAGTAACAGGGAAATCTTAATGATGTCGTGTCGTGATTGTGCACTTAATCCTTAATGCAATTTCTTAATTTACATGACACTAATGCGCACTTGTTCGGATTCTATGCATCCCATACTACATAGGTCCGAGGGCAAGCCTCTTATTCGTTCTTCATTTTCGTAGGGTTCAATCCCTCGCTATGACTTAATCTACTTCTGTAATTACAGTGAGTATCCTAGATGATCTATGAGTACAAGCACGTGTCCTGGACTCTGGAGGGGAACCCCACGCCATATCTTGACTCATCAAGTATGCATTCTGCGGCAATTCAGCCTCCTCCCTGAACACGATCCTCTTGCAGTCACCAAACATCCCACAAGCGTGGCTAAAGTCCGATCATTCTGAGTTGTGTCCGCGCCATGTCTTGATTCATCAAGCATGCATTCTACGGCTCACACACCCGCACCGTAAACTCTAGTTCTCATACTTATGTTTTCTCTCACTTTCATCACATCTCCACTATGTATTAAATATTAGAATCATGAATACAAATCAAAGCTCTAGAGTTAGCATCTCCACCAAACCGGACTTATTCATTTCATTTACACATGACCAACCTTGGTCTTCTTTTCAATTTCATTTCATTTCCATTGCCGGGGGAGACTTAGCTACTCTTGGTTTTAATTTACAATTCACAACTTCCAATTGAGCACTTTCAACTCATAATTCAATTTAGAGTCTCACAGACTTTCTTATCATAATCTTAGCCTTTCATGTTCATTTAATTCTCAACTCACATCTATGATTCTTTTCATATAAATTCATATAACCATAAAAGAGTTCATTGACATCAATCACAAAGTTCACAACTTTCAGCAATAATCAAAACTGAAATCTCTGACATATCAAAATCTACTCTGTACAGTCGACTTGGAAGGATACCAGTCGACTCGTACAGTCAAAATGAGTTCATCATAAACACTCGGGAGAGTCAACTGCTGCACACGGCCAGTCGGCTGTCCCGCAACTTTTCATGTTCAAAATGTTATCCACGTGACAGTCGACTGTTTATCCGTCAGTCGTCTGTCCTGGGATTTTTTTTTAACAGTACATTATCAGGTTCAGCTCAGTCGACTTGCTACGCGCATTCAGTCGACTGGACAGATTCATAATTCAAATTAAGGGATTATCTTTCTTACAGTACTTACATACAGTTGCATCATGATGTTAAATCACAATATACATACATTCATGTTTTTAAAAACATAAAACTTCTTACTGTTCAGTAACATCGCAATATGGAATTTCAAGCTACTAACATTATCTTTTCTTTAAGAAAATACTTTAAACATGCATTTACACTTATTCATAACTTCCGTGCAGAGATAAAACATGATTCTCAATTACACTAGGACAATCACAATGGAAACATATCTCATTTCATGGAATTTCAGGCATACTCATAGTTTAATCAATGCATCGGTCGACTACTCCGAACATCAGTCGACTGTACCAGTCATTCTCAGTTTTTTATTAATTGTCCCCTAGTTCTTTTTCCACATGCCCATGTCTACTTAGCCATGTTCATCATGAAGAATATGAGTTTAGCCTTACTACTTCATTTTAATAATACACATATATGTCAGGAAACTTCTAACAAACATGTAACAGATGTCTCGTACCAGTCGACTTATCCTTATGGCAGTCGACTGTACCGACCCAATTCGTCATTGTTTGTAGTGTCATTGTTTCACTAATTGTCTTCCACAATCATCATCATAAACATACTCAGGCGAATTCTAATACGTTGAATTTGCCTTTTTCAGAAACATGGTAACAAATATCATAATCATGGTATAATTCCTACATTAGAAGTCCTGAGAAACACCCACCTTATTTGACGAAATAATCGAAATCCCGCAAAAGCTCCTTAATACAATGCAGCACTCCTTGCTCTTTGCTCCTTGTTCCACACCGAAGTCTTTAGAATGCTACTCGGCCTCCACAGAAAAAGCACACACACACTCACAAAATACCTCTCTTATGATATGATTCTAGTGTAAAAGAAATAGAGAATGAGAGGAGGTATTTATACACAAATTGAGTGAGATGGAGGGCTAGGATGCACTAGTTGGTTGTAGGATGGAAGGCCAAGATTAGAGTAGGAGTTATAAAAACTACCCACATTCACATAACCACCTCCATGAACACCATGCCTAAATTCAAAACTCCCTCCAAAAGAAGTGCCAACCGGCCATGGAAAAAGTGTGCATTGCACGTGTACGTGTAGTGCACGTGCATGCAACTAGGCCTAAAAATTGTACACTTTAATTTTGTATAAAAATAAAATAGTTATAAAATAGTCTTCTACATGACAAGTTTAGATAAAAAGGAGATTAATCCATGGACTTTATTTTTGGGCCAAAATAGTTCTTAAAATAAATAAAATAAAATACATTTTGGGCTTTTAAGAAAAGGCCATTTAATTAAAATAAGGCATTCTATTTATTTAAAGAAAGGCTTTTGTAAAAATAATTTGAGAATACAAAAAAAACGTTTATACACATCATAAGATTTAATTCAACCAAAATATTGCACGTGCACACTACGTGCAAAAATAAAAATAATTTTTCATTAACTGAAAAATCAGGGTATTACAGATGCATTCTAATCTAAAACAATTACTCAGTGAAGTATAATACAATCAGATCAAATATGGTAATTCAAAAGCAATTAAATGGAAGTGAATGTTATTGAGTTATGAAAGCATAATCCGAAAAAAAAACATAATTAAAAATTTGAAAAAAAAGCAAATCTGAAATTGCATAACCAAAAAAAATATTCACTGTTTTTTTTTTGACATACCTGGGTAAATAAAAGAGAGAAGAAAGAGAGAAAGAATTATGAAAATTGATAAAAGAGGGGGAAGAGAGGGAGAGAGTAATAAATGAATGAGTTGTTTTGTTTTGGGAAAAAATTTTAAATTGGGGGGGGGGGGGGGACATTTGGGAGGAAAAATGTCTTTTGGGAGAAGAAATCCACACCGTTGATTTTCTTCCAAATGAATGAGATCCACTTGATAGCTTTC
This sequence comes from Hemerocallis citrina, assembly GCA_017893485.1. Classification (NCBI taxonomy): domain Eukaryota; kingdom Viridiplantae; phylum Streptophyta; class Magnoliopsida; order Asparagales; family Asphodelaceae; genus Hemerocallis; species Hemerocallis citrina. The sequence continues at coordinate 304,212 of JACEHZ010000520.1, read as the reverse complement.
TTTGTGTTATATGTATAGGGTGCCTTCAGTTGAGCACTACTTTCGTGAGCACTCGCCCTTCCGGCCATTGCATGGATGATCCAAACCGTTCACATTGATTTACACGTTTAAATTAGTCAAATATGTAAAATCAAGTCATTTGAAATTCATTTGCTCATCCATCATGTCATTATAAAAAAAATGATATTCAGCCATACAATTTTTGTAACACTTCAATGAATGAGCAAATAAATTTCAAATGACTTCATTTTACATATTTAGACTAATGTAGACGTTTAGATCAATGTGAACGGTCTGGATCATCCATACGATGGCTAGAAGGGCGAGTGCTCACGGAAATGAGTGCTCAATGGAAGATTTTTCTATATATAACTCAATGGAAGATTTTCATATATATATATATATATATATATATACCTTAACTGAGGGAAACTTGACCAATTTTACAGGTTATGTATTTCTATATATACTTATTGATACTAATTATTCTTTTATATTATGTAGTGTTCTTTGTTTTTCTCGCTGAACATAAAGTTTGAGGATTTTAAAGCTGACACCTAAGCATCACCTTGAGGATTAGGGTAATTGTTTTAATAGAACCATCTGTATGTATTTATTCCTCAGATTCATGAATAGTCATTGTGGTGTATCATTTTGCAGTGTTCTATGTTGTTCCTGACAAGTAGAGATTATGAGGATTTTAGAGCTGCAGCTGAACACCACCTTGAGGCTTGGGGAAATTGTCCTTGCATGTATTTATTCCTTAGCTTCATGAGTAGTGATTGTATTGTACCATCAGTATGTAGGATATTTATACATTATACACACTAATTCATTGGCGGTGGTTTGGGGTGTTCATTTTAAAGGAGCAATCGCATCAGTTGTGTGGATCAAAATTATTAACCTTTTAAATTGATAGAGAATGTCTCTTAAAGTTTGGAATCTGTACATCGTAAGGTCATGTTGTTAATGTTGTTAAGCCACTGTCATTCTGCTTATCTTTGTTTACCTGACAATTCTTTCTCCAAATAACTTTCCTGACTTTCTAGATGCTATGTTACTAGATCAATTATTAGACGTACTTTTTCACTATTATTTTACTTTTGTTAGGAACACTGAAGTTACATATGGAGTATACAACTATTAATATTTAATAGTTATAATATTATTCTATTTTCGATGTATAAATTGAAATTTTGTATTTGTTTTGGTGAATTCATTATATCGAAAATGACAATTGGACACCACATATTATGACGATGTATGCACTGAAACCTCATTGGCCACTATATAAACAGTTGAAATGGCGGTGAGTAAATAAGTTGTCAGTGAATATGTTGAGAAATGATAACATGCCCCTTTAATTACAACTCTGATTTGATTAAATTTTTTTGCGTGGATGTAAATTCAACATAATTAGCCATGTGCACCAAGCGAACGTGTGAGTAGTTTTAAGTTCAATAAATTTAAAGTAAAAAATGATGACTGATGTTATGAAAAATACGATGATTATATCTTTATGTTTAGATAAAACTATTATTTACATGTTATTTTGTTTACTCATGATAATATTGAGTCTTTAGTTTAAATTTTTTTAAGTATTTTGTGTATATAATTAATATATAGTGATTATACTATATAATCATTCCCGTTCTTAATGCAATTTATTCTATGATTGATTTTCTCAATAACATAAAATATTATTTAAATATTCAACTAGCACGTCTACCAAAGCACGTGCACTTGGTGCACGGCAAATTTCAACTAGTTTGAATTAAATTGGCTTTTCTTTATTGAAACATATACTACAATTAGTTAGACATATTTTCATTCAGGACTATCAAATTTAACTTCTAAACATTTTGAAATAAATGGCCCAAGACCAAAAAAAATTCCCAAAAAATATATTGAAGAACATGAAAATTAAGCTTAAAGAAGAAAATGAAAGATACCAAACACCCATGATCCAAACTTCAGCAAACCCAGAGAGCTAGAAAAAAGAAGGGGTTCTTCAAAAAGTAAACTTTTTATGACATTAATTAATAATGGATTTATCATGCAGTCAACCACGCACTTGGGCAACACGGAATAAGACAGGACGAATTTTCTAACTTTAAATGCTGCTGTGATACACAACATGCGTATGACTTGAATACTACAGTAAGAAATTGACAAGAGTTCTAAGCTTACACGATTTTCAAAGGCACAGGAGAGACTTAGGAAATTATACACGTTGCGAGTAGGTAAATGTTTTGTTTTGTTTTGTTTTTTTGTTTTTTGTTTTTTTTTTTTTAAAATAAAAGATGGAATAACGCCACCCTGTTTCATTAATAAGAAATAAATAAAACACCCCGGTATACCGCGAGTGATACAAAAGAACAGTGCAGAAAATAAAGTACAGTACGGAAAATAAAACATAAACCTCCGACAAAACCCTGGGAGATGGGTCTAATTCTCCATACATCAAACCCACAAAAGTACAAAAGTACAGTAGGCAAAATACAAATTAACAGATACTGCAGCTGGTGAGACTCTGATGAGTATGGATGGCGCCTCCCTCTCAGTCCAGAGTCGGCCCAAAGTCTACCTCCTCGTCATCAAATTCCTCCACCTGGAAGACTCTGGCAATCCTCCCTCTCGCTTCTGTGGCAGCAGTTGTAGCCCAAAAGAAAATAAGATGCATGATATGAGTAAGGTTACCAGAAATACTATTACATGAAGCATGCAAATAAAAATTGTTTCTGTCTAGCCATAGCACCCATATAGTTGCCCCAATGGCAATGTACCACGCATCCTTCATTTCATGGCGAACCGAGGCGAATTTGAAGCCAATCCACAAATCCTCATATTCGCTGGGGTAGTCACTTGTTCCTAGGGCTCGTAATACCTCTACCATAGTCGCTTTACTCCTTGAGCAGTGGATAAAAAGGTGATTCAAATTCTCCATATGCATGTTGTAGAATCCACAGTCGGTCACAATCTGGGACTGTCTTTTGGCCAGGTTCTCTCTCGTGAGGATTGCATTATTGAGCACTAGCCAGAGGAAGACTCTGAATTTAAGTGGTGTTTTCTCCTTCCATAATACCTGTGCCCAACAAGGTCTGCATCCCCGAAAGTGAATTCGATGGTATAGGGATCTAACTGTGAAAACTCTCTTGGGTTCGAGTCCCCATCGCATCTGGTTTGGGCCTTGGGCACACCTCGTCCCAGTCCGTGTGATGTGTGTTTGCAATTCGAGCAGTTGCTGATGTAATCCTGCGGTAAGAGTTCCTCGGAACGTCGGCCTCCAATTTCCCCTCTTCCAAGCCTCAGCCACAGATATATTGGGTCGATACGTTTTGTCATACAGCTCTGGAAAAGTTTCCTTCAGTGTATGAGCACCACACCATTTTTCCACCAAAATCTGGTGGACCGTCCATTACCGATAGTTGACGTAACTGCTAAGTTGAACGGTCCGCTTGCTTTGGTAATTCCTTTCCAGAATCGCGAAACTCTAGACCCTACTCGGAAGCCCAGACTTCTCGTACCTTTTCCCCGAAGGTATGGTTGAATGAAATCCTGCCATCCTTCCCCGCTATGTTGAAAAACCTTCCACCACCATTTCCCCAAAAGGGCAAGGTTCATATCTCTAAGGTCGATGATGCCTAGCCCTCCATGCTTCTTCTTCATGCAAGCAATACTCCATTTGACCAGGTGGTAACCTCCCCTATTCGAATCTGCCCCTTTCCAAAGAAATCTTTTTCGGATTCGGTCGATCCTTTGGATAACCCACTTAGGAAGCTCAAAAAATGATATGTAGTAAATTGGTAGATTAGACAATACTGAGTTAATAAGTACCACTCTGCCTCCTAGTGAGAGCGATTTTTCTTTCCAGCTAGATAGTCTGTCCTCCACCCTGTCTATTATAGGCAGCCAGTCCGACTTAGTGAGCTTCCCTGGTTTGAGTGGGAGCCCTAAGTATTTGATTGGAAACTCATTCCTCATATAGTTTAGTATGGTGGCATGTTCCCACGCTTCTTCATCGGATAATGTAATGGGAATCAGTGCACTCTTGTGGAAATTTATCCTGAGACCTGACCAGGCTTCAAAACAATAAAGGGCCACTTTAAAGCAGACTGTTTCTGATCTGGTCCCATTCCCAAAGAGTAGGGTGTCATTAGCATACTGGAGAATCGTGCACCCTTGATTAGAGTTGTTGCTGGCCACGGGTGTTATCCAACCTATTCTCCGACAATTTTCTAGCATTCCCCTTAGCACATCTGCAACAATAGTGAATAGAAGTGGGGATAACGGATCCCCTTACCGGAGTCCCTTCTTGCAAGGAAATGACGGTCTTGGCCTCCCATTCACCGATATTGCCATTTTACTAGTATGTAAACACAGTTTGATCCATCTTACCCATTTTCCCCTGAATCCTCTCCCTCTGAGAGCTTCCAGCAAACACTCCCAGTCGACAGAGTCGTATGCCTTCTCAAAATCCAGTTTTAGGAGGAAGTTCTTAGAATTGCTCGTATGGCAGTGGTGGATAACTTGTTCAATAGTAGCCACACAATCTAGGATACATCTGCCCCTGATGAAGCTCATCTGGGTTTTGCTGATTATACTATCCATTATACTTCCTAGACGGATGGCCAGGACCTTTGTGATGATCTTCACTGAGCAATTTATGAGGCTATTCGGTCTAAAATCCCCCGTGCACTTAGACTCCTTCCGTTTGGGTATCAGGACAACTTCCGCAAAATTGAACATGCCCAATCTGAGATTTTTGTGGAAAAACTCATCCATCAGTGCCATAATATCCCCTTTAATTTCTTCGCAGAACACTTGGAAGAATATCATTGGAAAGTCATCTGGCCCGGTGACTTGTCTACTCCTATTTGGTTGATGGCATTTTTCACTTCCATTTCCGAAAAAGGTGCTTCCAAAGTGGAAAAATTTTGTGCTGGATCGTTCTGGTATGCTTGTCAGTAATCCTCCCTCAATGGGATCCTGAAATTATTCTTCCTTCCAAAGAGGCCCTTGTAGTAATTTTGAAAGGTTGTTTTCGTCTTGCGATGTTCCCGTATTCATCTGTATTGATAGGACGAGATTGGATCTACGTCTTATACTTGCCACTCGGTGGAAGTAGGCCGTATTCGTGTCTCCCTCTTTGAGCCATGAAATCCTTGACCTTTGTTTCCATTTAATCTCTTCCAACTTATACAGATTGGCAATATTTTCCCAGAGCTCTAATAGCCTGTTTCTTTCTTCTTGTGACAAGACTCTCGTCTCTTCCTTCCTTTCTAGCTCATCAATTCCTTCCAGAAAGGAATCTTTTGTACGCCAGATGGTCGAGAATCTAGAATGATTCCATCTGCGCAGCCACTTTCTCAATCTACAAATTTTTTCACACTATCGGAATGTAGCATCCCTACCAGCAGTTGGGAGCGCCCAATTTTCCATCACCATGTAGTGAAACCCCTGAATTTCCAGCTAGGCCTTCTCAAATCTGAACTTCCGTGACCTCTGAGCTCCGCGTACCCCCACATCGAGTAGGATCGGGGTATGATCTAACGTGGGTCTAGGAATCGATCTAGCTGTAGCTAATGGAAATTTAGCCTCCCACTCCATCAATACTAGTATCCTGTCCAACTTGGCCATAACCGGAACCACTTGCATATTAGACCATGTGAATAGTTTGTCATCAATTGGTATATCGATCAACTCTAATTCCGTTATCACCCTGTTGAACTCTTCTCTGTGTCTGTCGCTGGAGTCTCTTCCCTTGTGCTTGAAAGCAAATCTGGTGATGTTGAAATCTCCCCCAACAATCCAAGCTCCCGACCAACGATGTTGGATATTGACAAGCTCTTGCCAAAAGGCATCTCGATCTGTAGCCACATTCGGCCAGTAAACGACAGTCACCGTCTGCACCCAATCATCGAACCGTCATTTCAGTCGGGTAGTCAGGGAGAACCTTCCACTGTATACCTCGGTGCAGGTGAGAATATCCTAGTCGAACCCAATAGCGATCCCTCCTAAGGCTCCTGCTGACGGGCGTAACACCCATTCCTTGATTTTGTTACCCCCGATTCTTTTGAGTTTGAGCCCGTGCTGGAGTTTGGTTTTCTGCAGACCTACCACTTCCGCCTTGGAATTGCTAATGATGTCCCTAACCACAGCTCTCTTCTCCCTATCCCCCAGCCCCCTAACATTCCAGAATAGTGTATTCATTAGGGAACTGTGTCAGGGGTGATCGTTGGTGTGGTGTGGGGCCAATTTCATCCTCGGGGATGTCTGTCGACCCAGCACTATCTCCTAAAGCGTTCTCATAACAAGTCTTAACCCTTTCAGTTTTTCAACCCCTAATTTTATTGAGTAGTAAAGCATTACGCTCTGTGTTACACACCTCTAACCCGCATGTTTTAGCTAGGAAAAAAACTTCAGAGTCTGACATGAAATTTAATATAGTAGCTAAAAAACTTCTCGTACCTCCGTTGTCGAATTTTGCAGCTTTAATTTGGCTGCTGCCGCTACTTCGAGATAGTCATCCAAGGACTCCACATGAGCCATCTTGGGCGATTGCTGAACTCTGAACCTAACCGTCCTGCGTGATGTTCCAGTACTATCTCCAGGTGCTGATTCTGGAAGTGTGGACAAGACCATCTCTGGCGAGATCTCCCTCTGTGTGTTAGCGATGAACTCTAGATCCTCTGAATCCTCATCTGTGAATGAGAATTCTTTGTTTAGATTTAGCCGCCCTTCCAGGTCCTCATCACTATCTGTATGTTGAACTTCCCGTTGTAGAGTAGGTTCTCTCATTGCGGACTCCTCATTGAGCCCACAGATTGGCAATTCAATAGTAATAGTGGTGCTTTCCGTTGTGGTTCCCTCGATGGGCCCGTTACCCGTCTGACATTGTGTCTGATTGTTCGAAATTGTAGATTTACTAGTCCCAGAGACAATAAAATGCATTTGGACCCCTCTTTGGGCTCATTAATGCTTATAAATTGTGCACAAACCGGCCCACAATTTGTAAGCCCATATGAGGAACAAAGTAACGCTCTTCCGCGTTCCATTGTACCGTTGCTCTCGAAATTTGCGTTCACCGCTTGAGTTCTTTGGGCGGTAATCTCACCCCTAATGCCAGCTGGCGACGAATGGTTGGAGGGGGGAGCGGTGGAGTCAGAAGGCATGGGTATCAAAGCATGCGGCGTGATAAACGAAGGGATGAAATTTCCTTCTTCCTTCTACACCAAGGCATTTCCTTCTTCTTCTCCGTTGTCTTCTTTACTATTTTGGCCTTTCCTCAAAAGTGTTGCTTTGCTACCCACTCCCTCAGTGTCAATTTCGTTCTCCTTAGTGTTCTTTTCTCTGTGGTTGAGCAGATCTTCGCTCGTCGCTTTCCCCAGAATGGCCTCTGTCTCTTGTCGCCCTTGCTCCAAAGAAGCTCCTTTTTTCTTTTCTGGTGAAAACCAGTGCTTGGTTACCCACTCTCTGGTCGAAAGTATTCTTTCGCTTGCCTTCTTCCCCAGACTGGTGGTTTCCTTCACCAACCCCAGTCTCGAAGCCTGTATGTTGTTGCAGAGTGGAGTTTTGCCAATTTTAGGGTCTGCATGCCCTGTCCCTCCCCTCTGAGCCACAGCACGCTCCTCCTCTCTTGCATGCAGAGGTTGACCATCATTTTGGGCAAATCTTTTGATCCATTTTGTTTGGTTGGTCTCTGTCCCTTCCAATTTTTTCTCTTGAGCAGCGTACCTTTCCAAATTAGGGAGGTTGGGCAGATCCATCGTTCGATCTGATGAGTTGGAGGTTCTTGAGAACTTTTGGCCATTCGATCTGACAGAGAGACCCCTGTCTTGACCAACTTTGTTCGAAGAGGCTTTATTCGGCCCAAACCCTTTCGCCGGTGTACCTTGGCACTGCTCCTGCCCCATTGCCGCCTTAATGAGCTCTCGGTGAGCCCTTTCCACTTCATGGGAACCATCTATAGTCAGATTCTTTTTTGGCGAGACCACTTGCCGATAAAATCTGTTGTCTCTAAGGGCTGATGTAGGCGAGGGGGAGGTGATGGCCGCCTATTCCTTTCCTTTTGTGCTTCTTCTCTCTTGTCTAGCACGAATCTGATTAGATAAGATTCTTCGAAGGAAAACACTTTGGCGAAGCATGGCATCAAAGAGATATCTGTGCTTCTGATGAGCATTCTCGCCGAGACTATCTCTGATCGTCGCACCGTCTTCTCATCTATCTCTACCACAGTCCCGAATTCCGCTACTATCTCTTGAAGAGCTTCTTTCTTCCAGAAGTGTAGGGGAACGTTGTGAATCCAAATCCAGTATTTTCCCCCCTGTGGGAGCTTCGCTCCAAATGTCGGTGTCCAAGTGCTGAATTCGAGTTGGAAATGTCCAAAGTCGACAGTCCCCAAACTAACAACTTCTGTGACCTTCTCCGGCGAAGGGAATGAGACTAGGAATTGCAAATGGCACAACTTCTTTGCGACCCAATCTTTATGGGCTCTCGTAGGGCATTTTCAGTAAGAGCTTGCATTACATGTATCTCCGCAGGCCTCCCTGCTCTGACTTTGGCAATAGCACACCATTGCCGCAGCCACCGTTCTTCATTTTTGATAGTTTCCAGGCTCTTTGCCAATCGAATCACCTTGGGGTTGTCAGGGGACCTCCCCCAGCTCACTGGACGTTCTTCGTCGCTGTGGGTCTCCACCACATTGTTACATACATAGGAGAGATGCCCCCACTTCATGCATTTGAGGCAACATACTTCTTTGGTGCATTCACTCCTGTAGTGGCCTAGATCCCCGCAGTTGAAACACGAGGCCGGCTTACGCTTGCCCTTCCTCTGCTTCTTATTGTGTTGGAGCTGATCGGCTTGAAGGTTAATGGAACTAGCCTGACTCTTGTTTTTCTTCCCCCTAACCTGAACCCACTGCCCCTCCCTTTCCTCACCGCCGGAGTTCCCTTCTACCGTAGTCCCGTCTAGCGCAGCCCCTTCATGGGCTCGCTCGACGTGGGATTTAGGTGTATGGTGCTCCAGTGGTGTTGGAGTGGCAAGATGATAGGTGGTGGGATTTGGGGGGGGGAGTGGTCGGGTCAGTTTGTAGAATTTCGTGGAGCTCCCTGTGATTACTGTGGTGATGGGGAGGGTCAGAACCCCTGGGGAGTTCATCAGAGGGTTTATGTAGGCATTGTAGAGTGGACTGTTGAGGTTGATGATGTGGTTGATAACTAGGTTTGGTGTTGGTGTTTGTAGGAGGGTGGTGTTGCCTGCGTGCAACATTTTCATACTCTCTCAGAGAGTGTCCCCTGGATTGGTAGTGACGGTACTCTGGGGGTGGGGTTTTCTTACGCCTATAATGGCCGGTAGGAGGACCCCATCGTTGGGCCCTTTCACCGTAAAACTCCTCATGTCGACGTTGATGCCCATAGCCTCTGGCAGAGCCCTCTCCGAAGAGATGATGATTGTAGTTCCTCCCCTCGCGACGTTGATGTGCACGCGTCGGGGAGCGAACACGTCTGAGCTCCCGACCCCATCCCTCATCGGAGTATGGGATCAAATGTGAAGGGGCCAGTGGTGGGGCTGTTGGGATGGTCACTGCAGCGGGGGAAGAGGGGGAGGTCTGCATTGTGGATCCGAGCGTGGGAAGTGTGGGTGGTAGTGGCTGTTGCTGGGGTGGTGAGAGAGTGGGGGTCGACTCCGACAGTGGTGCTGCTACTACTGGTGTTGGTGGGTGGCGGACCCTCTCATTGGGCCCGTACTCACTGAGTTCTAGTAGCGATAGCATGGTCGATAAGAAACAGATAGGTCTGTGCTAAGAAGCGGTGGGGTTAGAAGAAGGAATCGAAAGTTGAGGGGAGTGTTTTGGTGAGATTTGGGTTGAGAAGGAGTTCAGTAACGAAGATGTTGACAGAGGACGCCGGAGATGAGCCGAAGAGAGGAAGAAGAAGAGGGGTTAGGTAGGAGCTCCATTTTTTTTTTTTTTTGTTGTAGGTAGGTGAGTAGTCTAGGTTGTCTGCATGCAAATAGTTATGTAGTATTTGTTAGTTAATATATACTCCACATGGTATTAATATGTCAACTACAATTTGGGTCCATCATGTATTTGTCCTAATATCAATAGCAAATGCTGAATACCTATATCCTTATTAAGAGCATCCACAGTCGTGATAGTTAAAAAATACCGAAATGGAGAAATGCATATAGCAATTTATCATTTCGTTGCAGTCGTCGAAAGCTATATTTTACCATTTTAATTTAAAATAATCTAAATTGGAGAGCGGACGGTGCTTCACATTGCGTCGAAGAAAAAAATAATTAAAAAAGGGTCAGACAGCAAGTGCCGTCCAACCAAAAAGCATATAGCTATAGGCATTTAATACTAGTTCAGTTGTTTTTTATTTGGTTTTTAATTAGAAAAATTCCTTTTTTTGGAGGGACGGCATGTAATACCCCGATTTTCATTTATGAAAATTATTTTATTTTGCACGTAGTGTGCACGTACAATTTTTGTAGTATAAAATCTTATAATTATTTTCCTTATGGATGATGAGTATATATATATATATATATATATATATATATATATATATATATATGTTCTTTAATTATTTTATAAAGGCCCATTTTTCTTCAAATAAACATAAGCCTTTCTTTCTAGCCCAAATCTAATTTATTTAGTTTCTTTTATAAAACTATTAATTTGGCCCATTAATTAAAGCCCATGAGTTATTTTTTATTTTAAACTACAACTTGTAATGTAGAACATCTTTAAAGATTATTTTTATAGAAAATATAATGTACAACTTTTTTTAATGGAGACTAATGCATGCACGTGCATTGCACGTACACGTGCAAAAGCACCATATGTGAGGCCGGTTTTGACATGGATGGAAAAGGGAAATTTGAATGGAATCATGGGTGGTGGTTGCTTGATCATGGTTAGTTACTATAACTCCCCCTTGAATCCTAGTTTTTTATTTCTAACTCCTAGTTTGATCCTAGCCTTCCATTCACTCAAAATTTTAGTATAAATACCCCCCCCCCTAGCCTAGTTATTTTTGTACTCTTTATTTCTCCAAAACCTATAGTATAAAATACATTATTAGTAGTATAGTAAGTGAGATAAAAGATTGAGAGTTGTGTGTGAGGAGTTGTGTTTGCACCAAGAAATGAAGGCCGGCATCTTTGGAGTTCGGGATTGCATCTTTTGGAGGCTCGTGTGCACATCGAGGAAGAGGAGGAACGCTCTTTTGGCAAAGACTTTTAGGAGGTGTTGCAATTGTATTTCTCTCCAACTAAGGTGAGTTATTTTCCATATTTCTAATTAGATATCATGCTAAGGTGGGTTATTTTCCATATTTCTAATTAGATAGCATGCTAGCATTGAATCAAAATGATAATGCATGAAAAGATTAATAAGAGTACATTTTAATTGGAAAAATAGCTTATTAGTTGATTGGAATGTTGATAAATAGCTTGTATGTGGTTCCATCATCAAACTTAAGTTGCGTGTAAAATAATTATAGCTATGGATTGCTTGAAGAAAAATTTATTGTTAGCATCAAAAACTATATGCAAATGTTAGTAGATGAAAATGTTGTTTTATGTGCTTGAATGAACCTTTTGTGATAGTGTTGTGATGAATGACTTAAAATATAATTTGTGGGTTTGAGGAATGAATACAAACAGGGAATTGATATAGAGAATATTGATGTTAAGTTGGATAAGAAATGTCGAAAAGAAATGTGGTAGTAGTAACATACAATTTAAACTAAATGTATGAAAAATATGTGTTTAATTATTGGAAAAATTACTTTTGAATTACTGGAGTATAAATTATTATGGAAATAATTAATCTGGAAATTTACAGTAAGTTTAGTAAAAGCAAAACTCAAATGAGAGCTTTTGAAACATCGAAATGTGCTATTAGATAGAGGGTTGATTTAATTAGAGTGCAAGTTGTATTGAGACAACTTGAGCCTATAGTTCAAGTGGTTGGGAGGCTTCTAATCGCTACAGTGTGCGGTTGGGTTCTTACAGGTCGATGGTTCGATTCTTGTTAGCACCATATATTTTGTTGCGGATTTAAAAAATTAATTAAGCTTCAGCCGAGAGCATTTAAATCTTTAATCCCCTTTATATCGATTGGCGCGATTGGCCTAGTGGCCAGAGCGTGCGGCTTGCTTCTCTGTGGTCGCTAGTTCGAATCCTGGTCTCGGCCAGAATTAAACTTTGGGGAAAAAATGATTTTTTGATGGTTTTTGATGTTTAAAAAATTATGAAAAAAAATACTATTATTATTCTAAAATTATGTATGACTTATGAAAAATAAATTGGGAGGTATTAGAATGAAATGAAGTATATTTTGGGAACAAAAGTGTAGTTAGAACTATGGTGCTACACTTATATTTTTGTGAAAGTTGTACCTTGAAAAAGGACTTGAAATAAAGTGCTAGAAAGGAAATATAAATAAGAAAAAAACTATATGAAGTGAAGTGGTATGAATTATTCTTATTGAAGTATAGTGTGACAATTATGAGTTGTGAATATTCATTTGGACCATATAATTGGTGATATGATTTTTAATGTGGAAATAAATATTTGATGAAATACATGATGAGTAATTGAACTCCATGTATGGTTATTGACTCATGAATAATTTAGAAATCATGTGATTGGAAAAGAGAAATATTATTGAGTATGACAACTCAAATATATGAATTTGTGAAATGAAATTGAAAATTAGGGTGTAGCCAAAACTCACCAGCAAGTGAAAGTGATGAATTATGATTATTGACATTGAAAAGACCAAGTTTGGGTCATTATGAAATGAAAGAAATAAGACCAGTAGTAGTGAGAGGGCTAACTCTAAGAGATTGATTTTGTTCATAATTTCATTAAACTAAGGATTAGTTACATAGTGAAGATGTGATGAAAGTAAGAGAAAAATATTGAGTATGAGGGTCATTGGATTAGCGACGAGAGAGTATTCCAGGATGTCCCATGATGAGTCATGATAGGGCGTGGATACTGCTCCAGAGTACCGTCCCGGTAGTGACGCTCGTGGGGTGTTTGATGACTGCAGGTGGTGTCATGTCTATGGTAGGAGCTGAATTACCACAGGATGCCTGCATGATGAGTCATGTGTCAGTGCGTTGGGATTCCCTCCAGGACGCCTAGACATGAGTTCGCATGTCAGAAAATATATAGGATACTTACCGTAGTTACAGTAGTAGATTAAGTCATGACGAGGGATTGAACCCTACAAGATGAAGAACGGTTAAGGGCTTGCCCTCGGACCTATGTAGTATGTGATGCATAGAATCCGAACAAGTGCGCATTAGTGTCATATAATATAAATAACTGTATTAAGGACTAAGTGCACAATCACAACACGACATCAATAGGGTATTCCCTTTAGTTTGATATGTGACAAGTTTGTGTTTGTTAAATATGAAAAATCAGTTATACTATTTCCGGCATAGAGAGGATGACCGTGTATAATATTCGTCGATTGAATAAACTGACGTACCCACAGTTTTGTATGCAGAGTAAATGACATGATAAAGATTAAAGAGGAATAGATGCTTAGAGATTATTCAATGTTGATGTACATTTATTTAAATGTTGTAAATTTGCTTCCGCTGTACAATGTAAAGTGTAAAGTTTTCATGTAACTCTGATGTAAAGTGAAAAGTTTTAAATTCCTTGTAAAATTGTACGAAAGAAGTGTAAAGATTCTGTGGAATCTCGAATTCAGTGTATTTTTGGAATTCGGGGCGTTACACGGCACTTCAAGTGCCATCCGACGATTTTTTTTTAATTTTTTTTTGTGCGGCGGCACTTCGAGTTCCATCCTTCATATATGCATAATTCTTATATCGATTCTCATATATAGCTGGATACTGTAGCGATATATGCAAATTATGCATATTTGGCCAACGACTGCAGCGTTATTTTTAATCAAATATGAATATTATGCATATTTACCTAACGACTACAGATGCTCTAAGAGCATACTAGAATTTTTCACGTGTGATGCACATTTTGATAAGAGTTGGAGAATTTTTACGTACAATATACGTGTCAAGAAATAGTTTTGGAGTTGAATGTGCGTTGCACGTAACTGGAAAAAATATTTTTAAGAAAAAGCTACAATTTGTACGTGCAATGCACATGTTTATAAATAGAATTTGAATTGTATGTGCAATACTTGCGAATGTTTAGTGTTAAAAAATATTATAAAATTGTTTTGCACGTGCGTTGCACGTTTTAAATGGGTGGAGAAAATTTTTATTTGTTTGTTTTTTTTGTAATTAATGGGAGAGCATGAGTTCGTATGTTGACAAATGACAACCCCAACTCTCCCATTATAATATTAGAGATTAGAGATGTAGACGTTCAAACTCAAAATTTGAATATTTGACATTTAAAAATATAAAATTTGGGTTTGAACTGTAGTCGTTTTAATTCAAAATTTGGGTTTTGATTTAAAAAAATAGACGGACGGTAGATGAAGTCTCGTCCCACAAAATATATTTTTTAAAATAAAAAATAAGTTTCGGACGAGGAATGATTTCCCGATCGATGAAATTAAAAAAAAAATAAACAAGGGACGGAAAATCATTTCCCGTTTGAGCCTTTGTTATACTAGTAATATACACGTGCGATGCACGTATTATTTAAAAAAATTAAAGTAAGAACTCTGATTTACACGTGCGATGCATGTCTTAATAAATACGATTATATATTTAAAAGTAAATGTGAAGGCTATAATGGGAGAATTGGAGTTGCACGTGTATTGCACGTAAGTAGGTAGATTTACAACTCCAGCTCTTCCATTATAATAGTTACTAGTAATTTAGTAATTTACACATGCGATGCACGTCTTTATAAATATATATTTTTTATTAAAAAAAATTACGTTATCTCACACCGAACCTAAGACCTCATTTACATTAGTTATGCATGTGCATTGAACGTGTTTATTGTATTACAATGCACGTATTTGTTTGGTTATAAACGGAGTTTGTTTGGTGACAAACTCTTCCATTAAAATAGTAGAGATTATATATTACATTATAGATAGATAGATAGATGGATAGTAATTTATACGTGTGATGCACATTTAATATATTTAAAAAAATTAAAGTAAAAAATCTGACTTTGTGAGAACTCGAACCTGAGACCTGCTTCATATTTGTTATGCACGTGCATTGCACGTTGGTAGATTTACAAATGACACTAAGGTCTCCTCCCATTATAATATTAGAGATATATAAATCTATTAGATAGGAAATGATTTCCTGTCTGATAGATTTATATAAGAAAAAGAGATGAAAGTTCATCTTTCGTCTGATATTTTTTTTTAATAAAAAATTGACCAGGCAAAAGATGATATTTCGTTAGCTATATTTTGTAAATTCCTAATCCTCCTCTCAAATATAGCCGACAACTGTTGATCTCAAACCCAAAATTTAAATATTTGGCAAAAGTCTACATACTTTTTTTTCCTTTACAAATTTTGTAAAATTTGGCAAAATAGCGAACTAACTAAAGATGAACTAAAGATGCCCTAACTGTACACTTATTTTGCTCTGTACATGTGCTGCACGGGCGTGCCCAGCCGTCGGATCGGTGTTACTTTTGGGAGCCGTGAGATTCGGCGATCCCGTGTTGGGTTCCAGAGGCGCTCCTCATCCTTCCTTCCTCTTCCTCTTAATTGCCAACATGCACTCGATGACTGCCGCCGTCGAACAGATCCAGAATCCCTCAATCTCCTGTGTCTGTCAAAATCCAGTTTCCTTTCTCTCTCTCTCTCTAATGGTGACCATCGACGATCACATGGAGCACGTGACTGAAACCCCCATCGAAGGAGTAGAATCAACTGAATAAGGCGAGCTGGATTTTGGGTTCTCGTCGTTGATGCGCGAGCCCACTTGTAGAGCTTGAGAATCTCTTACGTTTGTATTGCATGCCAGATTTTTGGCTCTTAATCTATGTTATTGGGCATTTGGTCGTTGTTTGGATTAAATATTTGGTTGTCGTTGGCTCTTATGTTGATGTTCATTTGTGTGTCTGTTTGTTCCAAATATTCTGGATCCAATTCTTATTGTACATATGATGCAGGGTAGGATTTTGGTGCAACCCTCTCGGAATTGCCGCCATGGCCGTCGTCTTCATAGCTTTTCTTACCACTTAGACCTCAAGAATTGGGGAAAGCAAAGATAGCGAGAAAAGGAGATTAGGGTTTAAAAGAGACCCAATTATATACTACTAGTAATTTACACGTGCGATGCACGTTTTAATAGTTAAAAAAATTTTAAAAAATAAAAATAAAAACTGATATAGGGAGGATTTGAACCGGAAACCTCCTTTATATTAGTTATGCACGTGCGTTGCATATGTTGGTAGGCCTTCTCCCATTATAATATTAGAGATATCTTAAGCAAATAGGCATACCCTCTCTCTCATTTTTCTATTTTGAAATAAAGAAAGGAGAACAAACCTCCAAATTCACACTACTATAATACGTGCACACCACACCTTTAGCTTAACCCCAGAAAAACGTTCATCTTCCTAAATCCCCAAATCAGCCCCAAACCCTTCCTCCCAAAAAACCTAGCCGTCGCTGTTCGCCCGTCACAACTCAGCTGCCGTTCGCCGTGCACCGTTCACAACCCTGCGGACGACCGTCGCTCGCAGGCCCACTCCACCGCCAGTCGCTCGCAGGCCCACTCACTACACCGCTAGTCGCCGTTCCCCATTCTCAACTCTGCCGTCGTTATTCGTTCGCAAGTGCGCTCCACCGTCGACCGCCATCAGCCCTTCGCAACTCCACCGCCGTCCGCCATTCGCCCTAGCACCATCTACATCGATTTTGAGCAGGTTCATAGCTTTCAATCTGACCACTTTGCACTGCATCACCCTTTTGAAAAGTCAACTCATGGGCGATTTGGTGCCATCGAACACGAAATCACATCATCTCTTATATGCACTCATTAGCTTGCAATCACATTCTTAGAATTTGCTCATCGAGTTAATTAAATGACTACATATACGAGTACAGAGTGAGAATATGGTCAAAATCCTTTGCATAGATGGTTCCACTGTTTTTATCTACGTCTAAGTGGTCACAATATGGTCTCAAACTCTCAATCGACTTTTCTACTCAATCGTCTCTCAAGGGGAGGGATACCAATGCTCAAGCAACAGAGAATGAATGGTTAGTACAACAGCATTATCGCATTGAATTCTATGGAGGCGCTATCACACATTAACAAGCAGATAAAAGCAAGATTTTCTTTGCAACAAGGAAATTATCAGAGTAACTAACAATGTTTTCGGGTCTGATTGTTCTACTTTTTATTTTAACCATTAATCTTTTTGAAAGATTCAGGTTAATTTAGTCCTTTTGCCTACTATGTAATGGCATCCTACTGTTGTATGATAGTATGAAATTGTATGATATAGTAGTACAGTTAGGAAGTTGGAAGAACAACGAGAATTTTTAATAAACATCAAGTGAACTACAAATTTCAAGAATGTACATGTATATATATGAATTGAATCGCAGTTAGGAAGTTCAAAACTTTTCATAACATTTAGCAGCGCATATTTGATTTTAACTGTCTTAGCTGAATTTACTAAATGTCTTGACTTTGAGTATGGTCATGATGTTATCCTCCAATGTGTTTGCAAAGTTCAGAAACCATACAACCAACGCCACCATGGCATATGTACATCTTATTACGGAAATGTGTTTCTAAATATGCGTGAATTTGGTCCGTTTTGTTATTAAAAACACCATTTCAAAACTAAAACTGAGAAGGTCATAGGGAAACAGTTATGTTCTCATGTTAGAGAGTATTGCTTAATAAAAAGTGTTTCACATTTACCCTTTACGTATAAACAATTTAATTTGAGTAGAACAAGTTCATAACTAACACAGCAGTTGGCTCAAGGCAACACGTTGTAAGTATTTAACAAAGACTCTATCGGCAAACAAATAAATTGCAAATTCAACATTGAAAAATGTTCCAATAACTATTGTTGCCGCTAAATTTGGTGTGGGGGCAAACAGATAGTATTTGTGGATTCTTAGGGAAACTGAATAGTAAACCTGTATACCTGTACCGTCGGGGTTTGATCGTCGCTCCCGCCGTACACCTGCAAAAAGTGCGAGACACCGGGGTTGTTCCCGGCGATGCACCCTCCGACGCTCAAGTCAGTAATCAAAGAGATTATTAAAGAGTGCAAAAACTGGAGAAAGATTCATTACCTCTTAATGGAGATGGATGGGAGAGTATTTATAGGCGTCTTAGGGAACAGATTAGGAATGTGATCCTCGTGATCTGATAAGGAATATTCTCCTTGTAAACAGATTAGGAATGTAATCCCTAATCCCCAGTGAAAGAATAGATATGAATCAGGGCCGTTGATTAATATTAATCAGAAACCCTAATTCTATCTTGTTGGACCGGGTTTATTGCAGGTTGAGACCCGCACCCAGTTAAGGTGGATCCGTTCGCGGGTTAACGGTTCTTTGGGGAGGAGAACCAGTACCCGTTTCAGACCTGTTAGTAAGTGAAATTACCGTTTTACCCCTGAGCTTCAAGATTCGTGCCCAATTTGGACGGTCTCGATTAAACCCCCATTTTTAGCCACATCACGAGCCCCCCACTCCTAAAGGCTGAGGATGATTAGTCTTTGAGGAGTAGTTTGACTGTTTTAGTGGCTAGTGGAGTTGTATCGGAGTCCGATTGGGGAATTTTTGAATCTTGAAGTGGGTAGCACGGTAACTTCGTCTTTTTTAAATCCATATGATGTTCTGAAGCCGTATCGAATTTTTATCTATTTTTTCGGGCTATTTATTTAATTTTTGCGATGCGTTAACCAATCGTTTGGGAGGCTTAACAGTACATTCTAGGCAATAATTGTTCGTTCAGGGGCTCAAAAATATCTCCCCGAATATTTAATTATTTTCTAGAATTTTTAGCTAATTTTCCCAAATTTTTAGCAATTTTTCGCAATTTTTAAATAAATAAAACGATTTAAATAGATAAAAATCGATTTTTAAATACTAATTTATGAGGCGGCGTAATCTGGAACTTCGATCTGCGCGGAGCGCGAATTTCGGAGTAATCAGACGGTCCCAGTTCCTCGGCAGGCTTTTTTGCCGTATACGAGGGTCGGCTCCTCGGCTCCTCGGCTCGGAGGATCAGCGCCTCGGCTCGGTGGTCCAGCTCCTCGGCTCGGACCCTCCGAGGTACGTGGCATCATCTGGGCCGTCCATCTCAGCGTGGATCCCCATAAAACGCTATCTTGTCGTTTAGTGGACGTGGCAGCATCTGGGCCGTCCATCATGACGAGCGCGCTTTTTTACAAGATCCAACGGCTGGTATGGGTCGGCGAGATTTTTCGCCATATTCGAGGGTCGGTTCCTCGTCCTCTCGGCTCGGAGGATCAGCGCCTCGGCTCGATGGACTAGCTATTCAGCTCGGTGGATTGTCTCCTCGGCTTGGATCCTCCGAGGTATGTGGCATCATCTGGGCCGTTCATCTCAGCGTGGATTCCCATAAAATGCTATCTTGTCGTTTAGTGGACGTGGTAGCATCTGAGCCGTCCATCATGACGAGCGCGCTTTTCTACAAGATCCAACGGCTGATATGGGTCGGCATATTTTTTTGCCATATACGAGGGTCGGTTCCTCGTCATCTCGGCTCGGAGTCTATGCGTCGTTGGCCGAGGTGTTGTGTTGGAAACTTTGAAGGTCGCCTCTCTTACTGGTACCACTTTTCCGAGCCCAGTAGCTTGGCTGCTCGGCGAAGCTGTTCTGTAGCTCGGTTGAGCAGGCCGATGGCAGGCAGTTCAGAAGGTACACGTGGCAGGATCTGGTCCGTCCATCATGATGCGAATCACGAGGATGGGGTTCAGATCACGAGAAAACGTTATCTTGTCGTTTTGTGGGCGTGGCGTAATCTGAACCGTCCATAAGATTCTGACTCGAATTTTGGAGAGATCCGACAGTGACTTCGCCTCGGAAGGATTTTTCTCCATATACGAGGGTCGGTTCCTCGTCATCTCGGCTCGGAGCCTCAGTGCTGTTGGCCTAGGCGCTGAGTTGGATACTTTGAAGGAAGCGTTTCATGATGGTACCACTTTTCCGAGCCCAGTAGCTCGGCTGCTCGACTAAGCTGTTCGGTAGCTCGGCTTGAGCAGGCCGATGGCAGGCAGTTTGGAAGGTACACGTGGCAGGATCTGGTCCGTCCATCATGATGCGAATCACGAGGATGGGGTTCAGATCACGAGAAAACATTATCTTGTCGTTTTGTGGGCGTGGCGTAATCTGAACCGCCCATCAGATTCTGACTCGAATTTTGGAGAGATCAGACGGTGACTTCGCCTCGGAAGGATTTTTCTCCATATACGAGGGTCGGTTCCTCGTCATCTCGGCTCGGAGCCTCAGTGCTGTTGGCCTAGGCGCTGAGTTGGATACTTTGAAGGAAGCGTCTCATGATGGTACCACTTTTCCGAGCCCAGTAGCTCGGCTGCTCGACTAAGCTGTTCGGTAGCTCGGCTTGAGCAGGCCGATGGCAGGCAGTTCGGAAGGTACACGTGGCAGGATCTGGTCCATCCATCATGATGCGAATCACGAGGATGGGGTTCAGATCACGAGAAAACGTTATCTTATCATTTTGTGGGCGTAGCGTAATCTGAACCGTCCATCAGATTCTGACTCGAATTTTGGAGAGATCCGACGGTGACTTCGCCTCGGAAGGATTTTTCTCCATATACGAGGGTCGGTTCCTCATCATCTCGGCTCGGAGCCTCAGTGCTGTTGGCCTAGGCGCTGAGTTGGATACTTTGAAGGAAGCGTCTCATGATGGTACCACTTTTCCGAGCCCAGTAGCTCGGCTGCTCGACTAAGCTGTTCGGTAGCTCGGCTTGAGCAGGCCAATGGCAGGCAGTTCGGAAGGTACATGTGGCAGGATCTGGTCCGTCCATCATGATGCGAATCACGAGGATGGGGTTCAGATCACGAGAAAACGTTATCTTGTCGTTTTGTGGGCGTGGTGTAATCTGAACCGTCCATCAGATTCTGACTCGAATTTTGGAGAGATCCGACGGTGACTTCGCCTAGGAAGGATTTTTCTCCATATACGAGTGTCGGTTCCTCGTCATCTCGGCTCGGAGCCTCAGTGTTGTTGGCCTAGGCGCTGAGTTGGATACTTTGAAGGAAGCGTCTCATGATGGTACCACTTTTCCGAGCCCAGTAGCTCAGCTACTCGACTAGGCTGTTCGGTAGCTCGGCTTGAGCAGGCCGATGGCAGGCAGTTCGGAAGGTACACGTGGCAGGATCTGGTCCGTCCATCATGATGCGAATCACGAGGATGGGGTTTAGATCACGAAAAAACGTTATCTTATCATTTTGTGGGCGTGGCGTAATCTGAACCGTCCATCAGATTCTGACTCGAATTTTGGAGAGATCCGACGGTGACTTCGCCTCGGGAGGATTTTTCTCCATATACGAGGGTCGGTTCCTCGTCATCTCGGCTCGGAGGTTCGGCGACGTCAGCCGAGGTATGGAGTTTGATGTTTTGAAGGGACTCAGTAGCTCGGTTGCTTAGCCAGGCTGTCTGATAGCTCGGCTTGGCAGACCGATGGCAGAGCCATAGACTTGAGTGATTCGAGGTTTTTGCCTTTCGAAACGTCTCTACTTTCCGCTTGGCACTTTGGCTTCTTGGTGGGCCTTTGAGGTTCCCAAGGAGGCCCACTATCCCTTGGGGTTATAAGTTTTCACTCCTCCACCCCCAAGCTCATTTCTTACTTTTCACTCTAAGATTTCACTTTTGTTCTCTAAGTTCTCTGCTAGCGGCGACTCTTGCTCCAAGGTGGTGACGTTAGCTGTCGCGTGGGCCAGGCGATTTCTGGCGAGCACATTCCGACCGTGAACGTCACTTCAAAGGTCAGTCTACTTAGCCTTAGCTTTTTTCTAGAGATGTCGGGAGTGGGGCCTTGTCTTTGGGCGATGATGGCGCCGAGGAGAGGAGAAGGGCAGAGGTCCGAAGGAAGGGAAAGCAGGTCGCCGAACCGTCGGCTACCGAGGCGAGGCAGGAGAAGAAGAAGAGGAGGGTGGCGACCCAATCTCCCGTGGTTGAGGTGATTGTGGAAAACCCGAAGCAAGCCCCCGAGATGGGACGATATCCCTCTGTTTTGTCCGGGCATTCGGGGGTCAGGCAGTACGAGGGCGACCTTTTGGAGAAAGCAGTCTACGGAAAGTCGAAAGTCCTCGAAGAACCTAACCCGGCCCTTTCCACCGAAGCCGACAAGCTCATTTCGGTGCTATCCGAGAGGGATCTCCTTCGGATCAGAAAGGGATTCGCCATCCCTCCGGAGTAAAAGCTGATGATCCCCGGCCCCGGGATGCGAGCGAATTCCAAGCTGTCATCGTCGGATATGTGCATGTTCGACTTCGACTCCTTGAATGCCGGACTACGTTTTCCGCTGCATCCTTTCATCCTCCAGATCCTCGGCTGGTTCTGCCTCGCACAGACCCAATTCATGCCGAACACATGGCGTCACGTGAATGCCTTCTTGCTTCAGTGCCGCAAAGCTGAAGTAGAGTCGGACCTAACAGTCTTCCGAGGCCTGTACCGGATAAACCGGATGCACAAGACGGAGCACCGGTACTACTTGGGGCCGAGGAAGGGTGTTAGGATCATAGAAAACCCGGACTCAATTAAGGGTTGGAAAGAGAAGTATTTTATATTAAGGGGGGAGGCGATACGGCACATTCCGACCCGGTGGAAACCGGAGGTACCGAAATTTGCAAGAGCCGACCCTGTACTGTCTGAGGCCGAGGAGAAGGTGGCGAGGAAGATCATGGCCCTTCCCCTGCTGAGTTGGAGGGAGTTGACGGAGGAGGTGCTGTTCGGGTCCGGTCTTAGCCCCATCGACCCGAGTATGCTCCTGACATCTCATTTATTTTCATTTTTCTTTCAAGTCTTTAGTTCGTCTCGCTGATTCATTTTTTTTGTCTGATGCAGAAGCGATGAAGATTGATTTCAACGCTATGATGGCCGATAGGTCCAAGTTGGCCGGGGGTAGGAAGAGGAAGAGGGCGGCCGCAGCTGCCTCGTCGACTCCGCAGCCCACGGTTGCCGCGACTACCACCCCGCCTCCTCCGACTACTGAGGTGCCTTCGGAGGTGGTCGTTGCCGAGGAGCCTTCGGTCCCTGTGGCCCCGGTCCAGATTGAGGGGGCGTTTGACGTCACCGTGGCTTTGTCGCTCGAGGCTCTGCCGTTGACCAAAGCGGCCGAGGAGATCCTGACAGAGCAGCACAAGCAGTTGTTTGTACCGAACTGGCGGGTGAAGAATTATGACGGATTCCTCGGCAACTCGCAGATGTCTGTACAGGTCGTCAAGCACTTGGCGACCCCGAAGGACAGAGCCGCACTGAAGGCGGGGACGGTCAGCGACGACACCTATGAAGTGGCTCGGTCGCTCGTGTCGGTAAGTTTCTCTTTGCGAATTTCTGCAAGTTTACTGCTCGGGTTGCACATTGCGCTTACCTTTGTCTTCCGCAGGCTACTTGCCACTTCGGCCATCTGCTCGAGACGTTCGCCGAGCAGGAGAAGGAGCTGAGGGCCGTCAGCGATAAAGATAGGGCGGCGAAGGTCAAGGCGATCCGGGAACTCGAGGCCGAGCAGAGGCGAGCCGAGGCGTTGGAAGTCCGGGTCGCTGATCTTGAAGCCGACCTGGAAAGGGTCAAGGGGCGGCTCGATGCGAAGTCTGCCAAGGCTACGAAGGCCGCCGAGGAATTGGCCGCGTCGGTGAAGTCCCTGGCCGACCTGAAGGCGGAGAAAGAGGCGCTGGCTGTGAAGATCAGGGCCGAGGTCGAGGCCGAAGCTGAAGCTGAGGTGAAGAAACACATGGCTGAGAACATGGAGAGGTCCTATCAGAGGGCACTCGACCATGTTCAGGATTGTGTCCCCGGCTTCGAGCGGGTCGGCTACAGACTATGGCCCGGGTCGCCCTCAGGCGGTGAGGAGGAGGGAGCCGAAGGCGACGAGCTAGAAGGCGAAGACGAGGAGGAGGAGGCCGACCCTCCTGTGCCGAACGCCTAGGTTGAGGGGAGGATCGAGGGGCCACCTGGCGACGCGCCCGTGGTTGAAGCGGCGACGTAGGTGGACCCCTGATTCCCTCGCAAATTCTTGTAGTTTTTTGTTTTGTTTTCTTTCAAACAGTGTAATGTCTTTTGCGGACTGGCCACCGCTTTTGATGAATGAAAAGTTGTGTTTTGATTTTGGACTTCTGTCTAAGTGTTTGGTTCGGCCATATAGTACTTCAATGTTGTCCCTTTTTCATTTCAGATTGCCGAGCAGACTCTTATCACCTCGGCGGATCGGCGCCGAGCAGAGTTATTTCAGCGGTCCCGGGAGGATCGTCTCGAGGGCGAGGTTCATCTGACAAGGAGAATACTTCACAACTTAGAGATTAGGTACAGTGAGGTGTTGGTCGAACTGCACCATCTGCGGATAGTCGAGGCCGAACTATCTGCGAAGGAGGAAGAGTTGGTCCGAGTTTCGGCCGAACGAGATGATTTTGCAAGGAAGGTAGAACAGCTGCAAAGGGTGACGGTCGATAAGAGCATCGAGGTGACCCATTTGCACCGTGTTATATCTGACAGCGCCGAGTATCCTGGTTCGGCGAAACTTCCTCGATTCAAAGTGATTGTAAAGGACGACACATTGAAGGACCGGATCGTCGAACTGGAGGAAGAGGTTGCTCGGCTCAAACCTTAGCCGGTGAGGGCTAACGTCCGGAGCACTTCGTGCACTCGCAAAGAGATTAAGCGAGGGATTACGTTCTATCAAGCCGCGAGCCGAACCCCCATTATAGGTAGGACGGCAGCAGACGCCCAAAGCGGGGTAGCGGTGTCTTCAAGTGGTGCTTCGGTTGGAGCGACTGTCAGGGTCAGCGGCGAGGGGGCGTCTCGATTCGTTGGTCTAGAGACGAGCTCGGAGGTCAAGAAGCGTTGACCCAAGGTGTCGCTGAATCGGAGCGTCCCTCTTCTGCGGAGGCAGTGAACGGGTCGTCTCGTGTCTTTGGGCTTCCGAACAGTCTTTTGTTGTAATCTTTTTGTAAATTTATCCAAGTTATATTAATAAAATTGGAGTTGATTTATCCGAACTGTCCTTTGCTGGCTTCTTGTTGTGCTGTAATTGCGCTAGCTAGGGTAGGCTCGAACTGAACCGCGGGGCGAGTGTTTGCTTCGTCGAGCATCTTGGCCTCGGAACTCACGCTTTAGCCGCGGTTCTGAATCTTGCTCATCGCCTTCAGGTGCGGCTCGGTGCCGCGGCTGAGGTGTGGCTGTTTCGTGCGTCGTGCTGAAAAGATGGGACCAGTTCCCTAACAGCATTAAATGGCGCTCCGGGATCCGTGGGGGCGTTCCGCCTTCCCAAGGGCGTTGAGAGTGGGGCCCTTTAATAAACACGCGACGCTTCAGCTCCCTAGGCGTAACTGTTGGATTCTCGAGGGTCATAATGGCAGTCTCTTGGGGGACGGCTATAAGTACCACACCCCCTTGTGGTTTCAGTCATTGCAGTCTTGAACTCTAGTGGCATCGATGGTGTCTGCCCTTGGGTGGATGCCAACCTTGTGAAAAATTCTCGCCTCGAGAGGTTCGGAGGGATGGTCACCCTTCTACCTTGTTCTTTTCCCGTTCCTGACGACTACAATGTGGGTGTCAGGGCCGGGAAAGGACAAGACAGAATAGTTGGCGACCGTAGTCCGGACCCGAGGGAAAGGTTCTTCGGGAGGATGGGTCGCCGTTCTTCAACCGTGATCTTCTCCCGATTCTGACGGCTCGGATGTGGGGGTCAGGATCGGGGGAGATCACGGTAGAAGAGGTTGTGACCGAAGTCCGGAACCGAGGGGAGGTCGCTTCGGGAGGATGGGTGGTCGCTCTTCCACCATGATCTTCTCCTGACTCTGACAGCTCCGATGTGGGTGTCAGGGTCAGGGGAGATCACGGTGGATGAGGTGATGACCAAAGTCCAGAACCGAGGGGAAGGTCCCCTAAACCTTAACTCAAACTTTCTTTCGAGGCTCGGCTGGACACTCGCTCGGCACGGGTCGGCTGGACACCCGCTCGGTGACCGGAGTGACTTTTGCCCAAGGTTGGTTCTGATTGCCTGTCGCTCGGCGTTTGGAGCTGAGCGAAGCGAGGCGATCACAGCCGTTGGATGTTTGCACGAATCTCGAGGCGGGTTCAGTTCCCAAGAAAATGCTATCTTGTCGTTTTGCGGACACGTGGCATTGTTGGGTCCGTTCATCATACCCTAGCACGTATTTTGAGATGATCCGACGGTGGTTTCTCCTCGGAAGGTTTTTTCGCCATATACGAGGGTCGGTGCCTCGTCCGCTCTGCTCGACGGTCATGGGGGTAGTTAGCGAGCCGTGGTCCTGACTTCTACTTATTTCGTACCGGTTTGACTCAGTGGCCCGGCAGAATTGCAAATGTTCTGAGGCTGGGCCACGTGGCTTGATCTCCACGGCTGATCATTATTAGGGTGCAGATCTCGAGGAGAGAGGCACAAGTCCCAACAAAATGCTATCTTGTCGTTTTGTGGGCACGTGGCTTAATCAGATTCGTTCATCACACTCTAGCACACATTTTGAGACGATCTGATGGTGGTTTCGCCTCGGAAGGTTTTTTCGCCATATACGAGGGTCGGTACCTCGTCCGCTCGGCTCGGTGGTTGTGAAGGCAGTTCGGAAAGGCCATCAACCTCCGGCCCGCTTGAGGACGAGCCGGTGAAGTAAAGTCGAGCCATAGGACCCCGACCATCGTTAGGTTAGTTCAACGGTTGTGGGAGCAATTCCGATTGGCGAACTACTTCTAGCTCGCTTAGGAGCGAACTTGCAAAGTAGAATCGAGCCAAGTGTTGGACTCCGAACCATTCAACGGTTGTGGGAACAATTCCGAACGGCAATCTACTTCTGGCTCACTTATGGGCGAGCCGGGGAAGCAAAGTCGAGCCGAGTGTTGGACTCCGAACCATCGTTAGATTAGTTCAACGGTTGTGGGAGCAATTCCGAATGGCGAACTACTTCTAGTTCGCTTAGGAGCGAACTTGCGAAGTAGAATCGAGCCAAGTGTTGGACTCCGAACCATTCAACAGCTGTGGGAGCAATTCCGAACGGCGATCTACTTCTGGCTCGCCTATGGGCAAGCCGGGGAAGCAAAGTCGAGCCGAGTGTTGGACTCCGAACCATCGTTAGATTAGTTCAACGGTTGTGGGAGCAATTCCGAATGGCGAACTACTTCTAGTTCGCTTAGGAGCGAACTTGCGAAGTAGAATCGAGCCAAGTGTTGGACTCCGAACCATTCAACGGCTGTGGGAGCAATTCCGAACGGCGATCTACTTCTGGCTCGCCTATGGGCGAGCCGGAGAAGTAAAGTCGAGCCGAGTGTTGGACTCCGAACCACCGTTAGATTAGTTCAACGGTTGTGGGAGCAATTCCGAATGGCGAACTACTTCTAGTTCGCTTAGGAGCGAACTTGCGAAGTAGAATCGAGCCAAGTGTTGGACTCCGAACCATTCAACAGCTGTGGGAGCAATTCCGAACGGCGATCTACTTCTGGCTCGCCTATGGGCAAGCCGGGGAAGCAAAGTCGAGCCGAGTGTTGGACTCCGAACCATCGTTAGATTAGTTCAACGGTTGTGGGAGCAATTCCGAATGGCGAACTACTTCTAGTTCGCTTAGGAGCGAACTTGCGAAGTAGAATCGAGCCAAGTGTTGGACTCCGAACCATTCAACGGCTGTGGGAGCAATTCCGAACGGCGATCTACTTCTGGCTCGCCTATGGGCGAGCCGGAGAAGTAAAGTCGAGCCGAGTGTTGGACTCCGAACCACCGTTAGATTAGTTCAACGGTTGTGGGAGCAATTTCGAATGGCGAACTACTTCTAGTTCGCTTAGGAGCGAACTTGCGAAGTAGAATCGAGCCAAGTGTTGGACTCCGAACCATTCAACGGCTGTGGGAGCAATTCCGAACGGCGATCTACTTCTGGCTCGCCTATGGGCGAGCTGGGAAAGTAAAGTCGAGCCGAGTGTTGGACTCCGAACCATCGTTAGATTAGTTCAACAGTTGTGGGAGCAATTCTGAATGGCGAACTACTTCTAGCTCGCTCAAAAGCGAACTTGCGAAGTAGAATCGAGCCAAGTGTTGGACTCCGAACCATTCAACGGCTGTGGGAGCAATTCCGAACGGCGATCTACTTCTGGCTCGCCTATGGGCGAGCCGGGAAAGTAAAGTCGAGCCGAGTGTTGGACTCCGAACCATCGTTAGATTGAAGAGTTAAAAGCAGAGAGATGTAAACAGTAGCAAAAATATGAAAAAACTTTATTTATTAATATCCAATGGTCGGCTGCTTCTAAAGTTGCTAGCCGTTATTACAAGGAAAAAATAAAAGAAAATCATTACAAGTAATAGGAAAGGAACGGTTCGACATCTCGAATTACTTAGAGAGGCGTTGTTGTTCTCTCTTGGTATTTTAAGAGATGGTCGGCATTCCAAGTCCTGGGGATCTCCCTGCCTTCGAGGTCTTCTAGCTTGTATGTGCCGGGGCGGATTACTTTAGAAATCTTGTAAGGTCCCTCCCAGTTCGGGGCCAATTTGCTTTTCTGACCAGGGAATGAAATGGCCAACTTTCGGAGAACCAGGTCCTCTTCTTTGAGGTTCGTTGGGCGGACTCTTTTGTTGTACGCTTGCTCAATCCTTCTTCGGTAAGTTTGCTGGCGTATGGCGGCTCTCTCTCGGATTTCGTCTATCAGATCTAGACTTGCTCTGAGCTCCCTAGCGTTCCGCTCTTCTTCATAAGCTATTAGATGAGGAGAGGGTAACCCGACTTCTAGGGGGATGATGGCCTCGGACCCGTAGGTGAGATTGAATGGGCTCTCGCCTGTTGGGGTCCGCTTCGTGGTGCGGTAATTCCAGAGCACGTTGGGCAGCTGATCGACCCACAAGCCTTTGGAACACTTTTCTAACCTCTTCTTAATGCCTGAAAGGATCTGTCGGTTGGCATTTTCGGCCTGGCCATTTGACTGAGGATGAGAGACTGAGGAGAACCGGTGTTGTATGGCGACGTCTTCACATAAAGCTCAGAAGGCAGCCCCCGTGAATTGCGTTCGGTTGTCCATAATTAGGACCCTGGCGACGCCGAATTGGCAGATCACACTCCTCCAGAAGAATTGAACGACCTTGTTTTCGGTGATCGTGGCCAGGGGTTCGGCCTCTATCCATTTCAAGAAATAGTCGACTGCCACGAATAGGAACTTAATCTGTCCGGGGGCTGGCGGAAACGGCCCTAGCAAATCCATCCCCCACATTGCGAAGGGGATCGGACTTGATAGGGAAGCGAGTGGTGCTTGTGGAAGGCGTCGGATGTCGGAGTACTTCTGACAGGAGCTGCATTGCCGAACGTGTCGTTCGGTGTCCCGAAGGAGAGTGGGCCAGAAATACCCGTAGTTCAACACTTTGCGCGCCAGGGCTCTGGAGCCAGAATGGGCCCCGCCGATGCCCTCATGAAGTTCTTGCAGGGCGTAGTCGGCTTGTCCGGGGGAGAGGCACCTCAGGTAGGGTCGACCGTCCACCTGGGTGAAGGAGCGTTTATATAGGATGCCTCCAATTAGTGTGTAACGCTCAGCTCGGGTTCTTACTCTTCGTGCTTCCTTCGGATCCTCGGGAAGGAGTCCGTCCCTTAAGAATTCGACGAGGGGTTTCATCAATTATCTTCGAGGAGGACAGGCAATGTTTCGACAGAGTCAAGTGTATCGTCCTCTATGCTCGGCTTCAGGAGGACTTCTATCAAAACAGTCTGTTCGAGGCCTTGAAGGGAAGAGGAGGCTA
Organism: Hemerocallis citrina; assembly: GCA_017893485.1. Classification (NCBI taxonomy): domain Eukaryota; kingdom Viridiplantae; phylum Streptophyta; class Magnoliopsida; order Asparagales; family Asphodelaceae; genus Hemerocallis; species Hemerocallis citrina. The sequence goes on along the minus strand of JACEHZ010000520.1, from coordinate 274,299 downwards.
ATTTGGATAGGGCGTCGGCCTGTGCATTTTCTTCTCTGGGGATCCTTTGGATGAGGGCCTCTTCAAACAGTGCCATGAGGCTTTTGACTTTAGCCAAGTATTTAACCATCCTGTCATCGCGGGCTTCATACTTGCCGAGGACCTGATTGACGACCAACTGAGAGTCGCTGAAGATCCGCAGGCATTGTGCCCCTGCATTTCGGGCCATTCCAAGACCGGCTATTAGCGCCTCGTATTCAGCTTCGTTGTTCGAGGCTTTGAAGTTTATACGGAGGGAGTATTGAAGGATGAAGTCATCTGGGCCTGCCAGAATGACCCCTGCCCCGCTTCCCTCATTGCACGAGGATCCGTCAACATAAACCGACCAGACGGGTGGTCCCTTCACTGTTTGGCTGGACTCGGGGATAGTAGTCTCAACTATGAATTCGGCTAGTGCTTGAGCCTTGATCGCGGTCCGAGGATGATAAGTTATATCGTACTGGCTCAGCTCGATAGACCATTTCATCAGGCGACCCGAAGCCTCGGGCTTGTGGAGGATCTGCTTCAGCGGCTGGTCGGTAAGAACGACCACCGAATGGGACTGAAAGTACGGGCGAAGCTTTCTCGCGGCCATTACCAGGGCATAAGCCATCTTTTCAATCTTCGGGTATCGGAGCTCAGCATCCCGAAGCACTTTGCTGACATAGTAGATGGGCTTCTGAGCCCGGTCTTCTTCCCTCACTAAAACTGCACTGAGGGTCTGCTCAGAGGCTGCCAGGTAGAGGTAGAGGGGTTCACCAGGGATCGGTTTGCTGAGGAGAGGGGGATTGACGAGGTAAGCCTTGAGCTGGTCGAAGGACTCCTGTTGCTGTTGCCCCCATTCGAAACCTTTAGCCCCCCTGAGGGCCTTGAAGAAGGGGAGGCATTTCTCCCCGGACTTTGAGAGAAAGCGCCCTATGGCGGCTAGTCTGCCTGTTAATCTCTGAACTTCTTTAACATTTGTGGGAGGGGCCATGTCTAATATGGCCTTGATCTTCTCCGGGTTTGCTTCAATTCCTCGTTGGCTAACCATGAAGCCGAGGAACTTCCCTGATGAGATGCCGAACGCGCACTTGTTCGGGTTGAGTCTCATATTTTGCTTTCTCAGAACGTCAAACGCTTCTTGGAGGTCGGTTACATGATCAACGCCCCGGATGCTTTTTACAAGCATGTCGTCAATATACACCTCCATGTTCCGACCGATCTGGGCCTGGAAAACCTTGTTGACGAGGCGTTGGTATGTTGCACCTGCATTCTTTAGGCCGAACGGCATGACTCTGTAGCAATAAAGGCCTTGGTCGGTCACAAACGAGGTCTTCGGGATATCGGGGGGGAACATCCGAATCTAATTGTAGCCTGAAAAGGCGTCCATGAAGCTGAGGAGCTCATGTCCCGCGGTTGCATCAATCAGAGTGTTTATACTCGGAAGAGGGAAGGGATCCTTGGGGCAGGCCTTGTTGAGGTCGGTGAAATCAATACAAATCCTCCAAGTCCCATTGGACTTCTTCACCATTACTACGTTCGACAACCACTCAGGATAGTTCACCTCCTGTATGAACTGGGCCTTCAAGAGCTTGTCCACCTCCTCTTTAATGGCGAGCTGACGTTCGGGGGTGAACTTACGCCTCTTCTGCTGAACCGGTTTGGACCCCGGATCAACGCTGAGGCAGTGGACTAGGAGTTCTTCGGAGATACCGGGCATATCTGCAGCTGACCAGGCGAAGAGGTCTTGGTTCCTCCGGATGCATTGTACAATATCTGAGTATAGGGCGGACGGGAGGGTCTTGCTAACAAAGAACTTGCGGGTCAGCTCCTGCTCTGCGAAGAGCACTTCCTCCAATTCGTCCACCGGCTCGGACGTTGGTCGAGCAACATCTTGAGGAATTTCCAGAGTTTCTAAGGAAAGGACGGGTCCAAGGGTGGAGGTCATGTAGCACTTGCGGGCCTGCTCCTGATTGCCCCTTACTTCCCCCACTCCGGCCCGAGTGGGAAATTTCATTTTGAGATGATAGGCAGAAGGGATGGCTTCAAGGGCGGCAAGGCCGGGCCGACCCAGAATGACATTGTAGGCTGCTGGGACATCTACGACCATGAAGTCCATGGACTCCATTCGGGTAGTAGGAGTTTTGCCAGCGGTTACGTCGAGGGTAATTACCCCTTCAATAGTCACTGGCACTCCCGTGAATCCATGGAGCGTGTAGCCGGCGGGCTTGAGTCTGTCTCGGGAGAGCTTTAGGCCTTTGAAAGCGGCGAGGAAGAGGATGTTTACGGAGCTGCCGTTATCCACTAGGATCCTTTCCACTTTGAAATTTGCCATGTGAAGGCTGATGACGAGTGCGTCACAATGTGGGGTGCGAACTCCTTCAAGATCTTCGTCGGAGAAGGTGACAGGCACTCCGAGGCCTTTGGGAGGAGGGGTGGTCTGGACTGAATTGACTTCTCTTATAAAAGCCTTCCGGGAGGAGTTTGAGGAGCCCCCCATTGGGCCCCCATGAATGAGGTGGAGGACTCGCTCTTCCTCGAAGTCAGGCGTCTCTTCTCGTTCCGGATGCTTGTTAGCCCCCCGAAGCGGGGGAGGAAGTTCGGCTCGGTCCTTTCTTACAAACCTGGTCAGCTGCCCCCTCTGGATAAGGGCTTCGATCTCGTTCTTTAAAGCACGACAATCGTCGGTGTCATGCCCATGGTCCCGGTGATAACGACACCATTTCTCTTTATCTCTTTTCTTGGCGGGGGTGTTCATCCTCGGAGCAGGAGGTATGATCCCTTCCTTTTCGACTTCCATCAGAATAGTTGAGACGTTAGTGGTGAGGGGAGTGAATTTCTCGAATCTGGGGGGAGGTCGGCGCTGGCCGGCATTATCCTTTTGGAGCTTCTTGGCTCCTTCCTCTTCTGTTCCCTTTCTCTTGAACCCGGAGGAAGACCCCTCCCAGTTGGGTCGCTGCTCGGCCTCTTCGGCCCGGATGTACTTTTCACTGCGAAGGAGGAGGTCGGAAAAGTTCTGTGGAGGCTTCTTGGCGAGGGAGGAGCGGAGGTTGAAATTGAGGACATTAGATTGAAATGCTGCCGCAGTGACTGACTGGTCGAGGGATGCTATGGACCTGGCCTCGGCTGTGAACCTCTTCACATAGTCTCTCAATTTCTCCCCCTTCTTCTGGTGGAGGTGCAATAGGGAGATGCTGGTCTTCTCAGCCCTACAGCTGCTTACGAAATGGGTGATGAAAAGGGTCTCGAACTGTTCGAAGGAGAATATTGAGGAGGGGGCAAGGCGAGAGTACCATTCTCGAGCTGGGCCCTTGAGAGTTGCGGGGAAGGTTTTGCAGAGGAGGACATCAGAAGCTTGATGGAGGAACATCAAGGTCTTAAAGCTTTCGATGTGGTCAACTGGTTCGGTCTCCCCGGTGTAAGTCTCAAATTGGAGAGGTTTGAAGCCGAACGGCACAGGTGCATCCACAATGGTTCGGGAGAAAGGGGGTCGGTTAGGACGTAGGGTCCTCCCTCTAAGCTCTTCTTCTCGGTCTATCTGACCCAGGCGCCTCTCTACCTCATGAAGACGGCGGTACATGGTGTCGTCCCGTTGACGATAATCAGCCGAGCCTCTAGACTCGTCTTCGTATGAGAGAGAGCGAGGGCTACGACGATGGTAACTTCGGGAGCGACGAGGACTTGGGGTACGCCGGAGTTGGTAGGAGCAGGACGAGGAGATGGGGACCGTCGGCGAGGGCTGCGGACTGGGGGAGGAGATGGAATCTTGGGCGCATTGGTGTTGGGACAGAGATTGAGAGCTTGTAGGACGGTCGCTTGGAACTGCTGGAACTCGGCACGTGTAGGGGAGTGCGGCCTTCTTCGGTAGTGCTCGGGGGATTCTTTCCGACCCCTTCAGTTGGGTGACCTTCTATATTCCCGGTGGTGAGGGGACCGCTCGTCCGGACGGTGTTGGCGGGAGGTTCCCTCTCGGGCCCGCTTTTCATCCAGATGGCGGCGGAGGTCATCATCTTTCTGGCAGTTGAGGGCGGTATTATGGCGACCAGAGGCTCGGGGATGATGGGAGGCCATAGAGTCCGTAGAGGCGTTGTGGATGGAGACGTGTTCTTGGTGAAGAGGCTGTTTTTGAAGGTTAGGACCCTTTGGAGGTGGCTGATTTGGAGGAGGAAGGTCCTGTTGGAGCGGGTCTTCCGCTGGAGGGGGAAGTTGCCCTTGCTGTTGGGTAGGCTGGATGGGAACTTCTTGCTGCTGATCGGGGTTGGGTCCTCTGTTAGACCCTCTTGATCTGACTTTCCTGGGAGGCATGGCTGGAGAAGATCTGTTCACCGAGAAGAGGAGAGGTTTCTATTCGTTAGTTTCCCACAGACGGCGCCAATCTGTTGCCACTAAATTTGGTGTGGGGGCAAACAGATAGTATTTGTGGATTCTTAGGAAAACTGAATAGTAAACCTGTATACCTGTTCCGTCGGGGTTTGATCGTCGCTCCCGCCGTACACCTACAAAAAGTGCGAGACACCGGGGTTGTTCCCGGCGACGCACCCTCCGACGCTCAAGTCAGTAATCAAAGAGATTATTAAAGAGCGCAAAAACTGGAGAAAGATTGATTACCTCTTAATGGAGATGGATGGGGGGGGGTATTTATAGGCGTCTTAAGGAACAGATTAGGAATGTGATCCCCGTAATCTGATAAGGAATATTCTCCTTGTAAACAGATTAGGAATGTAATCTCTAATCCCCAGTGAAAGGATAGATATGAATCAGGGCCGTTGATTAATATTAATCAGAAACCCTAATTCTATCATGTTGGACCGGGTTTATTGCGGGTTGAGACCCGCACCCAGTTGAGGTGGATCCGTTCGCGGGTTAACGGTTCTTTGGGGAGGAGAACCAGTACCCGTTTCAGACCTGTTAGTAAGTGAAATTACCGTTTTACCCCTGGGCTTCAGGATTCGTGCCCAATTTGGACGGTCTCGATTAAACCCCCATTTTTAGCCACATCAACTATTATACTTACCTGAGAGGTACTACTATATATCGATCTTCACTTTCTCATGCACCACATACTTTTCTAGAGGATGGCAGCTTGCGAACAGCTTTGCCACGGTTTCCCTGTGAGGTGCACCTAGGGCCGGCCCTAAGTTTCCGGGGCCCGAGGCAAACTCCCAAAATAGGCCCCCGAATACATTTTTAAAAAAACAAGTATACAAAAATTTGCACATTATTCAAAGCAAAATATGCAAAATATATATCATCGAATGACTAAGAAGAAAGAGCCAAAGAGGGTTTGTTTTAAATATGGGTTTCGGGTTTCGGGTTTGAATTTGAATGCGGGTTTTGGATTTGAGTTTCTATTGATTTAAATGTGGATTTGTTTTTAAATCACTCAAATGTAAAGCCTCAAATTTAATCAAGTCCAAACCCAAATAATTTTAAACAAATTCTAAAGGTCCAAATATTTATTTTTGAGGGCCCCTAATATATATATTTTTTTACGCATAAAATATGTGCCTATATTTACAAGGAAAGTACAAATTTGGGAGCCCCTAAAATTGCAATCTGCTTTAATCATTTATATGTTTCAAATTAGGACAGGAAATGATTGCATTATTTTTTTCTCTCAAACTTTACATAAAGTCATTGACGAAATTATATGCGACTCTTCTTTTTTGGAACATATACATGATAAAACCATTTCTCTCCACATTTACATAAAATCATTGAGTATATGTATAATCGGAATCGTTATGGATGTAATTTAAATTCATTTTTTATAATGGAGAAGATTTACATCACAAAAGAACACAAGGAAAAAATAAAATAAAAATAATAGACTTTATCAACTCTTTATAATGTTGGTGTTAACATTACCTATGATAATCAAATATCAATAATCAAGTTTGTTGTTTTTGTTCTACTTAGAGAACTAAAGTAGCTGCGGTTTGGAGCTTTAACAGTCTTTATCAGTTTGTTTTTAGTTAGTATAGAGTGCATGGTTTGATTATAAACTTGATAGATATATTTATAGCTTTATCAGTTTGTTTATAGTTTATTTATAATTCTCTTTATTCTACATTAGTCAAAACTTCTTTTTATTTTTTAAGATTATAATTCATTTCTATTCTATAGTTCGAAAATTTTGTCTTTCAGGTGTTTACAAATATACTTTAATAGAAGAAAATCAACTGTTTTTTGCTCCAATTTGCCCATGGAGGTCCAAAACAATGTAGTTTCCTTTACTTTCCCTCCTCCTTATTTTGCCATGTCGTCTTGATTGTTTCTGTGGATTTGGGAGAGAAATTTAATATAAGAAGTTAATATTATCCGCTGCTGATATTCAATAATCAAGAAATTGGTTGTTTTTTGTTCGGTAAATTCAACACGCAGATGATGTGTATCTTGCAACCTGAAGAAATTTTGGGTTAGAAATGAAAATGTGGCTTCCGATATTGAAAGAAACTTAAACTTCATCTTCAGTTTTGTGAACTTGTGTCTTTAAAAGTCATCTCACCTATATATGGGTTATACTTTTGTGTTGATCAAAGGTTCGAAATATTGATGTACAGTTCTTAAGTTTGTAGATTTTCCTTGAATTTTAAATAAAAATGTCATTACTAAGTTCAATCTCTGATCGTCATTCATCTTGATAGGTATCCTGCGGGAGGACAATATAGGTGTGCAATTAATGATGTGGGCCTTCACTGGAAAGTTTATGTGCAGACAGTCAGGTACAAATGGTTTGTTGATGGGTAAACAAAATTTTATGCAATTGCATTATCTATTGAGGAGGCAAAGTCAGAGGTATATTTCAGTATTATTTTAGCCATGTTATTAGTCATGCATTAGTACTCGGTATGTTTTAGTATGAAAAATTATATAGTGGAAACTTATTACGTGATTACTTTATTGACTGATGGTTATGTTGATTGTGTTTTCTATAACATCATTACTACATAATTATTTAATTTTGATAGATTATATTATAATTATACAGGAAAAAGTTGTATATATGGAGAGGTTTTGCCGAATTTTTTATTGAATATTTTTGATATTTTAATATATCTTATGGTAAAGTCTGTGCAATATGCACAGGGGTATACTAGTATAAGAAATAAAGATGGATTTCACAATCAAAGGTTCCCCATCTATGGGTTGCAGTCTTTTTATTTATACCATGAATTACGTGTAAAGCATGTGTGTACAGGGTGAAGTAGTTAGCTGGGCACCAATACAAATGGGCTCTACCACAAAAAATCTACCGGCTCACATCAAAGATCCAGCGGCCCATACAACTCTCATTACGACCCCACTTCTTAACTGTTTCTCAGCTCTTTTTTCACAAACCCCTCCAGAATTATTGCCAATGATTGATACGCAATAAAATAAATACTGAAACACACCCAAACTCACTTCCAGTCTTCAACTAAGCTCTCTTCGGCATGTATCAACTCCTTTCCCAATTCAATGAGACCTTGCCTCAAGGTCGAACAAATGAAACTTCTTGACCAACTTCTAATAACCCCCCCACGTTGCTCTTCAAAAGATTGATCTTTCCATTTGATGAGCATGTCCGAAATCAACTTCCTCCCTCGGATAACAGATCTTCTGTCCATTATCTGCTCTGGCTCTAACAAGGCTTTGAACATATGTGTAGGAAGTGAACTTTGTACCTCAGTTGCAAGCCTATATGTTTGCGGAGTTAAGAAATGTGAAAAACATGGTGGATTTTAGCAGCATTAGGCAACTCCAGTCTGTAAGCTACAACCCCACCATCTCAACACTTTGTAAGGTCCATAATACAAGGGGAAAGCTTTTGCACAGGTCTAACAACTACTGTTACCTGTTTATAGGTTTGAAGTTTCAAATATACCCAATCTTCCACAGAAATTCCTTCTCTACCCTATGACCATCATCTTACTTCTTCAACCTTCTTTGTGCCTTCTTCAATTGGTATTTCAGCAGCTGCTAATGTACATCTCTTGCTAATAGAGGTTTTTCCACTTGAGGGCTCTTTGCAGCATGAGAGATATATGAAATCAATGTTGGAGGAGATATGCTATACAAGGTTTCATAAGGAGTAGATTTAATTGCACTATGCCATGTAGTATTATACCAATACTCAGCCCACATTGACCACCTGCTCCACTCATTTGGTTTATGATAACAAAAACACCTCAAATAAGTCTTGAAACACCTGTTCACCACTTCTGTTTGGCCATCAGTTCAAGGTTGATAAGCTGTTGAGAATTTGAGCTTTGTGTTAGGATCGTGAGAAAAACAACAGAGATAAATTTGAGAAGAAAACAACACAAATATTATTTCTCAATCTCAAAAGATTTACAAAAAAAACTCTCAATACTTTATAAGCTCTCTGTGGCTATCAATCTCTATTTTTCTCTTCAGTTGAGTGTATCTTCAAATGAAGAAAATAGTGAGAATTTATAGGAGGGGAAGAGACACCATGCTTTCGAAGAGACACCATGCTTCGGAAGAGACACCATGCTTCGGAAAAGACACCATGCTTTGGAAGAGACACCATGCTTGCACCAAACGTTGCATGCATGAGTGCATGCTCTTTTGTGGCGGGACCTACAATTCTCCCCCTCACGCCACATCTGCACCAATCGTCATCTCTCATCCATTCCAGTTATGTCTCTGCATAACTCTAGTTTCTCCCGAGACACAATCTTTGTCAACATGTCTGCTGGATTCTCCTTCGTGTGGATCTTCATCAGTTTCAACAATTGTTGACCCATCACCTCGCGTATCCAGTGATAGCGAATATCAATATGTTTTGTTCGGGAATGGTACATTGAATTCTTGCTCAAATCCAAAGCACTCTGACTGTCACAATGTACCTTGTAGTCATTCTGCTTGATCCCGAGTTCTTGTAGAAATTGCTTTAACCACAGCATCTCCTTGCCAGCTTCAGCGGCAGCAATGTACTCTGCTTCTGTCGTAGATAGTGCAATGCACTTCTGCAACCTTGACTGCCATGACACAGCTCCTCCTGCAAAAGTGTAGATAAAACCAGAAGTCGATTTTCTACCATCAAGATCTCCGGCCATATCTGCATCTGTATAGCCTTCCAAAACCGGATCAGCTTTCCCGTAACACAAACATATCTTTGAAGTACCCTTAAGATACCTGAGAATCCACTTAACAGCCTCCCAATGCTCATTTCCTGGATTGGAGAGAAATCTGCTTGCCACACCCACTGCATGTGCAATATCCGGCCTCGTACACACCATTGCATACATCAGACTTCCAACCGCTGAAGAATAAGGCACAACTTCCATTTCCTCGATCTCTTTCCTGGATGAGGGACACGAACTCTTGCTCAACTTGAAATGATTAGCCAGTGGGATGCTAACTGACTTGGCACCCTCCATGTTGAATCGCTTGATCACCCGTTCAACATATTTCTCTAGAGATAACCACAATCTTCGGGCCTTTCTGTCTCGAGAGATGTTCATACCTAAAATCTGCTGAGCTGGCCCAAGGTCCTTCATATCAAAGACCTTAGAGAGTTCTATCTTCAGCTGTCTGATCTTCACTGCATCTTGTCCGACGATCAACATGTCATCGACATATAGTAACAGTGCAATGAAATTTCCATCAGGGGACCTTTGAATGTAGACGCATTGATATGCAGCAGTCCTCTTGTAGCCTTGACTCACCATGAATGAATCAAACTTCTTGTACCATTGCCTTGGTGCTTGCTTGAGGCCATACAAACTCTTCTTCAGCTTACATACGAGATTCTCTTTCCCTGGAACCTCGTATCCCTCTGGCTGCTCCATGTAAATTTCTTCATGCAGATCACCGTGAAGAAATGCAGTCTTCACATCCATTTGTTCAAGCTCCAAGTCTAGGCTAGCTGCTAATCCGAGCATGACTCGGATTGAAGTCATCTTTACAACTGGAGAAAAAATCTCACCAAAATCGATGCCTTTCTTCTGAATGAATCCTTTGACCACTAGCCGAGCTTTGTGCTTCACCACCTTTCCGCTGCCATCTTTCTTGAGCTTGAATACCCACTTGTTCTTTAGTGCCTTCTTCCCTCCTAGAAGCTTAACCAAATCGTAGGTTTGGTTCTTCTCTAAAGAGTCCATCTCATCCCGTATAGCGTGCAGCCAGTTGTCTTTGTCTGGATGAGACAATGCTTCCTGGAAATTCTCTGGCTCCCCTTCATCAGTAAGAAGAATGTACTCTGATTCTGGATATTTAGTAGACAGAACATGGCCTCTTTCAGATCTACGTAGCTGAGGCTCACTCGTATCAGGCGGTGTATCATTATCTTGTACTGGTTCTGCAGCTGTGAAAGGTTGCGGCTCCCCAGGCTCATCAATCCCTTCTTCCTCCTCCTCTGGTTCTGCTTCTAGTTCTTGATCAGACACATCATCATCTGCGGCAGCTTGTACTGGTACTGTATCTGGAACAAAGTCCTGAGTACTGACAGGACTTTCAGCAATTGTAGGCTTTTCAGTGTCCCCATATGTCTGATTTTCATGGAACACCACGTCTCTACTTCTGATGGGCTTCTTCGTCTTTAGATCCCATAGCCTGTATCCAAACTCCTCGTCTCCATAGCCTATGAAAATGCATGGAGTGGTTCTCGCATCGAGCTTCTGCCTGAGCTCCTTTGAGACATGTGCATAAGCCAGACATCCAAATGTCCTCAGGTGAGAGTAGGAGGGGTTTTTGCCGGTCCATTTCTTCTCCGGGATGTTGAAATTCAGCGGGACAGATGGAGATCGATTGATCAAGTAGCAGGCGGTGCGAACAGCTTCTCCCCAAAATGGCTTTGGCAGCTTTGCTGTGCTGAGCATACTTCTGACTCTTTCCATGATTGTTCGGTTCATTCTTTCTGCTACTCCATTGTGTTGCGGGATACGTGGAACCGTCTTCTCGTGCCGAATGCCCTGACTCTTGCAATAGGCATCAAAACTCCTGGATGTATACTCGCCTCCGTTATTTGAGCGAAGGCACTTCAGCTTCTTCCCCGTTTCACACTCTACCATGGCATGAAATGATTTGAAGATTTCCAAGACCTGATCTTTTGTCTTCAGAAAATACACCCACACCTTCCGAGAAGCATCATCAATAAATGTCAGAAAGTATTTGTTACCGCCTAGCGACTCTACCTCCATGGGACCACAAACATCAGAATGTATCAGACTGAGCAACTCTGATCTCCTTGTCGAAGAGGAACTAAAAGAGACTCTTCGCTGCTTGCCAAATAAACAGCTGCTGCAAGGTTGAAGCTCTGCATTCTTGGTAATGGAGATAAGATTTTCCTTCATCAAGGTTGATAAACCTTTCTCACTCATGTGACCGAGTCTCTGGTGCCACAGTTTCTGCGAAGCTTCATGTTCAACAATATTGAGACTCTCCACATTGATCTTCACATGAGTCTTGTACAAAGTGCTGCAGAGATGTCCACGAGCGATCACCATTACACCTTTCAGCATCCTCCACGAGCCTTTGCAAAAACGGTTATCATAGCCCTTTTCATCTAGGGCTCTCACCGAAAGAAGATTTTGTCGAAGTTCAGGTACATGGCGAACATCCTACAGTGTGATTGTGCACCCGGCATCAGTCTGCATCCGAACGTCACCAATTCCGACAATCTTAGCAAAGCTAGAATTGCCCATCCTCACCGAGCCAAAGTCTCCAGCTTTGTACGTCGTGAAGATGTCCTTTCGAGGAGTGGCATGGCAAGATGCTGCAGTATCTACCACCCATTCTACGCCCTGATTCGACACATGGAGGCATGTCTCATCCTCATGAGAGCAAAGAGCCACATCTTCTAGTACTGTGACTTGTGCATCTCCTTCCTTCTTTGGTTGTGACCTTCCCTGACCGCCTTGCATTTGTAACTTCCAACAATTTCTTTTCATGTGGCCTGGTTTGCCACAGTGATGGCAGTTGTATGCAGGCCTCCTCCCATCACTTGATTTGCCTCTCGATCTGCCTCTGCTTTGGCTCTTGCCTCTCCACCTGCCTCGATCTTCCTCTCGCTGTCTCCCACGGACTTCTGTGACGCAGGCTTGTGCTTCTGTGCCAACGTCCTTTCTCCGAGCTTCCTCATTGAATAGGGCATCCTTAACCATAGACATGGTAAGATTGCCAGTCGAAGCCGAGTTGCTGAGGGAGACCACCAATGTCTCCCAACTGTCTGGAAGAGAGCTGAGAAGTAGAAGTGCCTGTAACTCATCTTCAAGTGGTAACTCCACTGAAGATAGCTGATTCACCAGGCTCTGAAACTCGCTGGTGTGTTCTGCTACAGAAGTTCCTCCCTGTAGCTTCAGGTTCACCAACCGTCTCATCAGCAGGGCCTTATTTCGAGCTGTCTTGGCCTGGTACATATCCGCCAGCTTCTTCCAAAGGGCAAAAGCATCAGTTTCCTGGGCAACATGATGGAAGATACTGTGATCGATCCACTGTCGAATCTGACCGATCGTTTTCCTGTTCATCTTCTTCCAGTCCGCCTCATTGGTAGCTTCAGGTCTTTCTCCCTTCTCCTCAATAGGATCAAAGAGATCTTTACAACTTAGGAGATCTTCCATCCGAGGTCTCCAAAGTGTATAGTTGGTGGCAGTAAGCTTGATCATGGCTCCAAATGATGATGATGATATTGATTCCTCCATCGACATCTTGATCTGCAAAGGCTTTTGGCACTCAACAACTCAACCTGGCTTTGATACCACTTGTTAGGATCGTGAGAAAAACAACAGAGATAAATTTGAGAAGAAAACAACACAAATATTATTTCTCAATCTCAAAAGATTTACAAAAAAAACTCTCAATACTTTATAAGCTCTCTGTGGCTATCAATCTCTATTTTTCTCTTCAGTTGAGTGTATCTTCAAATGAAGAAAATAGTGAGAATTTATAGGAGGAGAAGAGACACCATGCTTTCAAAGAGACACCATGCTTCGGAAGAGACACCATGCTTCGGAAGAGACACCATGCTTCGGAAAAGACACCATGCTTTGGAAGAGACACCATACTTGCACCAAACGTTGCATGCATGAGTGCATGCTCTTTTGTGGCGGGACCTACACTTTGTACCCTGCAATTTCAGTGTTTCTTTCATTCATAAACTTGTGAACACTGAGCCTCTGTCACATACAATAGATACATGCATACCATACAGCTTGAAGATCCCATCGGTCAGTATCTAGACGATATTCACAGCTGAAAAAGGATGATGAACTAGAAAGAAAAGGAGCATCTTGCTCAACCTGTCAACTACCACTAAGATCACTGAATATCTGCAACTCGAAGGTAATATGCCTTCAATAAAATCCATGCTAGAATATTCCTATACCGTATCTGGTATTGGTAACGGCTGCAGCAATCTTGATGGAGCTTGACAAATATACTTATTTGTTTGGCACACTGTACATTCTCTAACATACTGATGCACATATTTTTTCATTCCTTTCCACCAAAAGGACCTCCTCAGCCTCTGCAGAGTTTTATCATAACTGGAATGCCCACCAATAGGAGTGTTATGATGTTCATAAAGTTTGCCTGAAAGGGGAAGAAGTGCTGATGACTACCCTGCCTGCCTTGTACCAGGCATCCCTCACCTGACTAAACTTAGTGTCGGGTTTCCTCATGAGTTTATCAGTTAACTATTCGAAGTAAATGCCGATTTGGTTCATTTCAGCTATCTCTTTCGTAATGAGATCGGCGGCCGGGCAGTCACTTTTTATTTCAAAAAAAAAAAAAAACTGTCTCTTTCCACCAATCAGGAACCAAAACAGATAAACAAACGAAAAAAACAGTCTGCATCCCTGCATTATAGCCTATCTGCAGGCACACTATCCCTTCTCTTCTTGTACTCTACTACAAAATTAAAGCCATACAACTTAATCAACCAAGTATGTTGAGCTTCTGTGGACAATCTTTGGTCCAACAAGTACTTCAAGGGCTGGTGATCTGTCTTGATAATAAACTTTCTGCCAAACAAATACTACTTTTATTTTTTGCTGCTAGCAGTATTGCCAACATCTCTTTCTCATAGGCTGACCACTCTAGGCATTTACCTTTGATAGCTTGGCTAATATAGGCTATAGGTTGGTTCTTTTGTAGAAGCACAGCCCCAGAACCTTCCTTACATACATCACACTCAACTGCACAAGTTTCTTCAAAATTTGGCAGCTGTAACACTAGTGCTGTTGAAAGAGCTTTTTTTTAAAGCCTCAAATGCTGTCTCAGTTTTCTCAGTCTATCTAAAACCTTTTTTCTTTGTGAGTTCAGTGAGAGGAGCAGTAATAGATACATAATTCTTTATGAATTTTCCATAATACCCAGTGAGTCCTAGAAACATGCTCAATGCTTTCACATTCTTAGGCAGTGACCATTCTTGTACTGCAGCTACATTGCTAACATCAACTGCAATACCAATGTTTGATACAACATGACCCAAATACTCCACTTGCTTCTCCCCAAACTCACACTTGGACCTTTTGATGAATAACTGATTATCTTGAAGGATTTGTAACGCCACTCTCAGCTGTTCCAAGTGCTGCTGCCAAGAGCTGTTAAATATCAATATATCATTTTAAAAAAAAAAACAAAAAAAAATTCCTCAAATAAGGCTTGAAAATATCATTCATAAGGCTTTGGAATGTAGAAGGAGCATTACTCAATCCAAAGAACATAACCAAGAATTTATAATGCCCACTATGAGTACTAAATGTTGTCTTAGCAATGTCCTCTTTGTTCATTCTTATTTGATGATAATCAGATATTATATCCAGCTTTGTAAAGAATTTTGAGCCATATAATTCATCCAAAAAATCATCTATGATAGGAATATGATACTTATGTTTGATGGTTTGCTGATTCAAGGACCTGTAATTCACGCATAATCTCCAAGAACCTTCATGTTTCTTCACTAACACCACTGGAGATGAATATGAACTTATGCTTGGCCGAATAACTCCTTGTGACAGCATATCAACAATTATCTCCTTTATCGCATTTTTTTGTTCAAATGAGTGCCTGTAAGGCCTTATGCATATATGTTTTGAACCATCTACTAAAGGAATCTGGTGATCGCAAGATCTATTGAGATGTATACCTTTGGGTTCGGCAAATGTTTAATGGAATTCATTTAACATGGATTTCATGTCATGAGGCATAAACTCTTTCACCCCTTGATCAATTCAAGCGTTGATTGGCTATAGTACAAACCCTGTATGAGTTTGTAAAGTAATTTTATTCACCTCTTTCTCACTTAGCAACTAAGTAGGACTTGGTTTCAAACCCATCAAAACCCAATCTTTCTCTTGATGATAAAATTTCAAGCTTTTTCTCAACCAGATTGACAGTAACCTCCATGACATGTTTCATCCATTTAGCCCCCAACACAACATCATGACCGCCAACAGGAAATACTAAAAAGTCATCCAGAATTTGATACCCTTGACAGTGGATTCTGACATAAGAACACATCCAACTGCCATCTACTTCTGAAGCCCTATTTTCTCGACAATGAATGGATCTATGTAATTATGAGTAGCTTCACTATCCAATAATATGTGAACATAAAGGTTGTTAAGCCAACCCTTAAGGATTAGATACTGTGTTGACCCCAGAACTAAGAGCAGTAGTAGCTAACTGGCTCTTTTCAACATCCTTTGGTAATTCTGCACCCTGCATTTTATTAATGACCGATTCAATTCTTCTTCATCCTGTATACTACTCAAGTCCCACTCACCTTCCATGCACATAGATGTTTTAGTTGTACACAAGTGGTCAGGTAAGAACTTCTAATCACAATGAAAACATAACCCCTTCTTCCTTCTCTCCCACACCTCATTGGGAGTTAGTTTCTTGAACATAGGGCTAGTTGTACTTGCTGGTTTAAGTGGATGAATATTTGACTGTGCAGGTGAGTGAGATCCTTGAGATACAAAGGTATTATTGAAATGAGATTTGAACTAAGGTTTGTACATGTGTCTCAAGGCATTACACTTCTTCTCATATCTTAAACCTACTTTAAATGCTTCTCCATAAGATTGCGGCACCGCCTAAAACACATCATGCTGCAGCTCATCCTTTAGACCACTTATAAACCGCTGTACAAGGCAAGATTCATCACCCTTCGACTAAACAGAGTAGTTTTTCTAAATTTTTTTTGGGTATTCCAGTACAGTAGTAGTTTGTTCATGTAATACCCTAGAATTTTAAATAATGCCTTTTGAGTTAATAAATGAATTAAAGTGAAATTTGGTGATTTAATAAATATTTTTCTGAATTTTACCTTATTGCATGTGCAAAACACGTGCAAATATTTTTTTTGGGAAACACAAAGTCAAAAATTTTAATTGGAGGACCAATATTTGTTAGTGAATATTAATTTTAAATTTTCTAGATTTCATAAATCACTATTGGTATTTTTCGCAAATATTGTTAAATGAAGGGGTCTTTTTGCAAAAATTGCACTTGGAGGCAAATTTTCAAAAGTCGATTTTTTCTTGGTTGAAATTGAAGCCGGACAGATCTGGAGAGATTTGAGGGAATTTAAATCCTACCCAATTTGATTTATCTAACTACCTAATATGATGAATCTAAATATGCAAAGATACTTTCTCAAAAGAATAATTTACAAAATCTTCACAAACCCTTGAAAAGAGTGTCCCAGCCTATTATATACTACCACCATGCCCCCCCTCGCGTGCGTGGCAAACTCAAACTTTAATTCTCTTCAATATATTTTGTGAATTTGAAGATTGAATCTTGGAGCTTTGCAAAAGAGGAGGAGAAGGCTTTCGTTATTATTATTATTTTCTTCAAGTTAATCTTCCTTAAAGATGAGTGATACTTTTGTGTTATTCTATATTTGTTGAGTATGATGGCTTGTCTAGTAGGATGCATGCTAGAAGATTGTATATTTGATGTAGTGATCAAATTCGATGAATGGGTGGTATTTCTCATATCTTGGTTATTATTTAATGTTATGATGAATTGAATTACTTATATGTTGAGATCTTATAACATTATAATCTAAAGTTGATCTATTATGAGATGGCTCTAAGTGAATGCATAATCAAAACAACATCTTCATGAACAAGCATAAATCGATGTATGATACCTTATGTAGAGTTGATTGAAAAATCGACATTTCACAAAGATCCAAATTTTTTATACCATGCTTGATTGATTATGTATGAACTGATGTGGAATTTGTATGAGACTTGTAGGATTTTACATCTAGTCGATAAAGTTCAAAGTTTTACTTGTATGAGAGATGTTTGACCTATATGACAATTATAACACATGTAGCTAGTATGAAATTAAATGTTGGTGTCGTATATGCAAATGGATGAATGTTGAACTATTAGTTGCTGTTTTTCCCACTTTATTAACTGTTGATTGGAATGAGGAGATATGTTTTTATTTTGAGTTGGATCTAATGAGAAGATAGAAGATCTTGAGTTTTAGTTGAGTTGGAATTGGAACATATGATTAACGAATGATTATTTTTGGATAGACCTTAGTTTTGATGTATATTTATGTCCATGTTTTCGTAAAAGAAGGAACCGTGACTGCATTACTGATGTTCAAGAGATTTCATGAAAAAGTGCTCTTTAAAGTTTTTTTTATCAATAGTGTGATTTCGAAAAGTGAAACTTTTGTGAAGATTTGAAAGAATATGTTTGAACTGAGATGGAAATTGGCCATGATTGTGCCTATTATATTGCAGATTTTATTACAAGAAACCAAATATATATATATATATATATATATATATATATATAAGTTTTTTTTACATTTAAATTGTAGGCTGATTGCAGACTGCATGTCGGTAGACAGCAGTAGATCTGAACGTGCAATTGCGGTCGACTGTCATGCTGACTGATGCCATTTCTCCATAAGCAGTCGACTGCAGTATTCCCTATTGTGACTGTAGGTTGACAGCCACGTTTTCTTGGGTTGATTTTGCTTTCGAGCGATGTCAGTCGACCGCAGTAGCTCTACACTATGGCTGTCGGTCGACCGACATGATTTAATTTTTCCACAGAATTGTGTGCTGCAGTTTTGATTGTTTATTCAATTTTTATAAATGTTAAATCTCTGTTTATTTTCAGAGTGTTTAGATTCAGATTGTTGTAACTCCAGAAAGAAGGTGTTCTCAATTTTATTAAGTATTTGAATCCTACTTTGGTGATTTTAAAAAGAGTATATGTTTTCAAATTTGAAGAGTATTCTATTACGAGTTATCTTCTTCTATGTGTTTCAGTTTTGATTGAGATTATTTTAGTTTTATTGAGCGAATTATATGGTTATGGTTGCACGTGGAGGTGCTTGGTTTTGATTGTTGGATACTTCTTTTTTTGAAATTCTTTTAACTATTAAATGAATTCGAAAAATAAGAGGTATTGTGATAACCTTGTGTTTTAGAGACTCTAGAGGTTGAGTGGGACCCTAGTATACCGGCGGTTGAGATTTTGTTGTTTATGGCCAGTTGGGGCCTTGATGTTGTTTATGTTGAGTTAAGTCCGGTAGGGTACACCATCTCTAGAAAAAGTTGTGGTTAATTAATGAACTTAATAAGTATAAGGACAAGCATTGGATGGTGATATGATAAAATGGGAGCAAACTTAGGTTATGGACTCTAGGATGATCCGAGGAGTGAGATAATCCCCAGTATTCCGGGATGATGGCTGAAATAGGCCACAGAATGATCCACGTGAGTGGGATTGGTCTCCAATATTCCAAGGTCGAGAGCGACGCTCATGGGATATTTGTACAATGAGGATTCCAGGATGACCTGCGGAGTGAGCCAATCCCCAGTATTTCGGGATGATGGATGAAATATGCCACAAAATGATCCACGTGAGTGGGATTGGCCTCCAGTATTCCAAGGGCGAGAGCCGATACTTGCAAAATGTCTAAATCTCGTAGTAGTCATTGTGGTAGGATAGTAGCATAACGTGAGATCGAACCCTATAAATTGGAGAACGATAAGGGCTTGCACCGGATCTATATACAGTGGGGAGCATAGATTCAAAAAGTGTGCATTAGTTTTCATCATATGCATTGTGATTTCCTTGACTTGATTTATGCTTGTTTTCTGTTACTACACTTGACACTTAGCCTAGTTCACTTGATGGTTTATGTTTCTTTTATTGTTATTTCATATTTCATATGTTAATTACCATGTTAATATGTTGACTCTGATTTTGTTCTTTATGTTTTGTTTAAGTTATATTTCTTTTGAATATCACTCGCACCATTATGGCCGACCCATATAGTTTTGGGGGTTAGAGTTATCCCTAGCCTCATGTTTCACAGGTAGGTACTATTAGCATGGAGTTGGGAGTATGTGGTAGAATGTTTTTTTGTATTTGTATTGTGTTTATAATTACAATTGAGGTAGAAGTTGAGAATTGTGCCACGTATTTCTAAATTTATTTATTGGAAATTCGGGGCGCTACAGTGCAAGTCTACATAAAGTTCTAGCTGCAATTTCATATGCCCAGAGACCAAACCGATTACATATAACTTCCTAAACTGTTTCCAAAGTCACCACTCCATCATTGGTTTTAAGGAACCAACCACCTACACCATTGTACTGCATTATCTTTCAAGAAAAACTATGCTACTCTAACCTTCTCCCCACCCGGAATTTGATACATGTCAAAATAATGCTTAATTTGAAACAACCAATTAAGAACATTACATTTGCCCGAAAATGAACTCACATCCAACTTAGGTGGTTTAGGCAAAGAACTAATTGGGCTTGTGTGATTAACATTCTTCCCAGTACCAAAACTCTCCCTACTTCTCTGTAAAGACCCAAATCTCTAATAGAATTCAAGAAACGAAGATGGATTTCACAATCAAAGATTCCCCTTCCATGGGTTGCTGTGTTCGAATTTTTTCCCAAACTGCCCCACTTTTTAAAAGTTTTTCCCAAACTGTCCTACTTTTTTTTTAATTCCCAAACATTCCCACTCGGTCTTTGAAAGACCGAGTTTAGTTAAAACTAACTCGGTTTTTCAAAGACCGAGGGTCAGTCTTGGATTTCGAATTCTAACACGCGGTCTTTGAAAAACCGAGTTATTTTTAACAAAACTCGGTCTTTCAAAGATTGCATGGTTATTTTGGTAAATACTTTCGAAAGTGGGTTAGTTTGGTAAATACTTTCAAAAAGTGGATCATTTTTGTAACAAGTTCGGTTTGTAGAAGGAAAAAACACCAATTAAGAACTAGAGACCATTTAATTATATAACAAGTGTTACATAATACTAGCAAACTACAAGCACCAACTTGATTATTTGGAAACTATATCTAATATTGAACTATTTTAAACTATTATTGTATAAGCATATTAAACTTTATTGGAACCTAACTAATAGTAATAACATTTTACACTAGTTAAAACACAATATGAACAGAGAAAAATGAAATAAATAAAAACAGTGAACATTATAGTTAACTATGAATGTCAATAATAATTACTTAACAACCACATTTTAATGTTAAACATAGAAAAGGGAGTTCCTGATCTAGGCCACCCTCTTTTTCGTAAAGTACTCTTTTCCTTCCATAGACTTTGCGTCTTAAATTTTATGAACCTAAAAAAATATTGTAATTTGTTAAGTGTTTGCACCTTTAACTTTAGTACTGCAACCATTTATAGTATATTTTCCTTCAAAATTTAAATTCCTTTAGTGTTGCACAGTCAGTAGAAAAATTCTAGGCCAAAAGATGGAAGCTACTTATACCGGAACTTTGGCAAATTTTCCTCTTGAAAATCAATTTGGAGCAACCACAATAATCGAGACAAGGAATGCTATGCGGTTCCAGATTCTACTTCTCGGGGTGGACATGAATGATTGTAAGTACTCACACGACGTAACAATGTCAATCTTCTTCTTTTTCCTTTTCTACCTTAAAGAATCTGGAAAATGCTCAGTAAAGAATATGCATCACTTTTTTGTTACCAAATATGCAGAGGTCATGAAATTAGTTTAAGTTAGTTTCTTTTAAATTACTTAATTAAGGAATTTAGTAAAATTTGCAGCTACCTACTTGTGCATACATGTTTTGATGTTCCATAAACATACATGTCAGTGGACTCAACTTGAGTTGGCGACACATGCTTACTGACATATATGTTTATGGAACATCAAAACATGTATGCACAAGTAGGTAGCTGCAAATTTTACTAAATTCCTTAATTAAGTAATTTAAAAGAAACTAACTTAAACTAATTTCATGACCTCTGCATATTTGGTAACAAAAAAGTGATGGATATTCTTCAATGAGAATTTCCAAGATTCTTTAAGGTAAAAAAGGAAAAAGAAGAAGATTGACATTGTTACGTCGTGTGATTACATACAATCATTCATGTTCACCCCGAGAAGTAGAATTTGGAACCGTATAACATTCCTTGTCTCGATTATTGTGGTTGCTCCAAACTGATTTTCAAGAGGACAATTTGCCAAAGTTCCGGTATAAGTAGCTTCCATCTTTTGGCCCAGAATTTTTCTACTGACTGTGCAACACTAAAGGAATTTAAATTTTGAAGGGAAACATACTATAAATGGTTGCAGTACTAAAGTTAAAGGTGCAAACACTAAACAAATTACAATATTTTTTTAGGTTCATAAAATTTAAGACGCAAAGTCTATGGAAAGAAAAGAGTATTTTCCGAAAAAGATGATGGCCTAGGTCATGAACTCCCTTTTCTATGTTTAATATTGAGTACTTTCCAATAATTACTATTGACATTCATAGTTAACTATAATATTCACTATTTTCATTTATTTCATATTTCTCTGTTCATATTGTATTTTAACTAGTATTAAAGTGTTATTACTATTAGTTAGGTTCCGATAAAGTTTAATTTGATTATACAATAATAGTTTAAAATGGTATAATATTAGACATAGTTTTCAAATAATCAAGTTGGTGCTTGTGGTTTGCTAGTATTATATAACACTTGTTACATAATTAAATGGTCTCTAGTTCTTAATTGGTATTTTTTTCCTTCTACAAACCGAACTTGTTACCAAACTGAACCACTTTTTGAAAGTATTTGCCAAATTGACCCACTTTCGAAAGTATTTACCAAAATGACCACACAGTCTTTGAAAGACCGAGTTTAGTTAAAAATAACTCGGTTTTTCAAAGACCGGGTGTTAGAATTCGAAAAATTCAAGACTAACACTCGGTCTTTGAAAAACCGAGTTAGTTTTAGCTAAACTCGGTTTTTCAAAAACCGAGTGGGATGGTTTGGAAATTAAAAAAAAAAGTAGGACAGTTTGGAAAAAACTTTCAAAAATTGGGGCAGTTTGGAACAAAATTCGCTGTGTTCTTATTTATACCATGAATTACGTGTAAAGCACATGTGTAAAGGGTGAAGTAGTTAGTTGGGCAGTTATAAAATAGGCCCCACCACTTATGACCTACTGACTCACATGAAAGATCCAGCGGCCCATACAACTCTCATTTACGCTCGACCCCACCAGGGCTGTGCATTACACAAAGAGTTCATACAATAAAGTAAATTCGATACGAGAATCATCTTAGAAAAGTCGGTTGTTGTCGTCGGAAGAAGCCAAGTTGGAGTTTTGCTTAAGAATGCATGCTTGGATAAATATGTGTTGGTATTTTATATATACTTAAGAACATGCATAAAACATTAATAACAACCTAAAACATGTTTCTGTGAATCTAGATCTTAATCATGTTGCAAAAGTGCTTTAAGATAAAATCCTAAATCATGAAACTATAGATCTTTGCTAAATCAAAAGAAGAAGAACATTAAAAGCGGAAGCACTAACCTGAAGCCATTGATGAAGATTGCGCAGAGGGTTTGGATCTTCCTATATAATACGCACTTCTATGAGAGGCCGTCTCTCTATTCTTCTGTTGATGGGGATGACAGATGGAATAAGAAGATACGTATATATAGGGGACCATAACCCTAATTGATAATTATTGATTTCCAATTTTGCCCATCACAAAAAAAGAAATTTACTTTACGGTCTCTATACGTGTTATATCACATTTTAAATTATATGTTTTTAACCCATTACTTAATCTTAATTAGATCACTTTAATTTGGGTTAGACTTTAGAATAACAATTATACATTTAGTCACATATGTGAGCCCACATAGATTATTTTCCAACAATCTCCCAGTTGGACCACATATGTTACTCCTTATAAATGTACATACTTTATGAGCTCAAAATTTTGCTATCATAACCAAAAGCATAGCCAAACAATCTCGTCCATTAATCATGTAAATATAGGATCAAAGCAATTTTCGTTACATTTATCGTAACTAAATTCATCAATAGTCACATATATCAACATAATCAAACGACATAGATCAAGTGTGAATGTGTAGCATGAAAATTTCATGCAATGTGATCTATACACATGCCTATTTTCAACTGGTCCTTTTTAAAACTTAAGTGAGGTCAGAACCAAAACATGACAAATGAGTGAGAAAACTGAATTCTTTATTTCTGATCAGAAAATAACCAAATGTATAAATGTCTCACACAAACATAATGCACATAAAATACAAACTCCCACCAAATTATGATATCCTCAAATAATACAACACCCATATGAGCAGCGTGCTCATGAAAGACCTTGGGTGGTAATCCCTTTGTAAGCGGATCCACTATCATGGAGATTGTCCCAATGTGCTCTATGGATATCTGTCCACTCTGTATTCTTTCTTTCACAACTAGGAAGTTTATGTCAATATGCTTCGACTTTGTCATACTCCTATTGTTGTTGGAACATCACTGCTGACTTATTATCACAAAATAACTTGAGTGGTGTTTCTATATTCTCCAAAATGCGCAGCCCAGTGAAAAAATTCCACAGCCATATTCAATGATTTGATGCCTCATAGCATGCTACATACTCTGCTGCCATAGTAGAAGAAGATATAAGTGTCTGTTTGACACTTTTCCAGGATATAGCTCCTCCAGCTAACAGGTAAATATAGCCTGATGTAGACTTTTTGCTATCTTGGCATCCAGCGAAATCAGAATCAGAATATCCTACGACCTCCAAATGATCTGATTTCCTATATGTGAGCATGTAATCTTTTGTTCTCTGAAGATACCTCATAACCCTCTTGGCTGCTATCCAATGGTCCATACCAGGTTTGCTTAAATACCTGCCTAACATCCCAACAATGTACGCAATATCCGAACGCGTACATACTTGAGCATACATTAGACTCCCAATAGCTGATGCATAGGGGATCTTTTGCATTTCCTGAATTTCAAGGTTACTTTTAGAACACTAATTGAGACTAAATTTGTCTTCTTTAGCAATAGGGGTATTCCCTAGTCTACAATCTTGCATGCCAAACCTTTTGAGTACTTTATCGATGTATCCCTTTTGTGATAACCCTAGAATACCTCGAGAACGATCTCAGTGTATCTGAATTCCTAATACAAAAGAGGCATCCCCAAGATCCTTCATCTCAAAATGCTTGGACAGAAACCTTTTAGTTTCGTGCAATAAATCTATATCATTAGTGGCAAGCAATATGTCATCGACATATAGAACTAGGAATATATGCTTACTCCTACTGAACTTGTGATACACACAATCATCAACTATATTCATCTCAAAACCAAGTGAGATAATTAATTGATGAAACTTGTGGTACCATTGACGAGAAGCTTGCTTGAGTCCATAGATGGATTTTGTCAATTTGCAAACCATATTCTTTGGATCTCCCGACACAAAGTTTTCTGGTTGCACCATATAAATTGTCTCGTCAATGTCGCCATTGAGAAACACCATCTTGACATCCATCTGATGTAGCTCAAGATCAATATGAGCAACAATTGCCATAATTGTCCTAAATGAGTCTTTCGATGAAACTGGAGAGAAAGTCTCTGTAAAATCAATGCCTTCTTTCTGAGTATAGCCTTTAGCTACAAGACGTGCCTTATACCTCTTCACATTACCATTTGCATCTCTCTTGGTCTTAAATATCCTTTTACAACCAATTGGTTTTGCACCTTCTGGTAATGGGACAAGTTCTCAAACTTTGTTGTCTTGCATAGACTTATACTCCTCATTCATGGCATTAATCCACTTTTGAGAGTTACAACCATTTATAGCCTGATAAAATGTGATTGGATCATCTTCCATCATTCCACTGTCATCCTCATGTTCTTGGAGAAATGCAATATAATCATCCGGTATAGCATTCCTCCTTTCTCTCGTGGATCTCCTTAATGGCACTGGTTCTTGAGGTTGTTGAGTTTGTTCTTCTAGAACAATTACCTCATTTCGAATGGGGGGTTGTTCAACATTGTCTTGTTGAGGTTCCGGATTCACTTCTTGATCAATAATAGGTGTGGGAACCTGAATATTGTCAAAAGTAATAGTAGGAATTGGGTTTGTAATTGAATCCAATTCCTCCTCAAAAGCAATGTCCCTAACTTTATTTATCCCCCCAAACTCAACTTCCTCAAAAAATATTGCAGTTCCCGTCTCAAAAATATTCCTAAGTGTGGGATCATAAAACTTATAGCCCCTAGATCATTCAGAATAACCAATAAAGTAGCTGCTCACAGTTTTGGAGTCCAATTTATTTTCATATGGCCTGTAAGGCCTTGCCTCAGCTGGACATCCTCAAATGTGAAAGTGCTTTAGACTAGGCTTTCGACCTGTCCAAAACTCATAAGGTGTTTTTGCAGTTGCTTTAGTTGGTACTTTATTGAGAATGTAAGCTGCTGTCTTTAATGCTTCTCCCCAGAGGGACTCAGGTAAGGTGGAATGAGCAATCATACTCTTTACCATATCCTTAAGAGTCCTATTTCGTCTCTCAACAACACCATTCATGCTAGGTGATCCTGGCATGGTGTACTGTGGTACAATACCGCATTCCTCTAGGAATTTAGCAAACGGTCCTGGACGTTGTTCACCTGAGCCATCATATCTGCCGTAGTACTCACCACCACGATCAGATCTGACAATTTTAATCATTTTGTTGAGTTGATTCTCAACTTCAGCTTTATAAGCTTTGAACACGTCCATGACTGTGATTTTTCATGAATGAGAAGATATAGATACCCATAACGTGAGTAATCGTCTATGAATGATATAAAATATTGTTGACCATTCGAAGATCCCGTAGGGAATGACCCAAAAATATCTGTATGAATCAATTCTAAGATGCCTGAAGATCTATTGGCACATAATCTCTTAGTTTTGGTCTATTTTTCCTTTATGCAGTCTACACAGATATCAAATTGTGAAGTCCAGGGACTCCAAAATGCCATCAGACACAAGACGCTCAACTCTACCTTTTGCGATATGACCTAAGCGCTTATGCCATAATGACACTGAATTTTCTTTATTTAATTTACGTTTAGTGCCATGTGACTCCACATGCAAGATTTCATTATAGGATGAAATTGTTTCAAGCAAATAAAGGTTGTCATAAGTATTCAAGTAACCAGTTCCAACAACATTCGAATTTAAAGACAAACTAAACTGATTGTTTCCAAATGAACAATAATAACCAGATTTGTCCAACAAGGAAACAGAAATTAAATTTCGTCTAAAAGACGGAATAACAAAAGTGTTTTTCAAATCCAAATAAAATCCAGTTCCTAATAACAACCTAAAATGCCCAACTGTTTCCACTTCTACCGATTTTCCATCACACATAAAGATGTCTTTCACCCTTCATTTGGCTTTCGGCAGCTCAGGCAACCATGCATAGAAACACTTATGTGAGTAGTAGCACCAGAATCTATCCACCAAGTGTTTCTAGGTACTGAAGATAAATTAACTTCAGAACAGACCAAAGTCATTTCAACCTTATTGTTTTTAGTAAAACATTTTTCAGTTTGATCTAGAAAATCTTTGGCCTTAGTAATCCCATCGGATTCTGTGCCCCTAAAGGCTTCTGGAATGCTGAGTTTCATAATCATTAGACTCATACGATTTGAACGATCCCACCTCTCAAAATCTCTTTTATCATCAGGAGTGCTTTCCGTAGTGAGAGGTGGAGGTTGTTCTTCCTTTAATGCATGATCTAATTCCATACAGCCAAGTGTTATCAGTAAGGTCCCTTTCCAATTCTTGAAATTTGTCCCATTTAGTATGGGAATAGAATTGATGTTAGCAGTTATTAAGGTAGCAGATGATAAACTAGTTGAATATAGAACAAAAACAAACAAAATAAGCTCACATGAGAATCCATATAAAACAATAAATTCAAATAATGGTTAATTCCATCTCAAGATACCAGGCACAACGTTAATATCAAGTCTTTGGACAGTAATATTAACTTTAAGCAGTACTCTTGTTGTAGTAATCAAATATTGACAATAAATCCTGTCAAATAATAAGTCATTCTTTGGACTGACTTATTATTTACATGGAATACCTTATAATTGTCACATATTTATTACCACAGATGTGTATGAAATTCGGCCAAATATCAACTTACCTTTGGGTCAGTTAATAAACGCATGAATTACAAACACACAATCATCTTGATATTTTAAATATATTAATCTACACAAAAGAGGTCATTTTGGTAACATTTTGTTTCAATTGATCTATTCAAAATATTAGACATTCATAAAAAAAATCCAAAACCAAAATTTGAATTTGATTGTTATTTAGAAAAAAATGTATTTTCCTTAACTTTACAATTTTACTTTATTTTAGATAGATAATGTAAAGATAATATCAAATTGATTTTTATTTATTCGTTCATAGGACAAATATCTTCACTATTTTGATAATCACAATTAGTAGGATTAAATAGAATATTAACAGAAATTCATAACAGAAAATAAAATTAATAAATTCCATTTTCCGAAACTTGTCACAAAAGCAACAGCCGAAACCCAAAAGTCGGGTGGTCCCCACCAAAGGCACACACTGAAACCCCTATCCTTTTCTTTTCTAGGCGGCAGGCCCCACACACGCCAACATCCCGTGATGATAGCAATAATAAAAAAACAGCAATGCTGCCTTCCCGTGGGCCCCACCCCCATGTGCAATTAGATTTATCAAAATTATATCTTAAAACCAACATTAATTATAGATAACAGAATCCAATATTAATTAAAACCACATCTTAAAACCAAAGTTAATTAAATTGCTTGATATTAATTATACACAACAGAATCCAATATCAAAACCACATCTTAAATTTTTTTTATCAAAATCCAAAACCGTAACAAGTCAGTACTTGCATTTTTTTTTAAAAAAATTTCAGATCTGTATGAAATTAATCCAATTACTTCTATCAATTAAATTCATCAATTGAATTTTTTAAACATGAAGATAAAAAGAAACCCTAAATTTCTTAAACAAAAATAATCAATTCTTCAATTACAGCAAAGATGGCTCTGATACCAATTGTTGGTATTTTATATACACTTAAGAACATGTGTAAAACATTAATAACAACCTAAAACATGTTTCTATGAATCTAGATCTTAATTATGTTGCAAAAGTTCTTTAATATAAAATCCTAAATCATGGACCTCTATAGATCTTTGCTAAATCAAAAGAAGAAGAACATTAAAAGCGGAAGCACTAACCTGAAGCCATTGATGGAGATTGCGTAGAGGGTTTGGATCTTCCTATATGATACGCACTTCTATGAGAGGCCGTCTCTCTATTCTTCTGTTGATGGGGATGACAGATGGAATAAGAAGATACGTATATATAGGGGACCATAACCCTAATTGATAATTATTTTTTTTGCAATTTTGCCCATCACAAAATTAGAAATTTACTTTATGTTCTCTACACGTGTTATATCACACTTTAAATTATATGCTTTTAACCCATTACTTAATCTTGATTAGATCACTTTAATTTGGATTAGACTTTAGAATAACAATTATACATCTAGTCACATATGTGAGCCCACATAGATTATTTTCCAACAATATGTTGTAGAGGAATCTTGATGGTGTGACAGGATTGTGATGGCCTCATGATGGTATGCGCATGCAAGTGGAAATCCTAAGATGATGATGGTGGAACCAGATGAAGAAAAGAAGTCGGAGCGGATGAACGCTGTTGGGCTGAAAAGATTTTGCGTATATATATACAGGTACTATTGCTTGATGGAATCTCAGTCTCTCCCACATATTCCCACTTCCGCTGACTTCCTCGATGCAACCGCCTCTCGTTCCTCCTCCAGATTCAAACAGCAGCAGCATCACTTTCAGTCTGCCTCCGGCCTCCTACCTTCTCCTAACGTCATTACTCACCCTACCTCACCTCTACTTCCGACACCAGTAGCACTGTCCTGCTCCCTAAACCGATTCAGACACCACCAGCATCTCCCTCCACATTGTGCTCTCAGTCACAGCAGCCCTCACAGTGCGTCGTCCCTCACATCCTCGGCCATGCCCGTCACTCCAGTCTTGTCATCTCCTACTGATTGGGCTAATCTTCAGCAACACCTCACACAGCTTGAACTACAGCTCATGGGTCAGTCTATCAATGTTGCCTCCTCTGATCCTGCACTTTCTGCCACTCCTGGTATGAATTCGTTCTGGATTTTAAATTCTGGTGCATCACATCATCTCACTAGTAATCAGACACTATTCACCACCTGCACAATACTTTCCTCTCACTCTCCATCTCTACACACAGCTGATGGCTCACCACTTCTTATTACATACTCAGGAACAATTAGTTCTCCCACTCTCATATTACCATATGTTCTTTATGCTCCTCATTTATCAATAAATCTTATTTCTTTTAGTGCGTTGTGAGATAGTGGTCTTCTCGTTACTTTTGACTCTTTAGGTTGTTCTATTACTGATTCCTCCACCGGTGAGGAGTTTGGACGTGTTAGTCGTCAGGGTCGTCTATATTATCTAGATTTTCTTTGTGCACACCATTCTTTTAGTTTTGTCGGTATTGTTAACTCTGATGCTGATCTATGGCACAGACGTTTAGCTCATATTAGCGCATCATGACTCCAGACTATAGCTCGCAGTGGTGCCCTTGGTTTTCTCACTTTTAAATTTTTTTCTGATTGTCATGGTTGTCATTTGGCCAAACACATTGTCCTACCCTTTAGTCACAAAAGAAATTCTGAAACCACTCATCCTTTTCAACTTGTTCAATCTGACATATGGGAACCCTCTCCCGTACCTTCATGGAAAGGCTATCTCTATTATGTTGCTTTCATCGATGACTTCAATAGACATACATGGATTTTTCATATGCGTCAGCGATCTGAGATACTTGATATTTACCGGTTCTTTACAACTATGATTCACACTCAGTTCGGTGTGCGCATTAAGAATTTTCGATCGGACGGTGCACATGAGTACACTTCCACCACTATGAGATCGATCCTTCAGTCTCACGACACCCTTTTTAAACAATCATGCCCTCACACACATGAGCAGAATGGTGTAGCTGAACACAAGCATCGTCACATCCTTGAGACGGCTCGTACCCTTTTACTCTCCTCTTCTGCTCCTTATTCTTTTTGGGCTGAAGCCATCATTACCTCTGTTAGTCTTATCAATATTACTCCCTCGTCTGTCCTAGCTGGTACGACACCTTATGAGGCTCTTTATCATTCCCCGCCGACTACAGTATGTTTCGTACTTTTGGGTGCACCTGTTACGTCCTTCTCCCTCCTACTGAGCGCACGAAGCTCTCCGCTCGTGCTGCTAAGTGCGTTCACCTAGGTCTTAGTCCTGAACACAAAGGTTATCGTTGTTTGATCCATCAGCGGGTCGTATCTGTATTTCTCGACATGTATCTTTTGTGGAAGACTCCCCTTACTACCCGACTCCCCCCGAGGATACTAGATTTCTCGATTCTCCAGTTATTGCTAGCCCCCCGACTTTATCTTCCCGCATTCCTTTTGATCCCACTCATCTGGCTCTATTGACATCTCCTGCAGTCCTTACACCTATTGTTCCCCCTACCGAAACACCACCTGTGTAACGCCCCGCCCCAATACTCAGACAATTTTTAATATTTTCAGAAGACAAATTAGATACTATGTAGTACAACTGCCCACCACAGGCTGCCTCTCAAAAGGTGGTTAATCGAATTGGTGACTCTTGATCATTGGCTAATAATATTTATACTCAAATTAGTTTTTGTATACTTCCCATGTGGGACTATATTTCTCACATCCTTCTCAATTTTCTCAAATCCCGCATAGACCAGTCGACTGCTCAATCCAACAGTCGACTGTTCGCTCGAAATCTGGGGTATTACATACACCCCCCTTAAAAATCAGCGTTCTCGCTGAGTACGGGATACACATCTAGTGTAGGATCCGCCTTTCTAACACCCTGCTGTGTACCCCACGAATAGGCCTTCAAGACCCTCGACGTGTAGATACACCCGATACATTCCGTGAATAGGTCTACCGACCATCGACACGCAAATGCACCCTGCATGCTCCGTGAATAGGCCCGTAGACCCTCGATACGCGAACATCTAAATATTCTGCTGTTTCGAAAGTCGGCTCTGATACCATTTGTAACGCCTCGCCCCAATACTCAGACAATTTTTAATATTTTCAGAAGACAAATTAGATACTATGTAGTACAACTGCCCACCACAGGCTGCCTCTCAAAAGGTGGTTAACCGAATTGGTGACTCTTGATCATTGGCTAATAGTATTTATACTCAAATTAGTTTTTGTATACTTCCCATGTGGGACTATATTTCTCAAATCCTTCTCAATTTTCTCAAATCCCGCGCAGACCAGTCGACTGCTCAATCCAACAGTCGACTGTTTGCTCGAAATCTGGGGTATTACAACCTGCATCCCCACAGCAGCCAACACCCAACCAACCTACTTCCCCACCGACACTACTCCACCATCCTCACCCCCACGCCCTGTCAGTCCACCACCTCTTCGTCATTCTACCCGTTCCACTTCTGGTATTCCTTCGACACGTTATACACCTGATGTCACTAGTCCTTCTGACCAGTTTGGTTTTGCCATCCTAGCTTCCTACTCACCATAGTTTTATACATATCTCACTGCTATACACTCTACACGTGAGCCCAGAACCTATCAAGATGCAATTCAATATCCTGAATGGAGGAAAGCTATTGCAGAGGAATTCAGTGCATTTGATCAGACTGGCACTTGGGATGTTGTTCCTCTGCCAGAGGGTGTTCAGCCTATTAGCTGCAAGTTGATCTTCAAGGTCAAATATCAACCTGATGGATCTATTGAGCGGCACAAGGCTCGTTCAGTAGCCCGAGGATTTACTAAGAAGCATGGCATTGATTATGATGAGACCTTTGCTCCCGTTGCACAGATAACTACTATTCGCACTCTTCTTGTTGTTGCAGCCATCCGCCAATGGCCGTTATATCAGATGGACATGAAGAATGTTTTTCTTCATGGTACCTTATCTGAGGTTGTCACACCCCGGTTCCCAAAATACGGGAATACGAGCCCGTGACGAAGGCCCAGCGAATGATATTAACATCATTCATAAGCTGTACCAGTCTCAACTCAACAATACTCAAAAAATTAAATCACAACCATGCAAAATAATAAAATCACAGAACAATATTTGAATTCAAGAATTTAATAATCCAACATGATAATCAATACTGAGAAAGCAAGTAGCAGTTACGGGTCAAAAGCCCGGGATACAAGTCTAAACAAATGAATTACAATTAAATGAAGGAAACATAGAGAGAAACAGTTTATTCTAATGCGTCTCCTGCTCGAGACTAGAAATATTGCTCGCCAATACCTTCTGGCAATTCCTCAGGCTCACCTGTAGCTAGGTTAACTAAAGAAGAAAAAGAAATGTCCTTAGAGCAAGTACGGACAGCAAGTAGTGAAAAACAGAGAGTAAGGGAGTAAGGTGCATGTAGGAGTGTGAATCAAGATCAAATTACAACGACAATAATGGTACTAATAGCAATGGTCTTAATCAAGTATATATACATGTCAAGTATGTCTATTATCAAGTTGTTCTTCCTATCTAGTGCACATACTACTGCGTCCCATACCACAGGTTCGATGCACGCACAGCAGTGTTCGTTTTAGACTTCGTGGCAGGGTCTACAGAGCGTGTACTCGGTGTATCACGATAACAACATAACAAGATGACAAGGTCACGTATCCACAAGTAATTCTCCACCTTCCATGTCAAGTTTATGTAACAAGATAACAAGATAACAAGTTCACGTCTCCACAAGTAATTCTCCACCTTCCATGTCAAGTTCATGTAACAAGATAACAAGATAATAAGTTCACGTATCCACAAGTAATTCTCCACCTTCTACCGAGTACATTTTCTGAGACTGTCCACTACTAGGTCAACCCTTAGATTTCTCGGCTTGTTTAGTATTTTATTACTAAGTCATATATCTACATGCAAGTAGTTATTAGGATGTCAAGGAAATTATAATAATGCAACAACATGATGCATTGCACAAAATAAACAAGAAATGGCAAATCTGGAACAGCTGACACAGTTACACTAAAACAGGGATATCTCCTAGATTACAACTCCAAATTCAAACTTCCAGTATGCTATGGACATCTAGACAGAACGGGATACAAGTTATATTCATTAACTTTCTGCTAATTCTGATTGTATCTAGGTCAAAAACTCCATTCTTTGTAGATTAGCTATTCTGGCAGAAACTAGATGTCAACTTCTAAGGGGTAGAAACATGGTATAAATACACTATAAAAATCTACAAAAATTTGAGGTGAACCCTCAGCATGTCTATAAGGTTTCTGAAAAATTTCATAGCATTCTAATACTGTTTACATGGTATTTTACTATCAAATATGTCGATATTACAATAATTCTACAGTCTGAAAAATGCAGACCAACAGGAACTAAAAAGATGATATCTCACAGCTCGGGATTCCGAATCAGGATCCGTCACTTGGATTGGAAACTAGACTCAGTAGGATAAAACTCTCTTTTATATCCTGTGTGCTAATTCTCAAGTTAACAGGGTCGAAACCTCTGTGCCAAACAGTACAAGCAGCAAGATTCATAAAAACCACTACACATGTATTCATCAAAACGGGTAATTAACGAGTTATTGTATCATGTATGTATCAAGATTAATGTACAACAAGTAGTGTGAATTTTTCCAGTATACATGTTAAGTCTATCATGTCGAGTTCAAGTCACAAGATCTCAAGTCACAAGATCTCAAGTAATATCATGTATTTAATCACGACGTGTTTTCTTATGTACAAGTTCTATTTATTTTTATTCATGACAAGTATGTATCTAGGCTTGGGTTTGAGTCAATAGAAAATCATAAGAAGTCAAGAGTACGTCGGGTTAGCTCGTGTAAACCCTCAATACTTCTAACGGAAGGGACACAAGGCAAAGTTAACGATAATGAATTGGAACTACTTGCATAAGAGGTCAATTAATCTTAAACTAGAATAAATAAGAGAGTTCAAGTGGAATTGCCTTTTTCTTGTAGACGATTAGATTAGAATCACCAGAATAACGGGATCAAAATCCCGGGGAGCAATCCCAAGAGCACATGCAAAAATACGCGCGAGGACTCAAACAGCTACAGTAGCAAATAGTGGAGTATTCTCCCACACCGGATCAGGTAGAACAACGAAACAGCGGTGGGATCTGGTGTGGCCGAACAACAAACAGCAAGTAGCAACCAATCAGAATCGGCCAGAACACCACACAGCAGAATCGGATCCGCTGTGCGCGAACACCGAACAGCAAATGCCCCCACTCACCGTCCTCCTTCTTCCTTACTTCGACTGAGCGAGAGAGAGTGGGCGGGAGAGAGGCTCGGCGACTATGGCGACGCCCCGGGATGCATTGGCAACTGGGTGAGGCGACTGGAGGTGCGACGAGCGACGCGCTGGTCAGGAAGCGACGCGACGTCGATGCTCTGCTTTTGGTTCAAAAACAGGGGAGAGCGAGGAGTTGGGCTCGGGTGTCAAAGGCGAGGATGGTGGCGGCTCTGGGCTGTAATGAAGACGACGGTGAGGGCGAGAGGCTCTCGGCAAGGTGAAAAAGGTGATCGGTGGTTCAAAAGTGGTAGAGCGATGGGTTTCGGTGGGTTCAAGCGATGGTTAAATGGCGAAGTTGGCGAGGTCGGGATGAAATGGTGGAGAGTTTGACGGTGGTGAGGAGTCGAGGAGGTGGAGGTGACGGTAAGGTGGTGGTGATGGCAATGGAGGTTGTGGTGGTTTGATGGGTTCGGTTGGCGGAGTTGGGGATGAGGGTGGTGTCAAGATTGAGGGGTGATGAGTGCGGGGATGGCGAGGAGCGACGAGAAAGGGACCGTGATGGAGATGGGTGACGGCAATGGAGTGGTGGTCAGAGTTGGCGACGGGGATGGTGATGGAGTTTGCGATGGGGAGTTGGGTTTGTTTTGTTTTGGGTGAAGGTGAGAAGGAGGAAGAAGGAGTGAGCGGGAGGGTTGGTTAGTTTGGGTTTGGAAAACAAGAGAGGGAGAGAGAACGGGAGAGAGAGAGAGAGTGGGTTGGTTTAAAGTAGTTCTAATTTGTGAGAGAGTGGAGAATTTTAATATAATAAAATAAGGAGAAGATTATGGGGAGTTAGAGATACGTGGGATTGAGGGGAGAAAGAGTCTGATTTTTAGTTAGGGGAAGTGGGTTTGGGTAGACTAAGTTTTTGGGTCCAATATCCAATAAGGGAGATGGGTTGGGCTTTCATATGGATGGGCCAAAATGTAATAATACAATAATTAATTAGAATTAGTGAGCCCACAACATGACAAAGGCCCAAATACAATAAATTAGGAGGAAAAGGTACGAATAAATATACAAAGAATAATAATCCGTACAATCAGAAACAGGGGTTACGGAGGTTGTTTATATGGATCATCTTCCTGGCCTCCCTACTCCTCCTCGTCATGTTTGCCGGTTGCGTCGAGCTATATATGGTTTGAAGCAGGCCCCTCGAGCCTGGTTTGAGTGTTTTCGCCTTGTCATCACCAAGGCTGTTTTTAGTCAGAGTTCTCAAGACCATTCTATATTTATGTGGTCATCACCGCAGGGGAGGGTAATTCTACTACTCTATGATGACGATATGATCATTACTGGGGATGACTTTGCGGGCATTACATCCACCCAGAAATACCTTCATCAGCAGTTCTATATGAAAGACCTTGGCAGGCTACGTTATTTTTTGCGCCTAGAGATTGCTCATGGATCTCGGGGGATACTCATTTCTCAACCGAAATACACATCAGATATTATCTCCGCTGCATGCCTTTCTGACAGTAGATCAGTCGATACACCCTTAGAGCTTTATGTGAAGCTTCGTCCCACTGATAGTGAGCTCCTTCCTGATCCCACTAGATACAGACAGATTGTTAGACAGCCTGTCTACTTATGCATGATCAGACCAGATATTGCTCACGCAGTCAGTGTTGTCAGTCAATTTATTTCTGCTCCTACATCAGTTCACTACTATGCTCTTCTTCCGATTCTCAGATATCTTCGGGGTACTATTACTCGCTCATTATTCATGCCTGCTACATCCAAAATAAAGCTGAGTGCATATTCTGATTCAGATTGGGCAGGTGATCCTACTACCAGACGGTCTACCACCGGTTTCTGTCTATTTCTTGTTGATTTGCTGATCTCATGGTGAAGTAAGAAACAGGCAGTTGTTGCATGTTCTTCGAATGAAGCTGAGTACAGAGCAATGGCAGCTACTACTAGAGAGATTGTTTATGTTTGTTGGCTATTATCAGATATGAGTGTCACTCTTACAGGAGCTACTCTTCTTCATTGTGATAATCGGAGTGCATTGCACATTGCAAGCAACCCGGTCTTTCATGAGCGAATGAAGCATATAGAGATTGATTGCCATTATGTTCGTGAGCGCTTTGAGACAGGGACCATTTCTCTTCATTCTGTTACATCTTCCCAGTAGACTGCAGACTTCTTCACCAAATCCCATACTGTTCAGAGATTTAGATACTTAGTAGGCAAACTCATACTGTTTGACCCATCGTGAGTTTGAGTGGGGGTGTTAGATATTATTATAGTCCCATATTGGTTGTAGAGTTGTTTTGATATTTGTCCCCCTTCTATATATAGGTGGTATTGTACTTGGTTGAACTCAATTCAACATTCAGTATTGTCTTCATTTCTCTCTGATTTATCCTAACAGTGATAAACATAAAGAGATAGGGACTACGTAAAGAGATAAGAGAGTAGAATACTAAAGAGATAAGAGAGCATTCATATATGTTAACACCAACATGCTTTGTGTGTTCATTAGGTATTTATCGTTCGAGTCATTCACCATTCACCATTCACCAATGTGTCGGCATCATGATTCTAAATAAGGTTTAATAGTTTCTCTTTTTATTAGTACAATATACTGTTGGATATATTGGTATATTCTCTCTATATAAATATAGCACGTGCATATGTGTAACACGTGTAATGAACGTACAATTGATTGGATATTGGAACGTGGGTTTGTGGGCTTATAACCCGATACCCAAACCAGTATTTAGGAATAAATACTGGCTTGTGATAGCAGTCTAGGTATTCCAATCTTGATACCTAGGGTGAATATCTCAAGCAACTTAGATCTAGAGATAAAACCCTAATTCCCAATTGTTAATTTCTCACAAAACCTAACAATCTTGAGATATTTTGTAATCAATTTTGTGAGATTAATTAAGAGAGATACTTGATTACCGTCGGAATCCGTTGGAGCCGCCAGATCCCGTTGGAAAAGAAGCAGCCGACGTCAGAACCCTATCTCCATCTCTTGCTTCTTTCCCTGTTTCGATTGCGTCGCGAAGCCGATCGGTCGCCGTTCGTCGCTCGTCGATTTGTCGCGAAGCCAAAGCCGATCGCTCGCCGTTCGTCGCTCGCCGATCTGTCGCGAGGTCGAAGCGAGAGCTACGAAGACGATCGCGTCGCAAAGTCGTCAGGCGCCGAACCCCACCTCTTCCCGTTCACTGTCGACGGCAGTCACATCTCAGGCGCCGACTCTGACCCCTCTTTTTTTTTCAAGATCTGTGTGTGAAACCCTAATTGAAGAAGAAGACAATGAAGAGAAATCTTGTATCTCATCAAGATCTGATTGGGTTGTGTGGAACCCTAATTGAAGAAGACAGTGAAGAGAATTTTTGTATCTCATCATCAGATCTGTTTAGATGCACACAAGGTGTTCGATGCTGGGTCTCTTTGGCGCAGAATGGCTTGTTGTTTGGATTTGTTCCCAACAGACATGAGTCTAATCAATTGAAGGGGAAGAGATAGTGAAAGATAAGTTCTTTACTTTCCTCGTATTAAATTCCTGTTAAATATTTTGCTATGTGCTGGAAGTTCAAAACACTCGTTCTAAAATTATGTTTTGAATTATAGAATTACTATGATGCTAAGTGGTTAAGTTCAAGACTGTATTAATCACTTGTTTAATTAAATACAAGTTGAACAGTTATTTTGGCTATGTGATAAAACACAATATCTATTTTTATAAGTTAAACTGTATGTTGACTATAAAAATCGGATCTCTAATTAAATTATTGCTAGAATTAGATTGTGCTAATAATTTGTTTAATTGGCTAATCTTTAACAATTTGATAAATGTAGGAACTTTAATGTTACCTACAAATTGTGTATGTTGGAGACGATGGATTTGCATCATGGTATGATAAGTCTGCACTATGCAGGCTTCTCCATCAAATTTGGAAAAAACACTTCTAACTTGAAGTGTCGGTATGATCTATTTTAATTTTCTCAGTATTTTTCATGTGATGAATGTGTTAACGTTTTGTGCGTTTGATCATATGATTGAGAGTTTTAGATCATAGTTATTCTCGCTCTGGAAAACTAGCATGTTTAGGGTTGTTAAGTGTTTTATCATACTATGTGTATAGATATTTTAACAAATTCATTGTTTGCAGTTTGTGTGAGATTACATATTTGCTTCTCTAAAATTTAAAATAAAATAAAATTGTATAAGATGTATAACAAATGTCTGTAACTTAGGAGAGAGTATCTCTTAATGTAGAATATGACTCTACTAGTTACGTTGTGTTCCCTCTCGTTCATTGTACTATGTGTGCAAAGTTGAATTATAATATGTTAGTCATTATCTCATTTAGCGTTATGAAGATGATGAAGAACGAGTAAAGGAATGAACTCTTTGCTCAATATGGTTGAGCTAGTGGACATTGTTAGAACCATTAGAGAAAGCAAATAATTTTTGAAAAATGTGATAGAGTAATTTTGTATTAACTCTTATAAAGTGCATATATTGTCAATCGTATGTATAAGTTGAGTTTAACAAATGAGACAATTAATAATAATAGTTCTAATTGTGTTCTTGAACATAGCATAATTGGCTAAGATTTGAGAACTATATATTCAATTGTTTGTGAGGAAATGTGATCTAATTATCAAAACTGTGGGAAAATGAAGTTAAAAGCTATTGAGTCAAAGCTTTAACATCCAAGTTATTTTGAAATTTAGAATCACTATGAACTATATATTAAATTGTTTGTTCTTGATAAAACTCATAGCCCTACTAAATGACACTCCATTAAAATATGACAAATATGAAAGTTGTGCTCAGATTATTATCACTAGAAAATCATTTAGTATGGTCTCTAGGAGCACACAACTTCTTGAGTCAATACATTCTGATATTTGTGATCTCAGTAGCTTTGTGACTAGATGAGACGATTGTTGGTCAGAAGTATTTAATCTCTTTTGTAGATAATTAATATGAGTCTGTCATATATATGATGAATGAAGCACTTGTTATTCTTAATGAATTAAAAATTATAGTTAAATGTTAAAAATCAAGGGTTCAGATTTGATAGAGGTAGTGAATATGTTTTAACTTTAGAAAAGTCTGCATTGGGCATAATCACTAGTGCACTCTACTTACAACAGTCAAACGGTATTGATAAAAGTTAGAATCAAACACTTAGTGAAATGTTGAATTCTATATTATTGACTGTTGTTTGTCTTGTGTAATTATTAGTGATGTTGTATTGTTAATCATATCTCTAATGTGTTACTACACTCTAAATTGAATACACCTTGTAAATCATGGTATGAAAATACAAACAGTTTTGTTAAAGAGAAAATGTGTGTTGTAATACTTTTGTTAGAGTACATGACCCTAAAAGGCCTAAAGTAGGACCTACAATAAATATTTGTGTGTATTTAGAAAGTGCAGAATGTAGCTCTGTGGACAGATGTTGGATCTATCTAATTTGTGTTAGAAGAATCTAGACTTGCAAAATTCTTTGAGGATATGTTCATCAAAGATAAATGTATGAAATAATCTAGTCCTACAGACATGTTCAATGATTCACAGTTGGAATCAAGAACTAGCCTTACTGACACTTGAAAACCTGAATGACAAATGAGCTAAGAAGAGTCTTTAGTAGACAATGAGATGATTCTGTGTTATATAATAATACTTTAATTTAGTTGATCTGCCGAAAGGGGCTAAAACTATAGTAAGTAAGTGGGGTTTTGTGGAAGAAACTTAATTTTGATTGTTCAGTAGCAATTTTAATGCTTTTTAGTAGCTAACAAATTGACTGAGAAAAAAATGGGGTAGATTTATTTGATGTCTACTCACATGTTTGTCATATTGCTACAATAAGTATTCTTCTTACCCTTACATTTATTGAAAATTTTGTCATTCATAAAGGATAATTAAGGGCTTTGTACTTGATATTTTGTACTGAACAGTTTTGTACTGGAAAGTTTTAAACTAATTTGTTTAGTGAACAAGATTTACAATATAGTAAAATTATTGTATGTTCTTAAAACATGTATAGCCAACGAATAAATAATTTGACAAATTTTTGAAAGAGCCTAGTATATGAATCAAGTAATTCAGATCAGTGCCTTCAATTTTGTGGTGTGTCAAATATAGTGGCTATTATTTACTTGTTCTGTTGATATGCATGTTCTTGGAAGTGACCTCTCTATTACAAATGAAGTTAAAATTGTGCTATCCAAAGAATTCAACATGAAAACCTAGGTACTGTGGACACCATAGGTATAAGGGTGAGTTTCAGTTGGCAAGGGATAACTCTTAGTCAAACTCATCAAATCAAAATGTGTTTCAAAAGTTGGGATATAGTGATTGAAAGTGTGTTTTGAAACACCTTATTATTATGATAAAAGGTTGACACCTAATGATGGTGCAACTATGAGACATGTAGATCATTCTAAAGGGATTGACAGTCTCATGTATACAAAGATCTGCACTAGAATAGACATAGCCTTTGAGGTAGGTAGACATGTAGATCATTCTAAAGGGATTGACACTCTCATGTATACAAAGATCTGCACTAGAATAGACATAGCCTTTGAGGTAGATATGATCTGCAGATTCACTAATAATCCCATACACATTTGAGTGCCCTTAAGAGGCTAATGAGATACCTGAGTGGTATTTAAGAGTTTGCTTTGTGCTACTCTAGTCATTCTTCAAATGAATGGGTGATCTGATGCATTATGATGCTCAGAATTTAGTGAAAGTCGATAACTAGTAGATATGTGTTTACACTAGGAGAAACAGAAATGTTATGGAAATAAAAAGCAAACGGGCACTGTG
This sequence comes from Hemerocallis citrina, assembly GCA_017893485.1. NCBI lineage: Eukaryota > Viridiplantae > Streptophyta > Magnoliopsida > Asparagales > Asphodelaceae > Hemerocallis > Hemerocallis citrina. Next base: position 232,693 of record JACEHZ010000520.1, on the reverse strand, counting down.
CTATCATCCATGAAATCAGACCTCTATGTGTAATCATCTGCAGGGAAAAAGGCTGAGTGGATTGAATAAATTGTTGCTAGTTATCCATTAAGAAGTTTAAGTAACTCTCTAATTCTGTTATGCGACTATCAAGCTACAATACACTGTAGCTCATAACTCACTCTATAATAGTAAGAGGAGTATATTAAGGCTGAAAGAAGCCAAGTTGAACTTTCTCATAGATAAAGTGCAATTGCTACAAGTATGACTAATACTCTTGCGAAGAGACTTGAAAGTGATCTAATTATCAAAACTGTGGGGGAAAGTGGAGTTAAAAGCTATTGAGTAAAAGGCTTTAACATCCAAGTTGTTTTGAAATTTAGAATCCAATTGGAGCCATAGAGAAGTTCAAACTTAAGCATCAATTTTAGGCAGCTGACATGTTTTAGATAATTTTGATGATTCGACATAAATTCCACAAATATATAATGTCATTCCAATTTTGATGGTATTATATGTCTAAGAAATTTACTTAGAATAATCATATTATTCCAATACGAAACATGATAACTTGTCGATGTGTTTCCGATGATTAAATTGTCCTAAATATCATTCCAATTTGATGATATGTCTTTTATGGATACATGTTTCATTTCAATTTTGATGATTCAATGTTAAACCATGATTGAAACGGCAGTCTTTTCATTCCAATATGAAACATAGTATGGTTCTTGTGTAGAAACTATAAAGTTCATGTACTTTACTTATTAAAGATACTTGATTGTGATGCTTACGTTACATTTTTGCTAAGCTAATTATGAATTGTACTAAGTTTTTTTGTGGAACTAGATACTTTGTGAAATATGTTGGAATTCTTAGAGATGTCTCTCTTGATATTCTTGTTTTCAATAAGCTAGCAAAGATGGAGGAGTTGAATCTGTCAACATAGATTTTAAAAATAATGATTTGCTCAAAATGGAGGAGTAAACATAAAGCAGTGTGTAAGGATAGAATTTCAATTTATTTCTTTTGAGAATAAATTAGTCACTTGCTTGGTAAAACTTCTGTTGAGTTTAAGACTCTTGTGTTCATGAGCTTAAAACTCATATTTTGTTCTTGAAGTTTATTTGCTTTGTTTGATTTTGAAACTATGACAGATTATTCTAGTTGGTTTAGTCTTTGTGAACTATTCTGAATTGGATATGGTATGGAACTAGTTAATTATATTGATTTAGTCTTGATTGAACTATTCAGTTTTATAATTCTATTGGTTCTTATGAAACTATACGTTTATGATGCTTTTTCTTTATGAACTGCTATCAGCCAGTCAGTTGTATACTGATCTGATGAGATAATTCTTTACTTTATATATTGAGAATATAGGAGGAGATTGTTGGATATATTGGTATATTCTCTCTATATAAATAGAGCACGTGCATATGTGTAACACGTGTAATGAACATACAATTGATTGGATATTGGAACGCGGATTTGTGGGCTTATAACCCGATACCCAAACCAGTATTTAGGAATTAATACTGGCTTGTGATAGCAGTCTAGGTATTCCAATCTTGATACCTAGGGTGAATATCTCAAGCAACTTAGATCTAGAGATAAAACCCTAATTCCCAATTGTTAATTTCTCACAAAACCTAACATATACATTGTTGTATGGTGTGAGTGTCTGAATTCATATTCGTTGATTATTTGAGAGCATAATGTACATTTCAGTTTTTACCAAAAGAAAAAAATAGAGTACGTTTTAGTTGATTTTAGAGTATATATGACTTCTTATTTCTTACTTATGTTTTTTGGCTATCACCGTATTTTTAATTTATGCTTTTGTTGATCTTCTTTCTCGCTTCCAGATTGCTGCAAGATGCCATACTATAGACATTGCTTTCGCTAATGAAAGCATATCCACTGGGCGTTCGGCATGAAAATTCAACTTTAGAGCACAAATCCGTTGTGCGTATGACTCGAAACTCAGGTTAGTTGGCGTACAAACTTTTCTTCACTTTGATATCCCTTTTTCTTTTTCCTTTTTTTTGGTGAAGAAAATAAGTTGTGTAGTTTGTTTATTACAAAGAAAGATGTGAATTGCGTTAATTTCTTTTGTGACAAGTTCAATGGAAACCCTAAATATGTTTTGGCCCATTTTTGCAGAATGCTACTGCATGGTTTGAGTCATTTTAATCTGAGGCGTTTAAGAAACATGAAGTTGCTGCAATGGCACAAGCAATCCGGATGCATCAGCCAGTAGAGTCTACTGAAGGTACTTCTTTTTGGATGTAGTTTAAATAGCTTGATCATAGTCAGTAGTAGAATATTTGTCCAGTCTGTCATCTGTCTTTTTCCATATTACGCTGGCTTTTAGTTCATATATATTATGATATTACAGAATTCTAAGTTCCGATTTGGGTTGGGCAGCATATCTTATTTGCTTGACTACATGAATCCCAATCAAGATCCCAGAGTACGAGACTCTTGAGTCATTAAAGAGGAGAAACTCGAGCATATATAAAGGTTTTTCTAATCTTCGTATAAAATAGGTATCATGGTTTCTAAACTCCGTATATATACCGGTTATAGCTATCATTTGTCGGTAATATCCAATTTTTTGTATTGTAGACAAATTTCCAATCCAGCCAATCCATCCTGGATTCTTGGTATTGGCTGAGATTTGATACCTTGAAAGCTATCCTTAGTGACTGTATATCTAACTATTTGAGCATAAGGATAGTCATTGCATGAATCTTAATACATAACCAGTACCTTTGATTATGTATTAATATGAAGCTCAATATAGGTGCTTTCATTCAAAGGACTAATCTCCAAAATAACTGACCATGACTTAGTTAATTTGTATTCCTTGATATTTGTCGTAATGGCTATGCTGTGAAATGGTTATGCAAAATTGCTTCGGTGTGTTCTAGTTAGCTTTCATAGGGTGTTTTTCCTTTTATATCCATAGCTGTAAGTTCATGAATTAATGTTGATCCCTTTGATTTTCGGCTTTGCACAGAAGAAAGGAAAAACTGTCTTTGTTGTAGTTGTCAAATTTATGTTACAAGTGGCGATGTCTATGTCCATGTTTTATGTCTGTTGTACTACAATTTGTGCTTCCCATGGTTGCACGATAGATTATTATTTTATTTTTTTTTGGCTTCCACCATTTGTTGCGATGACCAATAAGAGTTTTAATGTAGGATTTCTTTTTCCTTTCTTGCAATGTCAACAAAATGTCTTTTGAGAATTAATCGGTGTTTGGTACGTAACAGTGTTTGGGAGTTCGACCATATATAAGAGGAAAATTTAGCCTTACTGCCCCATTTTTTGAAAATATTTGGCGCATTGTTCCACTTCCGAAAACAATTAGCGATATGCCCTTTGTTTAGGACACGTCAGCAACAAACGTTATTGAAAAAAAGGGCATAGATTATTACGATGCCATACTTCCCAATAACGGCATCTGTTTAGAAAAAAAGTTTCATGCTGTTATTTGAAATAACGGCATCTGTTACTTTTTGTGTAAAGATCTAACAGTCTCAATTGTGAGCTGAGAGAGAATTGCAAAATTAAAATAACCAATGCCGTTCTCCGAGAGAACGGCAAACGATTATACTGATGCCGTTATTTTGAATAACGACATCAGTTATATTCGTTTTGCACAGTTACTTATAATCAATAATCCCCAAACCTTTCTCCTACCCCTTGTCATTCGTATTCTTCTCTCTCTCTTCACTCCAGTAACCCACAAACCCTAGGTCCCTAAATCAAAAAAATTCAACCATTGGAGTGCTATAAAATTTCATACATCCTACCTCCTTACTCCCACTCTCATTTCATTCTTCATCCACAACGAATTTTGAAGCCAGTGGCGGTACGGTTTAATTTGAAGGTATTATTATCTTAACTGTATGTTTGATATGTATTCCCATGTTATGCTTATTGTGAGCAGTGAATGACTTGAATATGTTTGAATATTTATACTTAGGTATGGAATTTGATATCCCTATTTGGTTATATTTTGGGGGTGAAGTAATTAAGAACTCAAGGTTGGATATTCTTATAGTGATGTTGAACCGGTAATTATTTGGGCTTCCCGCAACTTTACATACTCAGAATTAATGGGTAAGATATATGAAGTCACCAATTGGGATAGAAGTGAAATGAGTCTGAAAATCAGAGCCCGTTATGCTGCTGGTAAAGGGGATGTGCAATATTTCATGTTGGTACCCGTAGACAATGACAATTCTCTGAGGTCTATGATGCTTAGGACACTTGATCCAAGTTATAGTTAGAACGCAGTTGAGTTATATATCGATCAAACGAGGCTTCCAAATACTACACGAGTTGTTATTGAAAGTCCAAGGCCCACACGGACTTTGAAATCATCTGCAGAGTCACATGCTAGAATTTCAAATACAGACGAAGATACTAACACAACTCCAACGGAACCTGTTTTCTCCGAATACGAGCACGTACATCCGCCGTTATTGTCACAAAATATTTTGTTAGCCAGCATGGCAATGGAAGACTTTGACAACGCCGTTGTAAATAAAGATTTGGTCGAAGAGGAAGAAGATGAGGAACGCGGTCTCGAAGATGATGATGATGAGGTTGCCGTTGAAGCTCCGATTGTTGATGTCAATGTTGATGTGCCGGTTAACAATGCCCGCGTGTTGCCAAGTCAGGACACAAGTGCAGCGATGCGTGGATCTCAATCCAATAAATGGATGTCTCGTGCCACCATACATAAACATGGGCAGTCTTCCACTGGTTTTTCCAACTTGGATGAACTCTTCATAGGTCAAAGATTTCCAACCAAAGATGCTCTATAACATCAAGTGAAGATGTACGCCGTGAAGAACCACAGAGAATTCGTGACGGTAAAATCAGATCGTGGTCTATACTATGTAAAATGTAAATACGCATCTATCAACCATTCAGTCGAGGAGATTGCAGAAAACCTGTCACTTCAAAATATTGTTGGTTGTCCATGGCGGTTACGTGCAATTGTTCCCAAAGGCCGTAATTATTTCGTGGTAAATAAGCTTGAAGGTGCACACACATGTGTGAATCCTACATTGACTCAGGATCACAGCAAAATTGACTCCACGGTCGTATCGACGGTCATATTGGATGTTGTGAAGGAACAACTCGCAATAGCACCAAGAGCCATAATTGGAACAGGGAAGGGTAGGTTCCATTACACAATATCATTCTGGAAAGCTTGGAAGGCTAAACATAAAGCAATTGAGCGACTATATGGTTCTTTTAAAAAAGCGTACACTAAATTACCATATCTACTCAATGCAATTTAAGCTTCAAATCCGGGTACGGTTGTACATTGGGCGAAGATTGCGTCCGATCCAGGCATAGAAACATTTAAGGGTATTTTTTGGGCATTTGGTCCTTCCATCGAAGGATTTAAGGCATGTAGACCAGTTATAAGTGTAGACGGCACTCATTTGTACGTGAAATATAAAGGCTGTTTGTTAATTGATGTTTCACCAGACGCAAATGGTAGGTTGTTTCTATTTGTGTTTGCACTAGTTGATGGTGAAAGCATAGAAATGTGGACATGGTTCATGAACTGTATTCGGTGCTTCGTCACAGATCGTGCAGGTCTGTGTGTCATTGCTGATCGGCATGCCGGTATTTTATCAGCAATGCAAAATAAGTTCGGTACATGGAGAGAACTATTTTCATATTATCGGTTCTGTATGCGGCATTTTGCTAGTAATTTCCATAAAAAATTTGGTTGCAAATTTTTTATGAGTAAGTTGAAGTTAATCGCGTGTCAAAATCAGTGGAAGAAGTTTGAGAAAAAGATGGCACAACTTGAAGCGAGCAATGCTGATGGGGCTAATTGGTTGAAGGAGAAAGCGATTGAGAAGTGGGCACTTACTGCCGATGGTGGGCGTAGATATGGTATAATGACAACAAAATCTGTCGGAAGTTTTTAACTCGGTTCTAAAAGGTGTTCGTAGCTTGCCTGTCACCGTAATTGTAGAACAGATATTTTTTTGTTTAAACATGTACTTCACTGATCGCCGTGAAGCCGCGCAGACACTTATCAGTGAAGGTAAATTATGGGCACCACGGATTCAGGATCTTATTGATGTACGCCGTGAAAAATCTAATTTACATGAGGCAATAATGTTTAATAATCGGTCAGGTATTTTTGGGGTGAAAACGACATTAGAATGGATAATGGATATCAAAAGGGTGGACATTGGCATACAGTAGACCTTGAGGGCCGAACTTATACTTGTGGAAAATTTCAACTATATCACATTCTATGCTCTCATGTGTTAGCGGCATGTGCTTCCTGTGCGTTTGATTATCAACCATACATTGATGCCTTCTACTCTACCGATTCGTTAGCAAAAACGTGGGCACCAACTTTCAATTCTATACCAGACGAATCTTATTGGCCGACACAATGCGCACCGGTGCTCATAGCCGATTCAAGTCTTCGTCGGGTAAAATGGCGACCGAGGAGTACTCGCATCCGCAATGACATGGATGCTCGAGAAGGTGGGAGCAGTGGGAAAGTTTGTTCGAAATGCGGAGTGAGTGGACACAATAGACGGAGTTGTAAGAATGTACAAAGTGTGGGGACTTCACAGTCCACCCGCACTTGAACTTGTTTCCGGTTATCGTATTTTAGTAATGTATAATCTATCGTTAAGTTTGTATGAATTAAAGAGCTGTAGTTTTATGTAGAGTAATTTAAGGTTAAATAGTTAAGAATGAGATTTGTGGAATAAATGGTTGTTGAATATGGATAAATTTAATTTTAGTAATTTATCTCCACATAACATGCACAAAAAACATGCACAACTATTGAAATAACAGATGCCGTTCTTGCGAATAACGGCATATTAAGAAGATGCCGTTATTCAGAAGAACGACTGTGAAGACAGAAAGAATGGCAGAAGTCCCAAAATTTCTGATTTTTCACACATAAGAGATGCCGTTATCTAGGATAACAGCATGGTTAGAAGATGCCGTTATCTTGGAGAATGGCATACGTAGCATAATTCTTAGGAGATGTCGTGATTCAAGATAATGGCATTCTTTGGAGATGCCGTTATTCAAGATAACGGCATCAGTTAAGGATGCCATTATCTTGGAGAACGACTGTGAAGACAGAAAGTTTGGCAGCTATACCAACTTTTCAAATTTTGCATCTTAACTGATGCCGTTATCCGAAAAAACGTTACAGGATTCAGATGTCGTTATTTGCAATAACGGCATCTTTTATTCATGTTCTTTAGACAAAACATGCACAGACATGCACATGCCATTTATTTCGACTTCGATACATGCACAGACCACATCAACTCATCACTTTGCATCAAATTTTTTCCAACTCATGAACTCATCAACTCATCAATCAAGATTTTCCATATACTTTAATTGCACAAAAATTTACTTTAATTCACTTCACCACATGAAAATCAAGTTAATCAAGTTCATTCAATTTAATTCACTTCAACAAATATCATATCAATTCAATTTATTCAAAAACATACATTTACAAAACATCTAACTATTACTCATAAACATTTCCTCAGAGTTACATGAACACCTCATCAAAAGTACAATAACCTACGCATAAACTTCAATAATTGAAAAAACTAACTAGGCATATATTGTTGGGGTGGTCTCCTCTTTCAAACTGGGACTTTCCTCCTACGCTCCCAGGTCTCTTGAGTTGCAGGTGCACTTGGGCCAACATCTCCTTCTTCATCACCTCCACCTACTTCAATCTCGGGATTTGCCAATTCACTTTGTGTAGGAGGGAAACGAACACTCTTACCCCTTCTCGGATGATGTGAAGGAGTTTGTGGTTGACTTCGAGGTGTGGTGGGGAGTTCTGCTTCAACTATTTGTTGAGGTGGAGGTGGTTCTTGGCTTACGCTTGCTCGGTCTTGTTGAGTTGGTATTTCGGTTGAGCGTAGAAGGTCATCGAAGCGCGAACCGTCTCCAACTTCTTCAAGAGAAGTACGACATGGAAGTAGGAGTTCTTTTGCCAATTCCTTGCATGCCAAAGCGTTGCTCTTCAAGACTTGAGCATATTTCTTTGCAATGTCCCATGTGTTGTCAATCTATATTAGGAATAGAAATTATTAGTAGTAAACCAAACTTTACCATTAAACAAGCATAAGCAAAATGATGTGAACAAAATTAATTAACACTAAAATTAATTTACCATTAAACGATAGGAGGAAGCTTTCGGTTGATACATGGGTTGCGATGTAATGTGCGGATGGTGGTTCCACTTGGTGCGCGGGTATCGGTTGTTGGATACCCTCGGGGAGATCTGTTCTTGGTGCTACATACAACCGTGTGGTACGACAGTACCATGCCATGTACCCGGTTTGCATTGATCCATCGTACGGCACAATTCCATCTACAACCAAGTCATACTTCCTCTCATTCCAACATGCTACATGAGCACGGTGGTAATCGGCCCAATCCATATTCGGTGAACGATCTTGGCCCGTGATGTTGTGAAGTCTACGGTCGTACATTGCATTTACGGGGATGGGCTGCTGTGCATTGAATTGGCGGAGGACGCTGCCGGAATAATAGAACTCCACAATTGAGAAATTTACAAGTGGAGCTAATGTCAACCATAGTTAATTATTGGCGGTGCAAATGGGGAGTAGACGTTGTAGCCTATCCTCTGTGTACGGTGTCCAGTGGACGTACTCTTCCCTCAACTGATCGAGTTTGTCCCTGTAATATGTGAGGACACCACGTAGGTTATCCCTCCACGTGAGCTTACCCGTCCAGTAAGCACCAAGAGGAGCTCTCAACACGGAATTTTCCTGTTGCACTCTCCAACTTTCTGAAAGTACGGTTACCCAGGGTCGGCCGAGGTCTATTCGTTCCCAACACCATATCTGCAATATCAACATCGGCCCAGTCATTTGGATTGACCCCATCGAACAATTGTAGAGGGCACGGTAGAGGGAGGCCAGAGCCGCACTTCCCCAACTATATCTGCTGGCTGTTTGTAGGTCGGTGATCAATGGAAGGTACATGAGATGCACTACATCACCTGAAGAATTAGGGAATAGAATACCTCTAATCATCGACAAAAGATAAGCCCGCGTATAACGTTGGAGTTGGATGTCCATCGGTACGTCTGGAAAATGATTATTGAACTCAGTATAAAGCCAAGAACGTCTAACTGATTCCCCAACGAATACTCCCTTATCATCTTCATCCACCTCGTGCCCAAGGTAATCTCGTATCAATGGAACTTTATTGAACATCAAGTTGCCGGTGACGGCCACCCCATCGATTAGAAGACCCGTAATGACGGCTATATCTTGTAGGGTGACCGTCATCTTCCCAACTGGTAAGTGAAACGTGTGTGTCTCTAGCCTCCATCGCTCCACAAGAGCGGTAAGTAGTGCGTGGTCACATTTGACTTTCGCCAACTTCGACATTCCGTAAAATTTGCTACTTACCAAGTAATTTTGAATACGAGGGTGCGTCGCCATGATGGTGTGCATTCGGAAACTCATTTTTTCGACATATCCTTTCCAAACTGCCTGCGACCTGTGATCTTCTTGCAGATAAAGAACGGTAGGATCTATTGGACCCGGATGTCCCCGTGGTCCATGCGAAGTACTAGATGAAGCACCCACATCATGGGAAGAAGATGGTTGTGTAGGATCCATTTGCCTGTCAACATTAAATATAACGTGTCAACTACAATATTAATAGACATTATTACAAGACTAGAGATACTCAAATTTGTACTAAAATTTTACTAAACATTAACAAACATTCACCACTACAACATCTCCATACAATACGAATAGATGAATCTAACTTCGCAAAGATAGCAATATAGGTAATCCACAACTCAATCTCCTATAAAAATCACTTCACATATCTATTAGTTACGTGGATCTATTCTACATCAATTTTACTATACTACCAATATAGCTCTTGCTAATCAACAACAATTTCACAAACCCTAGATCAACAATTCAACATTTCACATACCCTAGATCACTAACAATCCATAAGTACTTTTTCATAATTACTACTTAGATAACACAAATCTACAGCACTTGTACTATACTACCAATGTATACATCTCTCATAGATCAAAATCAACATTGTAAAAAATTTTTTAGGGATTTTCGAAACTTACCACAAATTTGGATTCCAGTTGATTTCGAATAATCAATGAGAGAATCAAAAGTAGAGTCTAGGTATAATTGTTGTTTGGCAACTTACAAATCACTCAAATAGTTAGGATTTTAGGAATTTTTATTTTAGGGATTAGGGTTACGGGAGTGAAGATGAAGATAGAAATAATCGTAAGGCAAAAGGGGAAAGGTTTGGGGGTTATTGATTATAGGTAACTGTGCAAAACGAATATAACTGATGCCGTTATTCAAAATTACGACATCAGTACACTACAAGAAAAACCTTTTTTAGCAACGCCAAATGTCATTGCTAAAACTCGTTTGTTGTTGCGAAAAATATTTTTGGCAACGACATTTGTCGTTGCAAGGTCGTTGCGCATCCGGGCGTCGCGAAAGATTTTGACAACGACTTTCTGTCGTTGCCAAACATAGATTTTTCGCAACGATATTGTCGTTGCAATATATTTTGTCATTGCCATACCTAATTTCACCCGTGCTAAGGTATAAAATCAATCACAACAACTTTTGTCGTTGCCAAACATACTTCATATATTTGGCAACGACTCACGTCCTTGCTAAAGATGTTTTTTTCGCAATGAATTATTGTCGTTGCCTTACATTCTTTCTATTTGGGCTGCTTTGCATTACTTGTATTTTGGTAACAGCTATAGTCGTTGTTAAAGCTACCAATTGTTGTTGCGAAAGTTTAATTCTTTTTGAGACAAATTATATATTGTCGTTGCATCAGTCCTGTCCTAAAACTAGCATACACTTCAAAAACATTAAAAACCAACATCATTCCAAAAACTATAATATTAAACTTGTCCAACATATTACATTTATGGCATATAAGAAGCAATGCCCAAAATATTACAACCATCAACTTCTCAAAAAGATATCTAAGTATCTCATAATCATTTCCATTGTGCATAATAAGCTTAACCATGTTTTCTAATAGATCAAAATAGCATGTGCTTATACATTTAGCTTCCTCCAAGTACTTGCAAAAAAAACTTGTCTAATATCAACATCCTGCATCAATTTTAAAGGAAATGAATAAATAAAACAAGTATAAGATCAAAATATTAGAAAACCATTTAAAACATAGCCACAAACCATGAACTTAAATCGCAATCAATGTATGCTAAATTAGTTTTCTAGCTAAATTAGTTTGTGGTGCATGGATGTATGCTAAATTAGTTTTCTAGCTAACAAGAAATCATATCTGTAAATCAAAGACGTGAACATGCAAAGATGCAACTAAGTGAAACAGAAAGGCAAGATTTGAACAATTATTTAGCCTAATCAATAGTGTATGGACAAAATTGTATAAAAACATAGAAGAATGATATAAGCTAACTGATAGAATCGTAATTAGGAACATACCTCAGCACGGATATCACATATTGCTTTTAAAATCAATAAACGAGTCACAGGATTAAGAGTCTTATGTCTCAATTTCCTCCCTGAAAAAAAAAACATTTCAAGGACATCAGCTTGACATAATTGTTATAAACTGAGCTTAGGCTTCATCCCTTTTATCCAAAAAAAAATAAAAAAATATAAAAATATAAAAAATAAAAAATAAAAATAAAAAAAACTTTCACCTCAATTGCTATAAACTGAGCTTGTCTGTTCTTAATTTTTTCCGGCAAGTAGAAGCTGGAGGAAAAAACTGGGACAGGTTAGAAGAAATTTCATCAACGGCTATAGTTGGCTCTATTGTGATGCATTTAGAAATAGATACAGAAGCAATACTAGGTGATATAATTAACCAAACACTAGTAAACATGAAAAAACAATAAGTAATGCTCACTTTCACTATCAAAAAGTTGCTAGCAAGTGCAAATAATGACTAATAATGAAACTTCAGAATTACCTTAATCTTTCATTCCAAGACTTTCTCCTTGGTACCATATGCACACCACACATTGTAATCATTGTATGCCTAATTGCCTCAAGTTAAAAGGCAAACAAAAAAGAGTTATTTGTCTATTAGCAAATCTACATGGATGAATGTTACAACATTGAAAGATGCATATAACTGGTGGCCTACCAAACTTGTGCTATTTTCAGCTATTAAGTTTGCCTAGCATAGAGAAATTTAAGAAAATATTTAATTCACGATATGACATGTTCTCATATTTAAGTCTACTTGTTTTACAATAATATCCTGCCAATCGTGCTACAATTACCAGAAAGAGTTCAAAAATCCATTCATCATCTAACGGAAAGTAGAGGGCTTTATGGAGGTTTCTCAGATAGTAGGGAAACTGAAGCAGATAAGTTGCTACATCAAATTGTATATGCTATAAAAATTAGTCACAGATGAGATGCTTTGGGCGTGTATAAAAGAGAACAATAATTGTACTGGTTAAATAGGAACTAGGAAGAGTGACAGAACTGTAGTTAATGCAACAAAGACCAAAGGTGTCTAATGAACTTGAATTGAAACAATTATGAGAATCATCATAACCGTTAGTTTGACAAAGGAGAAGACTTTTCAAGGAGCTGAATAGAGAATAAGAATTCATGCTGCCAATCCCAGTCTGATGCAGATGATGTTCTTATTTCTCATTTAAACAAAAGCCAAAACAGAGTATTGTATTCACTGATGCACTTCAGAAATAAGGAACTTTGATACTAGTAGAGTTTTTAATTTAATTGCAAGTCCACACTTTCGGCAGATTACCACTAAGGTTTTTGGAATCTTCTCTCCAATAAAGAGAGTGGGAGGGCTTTCCTTTGGATGTAATCATCTAAACAGAAAAGGTTTAATGGCCCAAAGAACATAATTTCACACTGAGACAACAAAAAAGGCTTTTTCAAAGGAGCTCAAAAGTAGCACTAGAAGATTATTCCACTTCTTTTGTCTTCCTAAATGATTGGTTTGATCCAAGAGTATGTCTCTAGTGAAGTTCCATAGGTACATAGATTAAAGCGAGAAGAGAACTATAAAACAATTAGGTTAAATGTAATATGTCTCTAGTGAAGTTCTCAACATAATTCTGCAACTAAAATTTAACATAGTTTCTTTCTATAATGCCATCCATGACTAATTTAAGCAAAAATCAATCTTGCAGAAGACAAAATGAGACAGACACTACCCATAATATCTCATTCATCTATAGTGATTCGTACAGTAGTTGAATATATCACCATTTTGGATAAATCTTACAAGGAGGGAAAACGAATCAACACCAGTCAATGTGTGAATTCATTCTTTGGAAAATTTTACAAGGTCTCTCTTTAAGATTAGAGCATTCACATGATAAGGGTGTTGATGACAGTATACCTTGCTGGCAATGTTACTAGAGAGCCAGTCTAGCCCCTCGTACAAACCTTCTCCAGATGTAGCACAGGTGCTCTGGATGTACCTGAACATGGCCACATTCATATATTCCATGCATTAGTTTATTTTCGATTTACAATTAATTCAATAATTCAATAGATATAGATGAAAAATATGCACAACACGTATGATCAAATATTACAATTGCTAGTTCAGCTGCTGATGTAAATAGGGCAAACAAGATATACATGTTAATTCACATGAGCATGACGAGAGCAAATTTTACCCCCCAAAAAAAGACAACAAAAATGAATTTTGCATTTACAGATCCACCAATCTACAGTATGTTACTATGCAACCATTAATTCAAAATCCATAATATCATAGTTGACGAAATGGCTTATGGAGAAAAACTAATTTGAGGACAATGACAATGAATCAGGTTTAAGAAAAGCGAGAGTATTAATTCTAATTTTGCAGTAAACTTGATCAGTTTCAATGAATGTAAGTCACAAACCAATCATTTAGGAAGACAAACAGCCTCCCCCTCATCGCCTACACCCCAAAAAATCAACAAATCATCACAAACCCTAAATTCAAAAAATAAGCCATCAATTCCATCACCAAATCCAACTCACCTGCGCTTCTTGATAGGCGTAATTCTCGATAAACACGAAATCAAGACTCTCTGTGCCGCCGTTGGCGAGGATCTGCTGCTGGCGAGGTTCCGCCGCGCCACTTCCACCTCAGCCTCGCCGACTCCATGCCATTCTGCAACTGGTTCGACAGCATGGCGACGACTCTTGCAAATCTCGGTATTTCGGAATTTTGGGATTTGGGGAATGAGTGAGAACTGAGATTTGATAATATTTGAGTTTGAGGACCGGGGAGGGGCAGGGCGGGGAGGGTTTCTGTTTGGGCAAAAAAGAAAACAAAATGACAGAGAGGGTAGATTGGAATTTGGGAGAAAAAGAGTAAAGAATATATATATATATATATATATATATATATATATATATATATATATATATATATATATATATATATATATATATATGGGGGTTCATTAAAATTGTTATTTATTTTTATTTTTTTATATTTTTGGCAACAATACTGTCGTTGCAGTAGATATAAGAAAATAAACGCAACGACATTTATCGTTTCCAATTTACACAATCTGGTGGGGGGATTTGCAAAGGCCCGCGCAAGGCATTTTGGAGCAGGAAAATTTTATTTTATTTTTAGCAACGACTTTTGCGTTGCCGTAACTAATTTTCACAACGAGTAAAAAGTCGTTGCCAAAACCTTGTTGCGAAAAAGGGTTTTTCTTGTAGTGGTATAATCGTTGCCATTCTCTCAGAGAACGGCATTGGTTATTTTAATTTTGCAATTCTCTCTCAGCTCACAATTGAGACTATTAGATCTTTACACAAAAAGTAACAGATGTCGTTATTCCAAATAACGGCATGAAACTTTTTTTCCAAACAGATGCCGTTATTGGGAAGAACGACATCGTAATAACCTCTGCCGTTTTCCCCAATAACGTTTGTTGCTGATGTGTCCTAAGCAAGGGTATATCGCTAATTGTTTTCGGAAGTGGGGCAAGGCGCCAAATATTTTCAAAAAGTGGGGCAGTATGGCAAAATTTTCATATAAGAGTGCTTGTGGAGTACAATAGCTAGTAGCTATGGTTTATTTTACCACCTCTATGGCGTATTCTTTACCAATTAATATTTATGTTAGCTGTGGCGAGGAGCTCGATAGAGCTCGGCTGCGACGAAGATGGAGGTGAGATCGATGGAGTTGATGGAGTTGGAGCTCATGAAGGGGAGTTCGAAGATGGAGCTCGTGAAGGGGAGTTTGACGACGGAGGGTTAAGGTCGAGCTTGAAGGTGAAGAGGGAGCAAGAGCTGGACATGGGGAGCTCGACGTTGGAGCTTGGCTGCAGTGGCGAGGAGCTCGACGGAGCTCGGCTGCAGCGGCGATGGAGGGTTGAGCAGCTTGTGAAGGACTGCTTGAGCTCGGCAGTGAATGGCCTGAGCTCTGGCCAATTTTCAGAGATGGAGAGCTCTGGATCGTGGGAGCTCGACGAGAATGGAGGAGTTCGAAGCTCCACGATGGTGGCTAGTTGGCGAGCCGGCGAAGGAGGGCACTGGAGTTCAGCATGGGGAGCTCGACGTTGGTGATGGAGGCAGAGCTCAATATTGGAGCTCGATGGTGGGGGTTCGACGGGGTGAGGTCGAGCTCGGCAATGAGTTTTTTGGCGCTCAATTTCGAAGGAGAAGAAGAAGAGGAGGACGGAGGAGGGTTGTGGGTTTACGGATGTAAGACCCGTACCCGCAGACCCGTTAAGTGCCTTAGCTTTTGGATTTCTCTTGTGGGTTTGGATCATAAACCCGACCCGATCTGGAGCTCTTCCTCTTTCACGAACTGAGAGTGTATTTGCTTGGATTTTTTTTGTGCGTGGAAATCTGAGCCGTCGATCATGATCGAGCACGGATTTGGAGGCAGACTTTTTCTTCCATTTTGGGATCGGTGGAAAGAGTGCTCAGCACGTATCACCGAGCTCCAGCGATGGGTCGGCGTGCTAACACATGGCGGTCAATGGTTGACCATTGACACGGTCAATGTGACCGTTGACTTTTTTTAATCACGACCGTTGATCACAATTGAGCGCACATCGGGAGGCAAAGTTTTCCCCTTATTTCTACTTCGGTGACAAGAATGCTCGGGGAGCGCTGCCGAGGTCTAGAGACACTTCGAGATAGCGATAAGAGGAGAATTTTGACCGTTGACCGTTGACCAATCAACTCTATTTTTCCTTGTTTCGACGTCGGTGACAAGAATGCTCGGCAAGAGCTACCGAGGTCTAGGGAGACTGCGAGAAGATGACACATGGAGATTTTGACCCAGTTCGTGTTGACTTAGTCAACCCCTTGGTTAGCTTTGTGCAGCTGCATTGTAATTGGTTTTCCCGGTGCTATAGAGGTCGGATTAGAACGTTTGACCCTTCGTTTCGAAGCTGACTCAAAGATCTACAATTTCTCTTCAGAAGTTAGTTGAAGAATCATCCTTCTTCATAGTCAAAATAGTCCCACAACATCTTTGCATTCATGAAGTTGAGAAGAGCTTTGTATGACTCTAGGGGAGATCCGTTCTTAGAGGCAAGTTTAGGGAGTGTCTCTAGATGATTTAGGCCCCGAACTCTCTTGAAAGAAGGCCGCTCAGGAGGTGAGCGGGAGCGAAGAGCATCACCAGGCTCTAGGAGAGAGTCGTTCAGGAGATGAGTTTGAGGAACAACTCTAAGGGAGTAGTTAAGCTTCGAACTCGTTGAGAAGAAAGCCGCTCGGGAGGCGAGCGAAGCAAAGAGCATCACCAGGCTCTAGCAGAGAGCCGTTCGGGAGGTGAATTTGAGGAGCAACTCTAGGGGAGAGTGGAGCTCCGACTCAATTGGAAAGTCACCCGGAGGCAAGTTTCGTAGAAGATTAGATAGCTTGTACTCATATTGTCGCCAGTTGTAGAAGCAATTCCGAATGGTGAGCTGCTCCGCACTTACTTGTTTACAAGCAGCTAAAGCAGTGTCGAACCAAGTGTTGGACTCCAAACTTGTTGTTTAGGTGTTTCAACGAGTTGTAAGAGCAATTCCGAATGGTGGGCTGCTTCGCACTTGCTTGTTTGCAAGCAGCTAAAGCGGCGTCGAACCAAGTATTGGACTCCAAAATTGTTGATTAAGATTCTCCAATGAGTTGTAGGATCAATTCCGAATGGTGAGCTACTCTGCACTTGCTTATTTACAAGCGGCTAAAGCGGTGTCGAACCAAATGTTGGACTCCGAACTTGTGGTTTGGGCTTAGCAAGTTGTGGGAGCAGCCCTGTGGGACAAGCTGGACTCCGAACTTACTGTTTAACGAGTCATAGATGTGACTCTGAGAGATAGATATGAGACAAATGCAAAAATTTTCAATAGAAAAAGCTAAGTTTTATTGAAACAAACTAATTGGCCACTTCAATGGAGCGAGCCATTATTACATGTTTTTGGCCGTGTTATAAGTGGTGGTCTTATTGAAAACTGAGAACCTATTTCTACGAGAGGGTGTTAAGCACCCTCGTGGTACTTCATTCGATGCTCAATAGCCTTCCCCGAAGAGGGGGATCTCCTTGAGTTCATTAACTAGTTCGGGAATGACTGGACTGTTCCCTTAGGGGAGCTATAATGCTTCAAGGAGGAGGACCGAGCCCCTCATTGTAGTTGTGTAACATTTCCAAGTGGTCTTCTGGCTTCCTTTGACTTCTCCCACTCCTGTAGAGGTCGGAAACTTCATTTTCATATGAAAGGCTGATGGTACAAAATGAAGCACTCTAGTCCTGGTCGACTCAGGATAGCATTGTAAGCGGCCTTCACATCGACGACCATGAAGTCCATTGCCTCTGTCCAGATTTTCGGGGTTTTTCCTGCGGTCACATCAAGAGTGACTATTCTTTCGATTGGGACTGGAACCCCAGAGAACTCGTCGATGGTGTATCCGACAGGCTTGAGACAATCTTGAGAAAGTTTGACGCCTTGGAAGGCTTCTAGGAAGAGGATATTGACGGAACTTCCATTGTCGACCAGGATTCAGCGCACCTCATGGTTGGCCATGTGGAGACTAATTACGAGCGCATCACAGTGGGACGTTCAGACGCCTTCCAGGTCCTTGTCTAAGAATGTCATCGAGACCCCTGGGTTCTTGGCCGGGGGAAAGTTCTGGACCGCACTCACTTCTCGGATGAAGGCCTTTCGGGAGGAGTTTGATTCTCCCCCCATTGGACCTCGATGGATAATATGGAGGATGGCCCCAGGTTCAGAATCTTGGAACTCGACGGGGCCTCTCGGTTTGCTTGTTGGCTCCTCAAGGTGGAGGATCGACCCCGTCCTTTCTAACGAACTTGGCCAGGTGTCCCCACTGAATAAGTTCTTCGATCACCTCCTTGAGAGCCCGACAATCATCCGTGTCATGACCGTGGTCCCTATGAGAGCGGCACCACTTATCCCTGTTCCTTTTCTTGCCAGGGGTATTCATTTTAGGGGGGACCGCAAAGTAGCCCTTCCTTATCCACCTCCATAAGAACTGCTGATATACTAGCATTAAGGGGGGTGAACTTCTCAAAATGAGGAACGGGGCGGCACTGGCCATTGTCGTCTTTCTGAAATTTCTGGGACCCCTCTTTACTTGTATTCTTCTGTTTGTTCTCGGAAGATGACTCCTCTCAACTGGGGGGTTGAGAGCTTCTTCCGCTCGGATGTACTTCTCACTCCTAAGCAGGAGTTTCGAGAAGTCCCGATGAGGCTTCTTGGTAAGAGACGCCTTGAGGTCGGTGTTAGTGACGTTGTGCCTGAATGCTGCAGAGGCTATTGATTGATTAAGGGAGGCAATAGACCGGGCTTCGGCAGTAAAGGGACGAACATAATCTCTTAGGCATTCATCCTTTATTTGGCCGAGGGATAGCAAAAAGGCGCTTGTTTTCTCGGCTCGGAGACTGCTAACAAAGTGGTTGAGGAAAAGCTCCTCAAACTGTTCGAATGAGAAGATGGAGGTTGGGGATAGACATGAGTACCACTCTCGCACGGGTCCCCTCAACGTTGCTGGGAAGGCCTTGCAAAGGAGTGCATCCGAGGCTTGATGAATCATCATGAGAGTTTTAAAACTCTCGATATGATCGGCCGGGTTTGACTTCCCATTGTAGGATTCAAAGCGGGGTGGCCTAAAGGTTCGGGGACCGGAGCTTCCATGGTAGCCTTGGAAAAGAGGGGTCTGCTTGGGCAGAACGTATTGGTCCGTTGTTCTTCTTCAGGATTGACCTTGTTGAGGTGCCTCTTCTTTTCATGGAGACGGCGGTGAACCGAGTCATCCGTCCGGTCAGATCTAGTCAGATCTCGGGACTCTCCTTCATGAGTGGTGGTATGGCGAGGGCTAGGTGTACGCTGGTCATGACTTGGGGCATAGGAAGGGTTAGGCGCACGCTGATCCTGACTCGTGGCAATATTAAGAGCTCGCAGGATATCTTCTTTAAACTTAGCCTGAGTGACTGGTGCCCCTCCAGCTCAGCGGTCCACTGGTGCGATTCGGCTTATTGGAGTATAACTTCTCTGCTGACGATGTGGAGATGACTCTCTTTGCCTCATCGGGGGAGGGGATCTTCTAGTCCTCGGCCTGCAGGGGGTTTCGGACTCTCGGGCCCCCTGGATGCTTGGATTGAGGGACTTCCTTAAGGGTTCTCCTTTCATTCAAGCGAGTTCGGAGGTCAACCCTTGCTGACGATTAATAATTACTTGACGGAGATCATGCCCGGGAGGGCTTTGAGAAGCCATGGAGTCAACTAAAAGATTGTGGACCGAGACATAGTCATGAAGAGGGTGTTGCTTTTGACGACTTCGACGAGAGCCCCACGGGGAAGCCCCTCGAGACCCTGGAGGGGCGGAGGAAGCTGTTCAGAAAGGGGTTGTTCAAGCTGCGGTTGCTGAACTTGTTGGTCGAGTTGAAGAGGAAGATCTTGGAGTTGTGGAAGAGGAAGAGGAGTGGCTCTTTAGCTGGAAGCTGCTGCTTTTCCTTTCCTTTTCGGAGGCATGGCTTGGAAACTACCTTTATCGGTTAAGCAAGGTTGGATTGCTATTTTGTATCCCATAGACGGTGCCAATATGTTGCTGCTAATTTTGGTGTAGGAGCAAACAGATGTATTTGTTGATTCTTTTGGAAACAAATAAGCTAAAAATGTTGACTTCTGGCCAGCATTTGACTGTTTCTCGCTGCTGTCGCTAACCTGCAAAAAGTTCGATACACCAAGATGGATCACGGCGACGGACCCTTTGACCCTCAAGTCAGTAATCAGGAAGATTATGAAAGAGCAATTTGCGAAAAAATATTGATTACCTTTCTTATGGTAGGGGGAGAGGGGTATTTATAGTCGCCTTTAGATACAGTTTAGAGATAATCATTTATTCCTATGTCCCAGTATTTTTGGATAAGATGTAGAGTTTAAATCATTTCATGATCAGGGATTTAGTTTAAACCGCCTCTTAAGGATAATCATGAATTTGAATTACTCTTCAAATGACCTGGGTTAGTTTGTAACGGGTCGTAACCCTAACCCAGTAGGGCAGACCCATTTTTCGGTTATTGGGCTTGGAAAAGATCCAGTTCCCATTTCGGACCCGTTTGTAGGTGAAATTACGATTTTACCCCTGAGAGTTTTAAGATCGGTGCCGATTTGAACGGTCTCGATTTAGTTCTATTTGTACCCATATCAATATAAAAGCATTGTGCTTGTGCTTTATGCAATTACTAGGCCCATCGTAAAACTTGCAAGTCAAATCTTTCCAATAAATTCGTTAGACAAACCTGACTAAATTATACAATATATTAAGCAAATAGGCATACCCCCTCTCTCCTTTCTTTATTTCAAGAGAAAGGAGCACAAAACTCCAAATTCTCATTAATATAACATGTGCACACCACACCTTTAACTTAACCCCAGAAAAAAAAAAACCGTTCATCTTCCCAAATCCCCAAATCAGCCCCTAACCCTTCCTCCCCAAAAACCTACCCGTCGTCGTTTGCCCTTCACAACTCAGCTGCCGTTCACCGTGCACCGTTCACAACCCCGCTGACAACCGTCGGTCGCAGGCCTACTCCACCGCCAGTCGCTCGCAGGCCCATTCACTCCACCGCCAGTCGCCGTTCCCCATTCTCAACTCCGCCGCCATTATTTGTTCGCAAGTGCGCTCCACCGTCGACCGCCATCCTCCCTTCGCAACTCCACCACCGTCCGCCGTTCGCCCTAGCATCATCTAGCACCATCTATATCGATTTTGAGCAGGTTCTGAGCTTTCAATTTGACCACTTTGCACTGCAGCACCCTACTGAAAAGTTAACTCATCGGCAATTTGGAGCCATCGAATACGAAATCACATCATCTCTTATATGCACTCATCAGCTTGCAATCACATTCTCGGAATTTTCTCATTGAGTTAATTAAATGACTACATATATGAGTACAGAGTGAGAATATGGTCAAAATCTTTTGCATAGATGGTTCCACAATTTTTATCTACGTCTAAGTGGTCACAATATTGTCTCTAAACTCTCAATCGACTTTTCTACTCAATCGCCTCTCAAGGGGAGGGATATCAATGCTCAAGCAACAGAGAATGAATGGTTAGTACAACAGCATTATTGCATTGAATTCTACAGAGGCGCTATCACACATTAACAAGCAAATAAAAGCTGAATTTTCTTTGCAACGGGGAAATTATCAGAGCAACTAACAATGTTTTCAGGTCTGATTGTTCTACTTCTTATTTTCACCATTAATATTTTCGAAAGGTTCAGGTTAATTTAGTCCTTTTGCCTGCCATGTAATGGCATCCTACTGTTGTATGTTAGCATGAAATTGTATGATATAGTAGTACAGTTAGGAAGTTGGAAGAACAACGAGAACTTTTAATAAACATCAAGTGAACTACAAATTTCAAGAATATACATATACATATACATATATGAATTGAATCGCAGTTAGGAAGTTCAAAACTTTTCATAACATTTAGCAGCTCATATTTGATTTTAACTGTCTCAACTGAACTTACTAAATATCTGACTTTGAGTATGGTCTTGATGTTAACCTCCAATGTGTTTGCAAAGTTCAGAAACCATACAACCAACGCCACCATGGCATATGTACATCTTATTATGAAAATGTGTTTCTAAATATGCGTGAATTTGGACCGTTTTGTTATTAAAAACACCTTTTCAAAACTAAAGCTGAGAAGGTCATAGGGAAATAGTTATGTTCTCATGTTAGAGAGTATTGGTTAATAAAAAGTGTTTTGCATTTACCCTTTATGTATAAACAATTTAATTTGAGGAGAACAAGTTCATAACTAACACAGCAGTTGGCTCAAGGCAACACGTAGTTCGTATTTAACAAAGACTCTATTGGCAATCAAATAAATTGCAAATTCAACAATGAAAAATGTTCCAATAACTATTATACTTACTTGGGAGGTACTACTATATATCGATCTTCACTTTCTCATGCACCACATACTTTTCTAGAGGATGGCAGCTTGAGAACAGCTTTGCCACGATTTCCCTGTTAGGTGCTGGAGCCGACCCTGAGTTCCCGAGGGTCCGAGGCGAACTCCCAAAATAGGGCCCCCAATACATTTTAAAAAAGAAACATGTATACAAAAATTTCCACATTATTCATAGAAAAATATGCAAAATATATATCATCGAATAACTAAGAAGAAAGAGCCAAAGAGGGTTTGTTTTAAATGTGAGTTTCAGGCTGAGGGTTGAGGGTTGAGGGTAAAGGTTTCGGGTTTGAATTTGAATGTGGGTTTTGGGTTTGAGTTTCTATTGGTTTAAATGTGGATTTGTTTTTAAATCACTCAAATGTAAAGCCTCAAATTCGATCAAGTCCAAACCCAAATAATTTAAACAAATTCTAAAGGCCCAAATATTTATTTTTGGGGGCCCCTAAAATATTTTTTTTACACGCAAAATATGTGCCTATATTTACAAGGGAAGTACAAATTTGAGATCCCCTAAAATTGCAAATTATTCGGGGGCCTGAGGCGGCCGCCTCACCGGCCTCAAGGGTGGAGCCAGCCCTGGGTGCACCTGTCGCTTCCTATGGGAGAACAAGCGGCTTCAACTCTCTATACTGAGGCCACATATTATTATACTATATCTTAAGCATATATGCATGCCCCCTCTCTCCTTTCTCCATTTTGAAATGCAGAAAGGAGAGCAAAACTCCAAATTCACACTACTATAACGCGTGCACACCACATCTTTAACTTAACCCCCCCAAAAAAAAACACATATAAAACCGTTCATCTTCCCAAATCCCCAAATCAGCCCCTAACCCTTCCTCCCCAAAAACCAACCCGTCGCCATTCGCCCTTTACGACTCAGCTGCCGTTCACCGTACACCATTCACAACCCTGCTGACGACCGTTGCTCGCTTGTCCATTCCACCGCCAGTCACTCGTAGGCCCACTCCACCGCCAGTCGCCGTTCCCCATTCTCAACTCCGCCGCCGTTAGTCGTTCGCAAGTGTGCTCCACCGTCGACCGCCATCAGCCTTTCTTAACTCCATCGCCGTCAATCGTTCACCCTAGCCCTTGGCAACTTCACTGCTGTTTGCCGTTCGCCCTAGCACTTCGCAACTCCACCGCCATTAGCCGTTCGCCCTTCACAATTCCACGCTAGATTTTGTGGGCACTTAATAATTAATTGAATAAATTTCAATACTGAGCACTTAATATACTAATTTTTTTAAAATTTCAAAACTTTACAACTGAACCCTGAGTTGGTTGTAGAGCGTCATAGAGCTATCTATATCTTAATCAAGAACTATTTTTGGTTCGGTAAATTCAACAAACAGGTGATGTGTATCTTGCAACCTGAAGAAATTTTGGGTTAGAAATGAAAATGTAGCTTCAGATATTGAAAGAAATTTTAACTTGTTCTTCAATTTTGTGAACTTGCATCTTTTAAGAGTCATCTCACCTATATATGGGTTATACTTTTGTGTTGGTTGTAGAGCGCTGTAGAGCTATTTATATCTTGATCAAGAATTGTTTTTGGTTCGGTAAATTCAACAAACTGGTGATGTGTATCTTGCAACCTGAAGAAATTTTGGGTTAGAAATGAAAATGTAGCTTCAGATATTGAAAGAAATTTAAACTTCTTCTTCAATTTTGTGAACTTGCGTCTTTAACAGTCATCTCACCTATATATGGGTTATACTTTTGTGTTGTTGTAGAGCGTTCTAGAGCTATTTATATCTTGATCAAGAATTGTTTTTGGTTCGGTAAATTCAACAAACAGATGATGTGTATCTTGCAACCTGAAGAAATTTTGGGTTAGAAATGAAAATGTGGCTTCAGATATTGAAAAAAACTTAAACTTTGTCTTTAATTTTTTGAACTTGCGTCTTTAACAGTCATCTCACTTATATGTGGGTTATACTTATTGTGTTGATCAATTACATACTATTTTGTATGATATATATATGTTTCAAATTAGGACAGGAAATGATTGCAATATTTTTTTTCTCTCAAACTTTACATAAAGTCATTGACGATATCATCTGCGACTCTTCTTTTTCGGAACATGCACATGATAAAACCATTTCTCTCAACATTTACATAAAATCATTGAGTATATGTTTAATTGGAATCGTTGTGGATGTAATTTAAATTCATTTTTTATAATGGAGATGATTTACATCACAAAAAAACACAAGGAAAAAAAAATAGTACACTTTATCAACTCTTTATATTGTTGGTGTTAACATTACCTATGATAATCAAATATCAATAATCAAGTTTGTTGTTTTTGTTCTACTTAGAGAACTAAAGTAGTTGCAGTTTGCATCTTTGGAGGTTTAACAGTCTTTATCAGTTTGTTTATAGTTAGTATAGAATGCATGGTTTGATTATAAACTTGATAGATATATTTATAGCTTTATCAGTTTGTTTATAGTTTATTTATAATTCTCTTTATTCTACATCAGTCAAAACTTTTCTTTATTTTTTAAGATTATGATTCATTTCTATTCTATAATTCGAAAATTTTGTCTTTCAGGTGTTTACAAATATAGTTTAATAGAACAAAATTCACTGTTTTTTGCTCCAATTTTCCCATGGAGGTCCAAAAACAATATAGTTTCCTTTACTTTCCCTCTTTCTTATTTTGCCACGCCGTCTTGATTGTTTCTGTGGATTTGGGAGAGAAAGTTAATATTATCCGCTGTTGATATTCATTAATCAAGAAATTGGTTGTTTTTGGTTCGGTAAATTCAACAAATAGGTGATGTGTATCTTGCAAACTGAAATTTTTTTGGGTTAGACATGAAAATGTGGCTTCAGATATTGAAAGAAACTTAAACTTCGTCTTCAATTTTGTAAACTTGTGTCTTTAACAGTCATCTCACCTATATATGGGTTATACTTTTGTGTTGATCAAAGGTTCGAAATATTGATGTACAGTTCTTAAGTTTGTAGATTTTCCTTGAATTTCATCATCATAGAATTGACTTTTAATTTTGTTCTTCAAATAAAGATGTCATTGCTAAGATCAATCTCTGATCGTAATTCATCTTGATTGGTATCCTGCGGGAGGACAATATAGGTGTGCAATTAATGATGTGGGCCTTCACTGGAAAGTTTATGTGCAGACAGTCAGGTACAAATGGTTTGTTGATGGGTAAATAAAATTTTATGCAATTGCATTATCTATTGAGGAAGCAAAGTCAGAGGTATATTTCAGTATTATTTTAGCCATGTAATTAGTCATGAATTAGTACTCGGTATGTTTTAGTATGAAAAATGATATAGTGTAAACTTATTACGTGAATACATTATTGATTGATGGTTATGTTGATTGTGTTTTCTATAATATCATTACTACATAATTATTGAATTTTGATAGATTATATTATAATTATACAGGAAAAAGTTGTATATATGGAGAGGTTTTGCCAATTTTTTATTGAATATGTTTGATATTTTAATATATCTTGTGGTAAAGTCTGTGCAATTTGCACAGGGGGTATACTAGTAAATTATTATTCCATTTGCATGTTTCATTCTCGAATTTGTATTCCGAACAAAACAAAATAAAAAATATACTAAAGATGCACATCTCACTTACAAGTTTATAAACCATAACTAGCAACTAATTTAAACAATGTTTAAATTTTTTTATTGTTGATAATTTAAAATATTTGTTGCAAAAGAGAGATAGATAGAGAGATGTAGTCGAAAATCCAAGCCTTATAGCTCTTTATGCATAACATATATATAAGGAGGAAGTTAGTGTTAGTATTTGGTAGTGGGCTTGGGCCGTCACTTGAATAGGTTGTCATCCACCTAATAGGTGGTCGCTGTTTCACAACATTTTCTTTTGGATGCCCACTTTTAAAATATTGCCTCATTAAAAATTTTCCTAAAGAAAAAACCATATTTATGAAAATTACTTAGCGAAAGAAAATAGTACAACTAATTCTTCTGGAATATAATTCTCCAGGAATCTAAGTGGGGGCGACCTATATTGCCACATTAAAAACCTTTCGAAAGGGAAAACCCACTGGAAAAAAAATATCATCGAAGGAAAGGAGCACATTGAGCAAAGACAATCTTCAGGATGTCTCCATCAGCATCTTCAGAATACTTACATCTGCAGGATGCTCCGTCTCGAAACACTAAAAACTATTACATGTAGTTCTTACATCAACTTGAAGGAAAATTCACTCCCCAAAAATATATTTGATCATTACATCTCAACCAAAAAATTTATCAGCCTATACATTTATATGCCTATCTACTGAAATCTTGTTATACCAATCTGTTGTACTAACTTTTGAAATCTTGACTTTGGGAGAGATTTTATGAGGAGATCTGCAAGGTTCTCTGAAGACTTGATCTGCTTTACATCAATCATCTTTTGTGACTTGAAGCTGGTGGGTGAAGAAATTTTTTGGTGAAATGTGCTTCATCATGTCTCCTTTGATGAAGCATTTTTGAATTGCTTTGTACAGGCTGTATTATCCTCATAAATGAATGTAGGCTTATTTGTGACTTATGCAAGTTCACAACCCCCCTGATATGTTGAACTAGAGACATTGATCATACACATTCTCTAATTACTTCATGAAGTACCAATATCTCAGAATGATTGGTCGATGATGCTACAATTTTTTATTTGCTGATCTCCAGGAAATAGCGGCACCATTGTTAAGAAAAACATATTCTATTTGTGATCTCCCCTTATGAGGATCAGATAAATAACTTGCATCTGTATATCCAATAAGGTCAGCACATTCATATGTATAATATAAACTAAGATCTAGTACACTGTACTAAATAAAGGAGTGCGCCTACTGCACTTAAATAGGTTATTTCAGGACCCAGAATATATTCATTTTCTTCTTTCGGCCGAAATGGAACCTGGTCGACTTCTAGTGACCTTGCCACCATAGGTGTACTGAGTAGATGACAATCAGTCAAATTGAATCTCTTCGGGAGATTTTAGCATATTTGACTTGATGTAGTAAAATTCAGTTTTACTATGCTTGATCTGCAAGCCGAGATAAAATTTTGTTTCACACAAGTCTTTCATTCAAATTCTTCCTTACGATAGCTAGTAGTCTTTTCAATCTGTTCAGGAGATTCGATCAAGTTTATATCCTTCCCTACACAGATATTCACTGTGTACCACATTCTTCTGGATTGTTTTAGTCCATATAGGGCTCATTTTAATCTAACACATTGCATATTTCTAGACTTGATTTAAATCCTTAGGGATTTTCATATATATTTTTATTGTCTAAGTTACCATATAGGTATGTTTTCATCACATCCATGAGTCTCATATCAAGTTTTTTAGAAACATCGAGACTTATCTAAATGTGATGATGTCCATGGCCGGGGAATATGTTTCTTCATAATATATTCCTGGTCTTTGTGATTTTCATTGAGCAACTAACCGTGTTTTACACATTTGGATATCATTCTTTTCATTTCTTATAAACACCCGTTTGAAACCTACATGGTTTATTCATTTTTGGGGTTTGTACTATAGGACCAAACAATCCACGTTTTGCGAGGGAACCTAGTTCCACTTGAATTGCATCCTTCCATTTTGACAAATCTTGTCTCTTTCGACATCCATGGATTGTTCGTGGTTCAGTGTTATCCTTATTTTCATCACACTTTTTAATCTCATTTGCTATTGCATATGAGAAAATGTCACATGACAAATCTTTGTCGATTCTAAGTTTCTCCTGAGTATGTGTAAAACACAAATTTTTTATTATTTTTGGCTACCGATACCTCTTTCTCAGTCTCCTCTGGGATCCGAGGCGTATCCTCGACCAGTGAGATATGGTTTAATTTGGAGAAATTGAATCTATGGTTCAAGACATCTTCCAAACCGTCATGAACTCTCTCTACAGGAGATGCTCATTCAGGAGCATCATGAACTATTTTTACAGGAGATGCTACTTCCAGAGTTGCTTCTTCAAAAGAAGCATAGGGTGTGTTATTCAATCTCCTCTTTGGGGGATCTAAAACTTTAGAATCTTTAGTTCTTCCACGTTTTTTGATATGGAGCTATAACATTTGTTGCTTTGTTTGGTTCTTTGGATATGTCAATAATTCACTACGTTCTTCTGGAACGAGGCATTTATCTTCTTTTTTATCTCCCCCTAACGGCGGGAATATTTTCTCATCGATATAGGATGTTCAACCTTTATTCCTAAGGATATACAAAAATTATTGAAGGTCTGTGAGGTAAATTCAACTGTATTGTCTAGTCTTATTGGTTTGATAGCTTGTTCAGAAAAATGGATGATTTGAGTCGATGGATTAGAAAAATGTGTTCTAATTGATTCATCAAGTAATACTATATAGTATCTAAAAAATGCATTATTTAATCAGTAGGGGCAAATAAAAAAAATATGCATCAATAAATTCTAAAGAATATTGTTCCCAAATCATAAGTGCTAAAATATAGTTCAAAAAATACTAGCATAAGCCATAAAGTCTCAATGTCAAATAGTGCAATGCTAAATAAAACTAAGGTACTGGTAATCCAAAAACAAAAAACAAAAAACTACTTCAGATGTCAAGTTTGTGTTTTTTTGTTATTCAAGATCCTCGCCATGGAGGTCATCATTGTCTATATCAAGGGTGACATTTGCTTCAATTTTCTGGATTTACCACTTCCTTTGATGCACGACATGTGTGGGACCAATGACCTTCACACTCATACTTGAAGCATGTATCACTTGGTTCTCTATCACTTGAAGGGAGCTGTTGTTTTCCTTGATTCAAGATGCTTATTTTGTTTCTTCTATTGCTTATTCTGTCTACCATTGCTGGGGTTACTACGCTTCCCTCTTCCTTTGTAGCCACCTCTGATGGAGTGACTACCTCGACCACCTCCCTTTCTTCTGCCAGAATCTCCCCTGTCTCTGCTTTTACATCCTGAATATCCATCACTGCATTCGCTTTAGGGAGTGCTAGTATTCCAGTAGGCCTAGTGTTATGGTTTATCATGAGGATTTTATTATTTTCCTCGGCAACTAGTAGCACAAAAATGAGTTTAGAGATCTTAGAGAAATTATGTTCTCTATATTGTTGTTGCGGCAGTACGTTGGTGGTATGGAATGTGGAGAAAGTTTTGTCGATCATTATTAGAGGGAAAAATTAGGGTTTGGTCAACAAATGTCTCCTTTAATCCTATAAAGAAAAAAAGGAGGTGATTCAGAATCTATCTTCCGGATTGAATGTCTTATAATGAGTTTTCCCTGGGAACATAAGACACAGAGATGACCATTATGAGTGATTAGGAGTGAGCTGCTAGCTCAAAGTGGTTTGTGACTCGACTACCCCAGTGTGAGTGAAAGCTGGAGAATTTATCTAGAATGAACTTCTGGTTCCTTATACTAGAGATTATACAAATGTATTTAATTATTTTTCTCGCTCAAGGTTTCAATATGATACCCGTTTGACCTTATGTCCTTAAAACTTAGTAAATTTCTTCTGGAATTTCGAGAGTTTTAGGCATTCTGAATAAGTAGACGAGTTCCATTGGGTAAAATTAAATGTGCTCTGCCGGAACCTTCAACAATGTGAGCATAACCAGCTATCATGGATACTACGTTCGAACTAGAATTAATGTTGGAGAACAAGAACATATTCTTAGGGATGGTGTGGGTAACAGCACTGTCAATTAGACAGAAGCTACCTTTGTCTAGTTTTTCTATAGGTTCCATCTCCTAAAAATATAATAATTAATCAATTTATCCAAGACATTTATTTTCAGAAAGAAGGAAAAATTCTACCTAAATATTCATACAATATAGAGCAAAATTATCCTTAAAATATGTTTCATGCAATATATAAATATTTTTTACTTTACTGCAAAAGTAACTACTATGGGAGAACATGAATCAATGCAATATTATGGTTAATAAGGTCTTAATTGTTAGGTTTCGAGGGCAATCTCAGATTAAATACACAGCGAAAAAGTTACAAAAAAAAATATCGAAACCTAGCCATGCATCCATGCGAAAACCATAAATCGTGTTTAGAAGTTATACCTTAAAGATAGATATGATGTCTTCACAGTATGCCAATCACAACACTGTAATATTACGGTACCTTTACGGTATCCATACGAATGGATCAAATCAAGATTTCCCTCACGCCGCGGTGCTAGTTGCGGGAACAGGATGTTCCTCACGATCTCTCTCTCACAATTTTTGTGACGGTTAGGGTTTTTCTCAACTATCTCTTTTCTCCAAATACATATCATATATATAGATGCAGAAAATCAACCCTAAGAGAGTAATGAGGCTGTTGGGCTCATAATCTGACCTGGGTCAGATTCGAGAGTGGGCCTTTGAACTTTAGTTGACCCATTTAATCTAATTAATTACCCAACCATTTCAGGAGTCCAAGTCTTACTAGTAATCCCAATTAAATTCATCTCATGAATTTAAATCCAATTTTGGTCAATTCTAAGTGTGTGACCCTGTAGGTTCCCATTACGTTGATAGTAATACTAAAACCATATTATAGTGTTACAAACAGTGACCGGTATTTAGCAATACATCACTGCTATTCAAGTTACGAGAATGTCAGTGATTTGGCATAACCTATCAGTGACCAATGTTACCATATAGTATAGTTCTTTGTTTAGATATCTAATTGAAAATAAGGTATAGAGCGTGTCACCCTTGTATATAGTTCAATCTTTAGTTTCTTGATATTCGAGTAGACTTACTAAAACAAATGAGATCAATATCTCATATTGACTCATTTGAGCACGGCCATGCATTTTGCAGTCTCACTCAATCAAGGAGCCCATAGATATTGCTCCTTTTATGTAAGAGAGACAAATCCTATCTAAGTCACTCACATCGCTCCGTATGATTTGTAATATATCCAATAGTTGACTTTATAATCACATTATTACAGACAACGTTTGACGACATTAAAATATATAACTTCTCATGTAGGGAACTGCAATGACTTCAAGTCAAAGGATTACGTACACCATGGTCACTGTGAGAAGTGCTTATGACACTCACGTAACGATCTATGCAGCGTTCTCATGGTGGGTCAGTCCAGTACATTACTCCAATATGTACTCATGTGAAGACTTCATATCTCATATCCATGACTTGTGAGATATGGTCATCAGTCTATGCACATACAAGTCTCTATATATTATTGTTGTCCTAATTCACAATAATACTTGACTAGGGACATTTAAGAATAGTGTTCTGATTACAACCAATAGGATCTCACAATCAAGTCATGCACTTGATATTCCATGGTATTGAACCTACAATTCTAAGGACTTTATTATGTTCATTTAATCACAATAAACAACACAATAAATGAAATGTCTCATATATGAAATAAATATCATGATACAATATAAACTAGTAATGTCAATGCACAACTGGCCTCTAGGACATACACCAACAATCTCTCACTTGCACTAGAGATAATCAGACATACATCTATGCCTATAGATCTAGTATGAACCTTATGCTTTTGCTGTGCAAGAGGCTTTGTTAGTGGGTCAGCGATGTTATCATCTATCGGTACTCTGCATATCTTCACATCTCCTCTATCGATAATATCTCGAATGAGATGGAAGCGCCAAGGTATATGTTTGGATCACTGGTGAGATTTAGGCTCCTTAACTTATGCAAGGCCTTAATTATTGTTATCACAGTAGAGGTCCATCTGGTCCACAATGCTATGAACTATGCCAAGTTTAGTGATGAACTTTCAGATCCAAACGACCTCCTTTACTGCATTGGAGGCAACAATATACTCGGCCTCTGTGGCGGAATCAGGTACTATCTCTTTATTAGAACTCTTCCAGCTTATAGCTCCACCATTCAGAAAAAAACACAAATTCTGATTGCGATTTGGAATCGTCCTTATCGAACTGGAAGCTAGTGTCAGTGTAACCCTTTACAACAAGCTCTTCCTCAGCTCCATATACCAAAAATGAATCCTTAGTCTTTCTTAAGTAATTAAGGATATTCTTAACAGCAGTCCAGTGACTTTCACCAGGATCTGACTGGTACCTGCTCATCATGCTTAAGGCATATGAGACATCTGGATGAGTACATAACATGGCATTCATGATAGATCCAATTGCTGATGCATATGAAATCTTAGTCATGCGGTCCCTCTTATCTTAATTTGTAGGACATTGAGCCTTAGACAGACTTACACCATGCGACATAGGCAGAAATTCCCTTTTGGACTCTAACATATTAAAACGTTTCAATACTTTCTCTATGTATATACTCTGACTCAGGCCAAGTAATCTTCTTGATCTATCTCTATAGATCTTGATGCCTAATACATAGGTAGCTTCACCCAAGTCTTTCATGGAAAAAACATTTTCTTAGCCAAGTCTTTACAGACTGTAAGGTAAGGATGTCATTCCCGATGAGTAATATGCCATCTACATACAACACCAGAAAGACAATTGTGCTCCTACTAACCTTCTTTATAGACACAAGGTTCATCTTCATTCTTAATGAAACCAAAATCTTTGATTGCATCATCGAAGCGAAGATTCTAGCTTCTAGAAGCATGCTTTAATCCATAAATAGATCGTTGCAACTTACACACCTTTCCAGCATCCTTTGGAGTGATAAAACCCTCAGGCTATGTCATGTACACATCCTCGAGAAGATTTTCATTTAGAAGAACAGTTTTGACATCCATCTGCCAGATTTCATAATCGTGATATGCTACAATAGCAAGCAAGATCTGAATGGATTTAAGCATGACAACTGGGGAAAAAGTTTCATAATAGTTTACACCATGAACTTGCTTGAAACCTTTAGCCACCAACCTCCCCTTAAAGGTATGCACATTACCATCCATGTCAGTTTTCTTCTTGAAATCCTATTTGCACCCAATAGGTTTCACCCCTTCAGGTGGGTGTACCAAGGTCCATACTTGGTTAGTATACATGGATTCTATCTCAGATCTAATGGCCTCAAGCCATTTCTTAGAATTTGGGCATTTTACAGCTTCCTCATTAGTCATAGGCTCATCCTGATCCATGAGTAATATATCACCATGTTAAGTCATGAGAAATTCATATATCTTGGGTTGATGAGCTATCCTACTAGACTTACGTAAGCCTTGTGCTACTTGAGCAAATGGTTGTTCCTCAACAATTTGTTGAGTCTGCACCCTTTCCACCATTGGTTCGCTACTACTTTGCGAAATTAAATTTCTTCAAGTTTTATTGTTTTCCTACTAATTCTTTTGGAGACAAATTCTCTTTCTAGGAACACAGCAGTCCGTGCGATAAACACTTTGCCTTTGGTCGAATTATAGAAATAGTATCTCTTGGTTTCCTTGGGATACCCTACAAAGAAGCACATATCAGATTTATGACCAAATTTATCAGGGACGTGGTGCCTTACATAGGTTTTACAACCCCAGATCTTCATAGAAGATACACTAAGATGTCTCCCAGTCCATATCTCATATGGTGTCTCTTGAACCGTTTTAGATGGAACACGG
The DNA here is from genome assembly GCA_017893485.1 of Hemerocallis citrina. NCBI lineage: Eukaryota > Viridiplantae > Streptophyta > Magnoliopsida > Asparagales > Asphodelaceae > Hemerocallis > Hemerocallis citrina. Next base: position 198,603 of record JACEHZ010000520.1, on the reverse strand, counting down.
TCAAGTGTAAAAACAGCTATTAATAGAGCATGTCCCTAGAAAGAGCTTGGAAGGCCTGCATGACTCATCATAGATTGAACCATGTCTAACAAGGTTCGGTTTCTCCTCTCAGAGACACCATTCTATTGTGGTGTTTCAAGGAGAGCGAGTTGAGATATTATCCCACACTCTTTTAGATGATCATCAAAATTTTGGCTTAAGTATTCACCACCTTGATCTGATCGAAGGGCTTTAATACTTTTACCAAGTTGGTTTTATACCTCATTATTGAATTCTTTGAACTTTTCAAATGAATCTGATTTGTGTTTCATCAGATATACAAACCCATATCTACTGAAATCATCAGTAAATGTAATGAAGTGCTGAAAACCTCCTCTAGCCATTGTGTTGAACGGTCTGCAGACATCACTATGTATGGGACCTAAAAGATCACTTTCTCTTTCACTTTTTCCAGTGAATGGAGCTTTTGTCATATTGCCCAAAAAAAGGTTCACATACTTCATATGATTCAAAATCAAATGAGTCAAAGAATCCATCTTTATGGAGTTTGGATATGCGGTTCTCATTTATGTGGCCCAAACAACAATGCCAAAGATAAGTTGGGTTCATATCATTTGATTTGAACCTCTTAGTAGTTATATATAGACAGGCATTTTGAGGTCGAGAATATAAAGTCCATTACTCAATTGTGCACTAGCATAACAGATATCATTCAAATAAATAAAATAACTTTTGTCCTTTATTATAATTGAAAAACCATTTTTGTCCAAACAAGAAATAGAAATAATATTCCTACTAATAGCAGACACAAAATAACAGTTCTTTAACTCAATGATAAGCCCAGTAGACAATGATAAATGACAAGTTCCTACAGCTCAAGCAGCAACTTTTACTCAATTCCCAACTCATAGGTCAACTTCGCCCTTAACGAATGGTCTACTCCTTTTGAGATCCTACACATTTACACAAATGTGAGATCCACATCTAGTATATAATACCCAAGATGCAGAAGTAGATAAATTAACTTCTATAACAAAAATACCTATAGTGGAAGTCTCACTTCCTTTCTTCTTCTTAAGCTCTTCCAGGTACTTATGATAGTTCATCTTCCAATATCCGGTCTCACTCCAGTGGAAGCATGTGCTCTCCTTGGCCACTCCACCCTTAGGTTTCAAGGCAGAAGTGCTAGGCTTGAAATTGCCCTTGCCCTTGGGTTTGTTAATCTGCTTTTTGCCATTACCCTTATATTTGGCATGTTGGACCATCATAATGGTCTTTCCCTTACTAATATTCAGTTCAGCAGTTCTCAACATACTTAGCAATTCTGGCAGAGATTTGTCAATTTCATTTATGTTGTAGTTCATGACGAATTGACTATAACTTTCCAGCAACGATTAGAGGACCAAGTCAGTTGCCAACTCCTGACCCAAAGGAAAACCAAGCCTTTCAAGATTCTCTATGTACCCAATTATCTTGAGCACATGAGTTCCAATAGGGCTTCCTTATGCCAGTTTGCACTGAAATAATGTCTTTGAGACTTCAAACCTCTCATGCCTAGCCTGCTCTTGATAGAGCCTCTTGAGGTGTACGATCATATCGTAGGCATACATGTTCTCATGTTGCTTTTGAAGCTCAGAGTTCATGGTGGCTAGCATGAGACAACTAATGTTTAAGGCGTCATCTTGATGCTTCTTATGAGCATTCTTTTCGGTGCGAGGGGCACTTGGAACAGGTGGCTGATGAACCAAATATTATTCACTTTTAGGAGCAATAATCTTAAGGCAAGTAGACATTTAAATGCTCTATATGTGGTATTTACGCTTCTTTTCTCTTTTTCCATAGGAAACAACCAAAAGCAGCAAAATGAAGCAGATTCCAGACTAACACAGACTGAGAGGATGATATACAGGGAACAGCAGAGATCAGTCGACTGACTCTTCAACCAGGCGACTGGGCAGAGAGTTTGATAAGGCTCGGCACAGTCGACTACTCCCCAAGCCAGTCGACTGGTACGCGGCGAGTCAGAAGATAAGAACAGATGCATCCTCATCCATATCTGAATCAAAATTAAGTTATCCAAACCCAGGTGTTTTCTGCGAATAACAACTTCTCAAACAATCAAAGCAAGAAGCACGTGGTGAGCAGATAAGGAAGGAAAGAAGAAAAAGAGAAAGAAATAAAAGGCTGATGAAGATAAGGAAAGAAATAACAAAAGAAGAGGACTTCTCTGCAAAAAGTACAAACCCTAATTCTCTTCTCTTGTTCTATAAATACCAGTCAAGAATGAAGCGGAGGGCTCTCTCTCTCTTCCGCACACACCATCAGTCGAATCACAATAGTTCTGAACCATCACGTCATCAACAAAGGGCAATACCTTATCAGCATAGAAGGAGGAAAGAGGAGATCAAGCACCACAAAGAGATCAGCCGGTCGACTGTGTGACAGCCAGCCGACCCATCTGGCCAATCTACATTAGTTTATTCCTTCTCTTTCTAACTCTTTTATGTTAATCATGTATTTGAACTTGTTGATCAATAAAAGTATTATTATGTGGAACTAATTTCATAGTTGGGTAGATTGAAGCCGTAGTTATGTAGTGCTATATTCTTCTGAATTCTTCTATTTTACTTATTGATTGAATCTGATTGAATTGATATAGATTTATGATAATCAAACTTGTTCTCGAAGCTCTGAGAGCAGTCGACTGACATACAGAACTTGAGAATATCAAGTTTGCATTACCATTTATCTGAATCTGTTATATGAGCATATTGAGATGACCCGTATCTCGTGCCTGTAACCTGTAACAAGGGAATCTTTAGGGGTTCTTGGTTCAATCAACTTAAGGGATCTAGATCTGATACCAATTTCTAGAACCTTGAGTGTTTGTTCGTTTCCACTGATCTTATGTTTTCTTTAAGTGCAACTTAGTAGATACCATGCTAAATACTTAATGAAAGAAACGAATTAGAGTAGATACCATGCCTAATTCTTGGCTTAGGGAAACAGCACTTTAAGGAGTAGATACCATGCCCTTAAAGGGAACAAACATGAGTAATAAGAAGAAGTTCAGAAGGTAACTTAGCATTATTGACTATTGGTGGAGATCTAAACCCAACTACTTCATAAATATTTGTGATTCAACTTTTCTTAATTTAGTTTTAATCTTTTTATTTCTTTTCAACCTTTAGAACAACTCTTTATGATTCTTATTCCTTTTATTGATTGGTAAGTTAATGTCTACAATCTCTGTGGGATCGACCCTTGCTACTGCTACGCTTCTCCAAACGATTCGTGCACTTGCGAGGTTTTTAATTTGTGTCTAATTTTATCTATTTATTTAGGTATCTAGATTGCACAACAGTGGCTCAGGAATAGACTGCTCTAGAACATATAGTTTTTTCTCTTGTCTGAGGACTATTCTCAGATTCATGTACCAGTCTAGGAAATTTGTCCCAGACAGTTTGTCCTTCTCAAGGACAGATCGCATTAATAGGTTATTTGATGTGTTGGATGTCATGGTAATCTATCAACATAAATACACAAAGTAAATATAATTTCATTGAAATATTTAAAAGAAATATGCAATGTAAGTTGTATTTAACCATCAACAGAAATATGCAGAGTATGTATCATGACATTGAAATATTTAATAAGGTCTTTTATTAAATATACCTCATTCTATTTTTTATTCAAATCAACAACCCTTAGCATTCACTCAAAAAATCCCATCGTAAGATTTTCTAGTACGCCAAGATCCATATTTCACCTTGTTCTGAGTCAACTTTGGCTGATTACCCAAAATTCAGTTATTTAGGTATGGAATATTTTTCACTTATATCATATGCAACTCTTGAATAGTTTGATGAGTAACACTTACTCTAATCTGTCTCATAGACTAAAGCTCAACTCTATGCCTCTAAACCTTCAATCCTATTGAAATAGTCTAGTTAAGTTAGACCCAATGGTTGGCAATTGAATATTACTTTTATCCCATCGCGTCTCCAGGACAGATAAAGATAGACCTACACTTAATCGATCCTAGCCTAGACGAGTGCCACGCACTGGAAGGCATCTTATTGCAACTTAATATTTACTTTGAGGGATTTTTTTATTTTATAAATTGATCTCACCATTCATCATCCATTAACATACAACAATGCATCTCATGCAAAATTAAAAGCATAAATTCTATGTGACATGGTTGTGGCCCTAACACATTGATTCTTTCAAGCCAATGAGAGTATCAAAAACTGAACAAAGGCATTATGCCGTCTTCTCCAAGCAGCTTCCCAATCTTGTCCTTGTATGGTTGCAAATTCCTTGCATCCTTAGTGAGATTACATTTACATATAAAGAAAGAATGTATAATTGGAGTATAGAGAGAAAGGATTACATTGAGAATGTAGAGAGAAAGACACGACACGCAGGCCATATTCAAAATACCAAAATATAAACAATACATCACAGAACTGAACCATGCATCACAGAAATAAGGCCACAACCATGCACCATGCATCTCAGAACATAATAATCAAAGAATCTGTAGTTATGATTTTATATAGTTTATTTCAAAAGGATTTGTTTTTGGGGAATAATTATTGCCCTACGCAGAGCTGGTACGGGGATCCCGGCCCAAAAAATTGCCTCATCATTCTTTACCACCGCTAGAGCTTGAACCCTACATATTTTAAGAAACCCTAACATCACTGCAAACGACGCAGGTGCATGAACTATTCGTGCTTTAAGAAACCTTAACGTCACTTCAAATCACTTCTTTGCAGGGCTTTCAATGGTTCCAAACTGAGTGCTACCCTAGTGTGGCATCTGTGTTAACAACCAACACATAAACAAATCCTTATATTTCAACTGTTACAAAAATTATGTCACATATGAATCTTTTTTACAAAAAGTGTGAACATATCATGAATAATCACTAATCATACATAACCGAATTATGATTTCGCAATTCGCTCTGATACCACTGTTTGATTTTGAGGGTAATCTCAGATTAAATACACAGCGGAAAAGTTACAAAAAAAATATCGAAACCTAACCATGGATCCATGCGGAAACCATAATTCGTGTTTAGAAGTTATACTTTAAAGATGGATCTGTTCTTTCCACAGTATGCTGGTCACAACATTACAATATTGCGGTGCCTCTACGGTATCCACACGAATGGATCAAATCAAGCTTTCCCTCAAGTTGCGGTGCTAGCTACGGGAAGGGAATGTTCCTCACATTCTCTATCTCTCACAATTTCTGTGACGGCTAGGGTTTTCTCAACTATCTATTTTTCACAGATACATATCATATATATAGATGCAGAAAAACAACCCTAAGAGAGTAATGAGGCTGTTGGCTTCATAATCTGACCTGGGTCAATTCTTATGTGGGCCTTTGAACTATATTTGGTCCATTTAATCTAATTAATTATCCAACCATTTTAGGAGTCCGAGTCTTACTAGTATTCCCAATTAAATTCAGCTCATGAATTTAAATCCAATTTCGGTCTATTCTAGGTGTGTGACCCTATAGATTCCCATTATGTTGACAGTAATACTAAAATCTTATTCTAGTGTTCCAAACAGTGACCGGTATCTAGCAATACATCACTGCTACTCAAGTTACGAGAATGCCAGTGATTTGTATAATCTATCAGTGACCAATGTTACTATATTGTGTAGTTCTTTTGTCCAGATATCTAATTGACCACAAGGCATAGAGCATGTTACCCTTGTATATGGTTCAATCTTTGGTTTCTTGATGTCCGAGTTGACTTACTAAAACAAATGAGATCAATATCTTATATTGACTCATTTGAGCACGGCCATGCATTTTGTAGTCTCACTCAATCGAGGGGCCCGTAGATATCGCTCCTTTTTTGTAAGAGGAACAAATCCTATCTAAGTCACTCACATCTCTCCGTATGATTTGTAGTATATCCAATAGTTGACTTTATAATCATATTATTACTGACAACATTTGACGATATTAAAATATATAACTTCTCATATAGGGAACCGTAGTGATTTCAAGTCAAAGGCCTACGTACACCTTGGTCACTGTGAGAGCACTTATGATACTCACATACTAGTCTAATATGATAGCACTTATGATCCATGCAACGTTCACATGGTGAGTCAATTTAGTACATTATTACTCTAATATGTACCCATGTGAAGACTTGATATCTCATATCCATGACCCGTGAGATATGGTCATCAGTCTATGCACATACTAGTCTGTATGTATTATTGTTGTCCTAATTCACATAATACTTGACTAGGGATATTTAAGAATAATATTCTGATTACAACCAATAGGATCTCACAATCAAGTCATGCACTTGATATCCCATGGTATTGAACCGACTATTCTAAGGACTTTATTATGGTCATTTAATCATAATAAACAACAAAATAAATGAAATGTCTCATATATGAAATATATATCATGATACAATGTAAACTAGTAATGTCAATGCACAACTAACCTCTAGGGCATACACCAACATTAATAGCATAATGAATATGATTGATGTCATATAAGTTCACTGTAGTGAGAATATTTGTAAAAGTATTAATTGCAACGACCATATTACATAATGTGCACTAAAATATGAATATAAAAATCAAGATATAAGTTTAAAGAATTAAACCTAATGTTGGGTCGAGTTGTAGGTGCAGGGCTGGCCCTATCCTAGAGGCGGGTAAGGTGGCCGCCTTGGGCCCCTGGAGATTTTGCGATTTTAGGGGCCCCAAATTTGAACTTCCCTTGTAAATATAGGTACGTATTTTGCGCGTAAAAAAAATGTTATTAGGGGCCCCATTTCAGACGTTCGCCTAGGGCCCCCGGGAACTCAGGGTCGGCCCTGTGTTGGTGTACACAAAACCCGAACCCAAAACCCAAGACCTAAAAGTAGAACCCCTTCCCTTCCATTGCACGTGTTGCGCGCGCGCCTTAGGGGCTAGGGTTTAATCCTGAGGCCTGTGCGGCTGCGGCGGTCCATGGCGTTTGATTCTGGCCGTCGCCGGTGATCCGGTGACTTTGTTGTTGTTGTGAACATTTCTAATTGCACTTTTGTTCATCTACAAAACAACATACAAGTTTTGTTTTTCTCTTGAACGGCATAAAATATAAACTCAAAAATACTTCATACTATGTTAACATTAAAGAATTGTTTTTAAAATTCAGAATTGTACTGACTAGGGAACATAAGAAACATAATTCTTTAATGAATCTTGGGGGATATCGAAGAAAACAAATTTACAAATAGGAAAACTACTTAAGCAGTTTATAAAATCTAGATAGTGTATTAAGCAGACATAACTTGTGTACAGTTTATTGCACAGAGAGAAGAAAATAGCGAGATTTATTTATTTATCTATTTTGAACTACTATCTCACTTGACCGTCAAGTTTCAAGTGTAAAAAAAAAATTTTGTTACACAAGATATTGATTTTTATAAAAAACAATTGTATATTTTAAAATATTTTAAATCAGTAATTTAGAACTGTTGGATGTATATGTATATTCGTTATATAATAGGATAATATTGTGTATATTGTTCTATGGGACAACACGGATTTACACGTGTTATGTATTAATTATTGGAACGGGTTGAGTGGGCTAAAAGCCCAATACCCTATACCCAGTCTAATCTCTTTATAAGCTGGTCTAGAGGGAGTGCTCTGCAATATTCCAATATTGATAAGCAGGGTATAATATCTAAAGCGGCTATGAGATAAACCCTAACCCTAATTTCCCCAAATCAGTATTAACAATCTTAAGATATTATATTAATTTTTGTGAGATTTGAGAAGAGACTCACCAAAACCGATGCCATCGCTGCCGTCGCCGTGCGCCGTCGACGCCATAGTGGTCGACTCGAGATCTGGTCGTCTTCTCCTTCTCGCTGTTCTTGGTTGGGTCTGTTCGTCAGCCCAGTCGAGATCGGATCCTTGCCCCATCGATCGATCGCAGCAATCGATGCACTCGACGACGCCGTTGATCCCCGTCAGACACTTTTGTGCACTTGCCGTCGCCGTACGCTGTCGTTGCCCTCTTTCTTCCTGATTGCAGTCGACGGTAGCCCTTCCCTCAGGCGTCGACTCCGAGATTCTCCCTCTTCTTCAACTTTCAACTGATTGGGTTGTGTGGAACCCTGATTGAAGAAGACAGTGAAGAGAATTTTTGTATCTCATCATCAGATCTGTTTAGATGCACACAAGGTGTTCGATGCTGGGTCTCTTTGGCATAGAATGGTTTGTTGTTTGGATTTGTTCCCAACATACATGAGTCTAATCAATTGAAGGGGAAGAGATGGTGAAAGATAAGTTCTCTACTTTCCTCGTATTAAATTTCTGTTAAATATTTTGCTATGTGCTGGAAGTTCAAAATATTTGTTTTAAGTTTATGTTTTGAATTATAGAATTACTGTGATGCTAAGTGGTTAAGTTCAAGACTGTATTAATCATTTGTTTAATTTAATACAAGTTGAACAGTTGTTTTGGCTATGTGCTAAAATACAATAGCTATTTTGTTAAACAGTATGTTGACTATAAAATTCGGATCTCAAATCAAATTGTTGCTAGAATTAGATGTGCTAATAATTTGTTTAATTGGCTAATCTTTAACAATTTGATGAATGTAGGAACTTTAATGTTGCCTACAAATTTTGTATGTTGGAGACGATGGATACGCATCACGATTGAATAAGTCTGCACCACGCAGGCTTCTCCATCGAATTTGGAAAACACTTCTAACTTGAAGTGTCGATATGGTCTATTCTAATCTTGCTTAGTACTTTCATGTGATGAATGTGTTAACGTTTTGTGCGTTAGATCATATGATTGAAAGTTTTAGATCATAGTTATTCTCGCTTTGGAAAACTAGCATGTTTAGGATTGTTAAGTGTTTTATCATACTATGTGTATTGATATTTTGATAAATCCAGTGTTTGCAGTTTGTATGAGATTACACTTTTGCTTCTCTAAAATTTAAAATTAAAATTTTTGTATAAAATTTATGACAAATGTCTGTAACTTAGATAGGAGCATTCTGTAATGCAGAATATGACTCCATTATTTACGTTTTGTTCTTTATCGTTCATTGTACTGTGTGTGCAAAAATGAATTATAAAATATGGGTCATTATCTCGCTTAGTGTTTCGAAGATGATGAAGAACGAATAAAGAAAATATAGCTCAATTTGTTTGAGCACGGAGACATTGTTAGAATCACTAGAGAAAGCAAACAACTTTGTAAAATGTAGTAGAGTAATTTTGTATTAACTCTTATAAGGTGCATATATTGTCAATCGCATGTATAAGCTGATTTTAACAAATGAGACAATTAATAATAATAGTTCTAATTGTATTCTTGAACAATAGCATATTTGGCTAGAATTTGAGAACTATATATTCAATTGTCTATGAGGAAATGTGATCTAATTATCAAAACTGTGGGGAAAATGGAGTTAAAAGCTATTTTGCCAAAAGTTTTAACATCAAAGTTGTTTTGAGATTTAGAATCACTATGAACTATATATTAAATTGTTTGTTCTTGTTAAAACTCATAACTCTGCTAAATGACACTCCATTAAATATGACAAATATGAAAGTTGTGCTCAGATTATGATCACTAGAAAATCATTTAGTATGGTCTCTAGGAGCACACAACTATTTGAGTCAATACATTCTAATATTTGTGATCTCAGTAGCTTTGCAACTAGATGAGACGATTATTGGTCAGAAGTATTTAATCGCTTTTGTAGATGATTAATATAAGTCTGTCATATATATGAAGAATGAAGCACTTATTATTCTTAATGAATTAAAAAATTATAGTTGAATGCTAAAAATCAAGGGTTCAGATTTGATAGAGGTGCTGAATATGTTTAACAACTTTAGAGAAGTTTGCATTGGGCATAATCTCTACTGCACTCTACTTACAACAATCAAACAGTATTGATAAAAGTTAGAATCAAACTCTTAGTGAAATGTTGAATTCTGTGTTATTGACTGTTGTTTGATGTTGTATTGTTAATCATATCTCTAAATGTGTTACTACACTCTAAATTGAATACACCTTGTAGATCAAGGTATGAAAACACAAATAGTTTTGTTAAAGTGAGATTTTGTGTTGTGATACTTATGTTAGAATACATAACCCTATAAGGCCTAAAGTAGGAACTACAACAGATTTTTGTGTGTGTTTAGAAAGTGCAGAATGTAGTTCGGTGGACAGATGTTGGATCTATCTAATTTGTGTTAGAAGAATTTAGACTTGCAGAGTTCTTTGAGAATGTGTTCATCAAAGATAAATATATGAAATAATTTAGTCATACAGACATGCTCAATGATTCACAGTTGAAATCAAGAACTAGTCTTACTGATACTTAAAAACCTGAATGACAAATAAGCTAAGAAGAGTTTTAGTAGACAATGAGATGATTATGTGTCATACAATAATACTTCAATTTAGTTGATCTGCCGAAAGGGGCTAAAACTATAGTAAGTAAGTGGGATTTTGTAGAAGAAACTTAATTTTGATTGTTCAGTAGCAATTTTAATACTTTTTAGTAGCTAACAGATTGACTAAAAAAATGGGGTAGATTTATTTGATGTCTACTCACATGTTTGTCATATTGCTACAATAAGTATTCTTCTTATCCTTACATTTATTGAAAATTTTGTCATTCATAAAAGATATTTAAAAGTTTTGTACTTAATATTTTGTACTGAACAGTTTTGTACTGGAATGTTTTGGACTAATATGTTTAGTGAGATTTACAATTTAGTAAAATCATTGTATGCTTTGAAACATGTAATATAGCTATCGTATCAATAATTTGACAAATTTCTCAAAGAGCCTAGTATATGAATCAAGTAATTCAGATCAGTGCCTTTAACTTTGTGGTGTGTCAAATATAATGGCTATCATTTACTTGGTTTTATTGGCATGCTTGTTGATTGGAAGTGACATCTCTATTATAAATAGAGTTAAATTGTGCTATCCAAATAAATTTAGCTTGAAACACCTAAGTATTGTGATCACCATATTATGTATAAGGGTGAGTTTTGGTTGGTAAGGGATAACCCTTAGTCAAACTCGATAAATCAATAATGTGTTTCAAAAGTGGGGATATAGTGATCGAAAGTGTGTTTTGAAATACCTTATGATTATGATAAAAGGTTGACACCTTATGATGGTGCAACTATGAGACAGGTAGATCATTCTAAAAGAATTGAAAGTCTCGTGTATACAAAGATCTGCACTAGAATAGACATAGCCTTTGAAGTAGGTATGATATGCAGATTTACTAATAATCTCATACACATTTGAGTGCCCTTAAGAGGCTAATGAGATACCTGAGTGGTACTCAAGAGTTTGCTTTGTGCTACTCAAAGTTTACTGAAAGTCGACAACTAGTGGATATGTGTTCACACTAGGAGGAGCAGAAAAATTATGGAGATTAATAGGCAAACAAGCGTTGTGTTCTCATCCAAGGAATCAGACCTCTATGTGTTATCCTCTGCAGGAAAAGAGGCTGAGTGGATTGAATGACTTATTGCTAATCATTCATTTGAGAAGTTTAATATAAATTCTCTAATTCTGTTATGCAACTATCAAGTTATAATGCACTGTATCTCATAACTCACTCTATAATAGTAAGAGGAGTATATTAAGGCTGAAAGAAGCCTAGTTGAACTTTCTCATAGATAAAGTGCAATTGTGACAAATATGATCAATGCTCTTGCTAAGAGACTTGAAAGTGATCTAATTATCAAAACTGTGGAAGAAATGGAGTTAAAAGCTGTTGAGTCAAAAGCTTTAACATCCAAGTTGTTTTGAAATTTAGAATCCAATTGGAGCCATAGAGAAGTTCAAACTGAAGCATCAATTTTAGGCAGTTGACATGTTTTAGATAATTTGAAAAGTTCTATGTAAATTCTGTTAATATATAATTTTATTCCAATTTTGATGATGCTATATATTTTTATAATTTACTTAGAATCATCTCATTATTCCAAAAGAAAGCATGAAAAACTTGTCGATGTGTTTCCAATGTTTAGAATTGGTGTTATATCATTCTAATTTTGATGATATAACTCTTTTATGGATTCATGTTTCATTCCAATTTTGATGATTCAGAATTAACCATAATTGATTTGACTGTTCTATCATTTCAATATGAAACATAGTATTGTTCTTGTGCAGAAATTATAATAGTTCTTGTTCTTTATTTTGTTAAAAAAACTTGATTGTGATACTTGCGTTACGTTTTGCTAGGCTATCGTTGAATTGTACTAAGTTCTTGAGTAGAACCAGATACTTTATGAAATTTGCTAGAATTCTTAGAGATGTGTCTCTTGATATTCTTATTTTCAATAAGCTAGCAAAGATGGAGGAGTTGAATCTGTCAACATAGATTTCAAAATAATGATTTGCTCAAAATGGAGGAGTAAACATAAAGCAGTTTGCAAGGATATAGTTTTGGTTTATTTCTCTGAGGAATAACTTTGTCACTTGCTTGATAAAACTTCTGTTGAGTTTAAGACTTTTGTGTTCATGAGCTTAAAACTCATTTTATTCTTGAAGTTTATTTGCTTTGGTTGATTTTGAAACTATGACAGGTTCCTCTAGTTGGTTTAGTCTTTGTGAACTATCCATTGATGATTTTAGAACTATTTGATTATTTTGGTTTAGTCATATTTGAACTATTCAAGTTATAATTGATTTAGTCTATGATCCATGATTTTTATGATTCAATAATGTTTGAATTTTTGTGATCCAATATTATAACATTGCTTAGCCTAATATAGTGAGAATATAGGAGGAGATTGTTGGATGTATATGTATATTCTCAATATAATAGGATAATATTGTGTATATTGTTCTATGGGGCAATACGGGTTTACACGTGTTATGTATTAATTATTGAAATGGGTTGAGTGGGCTAAAAGCCCAGTACCCTAAACCCAGTCTAATCTTTTTATAAGCCTGCAATATTCCAATACTGATAAGCAGGGTATAATATCTTATGCGGCTATGAGATAAACTCTAACCCTAATTTCCCCAAATCAGTATTAACCAGAACCACACTCTATAGTAAAAGCAGTTTACACATAAGTGAATCATCCAGTATAAGTAACAACCACAATAGAAATATTAGTTAGCCACAAATATAATATGCTTCATTCCATATAATTAAGTCAAGAACGACATCATTTATATTATAATACACAACCAAGATGGCTGATGATAAAGATGATGATGATGATGATGGACAAAACAATTTTGAGTGTGTTTGAATTGATTTGAATGGCCTAAATGACACAAACTTCTTTAATTGTGTTCTAATTGAATGCTATAAAACTAAGCTATTGATGATCTCAAAAAAAATGAATCATCTATCGGGGCATATTTCTTACTATGCGATTAATAATTTAGTACGTATTCATTACCTAACTACACACTCATTATCTAATCTTTATTACTTCTTCTTAGTTTTATAACTTCTTTGTAACTTTTATTTCATCAATGAAGCATTAGAGTAATCTATTCCTTGTCATAATAACCTTAAAAAAACATATTTTTCTATTTAAATAGTTTTTTTTTGATGAATTTTTTTTTTCTATTTAAATAGTTAATATAAATATACCAACATGTGATTACTACATATTCATTTATAACAATAAAATATATACACAGTTACACTCATGTGATTACTACATATTCATTTATAACAATAAAATATATACACAGTTACACTCCAACAATTCCACATGGGTGTAATCCATCATTCAATCATCATGGATATAAAGCAATAACTTTTTGAGATACATGGACAAAGTAAGATTTTTGAGAGAAAGGGAAATACCAGAGAGAAAACTGGGAGCGAAGATGTAGTCGTCCTTGCAGTCGTGATTTCCTAGGGTTTGCGAAAAATATGCCTTATCTTGTCGTGGTTAAATCAACCGGCTAGATCTCCTCGAGGCATCGAGCGTGTTGCAAAAGAGAAAGAGAGATACAAGATGTACCAAAAATCCAAGTTTTATGACTCTTTATTCCTAACATATATTTAGGGAGAAAGTTAGGTTAGTGTTAGGTAGTGGACTTTGGACAGTTACCTAAATAGGTGGTCACAGTTAACAACAATATATAACTTTTTAAAATGAATTATCAGAACACATATTGATAAACATAACAAAAAAATCATATCCAATATAAAGGCCCAGCCGAATGGAATTCTTTTTTGAAGGCCCACCTTATCCTGATTAGTGATTATCTCCAAACTCAAGCATCATGCATAATGCTACTCTTGTGCACATGCATACGTTATTCATTGAACAGTTCTTATTTGAAGGATGCAAACTTTGATCACTCGATAAGAACCGATATTGACTTGTACAGTTGAACTGGATTTTCTTGCTTGTTTTTATTTAAGGAAGTTCTAGCTTGTTATCGGTTGTTTGCCAGATGTGACATCTCAATTAGTGTTCTCTTGGATGCCATATTTGTTTGATGTCGTTGTCTATGTAAACCAAATATCATTCTGTGTGTCCGACACTTCACTTGTCACGTTTGGTTTGTAGGGTCATGTAATCTTCCCTGTATTCACAATTTGGTCAAACATTTTTCCCCGAAATTAAGCATGTCGAAATTCGAATGAGTTGGGCCTGAGAGATGCTTAATATGGCTACCAATGCTCATAGGGCCCAAAATAGAACCTAAGTTCCACTCCAGGAATTGTTAACATGTTTGTCTAGGGGTGTAACATGTTTGTTAACATGTTCGTCGTCCGTCCGAATCCAGTTCGAGAAATTTTCCGACCGTGGACTGTCCGAACTGTTATGCGAACCGAACATGAACAAATTATTAGGTTCGATGTTTCACCAAGCTCGAGCCGGACAAAAATCCGTCCGAGTATTATTGTGGTCCGATGCTTTACCGAACCGAGTCCGGACTATAAAAATTTTGTCTGATCTGGACCGAGCCGGACATAAGTCCGTCCGAGTAAAATTTCGATGCGAGCTTGAACATATGACTGTCCGGTCCCATCATGTCCGATTTACAGCCCTATGTTTGTCGACGTATCAAATGCCTTCAAGAGATTGTCGTACGTTAATCAGTTGTTCTGTTAGCTAGGATCATTGTCTTTAATCATATTAGATATTTAGTACGTATAATGCATTTTTGACGATCTGGATGGAACAATTAGAGCTACTATCGAGTCGGTTCCTCCACTACCCGACCCGGACCCAGTACCTCACTGGTCCAAACATTGGACCCGGACCCAGACTTGAGAGAATCGGGTCCGGATCCGAGTTCGGGTCGTAATTAAAGAAATCTACCCGTCGGGTCCAGTAGCGGGGAATAAATATTTGCACTGAAGTATTTTTGCACCCAATACCCTACGGTTTCAACATTTTTTGCACTTAACTACATGAATAAATATTATATTTATACATATATCTCCAACAATTACTATTTACATGTATATTCCTATAACTTTATTATTCAAATTTCATATTTTTGGGGGTATTTTTTAACGGGTCCGGGTCCGGGTCGGTTCTATTTTGAGCAGACCCGGACCCGGAAGTGCATCGGGTCTTATTTTAGGACCCGGACCCGGACCCGTATAGATCGGGTCGGTTCCAGTCGGTCGGGTCCGGGTTTCGGCTAATGACAGTGCTAGGAACAACATGGTCCAGCCATATATATATATATATATATATATATATATATATATAGAAATATTTCGTTATGCACCAGGCCTCCGTGTGCACTCGCGTGCACTCAGCCTTCCCACCTTCGTATCAATAATCCGAACCATTCATATTGATCTATACGTCTAAATTAGTCTAAATATATAAAATCGAATTATTTGAAATTTATTTGTCCATCCATCATGTGACTATAAAAAACAATGATATTCAGCTATACAATTTTGTAACCCTTCAATGGATTGGCAAATGAATTTCAAATGATTTGATTTTACATATTTAGACTAATTTAGATATGTAGGTCAACGAGAACAGTTCGGATCATCGATACGAAGGCGGGAAGACCGAGTGCATACGAAGGTCTAATGCACAACAGAACATTATTTATATATATATATATATATATATATATATATATATATATATATATATATATGGAAAAAAGGGGTATGAGCAACTTGCTCATTTAGTATATATATATATATATACATAGGGTAAAAGGGATATGAGCAACTTGCTCGTTTAGTAAATGAGCAAGTGATTGTGTGGCATGCATGTGATTGGGAAATCCTAGAAGTGGTTAGATACTCAATGTATCACATGCATGCCATCTCATCACTTGCTCATGTACTAAATGAGCAAGTTACTCATATCCCTTTTACATATATATATATATATATATATATATATATATATATATATATATATATATATATATATATATTAGTTGAAATTTGTCGTGCACCAAGTGCACGTGGCTTGGTGGACGTGTCAGCTTCATATTTTAACATTGTTTTATGGTTAATGACAAACAATGATTTGGTAAAGTATAAAAGGCTATAGTTTAACATCTTCAATACCCGAAATTCCTCATATTTCCCCACAAAATCTCATATGGCTTAATTTTTTCCCCTAATTATCCTAAATCCTAAAAATCTCTCCGAGCATAGATAAAATTCTCCCATTATTTCATAAAGTAGTAGGGGAATATTTTGGGATCAGAAGAGATCCAAACAGAGAACCGGAACTACGAAAGTATAATATTGCTGCACAAGTTGGATGCCCATTTGTTAATAGGTAAATGAGTAAAACTTAAGAGGAATACAAGGAACTGCATAAGTTGGCCTACAAAACAAAGTGATTGCATCCTGACTCATATAGTAGGGAACAGGTGATGCAAACACCTAGGCTCCTAGAACATATAGAATAAGTAATTAGATCTTGATTTTTGTTAACATTATGGGAACAACTTTTATTTAAAAAAACATTGGAACATCCCAAAAAAATAATAATAATAATAATAATTCAAAACTATAATACTATTGGCTTGCAAATGCATGTGATTTATCAACTTGATCATATAGATGTACAGTAATAGTCTCAGGTGAAAAATAAATCCCTTCACATTTATCTTAGATCAAAACCAATATTCGTCTACACTAACTGTTAAATTCTTTAAAGTATATGTTATTAGTCATTGTATAATTCTGTGATGTTGCAGTTTTTTATTATTTTAGTTATCGTTTGATGTTGCCCTATATGTCATATTGTAATGTCCGATGTTTTTTTGGTCTACAACTTTCAGTAAGCTTCATTGTTTTCTTAGCATATGTGAAACATTAGTTAAGAAACTCATTATTGAATGCAATATCTAAAATATTTAAATAAGGAAAAGATTTTAGTTTTTCCTAGTTTTTTTCACCGTATAAACAACCTTTCAAATTCACATCTTAGACAGCATCTTCCTGAATAACCTATCTCAAGTGGTTGTGCATATTATATATAGTTATAATTATAGGAGTAGCAATATTAAAGCATAAATATATCACAAATCATATACTTATATCATGTAACAAAAGTTACGAGAACAACTTTTTGGACCCTTACATTGTTTTTTCCCCCTTCTTCCTTTTTCTTTCTACTATCTTTAAAGCATACCATGTCTTCATAGAACAATATGAATTTAGATATTTGTGAGCTACATACACCCAGAAAATGATGTTTAACTAAAGATAATATTAACTTAGCTCTTGCGACAGGCACACACAGTAATATTATACTGGAATTAATGTTTAAGGAGCATTACTTTTCAATGTCTTAACCCAAACTTTTAACAAAAAGAAATACATCTAAACTAATTCAGATGAGAAACCAAAATAAATTTACTACTTATCTTGATATTTGTTAGAACAAAAAATAATATAGAAGCTTAACAATGACTCACTTGTTACAAAAAAAGAAGAATACAATATGAAATTTAACAATAATTCATAAACTTAATAACATAATATTACAAGCGAAGACAAATTTGGCTGAGTTTTCACTACCGATTTTTAGTTTATTACTTTTTATCCAATCAGAGAAAGAATGCGGAGAAAAGACAACGACATCTAAATTCAAAGTAACGCTACATTTTTCCAAGGTGCAAGTAATTTGCACCTTTCAAGAATTATTGTGTAGCATATCTTCAACTTGTGAAATATCTATTGCATGCCTACAAGGCATATCAAGTTGTATTTGATAATCTTGAAATCCACATGCAAAATAATAAATACAGTGCAAAGTTGATATCAAAACATCAGTTTTCAGTTCATATTCTTACAATGCAGCAAAACTTGAGAAATAACCATACCTTGGTTTTGAAGAGATCGCGGATGTTGTTGTTCCCATACATAATCATAGTTGGCCTTGTTTAACAAAGAAACAGAGTAAGGTGAAAAGAGCTACTGAAGGTGTTTCTGGAATCACTGACATTAACTAAAGATTCATTTTGATTGAAGGGGTGGAGGTTTGGTGACTTCAGTTATCCACCTCTACCTACACCCAACGAAGATTACTCAAGTCCATTATTTTTTGGGTGTTTGGTAGGCCAATGGAAGTTACTTAATTCCATTATATTTAGAGAGAAAGAGAGCACAGGTTCGCAATAGATAAACATTTTTTGAGTGCAGTTATCTCAACTGTTCTTAACCCAAAAGTTGAGATGAGTATAGTTATCTAAACTCCAAATAGATATCCAATCAATGCAAAGTTAAGAAAGCAAAGTTTTTGAGAGAAAACTCTATAAAATTTCAGTTAGTTCGGTACAAAGGGTACAACTAAAAATGTTTTATTCTTTTTAAGGAAAAAAAAAACAAAATCCAGTAACAAGTTTAAAATATGCATTCAACTACAACATATATCTATTGCCCTCTAAATTTACAGTTTCTTTCCTTTCCTGTTAAATTCAAAATCAGTCACAAGCTTGCTCAAACATATTCTATGCCTAACTGGGCATAGAAAATTCTATGACAGAAGGAAAGGGCCTTTAGATTTCCTCTAAAACAATGGCCCCTAAACGATTCTCCAGGATTTTGATTGGGGGGGGGGGAGCTTTTGAGATGAGAATAATCGAGGCAATTACTGCCTTTTTTTCATACAAATTCTATGCCCAATTGGGCATTTCATTTTTTTTTCCAAGCTTGCAGCCGAGAAATGAAACACTGTAGACGCTCCCTGTGATTGATGTTTTCATTTATTTTAAAGGCATATTTAATATACAAGTTTTCAATTATATAGGAAGCTTGACATTTAAAATTCTAATCATTCAGAGCAACACTAATTTCTATCCATCTATACAATCATATATGGTCGCTGGGTTTGATTTGCCCTCCCCTCTATTATTTGTTTGCAATAAAATGTTTGAGAAGGCCTACAGCTGAATGGCCATTCATCACTATAATAAGTGCACCTTTTCAAGTACTCTTCATGTTTTTCTTGTTTCAGTTCTTATCACTCTTTTGTACAATCCAATAAATAGACCATACATCAATATTTACTTTCCTGATAGAACTTTTTTGTTTAAATCTTTTCTTGAAGGATTCATTTCAAATATAAGAAAAGGATTCATTTCAAATTTATTTAACTATATCTCTTTTTTGACTATACATACATGATATATTCTTTTAATTGTATTTACATGCATTATAAACGTGTCATTTACAGGAAATTTAGTAATGAACTCGCATTAAAGAAAAGTAGTTACCTCTCCAAGGAAAGACCCCAAGCTATAACTGAAACATGCTCTGGGAGCCCCATGGCGTGTAACATTCTAGGCCTGAACATACCCAAGTTGCCAACCTCCGCCCATTTTTGGAAGCCCTCATGGTAGCTGCAACATAACCAAATAACATAAACAACAAAAACAAAGGGAACGAACCAATAGTTAAAGACAAGAAAGCGAAAAAGAGAAAACAAGGGTTTCATATAATATTATAGACTATTTGAAGATTTCCATACTCGGTTCAGTGTAAGGATTATAAGCAGGCTTGAAATTCAGCAATGACATGCCTGTATAACCAGGAGAACAAATGCTAAATATTATAGAGAAACTACAGAAAATTGATTCAACCAGAAAATGGTTGAAACTAATGTGAGATCGAACTTGTTAGACATTATAGTCCCATATTGGTGGTAGAGTTGTTTTGATATTTGTTCACCTCCTATATATAGGTGGTATTGTACTTGGTTAAACTCAATTCAATATTCAGTATTGTTTTCACATCTCTCTGATTTATCTTAACATGGTATCAGAGCCAATTACTCAAATTTTCTTCTCTTAAAATTTTTCCCATCCAAAAATCCTCAAATTCCAACAGCCAAACGTCATTCAAATTTCTTTTCCCAAAAAAAAAAGATCATCCAGAAACCCATCAAACTTATTCATCTGAGTGCTTCTTCAACGAACCCATCTGAGATCATCTAGAAACCCATACAAATTTCTTCAATGAACCCATCAAACCCATCAACGAAGTCCTCCAGAAACTCTCCGGCATCCTCCTCTGTCCTCACAAACCCATCAACGAAGTCATCCAAATCCTCTCGATCAACGGAGTCATCCACATCAGATTCGAACTCCAGATCAGATCCTCAACTTTTGTAACAGATCCTTCTGATCAGGTCAGATCCGTCAATGATTCCTGGAATCCCGACGATCCCGATTCTGTCTACTCCACGCTCAAGTGGATCTCCGTTATCGATCTCTTTGTAAAAGCAAATGTCGATTTTTGTAAACCAAATACATATATATATATATATATATATATATATATATATATATATATATATATATATATATATATAGGGTAAAAGGGATATGAGCAACTTGCTCATTTAGTAAATGAGCAAGTGATGAGGTGGCATGCATGTGATACATTGAGTATCTAACCACTTTTAGGATTTTCCAATCACATGCATGCCACCTCATCACTTGCTCATTTACTAAATGAGCAAGTTGCTCATATCCCTTTTACCCATATATATATATATATATATACAAGTACTACTCCTTGATGGCATCTCAGTCTCTCCCACATACTACTCCTTGATGGCATCTCAGTCTCTCCCACATATTTTTGCCTCCACTGACTTCCCCGATGCAACCACCTCTCATTCCTCCTCCAGATTCACCAAGCAGCAACACCATTTTTAGTCTTCCTCCGGCCTCCTACCTTCTCCTCACATCACTCATACTCCACCTCTACTTCTGCCACCGGTAGCACCGCCCTACCCCCTACCCCGATCCAGGCACCAGAAGCATCTCCCTCCACATTGTGCTCTCAGTCATAGCAGTGCTCGTAGTGCTTCTTCCCTCACATCCTCGGCCATGCCCGTCACTCCGGCCTTGCCGTCTCCTGCTGATTGGGATAATACTCAGCAACGCCTCACTCAGATGGAACTACAGCTCATGGGTCAGTCTATCAATATTGGCTCCTCTGCTCCTGCACTTCCTGCCACTCCCGGTATGAATTCGTTCTGGATTTTAGATTCTGGTGCATCACATCATCTCACTAATAATCAGATACTATTCACTACCTGCACAACACTTTCCTTTCACTCTCCATCTCTACACACAGCTGATGGCTCACCACTTCTTATCACACACTCAGGGACAATTGACTCTCCCACTCTCACATTACCATATGTTCTCTATACTCCTCATTTATCAATAAGCCTTATTTCTATTAGTGCATTGTGCGATAGTGGTCTTGTCGTTACTTTTGACTATTTAGGTTGTTCCATTACTGATTCCTCCACCGGTGAGGAGTTTGGGCGTGCTAGTCGTCAGGGTTGTCTATATTATCTAGATTTTCTTCGTGCACATCACTCTCCTTCTAGTTTTGCCGGTATTATTTTCTCTGATGCTGATCTGTGGCACAGACGTTTAGGTCATATTAGCGCATCACAACTTCAGACTATAGCTCATAGTGGTGCCCTTGGTTCTCTCACTTTTAAACATTTATCTGATT
This sequence comes from Hemerocallis citrina, assembly GCA_017893485.1. Classification (NCBI taxonomy): domain Eukaryota; kingdom Viridiplantae; phylum Streptophyta; class Magnoliopsida; order Asparagales; family Asphodelaceae; genus Hemerocallis; species Hemerocallis citrina. The sequence continues at coordinate 176,580 of JACEHZ010000520.1, read as the reverse complement.
GTCAGAGTTGTCATTTGGCCGAACACATTGTCCTACCCTTTAGTCACAAAAGAACTTCTGAAACCACTCACCCTTTTCAACTTGTTCATCCCGATATATGGGGACCCTTTCCCGTACCATCGTGGAAAGACTATCTCTATTATGTTACCTTCATCGATGACTTCACTAGACATACATGGCTATCCCGTACCATCGTGAAAATGCTATCTCTATTGTTCATGTTCGTTGGCTGTTATCAGATATGGGTGTTACCCTTACAGGAGCTACTCCACTTTATTGTGATAACCGGAGTGCATTGCATATTGCAAGCAATCCGGTCTTTCATGAGCGAACGAAGCATATTGAGATTGATTGTCATTATGTTCGTGAGTTTTGAGGCAGGGACCATCTCTCTCCATCCTGTTACCTCTTCCCAGCAAACTGCAGACTTCTTCACCAAATTCCATACAGTTCAGAGATTCCGACACTTAGTAGGCAAACTTACATTGTTTGACCCATCGTGAGTTTGAGAGGGGGTGTTAGATATTATAGTTCCATATTGGTGGTAGAGTTATTTTGATATTTGTTTACCTCCTATATATATGTGGTATTGTACTTGGTTAAACTCAATTCAATATTCAGTATTGTTTTCACATCTCTCTGATTTATCTTAACAGAACTTATCAGAAATGTTATATTAGATGAATAAAACAGGACATATGAACATATGTGGATGTTAGATAGCACGATAAAATATGCACGCTGATTTGATAACTGCAAGATGATCAGTACAATACATTAAATATAATCCTATGATTGGGATGAACCAAGTTCAAAGAAAAAATTGGGTGTCCAAGCCAAAGGTAGTTTTTCCTCCCATCTTAAATTCACTTTTTCTCGCGCTTTAATTATCCTCCTAAGCTATAGGAGAGCCAACATGAGATGAAATGCAAAGGTATTAGCCTCAATATAATAAGTTAATTTCAGACATCTGAATCTAAGTTGAGAGAATAACATTTCAAAAGCAGAATAATAATTTCAAGTTTGATTGAGGCTTCACGACTCGGTGATAAGAGCTTTACATTTCTAATACAAATGGATCAGATACAAATTTATGTGATATTCAAATTAAATTTAGCCCGAATAAGACTTCATGTTTGTTTCTTTTTGTCAAAATTTATTTAGGAAAATTCTCAGGAGTCTATTTGTTGACACTTGTTATTCAGGTTTCTCTCATATTCTGGCAATACTCTATTTGTTGCGACTTGTTGATCAGATTTTTCTCAGATTTCGACAATAATTGGTACATAATGCGTACTCCCAATACAAATCTTAATTTAAGGCACAATGTTTGGTTGTAGATCTCTAATAGAGAGAAGATTTTTCTCTTGTTGGTATTGGTTAGAAAATCTCAAGACCTTTATGTATGAATGGAGGCCTAAACTAAGGATAGATCTAACTAATTAAAATGGGCTTGCACGCTTTAGCAGTTAAGCCTAGCACAGGAACCTACTTTCTTAAAACCTTAAAGCAGCCCAGTTGATTATCTTGGGAACTTTTTTTAATCAGTTTAAATATATTTGTGATATTAGTTGTCTATACTGCTTATCCTCTGCTCTTACAATTTGACAATGTTAATTTTTTTTTTTTAATTTTTTTTAATTTTTTTTTATACCTTACTTTAGCTTAGCCCAATCGTGCGAAATAGAAGAATTGTTCATGCACGATTTTATATAAGTATTATCAAAGTTATGATTCACCAACCTGCTAGTTCTTTTTATGAGGCGCAAGTAGGAAAATTTATCTTAGAAGCAGAAGAAGTACTGAAACTTCGGGAAACCCTCACAATGGTTTATGTACAAAGAACGGGCAACCCTTTATGGGTTATATTCGAAGACATGAAAAGGGATGTTTTTATGTCAGCAACAGAAGCCCAAGCTCATGGAATTGTTGATCTTGTAGCGATCGAAAACGAAAATACTGGGGATCCCGTATAAATACACGATTCCATTTCAAACCATAAGTTGAATTTTCCGTGATTGGATAATACATGCAAATAATTCATAATCATCAACCATCGGGTTAAGATCGATCTAAACCAACCTGTTCTATTATATAGATACGACATGCCAACAATTAAACAACTTATTAGAAACACAAGATAGACAATAAGAAATATGATGAAATCCCCCGCTCTTCGAGGATGTCCACAACGTCGGGGGACATGTACTAGGGTATATGATCAATTTTCTTTGTCAATATCAATATTTACTCAATATTTACATATATTAATAGATGTACTAACGGTCATGGATCAGTCATCAGCTACATGAGTCCACAATGTCCATTTAACACTTTGAAACTAAGGGCAAAGTACTCAAACTCTCTTAATTAAGAAAATGTAAGCAAGAACTCCAAATTTTGTCAAGAAGAAATTCTATCAATCAGTAATTACTGATTACCCATGACCAACACGATTGTGTGATCCTCCACTTATTCTTTTGAACTGCCATTTTTGACTCCTGTAATTTGACCTTATAATCCTTCTTCCAAGAAGTAAATCTCTGCTTCAGTTTTTGAAGCTCCAACTTTTGAAGGTGCTCATCTGGCTTCATTTTTTCAAGAGTTTGCTCAGAAGCCTGCAATTTCACCTCCACGAGTAACCTTTCATTTTCAAAAGCGTGACTTTTTTTCCTACTCAAACTCGTTCTCCATTTGGTTAACTGCATACTTTGTGCCACTGGGTGTATCTAACTCAGCAGCAGGCAAAGCGTCTTCGAAATGAAAACTACGTTGATTTGGTGTGTCATATTTTCTTTTTGGCTGGCTTGCTCTGTTATGAGCAGCAAGACTCTTTTTGGCATCAGACAGTTTCTTCTGTACAGAGAATGCGAAATGAGTTTAGACAGATGTGATCTAAAGTTTTATGAGATAATTTGACAGATCAAGTTTTGGCTGAATAATTTAACTTTGGTAGTTGAAAGGTAACTGGTAGAGAAAATCCGACCTGCAAAGATGTCAATTGTTTTTGCCACATCACCTCCATAGATTTCATTTTAGCTTCATAATCTAACCATTTTGTCTCATATTGCTGAATTTGTTGTTTCAGGGTGACATTTTCCTTTTCCTTCAGCTTCAAAGCAGGTTCTGCCTTGAATGCCCATCTTTGGAATTCTTGCAACTCTTTATGCTGCATGCGCTTGAGGTTGCTCCTTGATGGTATGTTGTTGTTCAGAATTTTGTATACAGTTAGAGAAATCAAAAGAAACGTAATGCATCATCAGTTTGAGTGTGCATGTGTATGCATGCAATTGTGCACAATGAATGCTGATCAGCATCTTTCTTTTAACTATAACTATAATGTGCAATATACGAATATGTAGTTCTGAAATCCCTGTAGGAAGATTGTGACCAGCTAATCATGCTTGGTTGGAGTATGGATGGAGTTAGCCTCATATGAAAAGTTTAAATGAGGGTAATATTAATAATAAAAAAATAATGTAACAGGTTCAATTGATTGTGAGAATACAAACATGCATTAGGCATATGCGAGATTTCTTGATGAAAGATATTATAGGTGCAAAGAAGAGTAAAGATATTATGGGTGCAAAAAAGAGTAACGAATAAATATAAAAACTAATAGTGGCAGCATTCATAAATTACTTTCAAACGGAAAACAACGATATCTCCCCCTCAAATTGGATCAATTGCTAATCTCAGTTAGGTTCAATCATATGAGATAGTGGAGCAGTCATCAGTTGGTAGTTGGTGAACCTGAGATAGAAATATGTTGAGAAATTACATCATGGATGAGAAGAAAGTAGACAAATACACTTATCAAACAGAAACAAATATAGTTTACATGATCTTTAAATATGTCATACATGTCTAAAACAGCTACATGCCCTATCTGATCATCTAAATTGGGAAAAGTAGCCAATTTTTTCTTCTTTTTAAATTTTTTTTTTTTATGGATGAGGTTCTAAAGAACCTTAGCCTATTATATATAATAGCATAAAGTCATAAAAACTGAATCAGGGTGTCTCAAAAATGTACAATGTATCATCATAGGGACATAGCATAACAAAACAAAGAAAACGAATTAAAGATAACTGTTAGATATTATTATTTTCCCATATTGGTTGTAGAGTTGTTTTGATATTTGTTCTCCTCCTACCTCCTATATATATGTGGGATTGTACTTGGTTAAACTCAATTCAATATTCAGTATTGTTTTCATCTCTCTGATTTATCTTAACATGGTATCAGATCTAGATTATACAAAATTTTCATTCTTCCCAAAATCCTAGAATTCCAAACAGCCAAAAAAAATAAAATAATAATAATAAAAAATAAATAAATAAAATCCCCAGCCATCGTCATCATCAAAAAGAAGCATCCAGAATCTTCAAACCGGAATCAAGGAGAAGCATCCATCGTCATCATCAAGAAGAATCGCCAGATCCAGAATCCCCAGCGAAAGGCTCATCAAGAAGAAACACCCATTCAGTGCCCCGAAAAACTCCACCTTGGAACCCACTGCCGTAGCTATCCCCTACCATCTCCGGCGTCAACCCCTCCCCCCCCCCCCCCCCCCCCGTCGCCCTGTGCTCCCCCAGCTGCCCCTCTCTTCTTCCCTTTTTCTTCAAACCCTAAGGGTCTGTTTGGAAACATTTAAGTTGGGGAATGGAAAGAAATGGAATGAAAATGAATGGAGAGGAATGGAAAGAAAGGGAAAGAGATAAATTAACTTTATAAGTTGTGTGTGTTTGGCAACTGATGGAATGGAATTGACTTTTTTTTGTTTCCATTCCCTAGTCTTGTTTGGCAAACAATGGAATACTATGGATTACAGCATTTTGAAAAACCTTTTTATAACATTTGTACATGGACATACTTCTGACATTTTGCATTTTGGGTTGAGTAATGAATAAAACTGCATTTTGGGGGTATTTTTTTACTCAACATTGTCTTGAATACGAAATGGCAACAACACAAGTTACTCAACATTGTCTTGAATGAATTTCACTCCAAAACACAAAACAAGATACACTACAAAATTAAAAACCATTTTAAAATTAAAAACAAGATACAGGAATTGAAAAGATCAAGCTTGTACATAAGATTTATAAAATAATTAAGAGCTCGCTGACAATCCATAAAGTATTTATTCTGATTAGGAGTTCATATCCTAATATACACCTACACCTGAATCCGTGGCACGAAGCAATCGATACAATGTTCGATTAGGCACGATGAAGAATACTTCACCTGTGCCCAACACAGCATCAGCGCGAACAACAAATCGTGGGTCCCTGAACACATTAGGCCGTGTAATAGAGTGCCTCGGGTTCTTATCCATGACTTGAGATGCAGACACTGGCTTCTTATGAACTTCCACGAAGCCACCAGGGTGAACCAGCTTTAGAACTCCGCTTTCTCTCCCTAAGGCACCCATGGGGCTTTGTTCAAACCCCTTAGGTGTGTATCAAGAGTGCTAAAGTACCTTAGCTCTCTTTCAATTCCTTTACTCAGCTTTCCGAGGGGGTGGAGCTGGAATAGAAATTGGCTTAAATCTTTCTCTAGGGAATGAAATTTAGTTTTTTCCTTTGTTTTCTTTTTCAAAACAAACAAGCTGTGGAATAGGATAAGATGGATCCATCCGCAGTATTCCATTCCTTTCCCTAGTTTTTTGGGTTCTCAAACGCGTCCTAACTTCCTACCCAACCTCTAATACCCAAACCCCACCCACTCTTTTTTTTTTATTTCTCTTTGCTGTTAAAAAAAATCAATATATATATATATATATATATATATATACAGGTAGTACTACTTGATGGCATCTCAGTCTCGCCCACATATTTCCGCCTCCACTGACTTCCCCGATGCAACTGCCTCTCGTTCCTTCTCCAGATTCAAAAAGCAGGAGCGCCGCTTTCAGTCTGCCTCTGGCCTCCTACCTTCTCCTTACATCATTCCTCACCCTACCCCACTTCTACTTCCACCACCGGTAGCACTGCCTTACTCCCTACCCCGATCCAGACACCAGCAGCATCTCCCTCCACATTATGCTCTCAATCACAACAGTGCTAGTCTTATTTCTCCTCGCAGTGTTTCTTCCCTCACATCCTCGGTCATGCCTGTCACTCCGGCCTTACCGCCTCCTGCTGATTGGGCTAATCTTCAGCAACGCCCCACTCAGCTGGAACTACAGCTCATGGGTCAGTCTATCAATGCTGGCTCCTCTGCTCCTGCACTTTCTGCCACTCCCGGTATGAATTTGTTCTGGATTTTAGATTCTAGTGCATCACATCATCTCACTAGTAATCAGACACTGTTCACCTCCTGCACAGCACTTCCCTCTCACTCTCCATCTCTACACACAGCTAATGGCTCATCACTTCTTAATACACTCAGGGACAATTAACTTTCCCACTCTCACATTACCATATGTTCTATATGCTCCTCATTTATTTATAAACCTTATTTCCATTAGTGCGTTGTGCGATAGTGGTCTTGTCGTTACTTTTGACTCTTTAGGTTGTTCTATTACTGATTCCTCCACCGGTGAGGAGTTTGGGCGTGATAGTCGTCAGGATCGTCTATATTATCTAGATTTTCTTCGTGCACATCACTCTCCTTCTAGTTTTGCTAGTATTGTTTCTTCTGATGCTAATCTATGGTATGTTTAGGTCATATTAGCGCATCACGACTCCAGACTATAGCTCGTAGTGGTGCCCTTGGTTCTCTCACTTTTAAACATTTATCTGATTGTTAGGGTTGTCATTTGTCTAAACACATTTCCCTATCCTTTAGTCACAAAAGAACTTCTGAAACCACTCACCCTTTTCAACTTGTTCATTCTGACATATGGGGACCCTCTCCCGTACCTTCGTGGAAAGACTATCTCTATTATGTTGCCTTCATCGATGACTTCACTAGACATACATGGGTTTTTCTTATGTGTCAGCGATCTGAGTACCTGATATTTATTGGTTCTTTACAACTATGATTCACACACAGTTCGGTGTGCGTATCAAGAATTTTCGATCGGACGGTGCATGTGAGTACACTTCCACCACTATGAGATCAATCCTTCAGTCTCACGGCACCCTGTTTCAACAATCATGCCCTTGCACACATGAGCAAAATGGTGTAGCTGAATGCAAGCATCGTCACATTCTTGAGACGGCTTGCGCTTTTTTACTCTCCTCTTCTGCTCCTCGTTCTTTCTGGGCTAAAGCTATCATAACCTCTGTTAGTCTCATCAACATTACACACTTGTCTATCCTAGTTGGTACGATGCCTTATGAGGCTCTTTATCATTCACCTCCTGACTACAGTATGCTCCGTACCTTTGGGTGCACCTGTTACGTCCTTCTCCCTTCTACTGAGCACATGAAGCTCTCCGCTCGTACTGCTAAGTGCGTTCACCTAGGTCTCAGTCCTGAACACAAAGGTTATCATTGTTTTGATCCATCAGCGGGTCGTGTCCGCATTTCTCGACATGTATCCTTTGTTGAAGACTCCCCTTACTACCTGACTTCCCCCGAGGATACTAGATTTCTCGATTCCCCATTTGTTGCTAGCCACCCGACTTTATCTTCCCGCATTCCTTTTGATCCCACTCCTCTGGCTCCATTCACATCTCCTGCGGTCCTTACACCTGTTGTTCCCCTTACCGAAACACCACCTGCATCCCCACAGTAGCCAGCACTCATCCCTCCTACTTCCCTACCGACACATGCACCTACTCCATCGTCCTCACCCCCACACCCTGTCAGTCCACCACCGCTTTGTCAGTCTACCCGTTCCACTTCTGGTATTCCTCCGGCTCGTTATACACCTGATGCCACTGGTCCTTCTGATCAGTTTGGTTTTGCCACCCTAGCTTCCTGCTCACCATAGTTTCATACATATCTCACTGCTATACACTCTACACCTAAGCCCAGAACCTATCAAGATGCAATTCAATATCCTGAATGGAGGAAAGCTATTGCAGAGGAATTCAGTGCATTTGATCAGACTGGCACTTGGAATGTTGTTCCTCTGTCATAGGGCGTTCAGCCTATTAGCTGCAAGTGGATCTTCAAGGTCAAATATCAACCTGATGGATCTATTGAGCGGCACAAGGCTCGTCTAGTAGCACGAGGATTTACTCAGAAGCATGGCATTGATTATGATGAGACCTTTGTTCCCGTTGCACAGATGACTACTGTTCGCACTCTTCTTGCTGTTGCAGCCATTCGCCAATGACCGTTATTCCAGATGGACGTGAAGAATGCTTTTCTTTATGGCACCTTATCTGAGATTGTTTATATGGATCCTCCTCCTGGCCTCCCTACTCCTCGTCATATTTGCCGATTGCGTCGAGCTACATATGGTTTGAAGCAGACCCCTCGAGCCTGGTTTGAGTGTTTTTGCCTTGTCATCGCCAAGGCTGATTTTAGTCAGAGTTCTCAGGACCATTCTATGTTTATGCGGTCATCACCGCAGGGGAGGGTAATTCTACTACTCTATGTTGACGATATGATCATTACTGGGGATGACTCTGTGGGCATTACATCCACTCAGAAAAACCTTCATCAGCAGTTCCATATGAAAGACCTTGGCAGACTTCTTTATTTTCTGGGCCTAGAGATTGCTTATGGATCTCAAAGGATACTCATTTTTCAACAGAAATACACATACGATATTATCTCCGCTGCATACCTTTCTGACAGTAGATCAGCTGATACACCTTTAGAGCTTCATGTGAAGCTTCGTCCCACTGATGGTGAGCTCCTTCATGATCCCACTAGATACAGACAGATTGTTGGATAGCTTGTCTACTTATGCATGACCAGACCCGATATTGCTCACGCAGTCAGTGTTGTCAGTTAGTTTGTTTCTGCTCCTACAGCAGTTCACTATGGTGCTCTTCTTTGGATTCTCATATATCTTCGGGGCACTATTACTCGCTCACTATTCATGCCTGCTACATCCAAACTAGAGTTGAGTGCATATTCTGATTCAGATTGGGCAGGTGATCCTACTACCAGACGGTCTACCACTGGTTTCTGTCTATTTCTTGGTGATTCGCTGATCTCATGGCGAAGTAAGAAATAGGCAGTTGTTGCATGTTCTTCGACTGAAGCTGAGTACAGAGCAATGACAACTACTACTATTGTTCATATTCATTAGCTGTGTGAGACCCCGTATTTCTAGTATAGTATATATATACTATATATAGTATATATGTAGAGTATAAAGAAGAAAGAAATAAGAAAGAATGGATGGAAGGTGACGTGGATGAAAGAAGAAAGAAAGAAAGTGGGGTTGGTTATGAATTGGTATTAATTAGTGGACTATAGGATGATCCAATGGGAATTTAATAGGTGATGGACCTATGAGATTTCCTATGGGGCTTATAGAAAAAGGATTAAAATGAATGAAAGAGTAGTTGTATGCTGGTTGGGTAGTGTTGACCAGATTGACCCATGGGGAATATATCCCAGATCGGTGGGATAGTAGGAAAGAAAGAAAGATATATTAGGAAGCCCATGATGAAGGGATACCAATCGTCCGGACATCCTTTTGAGGCAGCCTGTGGTGGGCGTGACTAGAATTTAGTTAATTGTGTGTGTGCACAGCTGAGCCGGGCTCGGGGCGTTACAAATGGTATCAGAGCCGACTTTCGACACCGAGTGTGTGCAAGATGTACGCCTGAGAAGGAGCTAGGTTGGGACAGGTTGCCCGGGTAGGGGACTGTTGATGAACACAATATTATTCACATTTTAGAGCAATAATCTTAATGCAATTAGACATTTAAAAGCTCTATATGTGGTATTTAACTCTTATTTTCTCTTTTCCGTAGGAAACAGCCTATAACAGCGAAACGAGGCAGATTCAGGATTTTAAGGATGAACTCAGAATATTACAGAGCATCAGTCGACTGATTCGTCCACACAGGCGACTGGACAGAGAAATCAAGTTTACGCAGATGTCTCGGCATAGTCGACTTACTCCACACCAGTCGACTGGGCTGATCAAGTAAGAAATCTTCAGAAGTCTCGATACAGTCGACTGGTTCGAAGACAAGTCGACTGGTATGCGGCGAGTCGAAAGATAAGAACAGATGCATCCTTATCCAAATCCGAATCAAAATTAAGTTATCCAAACCCAGGTGTTTTCTGCGAATAACAACTTCTCAAACAATCAAAGCAAGAAGCACGTGGTGAGCAGATAAAGAAGGAAAGAAGAAAAGAGAAAGATATAAAAACGCAGATGAAAATAAGGAAAGAAATAATCAAAAGAAGAGGACTTCTCTGCAAAAAGTGGCAAACCCTAATTCTCTTCTCTTGTTCTATAAATACCAACCAAGAAAGCGCGGCTAGGGGATCGATCTATCTCTGGGACTATCTCAAGATCGGCCAGGAAGGCCATCGACAGCAAGCATCAAAGGAGGAGAACTAGACGACTGCTGATTGGGCTAAAGTGCAACATCATACAAATCAGCGTTCTTCTGTTCTTTCTCTTAGTTTTTATTTCTATTGTAGTCATGAACTCTATTATATTAATCAATAAAAGTTTTATTATGTGGAACTAACTTTCATAGTTGGGTAAATTGAGACCATAGTTATGTAATGCTTGCTACTCTCTTACTTATTGATTAAACCTGAGTGAATTGGAATAGATTTATAATAATCAAACTAGTTCAGAATCCTAAGGCAGTCGACTGAAGTAACAGCCAGTCGACTGGTCCGAATCTGGGATTATAAGTTTGTGCAGTGTAAATCTGAATCTGTTAGATGAGCATATTGAGACGACCCATATCTCGTGCTCATATCTTGTAACAAGGGAATCTTTAGGGGTTCTTGGTTTAATCAACTTGAAGGATCTAGATCTGATACCAATTTCTAGAACTTCAAGTGTTTGTTCGTTTCCACTGTTCTTATGTTTTCTTTAAGTGCAACTTAGTAGATACCATGCTAAATACTTAATGAAAGAAACGAATTAAAGTAGATACCATGCCTAATTCTTGGCTTAGGAAAACATTACTTTAAGGAGTAGATACCATGCCCTTGAAGAGAACAAACATGAGTAATGGATGTAGTATATGACTCAGCATTACTGACTATTGGTGGAGATTAAAACCCAACTACTTTAATAGAGATTTGTGACTCAACTTGCGATGCTACTTATTTAGATTTTTATCCTTTTATTTCCTTAGACCTTTAGATCAACTCTTTAAGATTTTGTTTTCTATTTTATTGATGAGTAAGTTAAAGTCTACAATCTCTGTGGGATCGACCCTTGCTTGCCGCTACGCTTCTTCAAACGATTCGTACACTTGCGAGGTTTTTAATTTGTATCTAGTTTATCTATTTATTTAGGTAGCTAGATTTCACAACAAGTTTTTGGCGCCGTTGCCGGGGATTGTTTAGTATTTTAACTTACAAATCAGTAAAATCTTTTTCTGTTTATTTTATTTTATTTCTTCTTTTTCTTTTCTAACATTTTCTTTTAGTTTACTTTCTGCACAAACAGGGTCAGACCAGTCGACTGTCTCCAAGGACCAGTCGACTGCACAGCGAAGAATTCCAAAAGCAACAATGGGTGAAAGAATATTGAATCGAGTACCAATGCAAGACAAATTCATTCCAAAGAATATTGAGCAACCGTCTTGCATAGCTTTTCAACCCAAAGTCACAGGGAATATGCATCTATCACCTCAATTACTTGGCATGGTTCCCCACTTCAATGGTAGACTAGATGAAGATCCGCACCTACATCTGCAAGACTTCTTTGATCTTTGCAGGACACAAAGCATCCAAGGGCTTACCTCTGAACAAATCAGGTTAATCTTGTTTCCTTTTTCTTTAAAACTTAATGCTAAGTTGTGGTATAATTCCTTGGAACCAGGATCAATTAATTCATGGAAGCAATTGGCAACAAAATTCTTGAAAGAGTTCTTTCCAGCCCAGAAAACCAGACAACTAAAAAGGGAGATTCTACTTTTCCAACAAAAAGATGGCGATTTGTTTTTCGAGGCATGGAAGGACTTTAAAAACAAGCTTTTCAAGTGTCCTACGCATAACATACCTAAGGATGACCAGGTACAATCATTTTATGAGGGTTTAAATGACACTAACAAAGCAATTGTAGATGCAGGTTGCAATGAAATGTTGATGAGGAAGAGTGCTGAGGAGGCCATAGAGTTATTTGAAGAACTCAGCGAGAACTCACAACAATTCTCAACTAGGAGGGGTTTTTCGAAAAAACAGGGAGTATATGAAATTTCTGATAATAATAACATGCAATTAGAAATGGAAACCATGAACAAAAAGATTGATATGCTTGTAAATTCAATGTTGGGTGGCGTAAAAAACCAACCAAAAGAAATTTGTGCAAATTGTTTTCAATCTAACCATACAACTAATTCATGTCCCATGTTTTCTTTCGCAGATCAGGAGCACACAAACTACGAAGAACAAGGAATGTACCCGCCCCAGAACAATTTTTTTTCAAACCCGTATAACCCAGGGTGGCAAAACCATCAAGGCAATCAATTCACACCAGGGCATACGCAGCAATTCCATGGTGGGAATGGGTATGATAGGCCAGCACAAGAAAAGAATAAGTTGGAGTTCGAAACCACCATTCTTCAACTACTCCAATAGCAACAGCAAACAAGCGATCAACAAGGACAGGCCATTCAAAAATTGAAATTTCAAATTGGTCAAATTGCTACGGAATTAAGTGAAAGAAAGGTAGGAGAATTCCCATCACAAACCATACCTAACCCTAGAGGACAAGAACAGCTCCAATCAAGGACAACACTAGAGGAAGAGATTGAGTTTAAAATGTTTGATGCACCACAATTTCCACACGATGATCATGAATGTTATAATGTTGATGTGGTTCAGGAAATTTGTGACCAAACATTTCAGGAACATAGTGTTGATCCATTACAAGAAACAATTACATACCCTCTAACATTATCTCATGTTGAACAGGAATATGCTGATCGGAGGATTGCAGAGACAGTACATCACCTTGAAACTCCAAAGTCATATTCAGGTAAGCTTGCACCTGCATTTGAAAAGTTGGTATCTGATAACACTTGTGTTTTCCAGGATAAGTCGACTGGTGAACAGGATAAGTCGACTGATGAACAGGATAAGTCGACTGATGAATGGAATAAGTCGACTTCTACCAGGCAACCAGACGTGGAGCTGAAGCCACGATATGAATATTTGGGGGACCATCAGACATTACCTGTGACAGTTGCTGCAAATTTCAGGATGCATGAAGAAGCAAGGCTGCAGGGAGTCTTGCAAAATCACAAAGGTGCACTAAGGTGGACCCTTGCAGACAGGCTGATGTCAAGATGGTACGGTCCAGACATTGTTGTAGAGGTCCCCCCACATAGAGCGTTGACGAAAAATCAAACGTTCGAGGTGAATGGGCAGAGGGGGGAACCTTATCATAAGATGAGTTTTGAGCCGCAACCCATTTAATACATTGCACAAACTCATCCAGTCTAGCTGAAGATAAGAAACACAGCGCTTATTGGGAGGCAACCCAATTTTTCAGGGGAGTATTTACACTCTCTTCCTTTATTCGTTTCTTTAGTCATTTCTTTATTTCTTTATTTCATTTTCTTCAAACTAGGTGGTAACACATGCCTATTTATTTTAAATTTTTGTGCGAACATTGAGGACAATGTTCCATCTAAGTTTGGGGGTATTTAGTTATTTGGAGTCTTTTGATTTTTTAAGATAAACAATTTCTTATAAAGTAATAGTAAGAATACTTATTTACTTTAGGATTGTTGAGTTTCATAATTCCTTACAAAATTGTATGAGTCATGCGATTATACATAATAAACAAATGTGATGCTTTTTCTGGTGATTATTCCCTTTAGATCTAGTCCTAAATTGAGTTTAAGTAAATAGAGTGATAAAATATATATATATATATATATATATATATATATATATATATGAATAAAGTCAAGCTACTCCAATGTTTTGAGTGCTTAGTAACTAGGGGTATTCATCACCAATGTTTACCTTTACGTCAAACAGCAACTTGGAATATGAGTATGCAAAGCACTCTAAAGTTTGTGACTTGCTGAGTAACCGGGTGGATTCATCACAAATGTTTTGCATTCGCGTCAAAAGGAAAGTGACCACTTTAGAGAAGAGACTATAAAAATTATAAAAAAAAAAAAAAAAAAACTCTGGTTTGCTACTCGGTTTGTAGTAGAGAAAAGGGATAATCACAGATGGAATGTTACATACTATAATCATAATTAATTGCATGACAAGTGTGGTTGGGTTTGGAGTTATGAATAGACAATTGCACTGGAGAAAGTGAGTATACTTGTTTTTACTTTATTTGAAATTGTTTATATCGAAATTTTGATGCTTGCATAATAAGAACTCTTGGTGGTTGAGTCTATTGTTATTATTATTCCCTTGTTCATAAATTCACTTTTTGCTTGAGGACAAGCAAAAGCTAAGTTTGGGGGTATTTGATGAACACAATATTATTCACATTTTAGAGCAATAATCTTAATGCAATTAGACATTTAAAAGCTCTATATGTGGTATTTAACTCTTATTTTCTCTTTTCCGTAGGAAACAGCCTGTAACAGCGAAACGAGGCAGATTCAGGATTTTAAGGATGAACTCAGAATATTACAGAGCATCAGTCGACTGATTCGTCCACACAGGCGACTGGACAGAGAAATCAAGTTTACGCAGATGTCTCGGCACATTCGACTTACTCCACACCAGTCGACTGGGCTGATCAAGTAAGAAATCTTCAGAAGTCTCGATACAGTCGACTGGTTCGAAGACAAGTCGACTGGTATGCGGCGAGTAGGAAGATAAGAACAGATGCATCCTTATCCAAATCCGAATCAAAATTAAGTTATCCAAACCCAGGTGTTTTCTGCGAATAACAACTTCTCAAACAATCAAAGCAAGAAGCACGTGGTGAGCAGATAAAGAAGGAAAGAAGAAAAGAGAAAGATATAAAAACGCAGATGAAAATAAGGAAAGAAATAATCAAAAGAAGAGGACTTCTCTGCAAAAAGTGGCAAACCCTAATTCTCTTCTCTTGTTCTATAAATACCAACCAAGAAAGCGCGGCTAGGGGATCGATCTATCTCTGGGACTATCTCAAGATCGGCCAGGAAGGCCATCGACAGCAAGCATCAAAGGAGGAGAACTAGACGACTGCTGATTGGGCTAAAGTGCAACATCATACAAATCAGCGTTCTTCTGTTCTTTCTCTTAGTTTTTATTTCTATTGTAGTCATGAACTCTATTATATTAATCAATAAAAGTTTTATTATGTGGAACTAACTTTCATAGTTGGGTAGATTGAGACCATAGTTATGTAATGCTTGCTACTCTCTTACTTATTGATTAAACCTGAGTGAATTGGAATAGATTTATAATAATCAAACTAGTTCAGAATCCTAAGGGCAGTCGACTGAAGTGATAGCCAGTCGACTGGTCCGAATCTGGGATTATAAGTTTGTGCAGTGTAAATCTGAATCTGTTAGATGAGCATATTGAGACGACCCGTATCTCGTGTTCATATCTTGTAACAAGGGAATCTTTAGGGGTTCTTGGTTTAATCAACTTGAAGGATCTAGATCTGATACCAATTTCTAGAACTTCAAGTGTTTGTTCGTTTCCACTGTTCTTATGTTTTCTTTAAGTGCAACTTAGTAGATACCATGCTAAATACTTAATGAAAGAAACGAATTAGAGTAGATACCATGCCTAATTCTTGGCTTAGGGAAACATTACTTTAAGGAGTAGATACCATGCCCTTGAAGAGAACAAACATGAGTAATGGATGTAGTATATGACTCAGCATTACTGACTATTGGTGGAGATCAAAACCCAACTACTTTAATAGAGATTTGTGACTCAACTTGCGATGCTACTTATTTAGATTTTTATCCTTTTATTTCCTTTGACCTTTAGATCAACTCTTTAAGATTTTGTTTTCTATTTTATTGATGAGTAAGTTAAAGTCTACAATCTCTGTGGGATCGACCCTTGCTTGCCGCTACGCTTCTTCAAACGATTCGTACACTTGCGAGGTTTTTAATTTGTGTCTAGTTTATCTATTTATTTAGGTAGCTAAATTTCACAATAACTGTACAACTAGCAGAATCAGGGTAATCCTTTTCACATCGGCTAGAAAGGGGATCCTGAATCAAGTTGTAAGTCCGGGCTCAGCGAGGACGCTGAATTCTTAAGGAGGGGTGAATGTGAGACCCCGTATTTCTAGTATAGTATTTTTACTATACTAGTAGAAAGAAGAAAGAAATAAGAAAGAATGGATGGAAGGTGACGTGGATGAAAGAAGAAAGAAAGAAAGTGGGGTTGGTTATGAATTGGTATTAATTAGTGGACTATAGGATGATCCTATGGGAATTTAATAGGTGATGGACCTATGAGATTTCCTATGGGGCTTATAGAAAAAGGATTAAAATGAATGAAAGAGTAGTTGTATGCTGGTTGGGTAGTGTTGACCGGATTGACCCATGGGGAATATATCCCATATCGGTGGGATAGTAGGAAAGAAAGAAAGATATATTAGGAAGCCCATGATGAAGGGATACCAATCGTCCGGACACCCTTTTGAGGCAGCCTGTGGTGGGCGTGGCTAGAATTTAGTTAATTGTGTGCGTGCGCAGCTGAGCCGGGCTCGGGGCGTTATAGGCTGTTATCAGATATGGGTGTCACTCTTACAGGAGCTACTCCTTTTCATTGTGATAACCGGAGTGCATTGCACATTGCTAGCAACCTGATCTTTCATGAGCGAACGAAGCATATAGAGATTGATTGCCATTATGTTCGTAAGCGCTTTGAGGCAGGAACCATTTCTCTCCATTCTGTTACATCTTCCCAGCAGATTGCAGACTTCTTCACCAAATCTCATATTATTCAAAGATTTAGATACTTAGTAGGTAAACTCACACTGTTTGACCCATCGTGAGTTTGAGTGGGGGTGTTAGATATTATTATAGTCCCATATTGGTTGTAGAGTTGTTTTGATATTTGTTCTCCTCCTATATATAGGTGGGATTGTACTTGGTTAAACTCAATTCAATATTGTTTTCATCTCTCTGATTTATCTTAACAATAACAACTACAAAGCTTCTGCGAGATATAACCTTGGATATATTGAAGTGATTTAGTATATATAGAAAACCATTCAACAACAACGAAAACAACAATCAATATTGTCTCAAATAACCACAATTTTGTGGTGTTGTATCATTTAGCTTTATGAAGTTCTCCTAAATGATATTAACAACTATCATATCCTGCTTAACTATCACAATTCAAGTCCATTGTAGACTTGTGGCATATCTTTAGTGTTAGCTCAAATGTCACAGTTAATATGATCTTAATCTTAATTAATTACTCATAAACAAGTGATCCCACATATTCATCGCATTCTTTTGATTAGCAACAATCTCTTAAGTTTAGTTCCAACGACTGCTGTCAAAATCTCATGATTGTTAAGTTGCAAAAATTTACAATAACTAATACTAATCCGTAGAAATATTGGTTTCTCACTCTAAACTAAACAATACACCACAATACCAATTATTACAATAATAACATCAAAAACACCCAAATTTCCAACCAAACCCAACTCCAATCCACATAATTCCAACCCAATCCCCAATAAAAATTAATCAACAAAAAAACAACTATTGTTAAAAGAAAATTACCGCAGTTGGTAACCCTTCTTTCTCTCCGATCATCAAACCCAGCCACGTGATAAAGTAAACTTATTAAGTGGGAGAATAGCAGCTTCTACGACGATGGATTTGAGGGGAGACAGGATTGGAGTGAGCAAGAGATGAGGGAAAGAGGAGGAGGGTAACGTCTATGAAGGCTGAGATGAAGGCGACGGTCGGGACCGGAAGTTGCTGCGGAGGACAGTGAAGATGACGACCATGGTCGGGACTGAAAGTTGAGGCGAAGGATGCAGATGACAGCTACAACCTATGGCGAGGTGGATGGCTGTGTGGGAGTTGTCGGCGGCGGCAGGGGGTTTGGGGTTAGGTTTGGGTTTCGTTTCTTGCCCATTAGTGGAGCTGAGTGGGATTAAAACCCTAATAACCTGATTGGTTGGTTTTTGGGATTAGGGTTTGAGATGGTTTGATCGAATTTCAGGGATGGAGAAGGATAGAGTGGAATTATGGGAAATTGATATAAACATTTGATATGATAGGCATTGCACGTTTAATATATGTTCTCATTTAGTTATTTAATCTCAGCTTTTAATCGCTTAGATCAATACTATATATGAACGGCTACGATTGCCTCCTGACAGATTTTTTATATTCTTACTTTCATTATAGAAATAGATATATATATTAAAGATAAACAATACATACAACATAATCGAAGATAACCACAGCAGTGTTCAACCCCACAAAGCACAGCCGCCACAAAAAACAGTGTGGCTAAACAGACATATACATCAGCAACACAGAACATAAAAACCACATGAAATACATATAAAATATCAAACATCAATAGGACAGAAAAACATAATAAATACAATAAGGAAAGCTGAGGAGAACAACCAAATTCCAAGCCATCAACAACCCTGCAGCCACCCCTCTAAAGTCCCCAAAACTAGCAGCCAAAACCGAAAACCAAATAGTAGCAGATAAAGAAACCAACACCAAAACAACCCAAACAGCTCGAAGCACATCATCAAACACCTCTGAAGCCAACAGTGCCCCAAGTAGACAATCAAAACACCAAAATATCTATCCCCTAATCGTCAAATATAATTACATCTGCAATACAAATAACAAGACAAATACGTGAAATGAAGAGTTAGAGTAAAGTTGAATAAGCGGTTCAACCACAAGAACAAGTTCAGACAAATTAAGCAAATTGATCTTACTAGAGTGAAGAACACTTGACCAAAAGTGCAAAAAATACATGAAATCTTCGATCAATTTGCAAATGGATTGATCTTTTTAAACAAAAATCCTATTATTCATTTCTTTTCAAATAGTCCAAATTAACACAGTCATAGCCATGTCCCATATAGGTCTAAGGGATTTATTAATCATT
Organism: Hemerocallis citrina; assembly: GCA_017893485.1. NCBI lineage: Eukaryota > Viridiplantae > Streptophyta > Magnoliopsida > Asparagales > Asphodelaceae > Hemerocallis > Hemerocallis citrina. The sequence continues at coordinate 157,477 of JACEHZ010000520.1, read as the reverse complement.
CTCATTCTCCAAACACTACACCAGGAACACAGAGAACCAGGTTTTCCCATGATCTTCCAAGCCGATTTACAAACACCCCATAGAGGTTGAATAAAAGGGCAGTGAATAAAGATATCATTAACAGTCTCATCATGAGATTTGCACAAGATACATAATTGTTCTTGCATGAGATTCTTCTTATTCTTAACCTCGATCGTTAACAGTTTATTATGCATTACTAAACATACTAGAATTCTTGCTTTTAACGGGGCAATATTCTTCCAAATATGAGAAAAGAAAGGTGATACAATACCAATACTATTAAGCAAAGAATAAAATGATTTAATAGAGAAGGTACTTGAAGAAGTCTATCTCCATTTAATATCATCTGTACCTGCAATGATACTCATCTAGTAAAACTAAAAGTCTAATATAATCATGATGTAGTTCATGTTAGAAAATGAGTATTTTATACAACATTTACGAACCAGTTTTGAGCAATTTTTTGAGTAAGTTCCTCTATGAATTAGTGAGAGATCTTGATGGATTTGTGTTCTTCTTCGTGAGTAGATCAAAATCGTATATTTATTTGCGTAAAACAGTTATCAAATAAATGAGTAGTTGTCTTCCAAAGTGAGGCAGTTGATTCCTAAAAATGTGTTAAGAGATTTGAGTCCCACATCAGAAAATCAACGGAATTAGAAGATGATATATAATAACATCTTTCTTGGCATTGTAAGATAACAAGCCAAGAGGCTCTCTCTCGCGGCGCGAGGGGGGGTGCAAATCTCGGGCCAGATTACATGCAGCTTGTGTGCGCCCATACGTTCTACAGACACGAATGTCGGACCGACGTGAACCCACCCCGTGCAGAGCCAAACTTTCGACCTGTAACGACTGAAATAAATGCAGAAACGATTTTCTCCACCGTTATAGTTGTGCATTCAAGGAGTTGTCTGCTGGTTACAATTCTCACGCTGGCCCTATAAATTGAGGCCCCATCTCTCCTAGATCAATACATCATAAACTCTTCCCCCTTCTCTGTTCTGTGCTTCGAGTCAAGTTCCATTCTTCGGTCATTCGGTCATAGATTTCAAACGATGTCCAGTTCGAGAGCGTGACGTGGTGCCTGCATCAACTCTTCTGTCGTTGCATCCTAAGAGACGGATGCCTATGCAAATTTCAGCATCCGGACGAGGCAAAATATGTTTTAAGGAGATTGTGTGTTACACAGGTCTCGACACAAATTGTTTAGTTTGTAATTTTGTAATTTATTTTTCTTTCTTTCTTTCTTTTTTGTTAGTTTTCTCACTCTTCTTCTTCTTCTTCTTCTTCTCCGATTTTGTGCCTCTCAATCATACTTTATTTTATTGCAAGCGATTTTTGTAATCAAAATATTGTAACAGTTCATTCGACATATTCATTCTAAAAGAGATATTCCAAGCTCCTGCATTGTTAACCATAGAGTGAAGAGAAGATACCATAGAATTAGGATTATTAGCAATAAAAAATAGTGAGCGAAAGAGAGAAGATAGTTTATTGTTACCAATCCAATAATCAGTCCAAAACGAATTGTGGGTCTATCACCACAAACCTTTTTGGAGGCCACATTTAAACGCTTCACTATTTTTCCAAACTCCTTTCCAAAAGAAAGAAGCTTTAATTGACCGTTTAGAATGGAGATCTCAAACCTTATATCTTTTATGATAATTGTTCCTCACCAAACTAATCCACTAATCCATGCGAGGTCATCAAGTTTAAGAGCTTTTCATAGCCATTTGCCAAGCAAAGTGAGATTTTGATTTCTCAAATTGAGAATATTATATCCTCCTTCCTTCTTAGACTTACAAATCCTTCTCCAGTTGCAAAGAAATTTCCCAATTGAGAGATTAGGTGTCCCAACCTGATTTTGTCTTTACAATTAATCACCGAAGAAGGGATGAAAAAATAAGATATCATATATAGAGAAATTAATAGAAGAGAGAATAGAGGACATCATACATTTAGAGGAATAATATATATAGAGGAATAGAAGAGAGAATAGAGTTAACAAGGACTTCATATAGTTCGCATTTACTGCAATTACGAAAGAATTTACTTGTTTGGTTTGATGTAGATTTAAATATAGGAGACCGATTTCTAGTTTTGTTCAAAATCGTTGCTATTGGGTTGCTATTGTATATTATCAATACAGTTGGAGCTAAAACAACAGCGAGCGAAACAATAAAGGATCTTCACATAGCTGCAACAGCAACAAAACTAACATGGCTGATTAAATTAGTTAGGGTCATCAAGTATTTCTTCTTCCCTGCCAGAGCCTCAGTACCTGTAATCTTTGCTCAGTTAACGAAGACAGAAAAATTTACCCTTCTTTTTTCTGGGTAAAACTGTCGTTTTGGTGGGAAAAGTTCACGAAATTTTCCCTTCAATAAATTGTGGCGTTTATGTTTCACATTTTCCATAGCAAAAAAAAAACGTCAAAGAGAATTTTTTTTTTATAAGAAACATGACCAGGTCCAGTCTTTGCTTCTTCAACTTATTTGAAGGGAAACGTCTAAGCTCTAAATTTAGTGCAGAGAATGAGAATACAACTTATTTGGGCATAAAATTGACAAGTATTCGAACACTTGCGGGCAGCAGTTGGTTAGAATATTGTTTAGGAAATAAAGAGTACACATGAAAAGCATGAACTTGCGTACGTTGAATCTAAGTGCACTTGCTTTATACAGTAGCTTGTATCGCTTTTCTATTTAACTCCTATTCTAAGAAACCGCTTATATTGAGTGTAGTAAAAAACAATCTAATTAACAATGAGAAAGAGACCAAGCAAAGTGGCACAACCGGAGGATAGGAAGCCGTTTATGAAGCTTCTCATGCTCGACCCACGTGCTAATAAAGGTTTAGAAGAAGAAAGCTATTAATGCATTCGGCCTCCTTATTTTTCTACACTCTTTTCTTTTTTGCGTTACTCCTTTGCTTGACGCACATCCTCAATATTGATTAATATTCAATTAAATGCTATGCTATTATCTCCTCAGGCATCGGCATGAACCTCGTCCTTTTCTGAAGATGAAAAAAAGAAGAAAACAAACAAAAGGCAGGAAAAATTAGCAAGGATATAATTAGAATGTAAAAAATTATGCACACAAAAGGTAGGTCATAATTTGGGTGAACTGAGATCATACATGCATGCGACTGTGAGGCAATGAGGACTTGGTCACAATGCAGAAGACTCTGCAGTCAATAGTGACTCATATCTTGAATCAATACTTGTATACAACTATTCAAGGTTCAAATTTGTTCTTCTACATAAATCGATTTCAAAGAACTGTCTCTATGATAACGCATTGAAGTTAATCGGTCAACAAATTGCATATTTTTAATTAGAGTACGTGGTTGTGGCTGTTATGCATATGTGTATTGTATGTGCTCAGAATTATATCAATTTTAGAATTCAATCTAAACATCTGTACTAATAATTAAAAATTTATTATAAATCATGCTCTTTAATTTCGTCGAATCTCCAACACATCTTCATGACTATAGCCTCAAACTTAGACATCTCAACTAATTAAGAGAGATGCAAATACATACATATATAACTCATTATTTTATATATATAAACTTTCTTCTAATTTGAAATCAGAGAAGTGCAATTGACAAATCTCAACTATAATAAAACCTCCACAATCCAACTAAATACAAAAATTAGGTCAAACAGAATTTTTCTAGGTTTGTTATAAGTTTGGTGGGTACCTAAATGTACTTCCACAGTTAATGGAATATGGGTCTACTTGACCTAAAGGGCTCGTAGACTGAAAAGTTAATAATTAATCAGTATCAGATTCTAGACTCTTGACAAAGTAAGACATATGACTTCCAAGTTTCAGAGTACTCTTGAACGTCGCAACGCGGAGTGACACAAGAAAATCGTTAATTTTAGTTTTTTGAGTGTAAACCTGGCCAACAAGTATGACATATTTCATTGATAAGATAGTACTAAACTTGTTAATTTTAGTTACTAGTTGGATTATCATTTCAAGCATGGAAAATTTCATAGACTTGATAAATGCTTAAATTACAAGGAAAAAATTGGGAACTTTTGCTTGCAAAGGATACTAGGTCGATAAAGCATATCGCAATAGAATGCGCTAAAGAAATAAACATGATTTATTAGTATAAATCGTCACATGCATTTTCTTTTCAGCCATTAACTAAATGAGGAATTCTGTGGTGTTCAAGGTGCAATGCAACATGAAGCTAACTTTCAAGCTACTTTTATAATACCATTTCATTCTTAACACCGAAGGATTGGATGGACATAGAAGTCTTACATGTATTTATCATATCTATTTACCTAAAAAGAAATAAACACAATTACAAAGAAAAATACATGCAATAAATGATATATATTTAGCAAAATTGTATGAATTTTTTTTTCCGTACTGACCCACTTTTTAAAAATATTGAGCAATTTGACCCGCTTTCAAAAATATTTAGCCAACTGACCTAGTTTTGGACACGTCAGCATTAACCGTTATTGAAAATAACGGCATAAGTTAATACAAAGTACTTCTCTTTCCACCCCTTGATGGAGTCCGGATGTCCGTGCATCACCTTCTTGTAAGGGCAGGGCGAAAGATAGAAAATTCCCTCCTGGTCCCCGAGCGAGCTTATCCCCAGGATGGCTCGGAAGTAAGTCAGCCTCGGCCTAATCCCCTTCTCCTGACATTTTACAATGAAACACAATAAGTGGTTCCAAGAGTTGGGACCGTACTGCATCGGGCTCAGCTCCCCACAATTTAGCACCCTCTTGATGAACGGATGTAGCGGAAGTCTTAACCCCGAGACGAAAGCCTCCTCAAGGAACATGTAGAAGCTCGATTCGAGTGCGGTGGTCAGGCGGATTCCTGGGTTCGGCACCAGCAGCTCGAACTCCCAAGGAATAAAATAAGTCGCCCTTAAGATAGGCAAGTAGTCCCTAGGCAGGGCATGCTTCACACTGTCCATCTTGATCATGGACCGGCCCTCGTCCCTCAACAGCGAGGTATACGCCAGAAGATCCTCCATGTCGTTAGGGTACATCCTGATCGACCCTGGATTTTTGCTGGAGAGAGGGGGGTACGTAAACCCAGAGCCATACTCATACTTGTCCTTCTCGGCCGGACTGTCGGGTCGTATCCACTTTCTCTTCCTCCTTCGGGGGCGATCCATCCTATCAGGGGAAGGGGTCGCTAGGGGAGGCAACGGTGGGAGGTCTGTTTCTTCTTCCTCTACCTCTTCCTCAGTCCCTCCGACCTCGCCGTGGTCGCTGCCACTTTCAGTCCCTTGCTCGGACCCTTCCTGATCATCACCCACCTGCTCCTCTTCTTCCGGGCCTCCTTTCCCGGACTCATTCTCCTCCTCCACAAGCCCCTCTCCCTCGGGACCTCTCTCTTCGTGCTCCTCCTCTTCAGGCTCCTTACCCGGCCTACGGGATTGCAAGGGCTCTACGATAAATGCTATGTCACCCTCGCTATCTGACCCTCCTACTGATAGAACATCCTCCTTTACCGGACGCAAGTCACCGGACGAAAAAGATATCGAAGACGAATGAACCGCCTCCTCTCCGCGACCTGAAGTGCCTGCCTCGGAGCCGGACTTAGACTGTGACATTTTAAAGAAAAAATACTAACCTGTTTCACCGGAGAACGCAAAGGTCAACAAAAAACGGTCACCGGCGGTGTGTAAGAAAATTTCTGTTGTGAAGAGAATGAAAGCAAAGTGAAGAAGTGGGGTGGGGGAGGGAGATTTATAAGCGCAGGTGGGACTCCTCGAATTCCACAAAAAGATCTGGCCGTCTGATCTTCATCAACAAGATCTACCGGCCACTAAGATCTTGATGACGTCAGCCTAGAGCGCAGAAATACCTTCTTACCCTCGGCTCTGTCGACCAACGCGGCGGCTCGATGCGTAGGGTCAACTTCTCGAATACTTCACCTTTATTCACCCAAGTTCCTCCTCCAAAAAGTCTCTCAACGGCTTCAGGGTCGACGCTCGGATGTCACCGCGAGCCCAAAAAAGTTTCTTCCAAACTGCTTGGACCTCGACGCTAGGATGTCACCGCGAGCCCAAAAAGTTTTCCCCAAACTGCTTGGACCTCGACGCTCGGATGATACCGCGAGCCCCAAAAACTTTTCTTACAAACTGCTTGGACCGCGACGCTCGGATGTCAGCGCGAGCCCCAAAAAGTTTCTTTCAACGGCTTCAGGGTCAACGCTCGGATGTCACCACGAGCCCCAAAAGTTTCTCCCAAACTGCGTGGACCTCAACGCTCGAATGTCACCGCGAGCCCAGAAAGTTTCCCCCAATTTGCTTGGATCTCGACGCTCGGATGACACCGCGAGCCTAAAAAAGTTTCTCCTAAACTGCTTGGACCTCGACGCTCGGATGTCACCGCGAGCCCCAAAAAGTTTATTCTAAACTTCTTAAGCCTCGATGCTCGGATGTCACCGCGTGCAACAAAAAGATTCCCTCAACGGCTTCAGGGTCGACGCTTGGATGTCACCGTAAGTCCCAAAAAGTTTCTCCTAAACTGCTTGGACCTCGACGCCCGGGTGTCACCGCGAGCCACAAAAAGTTTCTTTCAAAGGCTTGGACCTCGACGCTCGGATGTCACCGCGAGCTCCAAAAAGTTTCTCCTACACGGCTTGCGGCTCGACACTCGGATGTCACCGCGAGCCCCAAAATTATCCCCCAACAAATGAGTGGCTCGCCTGCCGACCCTAGGGCATACGGCAAGAAGACCCCCTACTCCACTGACTCCTACGTCCCCTTGCTTTTCCAACAAGTGAGGGGCTCGCCAACCGACCTTTATGCTCGGCGAAGCGACCTAGGGGTCGACGTTCGGATGTCACCGCGAGCCCCAAATTATCTCCCAACAAGTAATGGGGCTCGCCTATCGACCCTAGACGCTCGGCAAGAAGAGCTCCTACTCCCCGGGTCTCGACGCCCCCTTGCTTTTCTAACCAGCGATGGGGCTCGCCTACCGACCCTAGACGCTCGGTAAGGACCCCCACTCCACAGACTCTGATGCCCCCTTGCTTTTCCGACAAGTGAGGAGGCTCGCTAATCGATCCTCTACGCTCGGCTAAGCGACCTAGGAGTCGACGTTCGAATATCACCGCGAACCCCAAATTATCTCCCAACAAGTGAGAGGGCTCGCCTGCCGACCCTAGACGTTCGGCAAGAAGAGCTCCTACCCCACGGGTCTCGACGCCCCCTTGTTTTTCCAACCAGTGAGGAGGCTCGCCTACCGACCCTCGACGCTCGGCAAACCGAGCTCCGATACTTCTGCACCCGACACCCCGCGTGACTCCAAGAAGGGATCCCCTTCATCCTACCCCACTGACCTCTTCTGGAAGATACGGATCCCGTTCTTCGCCGTACACACCACCCCCGCTCTTCCTACAGAGGCAAAAAATCACTCCTACACGGCTGGATTACCCAGCCCTCCAGAAATAGGGGGCTCCTGATATGGGCCAGATGACGTGGCCCCTCCTGGGCCACAGGATCCCTTCAAAATTTGTTCACCCCCGATCATTAGATCAGCCAGGTCAGCCCTAAGCCTCTTGGGCTTCTGCCACGTCAGGCTCATGGGCAATCGGGTCCAGACTCGGTTAGCACTGCCTATAAATACCATGCCATCTACCCCTCCAAAAGGTAATCAATCTTTCCCCTCTCAAAATCCTAGTTACTGTTATTCTTCAGTGACTGACTAGACCGTCGGAGGGCCTGCCACCGGGATCAACCCCGGTGTTCTTAGGCCGAGTGCAGGTACACGAGAACTCCGAATCCGAGCTTCCACATCGAGCCAAGCCTCCAGATTTGAGCCGAGCATCCGAGCTCCACCTCACTCCCGTCTACTCCCGAGCCGTTCCCTCAGCTGAGGGTCGGGCATATCGTCAGTACCGAAGCTTCCGCAAAAATACAAATTGAGAGAACTCACACCAGGTGCAGCTACCCCAAAAACAAACCGCATCAGGTCAGTTGGATAAATATTTTTAAAAGTGGGTTAGATGGCTAAATATTTTTTAAAATTGTATAAGTACCGGCAAAAAATTCAAATTGTATTTGGCAACAAACAGAAAAAGGTAAGGGAATGTGAAATGAAGGGGTGAGAGCCAAAGTCCAATATACACATTGCAAGTTGGATCGTAAGACTTTAAAAAAAAGGTTGGATCGTAAGACTTAAAAAATTGTCCTCTTCCATTGATTTAGTTGGGACATAATGATTAAAAAAACAAACAGTTAAAAGTGAGGACCCCACAAAGGAACATACACCCCATCCAACCATCTGCTGCTAAGAGAAAAAATATCATATGCACACTTTGTCATTAAAAAAATCACATGAAAAAAAAAACATAATAAATAAATAAATAAAGATAGGGATTCATAATTAGATGGATTTTTAACATGTATATCCCTAATAAATATGCTAATATTATATACCTTTCAAAAATGTGTATTTTTATATATGTCCCTAACAATATGATCTCATTTCTTATTTATCCCTAAGTTGCTTCAAACTACGTGTATTTGAAATTTACAAGATTAGCAGCGAATTTGGCTAGAAAACCTAATAAAGTATATGAAATTACAAAGATGTACTGTAAATTTGTTCGTTTATACAAATTGAGAATTGTTGATGTATTTCATTTTCAGTTGGTTTTATAGTCGATTGAGTTTATAAAAAAGTAAGAAGAAGAAACTTGACTAGTGGAGGAAGGGTATTTCAATTATTTTACATAAAATCTATTTAAATAGAATTATATATTTTATACATTTTTTATGTTTTTAATGTTGTTTAAACTTAAGGGGTAACTAAGAGACTGGACACATATTGTTATATAAAAATACATATTTATAAAGGGTATATATGATATTCACATATTTGTTAAGGACATACATGTTAAAAACGCTAATTAGATTAGTCTATTTGTTGCTTTCAATCTAAATCACGTGAGATGGCATGCTAGAGTGGTTGTCTATTATACCTCATCTATAATTTTAAAGTTGGTACTCATATTATAAAGAAATTATGTAAAAGGTATATTTTATAAAAATAATAATAATAATAATTATCGGCTTACTATTTCGTAATCATATAGAGATCGACGGGCAAATTGTTATTATTATTATTATTATTATTTATTTATTTATTTCTGGCATTAATTGGTAATTTCATTAATTAATATATTGTAATAGTAGGCAGGGTCGGTCCTGAATTTTCGGGAGTCCACGGCGAAATGCCCAAATAATTATTTTTGAAAACTTTTAATTACAATATAATTTTTTTGCGCGCAAAATACGTGCATATATTTACAAGATGAGTACAAATTAGGGACCTCTAAAAATCCAAAAAAATCGGAGCCCTGAAGCGGCCTCCTCATCGGCCTCTCGGTGGGGGGGCGGCCTTGATAGTATGTTGTAGGCCTGTTTCTCAATCATCAAATTTTCGTTAAAGAAAGAACAAGCAATATCTGCTAATTATATATATCAATCTAACATATATATACCGATATACATACATGGCTTAAAAATTACGTACGGTTACGTACGTACCTCTTTTCTCTTGCTGACCACCGGTGCTATCTCATGAGCCTCGGCCTGTTGTTCCTTAGCCATACACATCTCTATAATCCTCGCCGCCGCCTCACCCTCATCCTTACTCTCCCCCATCACCCTAGCCACCTCCGCCTTGGGCAACCTCATCCTCACCCTGACACCACCACCACCACCCTCCCCCTGCTCCAGTAATACCCTAGCCGTACTCCTCAAACCCGAAACTGAACTACTCAACCCTGAAACAGAAAGATCCGAATGCGACCGCCTCGACAGCTTCAAGCTTTCCAACCTCTCCTTAGCACCACTACTAACATGTAACCCCCCTGACCAGGCCCGTCTCGGAACCCCCCTGTTCTCCTGCGGTGGGGGCTTAGGGAGCTCTATAAGGAAGTAAAGCTTCCCCTTCTGTAAATACGCTTCAGGCAGGAGCGGGCCGGCCCGAATCCCCAGTTTCTTCACGTCATCGGCTTCCAAGAGGTCGCATCCGGGGTGATCGTGCAGCACGTCCTTGGCTTGAACAGGGGGTTTGAGGCGGAAGGTGGTGCCGTCAATCTTCATTATTTTCGCGCTTCTTCTCTTCTTACCTCCTAGGCTGTTTCCCATTTTGGACCTTAATTGAAACTTTTTCCCCCCCTTTTCTTTCTGCACTTTGGTCCTTCCTTTCAGGGTTTGGTTAGAGATGGGGAGGGAAGTAGATGAGAGATGGAGATGGAGATGGAGGGGATTAAATGTGAGTTTTTCAATTTTTTCGCACTGACCCACTTTTTTATGAAAAACCTAACAGATCTACTTTTAAAAATATTTACCCGAATCTATCCAGTTTTGGACACGCTAGTATAAAATGATATTGATAATAGCGATATAGGTTATTTTTATACCGTTATTGTCAATAGTGACATCTGTTAAAAAAAAAAATTCTTATGCCGTTTTTTAGAGTAACGGCATCAGTACATTTCCTACTCACAATTTACAATAATGACACGTTATTGGGGATAGCTGCAATAGTTTAAAGAAGATTTCAAATTTTTATTCTCGTTAAACATGCCTGAAATTAAAACTTGAAATCTTATTCGAACTGTTGCCGCTATTTACAATAATGACATAAGGTTTTTGGATGCCGTTGTTGGGGATAGCAGCAACAATTCATAAAAAAATTTAAATTTTTATTCTCGTTAAACAGGTCTGAATTAAAATTTGAAATCTTCTTTAAACTATTGCAGTTATTTACAATAACAGCATTACGTATTTTGATGCCGTTGTTGGAAATTGTGACATCAGTTATAAAATATTTCCACACTTACAATTTTTTTTAAGTCAGAGAGTTTACTAATGAGTAGGAAATGTACTTATGTCGTTACTCCAAAAAGCAGCATGTGAACTTTTTTTACATATGCCGATATTGGAAACTATTTATATATAATAACTATTGTAACTGATGCCACCATCCTCAACAATGGCATCAACCTTGAGAATACCGTTGTTGGGGATAATGACATCAGTTATAAGATGTTTTAATATTTACAAATTTTTTTCCAAGTCGTAAATTTTACGATTGAGAGAAAATGAACTGATGTCGTGACTCCAGAAAACGTCATGGACTATTTTTTTTTTATAAAAGGTGCCGTTTTTTGCAACAGCGACATTAAAAGAACTGATGACGTTATTGTAGGGCTGCAATCGAGCTGAGCCGAGCCGAATATCTTCAGGCTCGAGCTCGGCTCGTTAAGAAATCGAGCCCAATTTTGAGCTCGAGCTCGGTGCAAGCCGAGCTTTGACCAAGCTTTGACCGAATTCGAGCCGAATAGCTCGCAAGCATGTCCTAAAATTATAATTAAAAAAAAAAACCAAACTCAAGTTTGAGCTCGGCTCGAGCTTTGACCGAACTTTGATCGAGCTCGAGCCGAATAACTCGCAAATAGCTCGATTCGTTTGCAGCCCTACGTCATTGTCAATAGTATTTTATGCTGACGTGTTTAGAATTAGGTCAGCTGAATAAATATTTTCAAAAATGGGTGAGCTTGGTAAATAGTTTTAAAAAGTGGGTCAGTACGGAAAATTTTCAATAAATGTGGGGGAGGTTGGGAGGGGGGCGGTGATTTTGTCCTGCATGATTTAATTTTGTGTGGGGATGTTAGTTTTGTTGGAGTATTTTATTTGGCGTAGAATTGAGAAAATGGTGGTACGAGTTTTGACCATTAAGGTTTAATCTAGAGGGAGGGGCTTTGACATTGATCGGATAGGAATCTATAATAATAACTATTATAATGTGAGAGATGGGGTTCCAAACAAATAAATAATTTTTTATTGTTTTTTTTTATGTGTGCAAACATGTGTAGCGCACGTGTTGGTAGGTTTTTTTTGTCCTTTTTCTTCCTCCTCCACGTGCATCGCACGTGCATCATATTGGTAGGTTTTTTTTTGTCCTTTTCCTTCCTCCTTCACGTGCATCGCACGTGAATGTTACTAGTAGTAGTAATTCAATGGTCATGTCTGTAATTAAATGATGTTCAATTGGGAGAGGATAGGTACATGTCTATAGTACATTTGATTGGTCTTTGGTGATAGTCTTATTTTGCACAGTTATTAACCAGTAAACTAGTAAAGTCCTCCAGCACAATAACATATTTTTTACAAGTCTACGGTGGTCCCTCCTTCGCTGCCGATTCCAACCTATTCTGCAACTACTAACCCCCCGACTGCAGCGGTTCCTAGCACTGCTCAGTCTTCTTTTCCTCCAAAGACTGTCCAGTCTCATGTGTCTCTCGTTTATATTCCTTCCCCTGATATGATTTCCAAAATCAATAAATTTGAATGCTACGGGGCAGTTTCTTTCTCTGGAGGATCCATCTCAAATTATTCTCTGGATTCGTTCCTCTGCAATACGTACAACATCCACGATTGGACGTGGGCAGTGAATGCGTGCTCTAATGGAGACGTTGTTATCAATTGTCCCTCTATTAAAGTTCTTGAAGATTTAGCGGCCATTAATTCTCTTTCCATTGGCTCCGTCAACCTCTCCGTTCGCTAATGGCTGCTTCAGAAATCATCCCCCTCTTCTTTCCTGCCCTCTCCCATCAAAGTGACGCTTCTGGGTCTGCCCCCATTCCGTGACTCCCCACGCTTGGTTGCTGATTTGGCCAAATGTGTGGGAGACCTTACTCGAACCTCTTCGACTTTGCTTCTGGCTTCAGGTTGTCTTCTTGTAGAAGCGTAATTCCTTTGCCCCCCCCTCCCCCCCCCCCCCCCCCCCCCCCCCCCCCCCCGCGTTCATTCCAGAGTGGCGGATTTTAACTTGCATATTGGTCAGTCCTACTTTCATATTACTGTTAACTACCACGACACCCACTCTGTGTCTTCAGCTCCCGCTGCCGCTCTCTCTTGCTCCACTTTAGCCCCGATAGCTATCAAGGATCACTCTCTTCAGTTTGCTGCGGAACTCTCGTCTGCTCCAGGTTCTTCTTCGGCCAAACCTAAGGGCATACATAGATCTTATTCTAAAAAACAATTCTCATTCCACCGGAAAGACAACGTTTCTTCGGTCACCCCCAAAATCTCTCCTTCCAAGGTTAAGAATCTTGTCTGGATAAATCCCGACCTCTCCTCCTCCGCTGCGGTGAAGCAACCGACTCCCTCTAGTGGGCGCTCTCCTGGTTAGCAATCGTCTATCCCTTCCTCTTCTGCCTCCAAGGCTATCCTCCTTAATGTTATCCCTACCGTTGAGAGCCGCCCCATTTCCATCCCTGAGAGGTAAGCTCTCTCCAATTCCAAATGGCCTGTTTGGGATATTATCCCAAATTACTCTACGGATTGGGATAATTACATTAAAGGGGTCCAAGGATCGTCCTCGGCGTCACAGTCTGCTAATCCAGTGCCTCAGAAAGTGGTTGCCCCAGCTATGACGAAGTCTGATTCTTGGATTGACCAAGATCATCTTCTCTCCGGGGAAGCGGAGGAATTGACTAAACCTTCTCCCCTCCTAAAGGTAACCTGTGCTTATTATCCCGTCGTTATTTCGATCTTTTACTTGTCTGTAGCATCTTCTTATTGTCAATGTGTTTTTAGTTTTAATTTCAAAGCTCTTTTCCCCGCTAAGTTTATGCTTAATTTCTGTATTACTACGTTTTTCCATGATAACATTACTTTTCGTTCACCTTATGCCATATCTGCAGTTCTCTTTCCTCCTCAATTTTTAGAGGATAAACTTTCTCCTCCCCTTCTCTTAGCTCCGCGCATTCTCTTCTTCCTAAAACGTTGGACTGCTCTCCCTCCACTAATTCTCTGATTGCGCTTGCCCTGGCAGACCAGTCTCCAACTCAGACTAATTATTCTAACTCCCAACTTTGTGATGAAGCATCACTTTCTTTTGGCCCTATTGCCCTGCTGGATTCTATTCAGGCTACCTCCGTTATGCTCTCTAAAGAACATGTCTGTCCTAATCCTTCTCCTAAGTGCAAATCCACTCCTCTTATCATTCGATCCAGTGCTCGTATTCGGGCGAAAAATAATTCTCATTTATCGTCTGAGCCGAAGGCTTCCCTTGCTGCTCAGATCCGTAACTTGGAAATCCCCCCCCCCCCCCCCCCCCCCGTCATACATGATTCCAATCTCTCTTCCTTGGGATCTGTTTATCAAGTTCACTTTGACACTTTTTCGAACTCTGACATTCTCGATCTTGCGGCTAGCATGGGATTTCTAGTTGACGCTAGTCATTCTGTCGAATTTGAGTCGATCTGCAGCCGTGAAATTTCAAGAGCTTCTGAGTCCAACTGTTTTTATGATTAGTTTATCTTGGAATATTATGGGCATTCACTGTCCATCTAAACAACAATCTCTTTTTCAATTTTTGTCCTCTTCTCAGTGTGACATGATTTCCATTCAAGAATCGAAACTGGATTCGCCTTCCCCTGCTATCCTTTGTGCCATCGGTGGGTCCTTTATTACTAGTTGGATCTCCCTGAACTCTATTGATACGCGTGGTGGTATCCTGTTTGGGTTCAAGGAAGCTCGTTTCTCGTTGATTTCGGTTCACCGTCTAACTTTTTTTCTTATTGTTTCCCTCCACTAGCACGAATTCAACTGTGGTCTCATGGTTGTCTCGGTTTACGGTCTCTCTTCTCCCGACCGACGCAACTTGTTTTGGAATGAGTTTAACTCCTTCCATAACCAAATCCATGGATTCTGGTTGTTTTGTGGTGATTATAATGTTACTAGATTTTTCCACGAAAGATCGAGAGCCGTCACTCATAGCCTAGATTCCCATCGCTTTAATGAATGCATTCGTTCACTTAATCTTTCTGATATTCCTCTTAGTGGCAGATCTTTCACTTGGTCTAACATGCGTCTAGCACCGACGATGGCCAAGCTTGATCGTTTTCTCGTTTCCAATGAGTGGATCTTCTTTTTCCACCATACCTTCGCTTGTGCGTTGCCTAACCCTTCTTCAGACCATGTTCCAATCACTCTTCACTTTAACGATAACTTCTCTAAACCGTTCAAATTCAAGTTTGAAAAATGCTGGTTACAAGATCAAGTGTTCGTCAATCTCATCTTTGAATGCCTTTCCTCTGTCACGGGGTCCCACGGTCTTGGGCGTATTCTGATTAAGCTCCATGCGATTAAATATGGATGCAAGATTTGGTGCAAAGCTAGATATGCCTCTGCTAATGCTCTAAAGCAAGCCTTCCTCTCTACTATTGAATCCATCGACAAGCTTGAAGAGCTTGGTCCAATCTTTGACTCCCTCCGTAACGAAAGGTCTTCATGTAAGAGGGATTTCGCCTCCATCCTTCACGATGATCATATCAAATAGGCGCAGCGGGCCAAGGTCCGCTGGCTCAAGGAGGGTGATGGTAACACCACCTTCTTTCACAACTTTGCGTCGCATCGCCAACGATGCAATCGCATATCCTCCATTATTAATGATGGCACTGAGATTAATTCCGACTCCGACATTCATGCGACCTTTCTTCACTTTTATGAAAACCTTCTTGATCTTCTCAACCCTGTTCTATTCATCTTGATTGGACTCAGCTTTATGGTCAGGAAGATCATGACCTATCTAGTTTAGAGGCCCCATTTTCTATGGAAGAGATTAAAACTGCCGTTTTCTTTTTAAAAAGCGATTCCACTCCTAGACCGGACGGTTTTCAATCCTTCTTCTTCCAAAAAATTTGGGATTTCATGTTGGTATCAGAGCCAGGTTTGGCTAATGTGTTAGTTTGACTAATACATTAGACAGGCTTGACTCAGTCAGGATTAACTCAATATTAAACATGCCATGCAACCACATGAATAATTTAATAGTCAACTCGATCTGGACACAAGTCTTATCACATCCATTTTGATCCCTTTATATTCAATTCCTTGATTCATTGCTCCTTCCATCTTTTACAGTCCTCCTGATTTGTTGATTCCTTATTGGGTACAATTTATTCTTCTGTACCCATATTCTTCTGCTTCCGGTGCAAGCAATCTCTTATTTTTTCTTGCCTCGTTAATTCCTTCTTATTTCAACTCGGGTGTCGTTCATTGTTTTCCCTGCTTTGCATTCATTATCATTTGTTGATTCATATTGAGTGTCATGTTGGTTGTTTCCTCCCTGCTATATTCTCTTCAATTCCGATTTTGCCCTCGTCCTTCTTCCTTCGTATTCAATTCCTTAATTTTCTCTTGTCCCTTCTAGTCATTCTCCCCTTTAACTCCTTATTGGGTGTAGCTTCATTTTCTCCTACTTATTTTTCTCTTTATAATTATTTTTCCGAATACTTTCTATATTTCGATTACTAATTGTTATATTTATTTTCGATCTTCTATAAAAATATTTCTCAACCAAGATTTTATTATTTCGAACAATGATGTATTTTAACTTCACTTTTCATTTTTGATCGACTATATATTTCTACTGGATTATTTTGA
The DNA here is from genome assembly GCA_017893485.1 of Hemerocallis citrina. Classification (NCBI taxonomy): domain Eukaryota; kingdom Viridiplantae; phylum Streptophyta; class Magnoliopsida; order Asparagales; family Asphodelaceae; genus Hemerocallis; species Hemerocallis citrina. The sequence continues at coordinate 140,977 of JACEHZ010000520.1, read as the reverse complement.
TAAGACAAATTCTTATTTGATGTATAATGCTATTATTACTAGTATTATTATTATTGCTATTGTTTTCATTATCATTACTAGTATTATTATTATTGCTATTGTTTTCATTATCATTACTAGTATTATTATTATTGTTACAACTATTGATATTTTTATTGTTGTTTTCATTATTTTATTACTATTGTTAATATTAAATTGCTTCCACAAAAATGTTGGGCACAAACTATATCTTGTCTTGCATTATTATTTTTACTAGTGTTGTTGATATTTTAATATTATTGCTATTATTATTATTATCATTCTTTCTACGATATCTGTTATTATTACTGTTATGATCATTATTATTATCATTGTTATTCTTATTGTTATTAGTATCGATATTTTATTTGTACTATTATTTTTATCATTACTATTATTATTATTATTAATTTGTTTTAAGCCTGAGCATACTCAAATTTATATACATTTCACCACTTCGGTGCAACCTAATGTCGAGACGGCAAATATGCAACTCGTCGTCAATGGAGGCAAATTGCAACTAGATATCGGCGAGGCAAAATGTGCAGCCGAATGTCCGGACGGCAACCTGCAACCTGATGTCGTGAAGGCAAACATGCAACTCGATGTTAGGGAGGCAAGATTTTCTACATATTACTAATTGATATTTCAAGACTCGTTACTTATATAATAAAACTGATGGTAAAAGAATATTTTCGTTATTATTGGTATTATTAATATTACTGTCATTTCAATTGATGTTATTATTATTATTTTCATCACCTTTATTACAGTTATTATTTTATTATTATTACTCTTACTTTATTGATATTATTGTTATTATTGCTATTATCATATTATTTATTATCATTATTGATATTATATTTAATGCTATTATTATTATTATTATTGCATTATTTTCATGAGTGTGTTGAATTCTAATATGTCATGTATGAGTTATTGTTATTACTAGTATTGTTGATATTTTTATTATGTTATTATTACCTGTATGACTATGACAATTTTGATTTCTGTTATTATTATTGTTATTATTATTATTTTTGTTACTATTATTACTAATTTTATTATTTTCATTGTTTTATTATTGTTATTATTATTTTGTTACTATTGATATTATTATTATTGATATTTGTTGTGTTATTATTTCTGTTAAAAGCCATTAGTTTTGATACGTATTCTATCTTTTAATTATGAAGATTGAAGCTCAAGCCTTATATCTATTTTGCATTATTGTTTATCTCTATTTGGAGTCCATACTCTCTTTGATCTTGGTGTCTCATTCATTTCTTCCTGTTCGGATCGTCGCTTAGTGTCACGTGGTCTACAACGACATGTCTGGGGCTTGGAATGTCACCATCAGAGTGTCGCCGTGGAAGCGTGGTGGGCCCATAACCCGCAGGTCCCGGGATCCCCTTGTTGCGACTAGTCCCTTGTATTGTTGCTTCCCTCTCTGTTCCTTGTATTCATCCCCATCCGTTGATTCACTGAATGGTTTGATTCTTCCCGGTCCTTTCCCTCTCTGATTTCAGTTCTGCCGACTTCTTGTCTTGCTTTATTATCTCGTGTTGTTCTTTCCTTTTGATATCGTCTATTCTCTTTCATGCATTCCATTTGACATCGTTGTTATCCACTCCCTTCTTATTTTGGTGTTACCACCAAGTTGACTTTTCTTTGGATCCCTTGTTTGTTACCCTTCCCTAAGTTGCTTTTACCCTGTCCTATGTACTGCATAAGCAAATTTCGAGAACGAAATTTTTGTATAAGGTGGGTAGGATTTGTAACTCCTGTTTCCCCATATTTGTATTTTATACTGTATTTTGCCTTATTGTACTCCTTCATCTATATTGAGATCCTGTATTTTGTTTTAGTTTGAATAAAATCGTTATTTTTGTCTCGACTCAATTTTTGGTCCTTTTATCGAACTCATTTGTGTGCACTTTGTGTCGTTCTCCATGAAGAATTGACTATTTCTCCTCATTTATCTCTTTATTCCCCATTTTATTGCATTTTGACCAATTCTCCAGTTGGATCCTATTCGAATCGGATACCCTAAAACCCACAAACCCAAACCCTAACTATATAAAACCCTAACCTACCCTAACCCTAACCCTAACCCCCCATTTTACTGTTCTACCCTAACTAACCCGCCGCTCTCCCCTTCTTCTTCATCCACTCTTTTCGCGAGCATGCCCAGACCCCTTTTCCGCCCCTCTTCAACCATCCATCGCCGCCTCCTCATCTCATCGCCACCTCATTGCCCTCTCCCCTCGCCCCTCGTTGTCGCCACCTAAGCCCGAAGGCACCCAATTCCTCTCCCCTGTTTTCGAACCGAGCAGAGCTTCGCTCGCCGCCCTCATCGCCGTCATCGCCTTTTCGTCGACTGCTCCCCAGTCGAGTCTTCGACGCCGCCTCCCAGACGTTGCGTCGCCACGTCGAAGTTTTCCCCCGCCGGCGTTGCGTCTCTCTCTCTCTCGCGCCGTGTTTCGACGAAGAAGAGAACGAAGAAGAAGAAGGCAGTGGATTGGCGGGATTTGATCTCGGCCATCGGATCGCGCCAAGATCCGTGCCCCCTGATCGCTGTTCGCTGTTTTGCCACAGCGAATCCCCCACTCGCTGTTCGCTGTTCTGGACGATTCACTGCTTTAGAATAATCCCATTGGACGGATCCGGTGTTCGCTGTTTTGCCGCGCCAGATCCCAGGCCGCTGTTTGCTGTTATGGCGGGATCCGGTGTGGGGAAATCTCGATCTACGGCTGATTTTTGCACGTGCTTCACACGTGCTTTTGGGAGACTTCGCCCGGGATCTTTCGATCCAATTCTCTTCAACAAGTGGATCCAATCGTCGTCAATTAAGGCAAGTATCCCTTGTACAATTTATTGTTTTAGTACAAGCATCCCTTGAAAAATACTACAAATAGTTAGAATTGTGACTCCTCCTTGACTATCATTGTTGATCAATATTAAACCTCCAAAATTTATAATTCTAAGAGTCACAAAATTTCATTGTGTTAAATTATAACTATTTGGACTCAGTTTATTCCCTGAACACATGAACATATGAATTAAGGAGCCCTAGATTTGTAGACATATGTTATATCTTGTATTTGATAAAATTCCACCCATTTGGCTTGAAAAATAATTATTACTTGCTATTTTGATAACCATTACCCTGTATTTATATCACACATTAACTTAGACGCCTAATAACAAATTTTCATGAAATCTATACTAGTAAGTTATTCCCACATGTTGCTGCCATGAATCTTCTTTTGCTGTTTGGACCCATTTAATATTAGAATCTGAACCCGAGATCTGAATAGAAGATGTAGCCCTGGATGTCTAGATGTCGTTAGACTCCGAAACTTTTGAATTCGGAGTTACGGTCTACGAGTTATTGCAGTTTTACTACAGCTGTGTCGGTAGGCACAGATTCGCAAAAACTGCTGCACACATTTACTTTGCGAATTAATTTAGCTATGTAAACAGTAAGCGTTGGACATGGAATTTTATTTGTAGTTGCTGGACACCCTATAGGACATCTCCAATTTTTCTTAGAATTAATTAACATTATTTCAACACTATTTCACATGTATAACTCAAAAACACAAATTCTGCCTGAACACTTTAGCTGTGTGATTCGCTGTTTTGACACGTGTTTCCCACCACTTTCTCGTACCTTGTTTCGCACACTTGCATGCTTGCTTGATAAAAATTAATAAAAGTAACAAGCCGGGGTTATGGAAAAGACTATAGAGTGGACAATATAGGTAAGTGTACTCGGAAGGGGGCCCGTGTTTCCCAATTACTTGGTTCATGAACTTGTTGTATCTTGATCGATTCATGGAGTCAGTTACTTGGCTCATGAACTTGTTTGATTCATGAACCCATTGTGCGGTTCTTGAACTTGTTAGTGGATTCGCGAACTTGCTTTCGTGAACTTGTTATTTATTTTCCGATTCATGAACCATGACTTGCTTGATACTTGATACTTGAGTACGCCGCCCTATAAAATCCATTACTAGGTCTAAACGAAATTGCATTGTCGGTAGCAACCATGTAGTAAAAAGATGGATGCATGAAGTGCTACCTAGATAATAATAACTACAAGACTTGAATATGAAACTTGAACATGACACCTGTTACTTGATAATTGATGATATGGTACATGAAACATGATACATGAGACTTGAAACCTGAAACTTGAACTTGATATGTGTTACCTGATACTCAACAACTTGTTACTTGAGACTTGACACTTGAAATAAAATTTTGACACCAGACTTGGCACTTGTTATATGATACTAGACTTGAGACTTGTCACTTGATGTTAGATACCCCTACAGGTTCACTTGTCATGTGTTTTACCATTAGCAGTTGTTATCCAACCTGTTTACTAAGATGTCCCTCTTACTAGCTAGTTCTTGGTTTTCCCATTACTTGTTGTATCCCTGTTACATTCTTGATTCCAATTCTTGTTCCCCATTACTTGTACTCGTTTTCACTATTTGTGGCCCTAGCTTGCACTAAGGGCATTTTCTCTTGTTCTTCCCTGTTTTTTCTTTTTATATTTATTAAGCAGACTTTGGAGACGAGCTACCCGCTGGAATTGGTGAGCAAAGGTTCTAGCTTTCAAGTGGAGGCAGGACTTGTTCAGATTAATTGTTTTTCTTGAATTATTTATTCTTGCTACTTAAGACTTGTAACGGGCTACGTTCTCGAGTTTTAACTTGATCCAGACTTGAAACTATTTGGATGTTTTATTATATTTCAGTTGTTTCTATTGCTAATAAATTATTCATGCATGCTTGGTTATATATATCTCTCTTGTTATATTCTTGTTGTGATGCTGAGTCGATCCTACAGCTTATGGATGATGTTAAAATCATTCGCTGGGCTTCGTCACGCGCTCGTATTCCATGTTTTTAGGAAGCGGGGCATGATATACTTCTTCATCGAGGTTTCGGCCCAAAATGGATTGCCTGGATTTAGTCCAGCCTCTTCACTGGCACTTCGTCCATTCTGATTAACGGTTCAGAGGGTCACAAATTCAAGTGTAAGCGTGGGCTCCGCCAGGAAGATCCCATTTCTTCCCTCCTTTTCACTATCGTCGCTGATGTTTTTAGCAAACTTCTTAAAAACGCTTGGGATGCTAATGTCATCGAAGGCCTTGGTGGATCCCACAGTTTCCATGGGGTCCTCATGCCGACGACACCATTATTTTCGCCAAACCCAACGGGTGTACCCTTCAAAACCTTAAACTCCTTCTATATATCTTTGAAAATATTTGTGGTATGTCGATTAATTTTCACAAATCTTCTGTCCTTTGGCTCGGTGGTTCTAATAACCGCCAGTTAGAGATTGCCCAATTCTTCAACTGTAATACCGCTACGTTCCCTATTAAGTATCTGGGAATCCCCTTGAGATGGGGCAAATTGCATAAATCAGACTGGTTTCCGATGATTGATAAAGTGGAATCCAGACTTAACGTCTGGACTGGTAGGAACCTCTCTCAAGGGGGTAGACTGATACTAGTTAATGCGGTTCTCTCTTCTATTCCGCTATACATGATGTCTTTCTTCCATGTACCCTCTTGGATTATTAACAGGATTGATCAAATTAGAAAGAATTTCTTCTGGTCGGGTTCCGACATCTATAAAGCTGGTTCCCATCTCTGTAAGTGGCAGAAGGTCTGCACCTCTAAGGCAGCTGGAGGGTTGGGTATCCTTAATCTTAGAAGCCAAAATCTTGCCTTATTGGCAAAATGGATATGGAGAATTCTTAAGGAGCCTCAATTACCTTGGGCTCGCCTGATCACGTATAAATGCTTCTGCCGACAGAGGGTTTGGGAATTATGCCCATCTCTCTTGTCTAGAGCCTCCTCGTTCTGGAAAGGTGTTTGGAAGGTGATTGAACCCTTTCGCTGCAGTATTCTTCATGTCTGTGCTAACGGGTCTATGACCATATTTTGGAATGACCTTTGGATAGAAAACCATAAACCGGCATTGGTTTATCTGGCTCTCTATCTTATTGCTCTTGACCCGGATGCCTCTGTGTCGGATTACTTTTTCACTCACAACGCTATCAATAACTGGATTATCCCGTTTTCTTCCATCCTACCACCCTCTCTTGTGCCAGATTACCTTCACCTTATTTCTCTCTTAAATAGTTACGCTTGGCATCCCAAAGAAGACTTCATTTGGCGTTGGACATGCTCTGGTTCTTTCTTGGTTAAATCCTTTTATAATTTCATCAACCATGGAGGTATTAACTCCCCCTTTGCTAAGCGCATTTGGAGCGGTTATGCGCCATTTAAGGCTAAGATCCTGACCTGGCTTGCTATTAACAACAGAATCCATACTGTTGAGATTCTTAATAAGAGGAACCTAGCAATAGGTCATTCTTGTTCCTTCTGTCTTCATAATTTTGAAGATATCGATCATCTCTTCTTGCACTGCGATTTTACTAAGCAATTATGGCCAATTAATCTTTTGGCTTAGCAGGTCCCCACTCTCCCCTCTTCCTTTTTAGAAATCTGGAATTCTCAATCAGTCTGCAAGAAATATCGTAACTTTTGGTTTCTTTCTACGATGACCATTATCTGGGTCATCATGAAAGAAAGGAATGATCGCATTTTTAATCACGCTTCTAAACCTATTAACTCTATTATTGATGACTTTATTTTTTTCACGATGCATTGGACCTCGTGTCTCCTTATTCACAAAGTGCACAATTACAGTCTTCATCTCCTAGATGAGGCTGTGTTTTTTTTATGCTCTTCTGCTTCTACTATTTCTCTATCTCAATTGCTTTTACTCTAATTGGCTGGTATTTTGCTTCTCTTTTTAGGGCTGAATGTCTGTGGCGGTTATCATTCGTCCTTTTGTTTTTAAGTGTTCCTAGGGAGAGTACTGCCGTGTTCTTTTGTTCCTTAGCTTGCTGTATTCAGCTGTGGGCTTGTAGTGTTCAGTGGTGGGTTTGTTCGGTTGTGGCCTTGTGGTGTTCAGTTGTGGGTTGGTTTGGTTTGAGACTGGGCACCTTTTGTGCCTTTCTTATGCCTAGTCTGTGATTTTTTGGTGGCTGTGCTTGTACGTCTTACTATTTGGTGTAAAGGTTCTTTTACCTGTTTTGTTCTTTTGCTTACTCTGTGGCTATCTCTTTGATGCGGACTGTGACATCCTCTGTAACCCAACGGATTCTCAGTTCTTCTGTTTCCTTCAGTTGGATTATAAGGATGGACATTTGGGAGTCCAGTTCATCTTTGGTATTTCTTTCATGTGGTGCGAATGTTTTTAATTTTGGCCTGATGGTTGTGGTTGTTTTATTTTTTGTTCTTTACTTTATTCTGATTTTACTCCTTTTGTTGTGGCATGGGATTGCCTGCCTTACTTTGTGCGGTGCAGCGCTCTCTTTCTGTGCTGTCTTTGGTGTGGATTTTTCGTTCAGGGGAGTGGTGTCTTCGCTCTATTTTTGTTGCGGTGGTATGGGTTGGCCCAGCTCCAATCTCGGGTTGTTTCGGTAGCTCCATTTTGCTCTGCCCTATTTTCGTTGGTCATCTGCTCTGTTGGTGAGCTTCGAAGTCTTCTGTTGTTCGAAGCTTTCCCGGTCGACGTTGGGTGCCTGTCTCAGCCTGACCGCAGTGCTGACTGTGTGGTGTATGTAGGGTGTCAAGCTTTCGTCTGGCTTTGGTCTGTCGCGATCTCCTTCGGCATAGAGCTCTTCTCTGTGTTTTGGGCATTTGGTCGTTCGTCTGTTTTTGTGTGTACGCTGATGCATCAGCAAAGCTCTCATTTGTTTGGTGGTCTATCGGTGGTTCTGTTGCTTTTGTTGCTCTTGTTATTTTACCACTTGTAAAATTGTGCGATGTACTTACTTTTGTTATTAATATATCTGGCTGGAGTCTCTCGACTCTATCCGCGTTATCTCAAAAAAAATATTTTTTTACAAATCAGCTTAGATATTAAGGGTTTAGTTATACTATCTTAGAGTATATTATGCGAAGCTATTATTAGTTCAAGATTTTTTTTAATCTTTTCTTTTTAAATAAAAAAATGAGAGCAAAAGTAAGAGGTAACCATCCCACTTTTTCTCCATACAAATTATGAATTATAATTTTATACCTTAATCAAACCTTAAAAATCATACATTATTACATAGAAGTTATTAAATAAATTTTTCAAATTTTTTTATTTTAAAAAAAATTTATGTGCAATATTGCACTGGTTATACTACATATTATATTATATTATATAAGTTTGTTCAATATTGTACAAAGGTACATTAGTTATATTATATTTATATCTTATACTAATAGGAATAAGAGAGTCTACACCCTCTCTCATTTCTCTATTTTGAAATAGAGAAATGAGATGAAAAGTTGGAATTCCTACTTAACTAACGCGGGCGCTATGCACGATTTTATTAATAAAATCAAAACAAAATAAAAACCTCAATCCCTCAAACACGGTCTATTACTCTATTCTCCTCCCACTTTCTCAATCTCACAAAATCTCATGTCTCTTCCCGAATCCGCCCCCATCCCCTAACATAAATTAGATTTTTAGGCAAACACGATTCATAAAATTATTTTTATATGATTTTTTTAATCTATCATGTTTATCATAACATGTGCTATAATGTATGATTTATAATGTATAACTGAATGTTAATGATGTTATAATATACATATTAACATAAATTAGTTGAATTTGCGACATCTTTTTATTGCTTGCATTTTTGAGTTTTAGAAATATTCAATTGGATAACATTATGACTTGATAGTGATTCTCTAAACTATCTGCTTATATGAGGATGATAATGAAGATTTCAGTAATGATAGGAATGATATTTAAGTTTCTTTTAATTCACTTACGCATTTTTTGAGTTCTATATGATTTTATGACTCTTCAAAACTAATTCAGGTTGTGCCATTAGCACATGAGACTCAATTTCACTTAAAGGATTATTTAGAAAACTTTTGCAAATATAGGGTACCCTCCAAACTATTTATAAAAGTAGGACAGTTGGAAGAATTTTTTCAAGAAAGACCCTAACTTTAGGGATATTTACACAACACTAAAACTAAAAATTTACATATCTCACTATCCTATTTAAAAACTGGATATTTCACAGAAACTAAAGAAATTAAGATTATAAAATCTTTCAAAATTTAACTCATTGACCTCCCCCTCTCAGGCAGGAAAAATACCTGGTCTAATCTTCGAAACTCCCCCTCAATGGCCAGACTCGATAGATTCTTGATCTCCGCGGCTTGGGAATCCTCCTTCCCTAACTGCATCCAGTACTCCCTTCCCAGATTTTTGTCTGATCACTGCCCCATTGTCCTCGACACTCAAGTAATTACACACCAGGTCCACTATTTCAGATTTGAAAAAGCCTGGCTACAACACTCCTCATTCGTTCCGGCGGTTAAAGATTGGTGGAAACTCTTCTCTTGCATTGGAAATCCGGTAGATATCTTTGCAAGTAAGCTTAAACTTCTCAGGAGAAGGATTCGAAGATGGAGGAATGATACCTTTTGCCACATCCCCACCCAGAAAAAGCAGCTCCAGGAGAAACTCCTCAGGCTAGAGATTGAAGCTGAGCAACTCCCCACTTTGGTTGACTCCCTTAAGCCAACCCAGCTTGAACTCCAGAGTCTAATCCAGACCGAGGCAGTGTATTGGAGGCAAAGGTCGAGAGTGCAATGGATCAAGGAGGGAGATGCAAATTCTAAATTCTTTCACTCCATTGCTAATGGGAGAAGGAGGAGTAACTTCATCCACAGATGATGAAGCTCTTATAACCTCTCCCACTCTTATCAGAACTGCTTTTGAGAATTACTTTCAAGAGATTTTTGGTACAGTTCCTCAGTCTGATTTTCGTATTGATTGGCACTCCCTTTATCCACCTAATGACACCAACTTGGAGCATTTAGATGACCCGTTTACTCTGGAGGAGGTTAAAATGGCCATCTTCGGTATAAGTAGTGACAAAGCACCGGGCCCCGATGGGTTCTTGATAAGCTTTTACCATACCTTTTGAGACACTATCGAAGATGACTTATTTGCCATGCTGCAGTCTGTGCAGAAAGGAGACACAGACCTAGACAGATTAAATTACTCCAACATTATGTTAATCCCCAAGTGTGAGGGGGCAATTCAGTCTCTGATTTCAGACCTATCAGCTTGCTCAACTGCTCCTTCAAAATCTTCACCAAAATCCTCACCAACAGGCTTAGCCCTATCCTCCACTCCCTTATGTCATTCTCTCAAAGTGCCTTCCTGAAAGGTAAATCGACGGTGGACTGTTTTCTTGTAGCCCATGAAGTTCTCAACCTCTGTAGTAGACGCAACTCTGATGCACTCTTGTTCTAGATTGACTTCACTAAAGCATTCGACACAGTGAGTTGGGAATTTCTATACCAGCTTCTAATTGCCAAAGGCTTCGGACCAGCTTGGTGCAGGTGGATTCATATGATCCTTAGGATGGCAAAATCATCAATTCTCATTAATGGAGAGGGGGGAAGACAAATCAACTACAAGCGAGGACTCAAGCAGGGGGATCCTCAATCGCCAATGCTCTTCATCTTAGCCGTTGATGTGCTTGCTCAGATGCTTTTTAGTAGCAGACGAAATGGTGCGTCTCTCCTCTCCTTGTCCGGGGCTCCCTAGCAAACCTATCAGTGCTGCAATTTGCAGATGATACTCTGATCTTTTGCAAAGGAGATGAACATGATGTTATCAACCTCAAAGTGGCATTACAACTATTTGCAAATGTCTCTGGTCTAGCCAAAAATTTTCACAAATCCCCGATCATTTACTTTGGAAAATCGAAGGCAAAGCTACAGGCTTTTTTGACCATTCTAGGCTGCAAGGAAGAATGCTTACCTATCCACTACCTTGGCATGCCCCTATCTAGCGTGGAACTCAGCAAAAGAAGTTGGCAACCGCTAATCCTCAAGATTGAACGACGACTCTCAGTATGGAAGGGCAAGATGTTATCTTGAGGTGGGTGACTAGTACTTATAAATGCTATACTCAGTGCTTTACCAGTCTACTTCACTTCCTTCTTCAGATTACCCCTTTGGGTAATCAAAAGAATTAATCAGATTTGCAGTAGATTTTTCTGGTGTGGCTCTTACACTGATGCGAGAGGAGTGACATGTATGCAGTGGAAGAAGATCTGCCAACCCAAGCAATAGGGTGGGCTTGGAGTTCTAGACCTGTAAGTTTTTAATGAAGCCCTTCTCATGAAATGGTGGTGGAAGATTGTCTCCTCCGACTCGCTAGCTAGCCAAACGTTAAGGAGCATATACCATAAAAGCAATTCAAACATCTTGACATGCTTCTCAACTGCTTCACACTTCTAGAAAGGGATCTTCCATCTCAAGGAGCAATTCTTGCTGAATGTTAACTGGAAGCTAGGGAAGGGGAACCATATCAAATTCTAGACGTCATGATGGATCAATGGCAACAACATAACCTCCCTGTGTCCTTCACTTACTGCTGCGGCATGGAATCTGGAAGCTGATGTCCTCTCCCAAGGAACTTGGATCAATGACACCTGGCACTACCAACCAAGGCTTAACTACGTCTCTAACCCCACCATTCGTGAAGAGAAACAGAGACTTCTTGATCTGATTGCAGACTACCAGCCCTCAAACTCAGGAGACCACCCTTCATGGAGACTCACACCATCCGCCACCATCACTTCCAAGTCGGCATACAACTTCTTTATCACCTCTGGCATTCGATCCCCTTATTATGCGGCAACATGGACTTCTCAAGCTCCCCTGAAATGCAAGCTTTCGCGTGGCAAATGAGTTGGAATAAACTCAATTCCAAGGATTTCCTTTGCTCCAAAGGCTGGTTAGGAGACATGACATGCACAGCTTGTGCATGTCCTGTTGAGACGACCTATCATATATTCTTTGCATGCCCTATTGCCACTCACATTTGGACCTACTTCACTATACTTTTCCACATACACTCCCTGCCTGCTAACTTACATGAATGCTTTACTTCATGGTGCTTTGGGACCCAAGTACATAGACACACTTGGCACCTACTCACAATCTCGATCTGTTAGAATATCTGGCTTGCTAGAAATAAGCATATTTTCTCTTCTAAGACTTTGCAACCAAGAAAAATTATTTCTAATGCAACTTTTTGGTTTCGATCTTGGCTAGATGGACTCGACAACAACAAGAAGAAGGCAGAACTCATACGGGAGGTGGAGTTAGCTTGAGTTCAAGATGTCCTCCTTAAATATGCGCTCATCAGGATCGATCAGGTAGACAATGTAATACCCTAATTTTCATTTAATGTGAAATTATTGATTTTACGTGTTGTGCACGTGCAATCTTGGATGTATTTTCTTATACAAACTATCTTTTATAACATGAACAAATAAATATAATTCTTTCTCTTTATTTTCTTATAAAAGCCTATTTTATAAAGCCTAAGATTTATTTCTCTATTTTGAGCCCATCCTAATTATTTAATTATTTTTAATTGCCCCTTGGATTTGAGCCCAATATTTTGAAGTCCATAACCAATTAATCTCTTAAATTGCCCTAACTTGTCATATAGACACATTTAGTAGGCAATTGATTAATTAAATGTGTACAACTTAATAATGGGGACACTAGAAAGTTTATGCATGCACTAAGGTGTGCAATGCACACCAATTCTAGGGTAGGCCGGATGGTGATGGAGAGAGTGGGAGAGATGGAGGTGGTTACTCTCATCATGGGTAGTTTATATAATTCCCTATTTCATCTAAGCCCTTAATCTCTAACCATTGGATCTAATCCTAGCCCTCCATTCACCCTAAGAATTTGTTTAAGTACCCCCCCCCCCCCTTCATTTACTGTCATTGCACCTAAAAGAAAAGAATAGAAAGAGAGAAAAAAATTCTAGTTGCGAGACAAAAGATTGAGGAGTTTTGTGAGTGAAAAGATTGAGTGCTAGTGTGTTCTTCATCCAAGGAGTGGTGGCCGGTTTTTTTCAAGGAGGGAGGCTCGGTTTCTAGCAGTGCATCAAGGAGGAGGTGGCTTGTGGCTTGATCTAGGAGGAGAAGGCTTTGTTCATTTGTTGTAGGAGATTCCTTAAGAGCTTCTTTGATTTTCTCTCCAAATAAAGTGGGTGTTTTTCATGCTTCTAATCTAGTTACCATGCTAGGAATAAATTGCTACTAAGAGAAAACTAAGTGATTTGGACTTATGGTTGTTTTTGAGATGAAATGATAAAATAGAGATTGATTGATAAATGATTGCTAAATTGAGAATTTAAAGTTTTAGAAATTATCATCTTACCATGCTATATATTTATGAGTTATGCTTTATGGAGATTTTGTGCTTGTGAGACAAATAATTAATTAAATGCATCATGGAATATTGTTTGTTTGAATTTAAGTTATACTAATGTAGAAAAATGAGATTTGGTATCCTAAAAATGTTTTAGGTTGATTAATGAGTAAAAGAACAAAGAAATTAGTTGTCTTGTGAAAAATAAAATTCTTGAATTATGTAGAAATGTAAATCGTTCTCAATATTGAAACTATGGATATAGAACATAAAATAAGATAAAAATGCATTTTTATAAGGCAAATAATGATTATAAAAATATTAGTTTACTGTAGTTTTATATATTTTACGTTCTGGAAAGTTTGATTTCAAAAGGAGAAGAAAAGAGACTAAAAACGTTTTGGGAATTTTTGTGAAACAATTAGAAATGGATAGAGACTAGATTAAAACACAATCAAACTCTTTTCTTTACAACTTGGCCCCTTAGACCAAGTGGTTGAGTTGCAGTGGGGTTTTACTGTAGCCGTGAGCTGTCCAAGAGGTCTCAGGTTCAGTACTGGATAGGAGCCTTTTAATTCGATTTTTTATTTAAAATCCAAATAACTCGAAAGTTGATACATACGGATAGGGACCCATTTCATATCGCTTTGGGACTTTGGCACAGTGGCTTTGGGCGCCACAGTGTGGACACTGTAGCGCCATGTGGCCTAGGGTCGCGGGTTCAGTTCCGAGCGTGGGTTTCGGTTTAAAAAAAAATTGATTTTTTGGGAAAAAAATTAGTATTTTGAGAGTTTATAAATTGAATAAAATTGAGAAAAATTACAGAAAAAATCCTGAAAATATGTAGATTTTTATGAAATAATTTCTATAGCCTTTGGTGTATTGTAATTGAAAATTTGAGACTATTTTCAAGAAAGGATTTGTTTTATTTTGAGAAAGAAAATAAATGAGTTGTTTGAAGAAATTCAAAATGAGACTTAGTAATAAGAAATTGTGACTTGTGAAATAAAAGCATGGATTTGTGAAATTAGTATGGATTAATATAAGAGTAAGAGAATTAAGTGGAAAGCACAAATTGTTGAATGTGACTAGTTGGGAAAATTGAATTCATTCGTTTATGCATGATAGTGTACATGAAATTGAAAGTGAATGTTTGATTGAGTTATAAAAGATCTTATGGATATTAATACATGAATGCTATGAACATGGAATGAGAATTTTTGTTAATCATGAAAAGAACTTATGAGTATGAAAGAACTCAATGTTGTGTTTATGAGTTGAAATTAAGAACTAGGGGGTAGCTAAACCTCATACCGACAATAAAAGAAATGTTGATATGATATTTGAGGTGATAGACCAGGTTTGGATCAAATGCGTTGATTGATGGTTAAGATCGGTATAGAGGAAAGAGTTAATCCTAGAAATTGATTTTGTTCATGATTCATACAATTAAGGACCAAACAATAGAGAAGACGTGATGAAAGTAAGAGAAAAACACAAGTATGAGGGCCTCGAGTCTACGGTGTGAGAGTGATTCATAGGTTGCCTACTTGACGAGTCAAGTCTTGACGTAGACACTACTCCGGAATTATCGGGATCATGGTGACGCTTGTGAGATGTTTGATTGACTACGGGTGGTGCCATGATTCATGGCAGAGACTGAATTGACCATAGGCTCTGCATGATGCGTCATGCCACAATGTGGGATTCCCCTACAGGTTGTCTGGATATGGACTCGAAACTCAAAGGACATCTAGGATACTTACCGTACTTACAGTAGTAGATTAAGTCATGGCGAGGGATCGAACCCTACAAGTTGAAGAACGATTAAGGGCTTGCCCTCGGACCTATGTAGTATGGGATGCATAGAATCCGAACAAGTGCGCATTAGTGTCATCTAATAATAATAATAAATTACATTTAAGGACTAGGCGCACAATCACAACATGACATCAATAGGATAGTCCCTTTAGCTTTGTTTGTGAAGGATGGTTTGTTAAACATTGAAAATCGTTATACTGTTTCGGCATAGAGAGGATGGCCGTGTATAATATCTTATCAGTTGAATAAACTGACGTGCCCACGGTCTTTATGCAGGATAAAGGAATTGACAGAGATTAAAGTATGCAAGCAGCTTAAAGAATGTTTCAAGTGTTGTACATCTATTTATGTAAATATTATAAATTGCTTCCGCTGTTTAAGTTTAAATGTAAATGTAACTCTGATGTAAGGTAAAGTTTAAAATTTTTCTTGTAAAATTGTACGAAGAGAAGTGTAAAGATCCTGTGGAACTTCGAATTCAATTGTATTTTGGAATTCGGGGTGTTACAGACAGGGGGGAAGATAGCTGCTCAGTTTGAGATCCCACCAGCACTAGCTCCTTTTTTTTAATGTAATTTTTGCAAACTGTAATGTGCTAAGCTTGGTATAACTACTCTCTTTAGCTTCTTTTGGGCATCAAGGATTCGGCAACAGTAGGCTGAACTATCTTGATCCTAATGTATTTTATACCTGTATTTACTCCTATATTAATATATCTTTTGTGAGGTAGGAACTTACCCTACCTTTAACCAGTCAAAAAATTAGATACGTTGACAGAAGATTAACAGAAAGAAAACATATTACTGATAAGGATATATTAGAATATTTGTTAATAATAAGAAAACTAACTAATAAACTACCCAAGAAAATACAAAAAGAGATAGCATACAAAGTATTAGATTACAAAAACGAAGACGCAAGTTGGTATTACCATTCGTCCCACATGGTACCATTGGAAGGACTTGTTGAAAATCTCCAAATAAGACTTAACTCTACACAAAGATCAAGATGACTTAACAGAACACATTGCTCTGACTTCTATATTCTATTGAGACGTTTCACAGTAATTCCATTTTCACACTATTATTAGTCAATGACATAGTGGAGGACTATATAGTTGTAAGAGCAATTAGTAGATAGTTACATACAGCCACAATTATGTGTCGTACATATATAGTTGCTGAAGCCAAATAACCACAAACCTTGACCTCTTCTCTAATTAAATTATTAATGGGTTTCAAGGTGTTAGATTTAGGGATATGAATAATAATTTATTGGGTTCTTATTGATTGAATTAACTGAGTACAATATGTCTCCTATATAGGAGAGAATGGAAGACTAAACCAATACATTATTCAATATGAGACTAAACTAATATATATCATCTAACACCCCCACTCAAACTCAAGTTGGTTCAAGCAACATGAGTTTGGAATATTGACGATGTTCATGCGGTAGGGAAAGCACACGGTGATGCACTTGGTGTTCATGTGGTAGGGAAGGCACACAAATAGATGGCGCACGGGACAAAGCACTATGGCGCATGGATGATCCGGCTCTTGGATTTTGAAAGGTGAAGAAGTGAAAAGTAGTAGAAAGAGTTGTGCATGATAGATGGCGATCTGAGCTGGGATCTCACCCCTGAACTGAGAAGTAGTAGAAGAAGTGGTGGCGTACGGTGGCGAGGAGTGGCGGCTCTTGGATCTGGGACGGTGCAGGGATGGTGTTTGGTGATGATGCTCGATGTCGTAGGAAGGCGCTTGGTAGATGGCGTATGTTGGGATCTCACCCCTGAACTGAGAAATAGAAGTAAAAGTAGTAGTGGAGAAAGGAAGTAGTGTGTTGGTGGCGTACGGTAGCAGTGCACGTTGGGATCTCACCCCCGAACTAAGAAGAAGTCATAGTGGAGGTAATAAGTACGAGATGGCCTCGGGATGGACATTAGCATCTGGAATGATGTTGAGATCCCCCACTCTCAAACTCACGATGAATTAATCAATTTGAGTTTGTATTGTGATCTAGTGCAGAATTTGAATCTGGGATGATGTTGGGATTCCATGGAGAAACACAAGTGTCGAATCTTGATGAAGATCAAGGGGTGTGTGAGTTGAATCTCAATCAATCAGCAAAGTAAAAGAAAAATAGAGTTTGTTTCTTGAAGCCGAACACCAAACAGCTGTAATACCCTAGAATAAAATAAATTATTTATTTATATATATGTTTTTCAATAAACTAAGTAGTTACTTGAATTGAATTGGTGCATGATTGTTTGGATTAAAAATAACCATGCATGCTTTTGCTTAAGGCTTAGGGTTGGGGTTTGTTGACCTAGGGCTCCAAGACCTAGGGTTAGTAACCCTACTTCTCAATGAGAATTGATGAGATCATGGATGAGATCTTGATGAGATCCTAGGGATCACAATGAGCCAAGTTTGTGGTGGCACTGAGAAGTTAGGAAGTGCTAGGAAATTTCCTCAAGACCAAGTTGACTAGATCCCTACCCTTCATTTTCCACTCACCTCACAACCTAATCCCCACCCTCAACCTGGTTGGAAACCGGCCACCCCCCTTCTCTCTCTCCCTCCATTTTCTATAAAACTCAAACTCAAACTCCTTCTTCTCATTCATTCTTCACCTTCTGGTTTCAAAAAAAAAAAAAAATCAAGAGTAGAAGAGTAGAAGAGAAAAAGAGAAAAGAAGTAGTAGATTTTAGCCATCAAGCATCTATACTTTGGTTGTAGGGAAATTAAGTTCTAAAGGGAGCAAACTTGGAGGAGGAGGCACTCTTGAAGAACAAGGATCCACTTCTCTTTTGCTTCTAGGAAGGGTGGGAGTTCTCAAAACTCATTTTTTTTCTCTCTTTTCTTTTCTTGTATGATTCTTTTGAGTAGAAGTAGAAAGATAGTAGCTTTGACATGCATGTGTATTTGTTGAGTTTCACCTCTTGACTTTGATGATTGAGTACAACTTTTACACCTAGAAGCCATGAAAGACATGTATGTGATGTGTTAAGCTTAGGATTTAGTAACTCACAAATGGCTTAGAGTTTTGAACTAAAATTTTTAGGTTATGTTATTCTATGAATCTAGAGCACACTAGACTTTTTTCATAATATTTGGGGTTCATTTATTAGCTCAAACAACTATTTTAACTTCGGGCAGTGAGCAAGTAGAAAACAATTGTTTTTATGGAAACTTTGTGTTTTTCCAAAAATCATAATTCATAATTGGTAAGATATTTTAAGCCCAAATTTTTACTAGGTGCTCTTGAATGTGTCTAAAACTATAGTTTCAAATTTTGTATTTTTATGAGAATGTTTGATACTTCAAAAAATTATAAGTTTGCAACTGGTCCGAATTGAGAAGCTGAATCTGCCCTGTTTTAGGATTGAAGTTCATTAATTCATAACTACTTTTTGGTGCATGATCTTGTAATGAAGTTGTTACTGTAGTTTTTGGTATGAGTCTACATCATGATTCTAAAATTTCGGAATTGTTAGATAACATTCGATGGAGTTTTAAAAATAGTTTGTATAAAGAGGTAGACACCCTGTATGAAAATAGAAGAGAATTTTTTGCTAAGTTTGAAGAGCCCTAACTCTCTGTGTATTATGATATTGAATGTAATTTTTGATTATGTTAGACTTGTACATGTCTAGTTAATGAATATAAATTTTCATAAGCATTGAACATACGGTTGAATTGATTTTGATTTTTGACCGGACTGTGTTCTACTTTCAGCTCAGATTGCATAGTCTGTGAAGCTGTCTTTCTGGATTAATGTGTTTAGAATCTGCAAAAATGATTAACTAGAGCTTTGGAGTAGAGACTCTTATCTTTCCAAAAAGTCTAGAATCATGTAATTACAAGTTGTAGAGTAATAGATATAAATTTTTGAAGTACTGGACAGATCCAGTCTTCTTGGAAGTTGTCACTTTTGGCATGTTTGTGATTTTTCTCAACTCCTAAGTTTTGGATTGAGAGTTAGTGGAATTTACATACCCTAAATATTTGTCCTTTTCATGTCTTATGTTGTTAAGACATGGGTGGGGCTTGAACATTGTTCGGGTCATTGGTATTACCTAAGGTAGTTACCCTATAGCTGTTAACCCTTAGGCTAGAATTGGAACTTCCGTCTCAATATTTAAAATGGACAACTCGTGCACCGATGGAGTCATAGAGAATGATCGCAGGCCAAGGTGGTGAGCGAGAATCAAGATATGGGAAGTGGTAAGCAAGGTGATCGCGTCGCCGGAGCCGCGGGTTGATGGACGGGAACTAGGGTTTCTAGTTGGCGAAACCAAATGGGGCTAGGTATAACATAGATTATTGATTAAGTTTGTAACCATACCTTCATAAAACATCCAGGTAGAGTTAGTATTAGTTAGCAAGATCGATACCTATAATTGCATTAGTTTTCTAGCAAACTATTAGTCCGGTGTTGTACTCTCCTGTCATTAGGGATACGTGCTGCAGTGCGCATCTCATGCTGTTAATTCCTGAAGAGCCGTGTGGTAAGAACGGGAGGAGATTCCTGTCGGATTTAGGGAGGTGGACCCTACACTACCATCAATTTCTATGTCAGTGGACACGAATAGATCATAGGGTTGCAGTCTTGTGAATCTTCGGCACCATAGATATGTTGCGGTGTATCTTTAGTTCATCATGTCTTTTGAGTGAGGTCCGGGCTTCGAGCACTAGTGGCAAACAGGGACACCACTAAGTGACTGCAGAAACGGATTGGACCGATTAATCTGCAACCTCATCAACCATATTCTATCTATCAGGAACAGTACAAGAGTAGGATGCACGACGGGGGTACGAAATCCTGAACTTGGAGACAACGGCTTGATTTGGGCGTATGTAGTATGGGATGCATGCATTTCCAAAGTCTCACTTGTATTAGAATAAGTGCATCTTGACCTGTGCATTAGATTACTAGGTCATGTCATACACAGACACCTTTAACCCAATTACACTTTCCTATCTTTTAGTCACTTTTCCTTGTGCATTAAATCTTGACCTGTGCATTAGATTACTAGGTCATGTCAAGTTTGGAGATCGCTGCTTTTATCAGCATTGCGTCAGTAGAAGTACTGACGTGCCCACTCTTTTAGGTGCTAGATGCCGATCCGTGGAGTCCAGGAAAGCTCAAGCCAGATGGTGTGTCCGAGTGATAGTATCAAGTGTTCATTATTCACATTCTTTTTGTAAACTCTGAATTATAATTTCTGGAACATTGTGTATTGTAACACTTGAGACTTATAAACATTTTGGAATAAAATTTGTTTAAATTTTTCTTGTATTTTCCTGTATTGTGACTATTTGAAGGAAAGATTCTGGTTTGTGTCACGAATCGCCAATATAGGGATTCGGGGCGCTACAACAGCAAAATCCACCCAATAGAAAAATTGGATTTGAGTCAAAGCAACGGCAGCAAAGATCCTGTTCTCGGCCCCACACAAAACACCAAACATTCAGCCAATAGGAAGGCTTAGTTTGGATCGGATTTGGATCAGTGCAACAGATCCTGTTCTTGGCCCCAAACTCTGAACAACAAGATCCACCAATGGAAAAATTGAATCTGAGTAGATCTCAATCCCATCACATCAATGAATAGGAAAGAGGAGATGGAGGTGGGTGCGTTGGCGGCTAGCGTGGGTGCGCCGATGACCTATGGCAACGCCGACGACATCGGCGGCAGTGGTGAGTCTCGGTAACGGAGATGAAATCCGACGAAGGTCAATTTCATTGATCTCTCACTCAATCCTAATTATCGGGATCTGCAGTGGTGGCGCCAGGATTTGGGGTTGTCGGAGTTGATGCTTGAGTGACTTGCTGTTGTTGAAGACAGTGAGAGGATGTTTATTGTTGATGTTGTTGGAGATGGAGTTGTTGATTGATTGTTGCGGAAGTTGGTGGTGTAGTCACTATTGTTGTTGTTCTGGATTATGGTTAGGGTTTGGCAGCTGATTTGATTAGTGTGGGAGGTGAGAGAAGGGAGCAGAGATTAGGGTTTTGGAAGAACCACTCCACATCAACGATGATGATAAAATTAGTATAGGCCTTATAGGAGTACAAGCTCTGACACCATGTTAGATATAGGGATAGGAATAATAATTTATTGACTTCTTATTGATTGAATTAACTGAGTACAATATGTCTCCTATATATAGGTTAGAAGGGAAGACTAAACCAATACATTATTCGATATGAGACTAAACTAATATCTATCATCTAACACAAGGGTTCATGGAGATCTCTCATCTTCTGTCAAGTCCGTATTTTCTATCCCTTGTCTACCGGCTCCAGCTTGAAGGCTAAAAGCAAAGCACTCATGTAACACTTATGCCAGCATTAGTGAGACCACTGCATTAGCTATTGTTATATAGAATCAATAAATGTACTAAGCACATGTCAAAACTTGTTTTCAAATCACGAAATAATGAATAAAAGAATATAATGAAACTGGTCATTAACTTCTTTGTTAATTATTTCAATGTAACTGTCTTGTGGTGAACACTTTACTTTGTGATATACATGAAAATATTGCACAGAACATAGTTTTGTTGTTGCATATGCACAATGCTCATGTTCAATTATGCACAACCTAGGCATTCACATACAAAAAAAAAGAAAAAAGAAACAAACAAACAAACAAACAAATAAAAAAGTTCGCATTCAATTGGAACATGTCCATGAATTGGTTATGGAAATGGGATGCACGGATATGTATATATAAGAATGACAAGATAGGTACACTTAATATACAAAAACAATAACACACACATACATATCCCCCTCGCCCCCTCTCTATTTCTACCTAAGCTGATAGATATAGATATGTAAAAGAAATTATCAAGACATGCATACAAATATATTTGAAAAGAGAACAAATTTGAACGACATATCACCAGATATTGTCCATCAATATTCACTCTATTTACTACACGAAGAATTCCTTTAGCTGCCTCAAATCCACAAAAACATATCCCTTTAAGAGTTTCATTATTGTCTTGACCACGTTTCACATTCTTCACAAGCCCATAAAGTTTTTTTTTAGTCTATTATGAGATGGTGAGATGGGCTCCTTATCGTGAGCTGGAGTTATGAGTCGTTCGATCTCGTTTGCTGGCGATTGAACGGGCAGATCTGATCCCGTTCTCTCCTCTCTTTTGTTGAGGGTAAAATGGCCATTTATCCGCTTCAGCTCTTATCCTGTTTCCAACTCCCGCTCTCTCTGTCTTCGATGAAACCCTAGCCTCCTCTTCTTTTCTTTTGGCACTATCGCTCTCAGCTCTCATCCATCTCCAACTCCCGCTCTATCTTTCTTCGATGAAACCCTAGCCTCCTTTCTCTCTCACGTCCCCTCTCTCTCTTCGACAAGAAACCCCCCCTCCACTGAGAATAGCGATCTCTCCGACTCTTCGTCGAAACCCAAATCTTGGATTCGATTTCGGTTTCGATTTAGGGTTTCGATTTAGGGTTGTCTCTTGGATTTTGGTTGTCTCTTGGATTCTCTATCTCTCTTCGAATACAAACCCAAATCGCCCTTAGCCCTTTTGTTCCGGTTGCGATTCGAAGAGAAACCCTAGCCCCCAATCTTCCACGCTCCAAGCATCGACTCTCAAGTCACTATCAGCTCCCCCAATCTTTCTATCAGGTAATCTAAATTTCAAATCTTGTTCTTTTTTACTCTGATGTTAACTGTATTGCTGTATGCCCCTCTATTCTTGTTTACTATTGTGACCTGAATCAGATGTATGCTGATCAGTTAAATACAAGCTCTCTGAGATGAAGAAGTTTTTTTTTATTGGGTTTGGGGGGGGGGGGGGGGGAGGGATATGGTTAGTTGTGGTTGGCATGGCATAATAATGTAGCCCTACACTAATCTTGATGCTTGATTTGAACACTACTTATACACAATTGTGTTCTGAGCCTACAACTAATTCAATTCATAATTTTGATGATCTTACTACTTTCTTGATGCATCAAATGAATCAAATTAATTCTAACAATGCTAAATCTTTCTTTGGTTGTTTACATGCAGTCACACAACCCATGAAGAAGGAAACCGAGAAGATTATACAACTGAAATGCAGTTATTATTTCAAATAGCACATATGTTAAATTAATCGTTATGTCTTGACTGTTTGCAGGCAAACTGATGATGGATATAATAGACATGCATGATTTTTCTCCATCTTCGAAAAGTTGGTAAAATGATTTTGTTTATACAAATAATACCAAGTTAGTAGGCAGTGATGAAAAGTTTATGAATGATTTTGTTTATGCATGATTTTGTTTATTCATGAGTTTTCTCTTTTAGAGTGTGTAGGCAGTGAGGGGACGTGAGAGAGAAAGGAGGCTAGGGTTTCATCGAAGAAAGAGAGAGCAAGAGTTGGAGATGGAAGAGAGCTGAGAGCGATAGTGCCAAAAGAAAAGAAGAGGAGGCTAGGGTTTCATCAAAGACAGAGAGAGCGGGAGTTGGAGACAGGATAAGAGCTGAAGTGGATAAATGGCCATTTTACCCTCAACAAAAGAGAGGAGAGAACGGGATCAGATCTGCCCATTCGATAGCCAGCAAACGAGATCGAACGGCTCATAACTTCCGCTCACGATAAGGAGCCCATCTCACCATCTCATAATAGACTAACTCTCTCTCTCTCTCTCTCTCTCTCTCTATATATATATATATATATATATATATATATATAGAAAATGCTTCATTGAAAATGCAAATGTCTGTGAAAACGTGAAAAACCACTAAGGCCGTTGTTGGATTAGGTCGACGGCCTTGGTTATATGCATTATAACCTAGGCCGTTGTCTCCGACAACGGCCTAGAGTCGTTTTCACGTTTTCACAAACATTTACATTTTCAACTGAGCATTTCCCTATATATATATATATATATATATATATATATATATATATATATATATATACTAGATTTGCCCGTGGGCATGTGCCTACGGCACGTCTTCGGAACGGTACAGCATATGAAAGTCTTGTAAATAGTAAAACAACAATTATGTAGCTCATGTTTGAATGGTAAAACAATAATTAGTTGTAAATAGAAGTCTATGTTTCCATTAGTATATGTTGAAAAATAATTATAAATGAGGGTGTAAAATCCAACTTCTTAGAACTTTGAGTGTGGAAAATGATGAAATTTAACTGTTGATGAGATATTTGCTAGTTTCAATGTAACATGAGCAATAAAAAATGCATAATAAATCTAAAAATTTACAAACCTGAAATCTGAAAATTTAAATTTTTGAGTAAATAGAGAGAGAATAAGAGAGAGAGAGAGAGAGAAATAAATAAATAAATAAATAAATAAATAAAGGATTTGTTTTGGAAGGATTTGAATTTGAGTTTTGGGGGGAAAATTTTCGGCGGAAAAATATGTTTTGTGAAGTTTGATCTGGACCATTGATTTCAACCCTATTGAATGAGAGCCACTTGATAGCTTTCTTTGTGTTTTATTATATAGATATTGAAATTAGTATATATATATATATATATATATATATATAAACTATGTTAGTTTGGTATTTACTTAACTATAGATTATAGTTAGTTAGAAAATTAATTTTGCATTTTAAGTATTTGAATTGGAGCCTTATCCTGAGCAATTTATTTAAGTCATCCATTAGTTTCGGGTATTATCTTTAAATAATACTCTTCGATCCGTCTCTAGTCCTTTTCTATTATGTTTGTTGGTGTTGGTAGTTAATTTCTGATGTCGATGTTGTGTTAATTATGGTATAACTCAGCAGGTGGACCACTGGTGTGTGTGTGTGTATATATATATATATATATATATATATATATATATATATATACTAGGTTTTCCCGTTGACACGTGTCTACGACACGTCTTCGAAGCGGTGCACCTGGTTTGATTACATAAAATAGTTTTAAAGGTCCAGCAAATTAATTGAAGTAGTAAACATATTATATGAGGAAGCAGTATATCTACCTTTAAGATCAATTATCGTCTTCCTGATCATTAGCTTGAACTTACCTGAAATGCATATAGTTTGTTAGAAACACTGCATAAATTTTTTTTAACTTCAGCATCAATTTTAGATGCTTGTAATAGTTATGCAAGGAATTATCATATAGATTTTATAGAGCTTACTCTAATCCCATAACCACTATAAGTATGTCTAAATACATTGGTAACGCAAGTACAGGGGTGAATGCATCTGCAATACCAATAATCTAAATATTTATTTTTTAAATTTTATTTTTAAAATTTTAAAGTTTTATTTCTAAAATTTCAAAAAATTTTAAAATTTTATATTAATATTTTTAAATTTAAAAAAAATTAATATTTTAAAAAAAAATTTATAAGTTTTTGATTTTTTTTTTAATTTTTTTGAATTATTTTGAAAGTTTTTAAAATTTTAAAATTTTAAAATTTAATTTTTTTTGGTTAAAAATTTAAAATTTTTATTCCCTGTATTTTTTGAATAGAAAAGAGAGAGAGAAAGAGAGAGAGAGAGAAAGAAATAATTAAATAAATAAAGGAGTTGTTTGAGATGGGAAATTTAAATTTGAATTTTGGGGGGGAAAATATATTTTTTGAGATTAGATCTGGGCCTTTGATTTTTGGGAGGATTGAAGGAGAGCCACTTGATAGCTTTCTTTGTGTTTTATTATATATATATATATATATATATATATATATATATATATATAATAAAACACAAAGAAAGCTATCAAGTGGCTCTCATTCAATCTCCCCAAAAAATCAAAGGCCCGGATCTAACATCACAAAACATATTTTTTCTCCCAAAAGTTTCCCTCCAAAATTTAAATTCAAATCCCCCACCCAAAACAACTCCTATATTTTTTTAGTTATTATTTTTTTCTCTCTCTCTTCCTCCTTCTTCTATTCAAAAAATTAAGAAATTAAAAATTTTAAAAATTTAAAAAAAATTAAAAAACTAAAAAAATGAAAAATTTAAAAACTTTAAAAATAATTCAAAAAAAAATCAAAAAAAATCAATAATATATTTTTTGCTCTATGTTTGCTACTTCAATTAATTTGCTGGACCTCCAAAACTATTTTATATGATAAAAAAAAGTGTACCATTCCGAAGACATGCCACAGGCACGTGTCGACGGGCAAACATAGTATATATATATATATATATATATATAGTGAAATTAGTACATATTTTTCTTTATTAGTTTTGTGTTTACTTAACTATAAATTATAGTTGGGTAGAAAATTAATTTTGCATTTTTACCGGTTGAATTGGAACCTTTTATTATCGAGAGCAATTTATTTAAGTCATCCATTAGTTTTAGGTATCATCTTTAAATAATACTCCTACGATCCGTCTCTGGTCCTTTTCTATGCTGATTGTTGGTGTTGGTAGTAAACTTCTGATGTCGATGTTGTGTTAATTATGGTGCAACTCTGCTGGTGGACCACTGGATTTGGTCAATTTCTCTACAATATTCTGATTGTTCTGAAGTGTTTATCTTTAGCATATTTAATAACTCAAAACGAAAATCTTCAGCAAATTTATAACTCTAATACAGGGAACAAGCTATACTTTGAAATTTCCCTATGCTTATATATAGCTACGGGAAAGCTCTACATTTCCCATAGTTTGTTTGCTTCACAAATCAAGAGTCAAGGGATTATCTTTTGTTTTTTTTGGTAGCTCACTAATTAGTTTGACCTTAATCTTCGCATAATAACCCACTGGTTTAAGGAATATTTTTTTTTATATATGTCACTTGTGAAAATATTTACAGGTATAGGACAGTTGCTAAAGTATTTGTGCTTGTGAACTCAACAACTAAACTCGGTATTCCTAACGGCTAGTTTAGTTGTTTCACACTCGCCGTTGGACACGGCGAATTTAGTGCTAATTTTTTGAGAAACTCGCCGTTCCCAATGACGAGTTCAGTTAAATTTTTTCTAATGAAGACTTGCTTTTCCCAACGGTGAGAACATTTATACTAGACTCACTGTTGGGAGCAGCGAGTTTAGTTCAAATTTTTCAATGAATACCTGCTATTCCCAACGACGAGAACATTTATCCTAGACTCGCTGTTGGGAATGACGAGTTTAGTTTTAAAAAAAAATTCTATGGAGTTTTTTTTTGAAAATTCACTAAGTCCAACAGAATGTTTCACTCTCTGTGAATTATCCTATATCATCGCCGTTCTCAACAACGAGTCTAGTATAAATGTCTTCGCCATTGGGAACGGCGAGTCTTCATTCAAAATTTTGAAGTAAACTCGCTGTTCCCAACATCGAGTCTAGTATAAATGTCCTCGGCGTTGGGAAATGTGAGTCTTCATTGAAAATTTTGAACTGAAGTCGCCGTTGGGAACGATGAGTTTTTCAAAAAATTAGCACTAAACTTACTGTGTCCCAACAACGAGCATGAAACAACTAAACTTGCCGTTGGGAACGACGAGTTTAGTTGTTGAGTCCACGCTCAACGGTGAGTTTAGTTGTTGAGTCCACGAGTGTAAATATTTTAGCAACTGTCTTCTTTCTGCAAATATTTTCTAAAAATTTCTTATTAAAAAAATAATTTCTGGTTTACGTATGTTTTTTTTGTCCGAGTCTTTTAGGACAAGCTAGAAAATTTTCGCCGAAAAGGCTAAGGTGCAGAAGTTATAAATTTAGAGAGAATTTAAGTGGTAAACTGTTAAAATTTATGAGTTTTTATAAAATTCTGGGATAACATCAGCTACCATTCCTACTAGTGAAGGAACAAAATTATCAAAAATTGATATAGATTTTATCAGATTTTCTAACTCCAAAATTTGCATCGTATAATTCCATTTCAAAATGAAATAATTTAGCAAATGTCCCCATTCAAAATGAAAAACTAGTATATACCCCACTATTTTTAAAAACTAAGAAATATCCTTAGTTTGAACGAAACCGTTAAAGTTCACGTTAAGTGAACTCACATGCATCTCACGTGATATTAAAATAACCTAAATACCCACGATAAAATATATTTTAGAAAATGTCCCCAATTAGAATGAAACTAGTATATACCCCTATTATTTAAAAAATAATGATATTTGGGATATTTTACCAAATGCCCCTATTCAGAATGCGGAAACTAGCATATACCCCAACATTTTCAGTGTTAGGTGTTGTAAACAATGTGAGTGTTATGTGTTGTTACTCAGTCTGAAAGCTACGTCTGATTTTGAGACCCCCCCCCCCCCCCCCCCCCCCCCCCCCCCCCCCGCCCCCAAAAAAAAAAAGAAAAGAAAAAAGAAATCCATCATCTATTATAACAAATTGTTGTGCATCATCACTAGCTTGTGTACCATTATCTATTACAACAGATTGTGTGGTATCCTGTTCCAATGTAAAATGTGCACCATCATTTCCATCATCTCCATTCGCAATAGGTTTAGCAGTAGCTTGTGTATTCCCATAGTCACAATTTCGTCGTTTATAAATAATTCGACAAGATTTAATATTCAGAAAAAAAAATCTGGCAAATTTGGAAAAAAATTCAGCAAAAGTTCAGGAAGAAAGAAAATACAAAAATTTAATGTAACTAAGTAGTTAGTTCTCATCACCTAAGTAAAAATATATATAAATCCATAAATATTTCTTGTATAGTTTTCTAAATTCGCAAAATATTCGCGAAATATTCGTTTAATTCTTAATTTTCGTGAATAATTCGTGAACTTGCCGGAATTAAATGCAAATCTGCAAATAATTCGTAAATCTGTTCAGCAAATTATTTCTTCGTGAATAATTTGTGAATTTAACGAAATATTCATGAACTTTGTTAAAATGGTATTACATACTATCACACTAGGTTGTGCATCAGCTTCAACAACACCCAACTTGAGATGTGGAAACAAATCATTGATGCTGGCATTAAATTTTTTTGTCAAACAACAATCACGTATTATATGGTATTCAAAACCCTCAAACTGTTTCATAAAAACTGACGATATTTTTTAGTTTTTTTATAAAAAAAAATAGTGGGGTCATATCCTAGTTTCCGTATTTGAATGAGGGTATTTGCTGAAATATCCAAAATATCTATTTTTTTAAATAGTGAGGGTATATGCTAGTTTCCACATTCTGAATGGGAGCATTTGCGAAAATACATTTTTTGTGGGTATTTAGGTCAATTTGTATATCACGTGTGACACACGTGAGTTCACTTAACGGTGATTTTAACAAACGGGAAAAGATTTCCCGTCTCTTTGTTTTTTTTAAAAAAAGAATTGCATCGGACGAGAAATCATTCTTCATCCGAGAATTTATTTATTTAATTTTTTTTTTGGGACGAGACTTCATCTACCGTCTATCTATTTTTTTAAAATCGAAACTCAAATGTTGGGTTAAAACGACTACAGCTCATACCCAAATTTCCTATTTCTAAATGCAAAATACCCAAATTTTGAGTTTCAACGACTATAGGTGCTTTAACTATTTAAGTTGTTCCAAAAAAGCAATCGACGTTAGTCCCTGTTATGTTTTTGACGACATGGAGTAAAATGACCAATTTGCCCCTGACGCTTCAATACTTCTTTTCTCATTTCTTTTACTTTTTCTCCTTCGTTCTTTTCTTTCTTTCCATCAAAATATTCCAAGTTGGAGCTAAGGAAGTGAAGCAAACATAGAGGGCGACGGTGGGAAATGCGATCGAGGGCGGCTTAACTTCTAGAGCTCCTTACAATCGAGAAATGTACGTTCTTGAGCAGAAATTTGTAATTTTGTGTTAGTTAGGAGGGAGATCTTAATTTTCTAGGGTTTTTTCTTACTCTTAGTACTTTTTTTTGATCTAGTTGTCTTGCTGTGGGATTATTATTAGTTTAGGGTTGAGGTGAATTTTGTTGTTATAATGCTGCATTTAGTCATTTGTTATGGTGCATATTGTATAATGATATGGCTAACAATAGGATTAAATTGGGACCGTTCAAATCGGGCACGGATCTTAAAGCTTACAGGAGCAAAATGGTAATTTCACCTACAAAACGGGTCCGAAATGGGAACCGGGTCTCCTCTTCAGGGCCCAATAACCCATAAACGAATCTGTTCAATTGGATAAAGGTCCCAACCCGTTACGAGCCAGTCCAAAAGGATATGGAAAAATCCTGATTCGTCCTTATCCCTAGGAGGTGATTATAACCACTTCTATCCATCCACACCGGGGAGTAGAGATTTGTTCTTATCTCGAAGTAGATCCCCACGGTGACTATAAATACCCCCTCCTCCAACTATTACAAGGTGATCACTCTTTGCCAACCTAATGCTCTTTCACATTCTTTTCCGAGTACTGACAAGAGCGTCGGAGGATTTGTCGCCGGGATCAACCCCGGTATTTCGAACTTTGTACAGGTCAACAGCAGCAGTGAGGAGCCAGCCAAACAGTGGTGAAAGTGTTCAGTTTTAACCCATTCGTTTCCTTACGAACCCACAAATTCATTTGTTTGCCCCCACACCGAAAACAACGCAATAGATTGGCACCGTCTATGAGAAATGAAGAGCAATCCGACCCTACTCCATCAGCAAAAGTGCCTCCTAGCAATGCCTCCAAAGAAAGGGAAGTCCATGGTCTCCAACCGTAGAACAACTTCCATTCCTCCTCCGCCTCCAGAGGCACTCCCTCCGCCCATCCAGCCGGTCCAGTTAACGGGCCAGCAGCTCGGGCAACCGATCCCTCAACCTGTTCAACAACCTTTTCCTCAACAGCCTCACCACCAACCGGCCCATCAAGGACCTCAAGGGGCTGTTGGAGAACCCTCTCGCCGAAGTCGCCAAAAGCAACCCCTTCATCAGGTCCATGTCTCCATTCACAACCCTTCCTCCGACTCCATGGGCCTCCCATAGCCCTCCAACACCGAAAGATCTACGTGACGTTATCATCAACCGGCAGAACGAGATAGATCTGCGGACCCGCTTGGACGAGAGGCGGACCCGTGATGGGAACCCCCGCCGGGAGCATCAAAGGGACCGATCTCCTTATAGGCCCAACAGCCAAAGGTCGAACTCTCCTAGAAGATGGAGGGAGTCTCCCTAGCGTCACCAGAGGAGTCGTTCCCTGATTGGCCATCCAGCCCAAAGGCACCACCGAGACCAAGAGGCACCCGTCACAAAGGCGGAGTTCCAGAACTTTCAGGAGGCAGTCCTATGGACCCTCATTGTCACCCACAATAATGACCGACGGGCCCCCAATCCTCGGTCAGCTCTGAACCATTGCCACCGCACTCCTAGTCCTCGGCCGACACTGAGCCATCGCCATCGCTCTCCCAGTCCTCGTTCGGCTCCGAGCCATCGCCGTTGCACCCCCAGTTTTGACCTACTCCAAGCTATCACCACCGCAGCCCCAGCCCTCTTCCACATGAAGACGAGTCCCGGGGCTAAGCGAGATATGACTGAAGGGAGGGCTCGATCTACCGCTGTCTCCACGAGATGGAGAGGCGCCTCGGCCAACTCGACAGAGATGAAGAACAACGGGCAAGGAACCTTTGCCTGAGCAGACCCCTATTCTCCCGTACCATCATGGAGGCCCCCGTTCCGGAGTCCTTCAAGCCTCCGCATTTTGAGTTATATACAGGAGAGTCGGACCCCGCTGATCACATTGAGAGTTTCAAAACTCTCATGATGATCCACCATGCCTCTAATGCCCTTCTCTGCAAAACCTTTCCAGCTCGGGAGTGGTATTCCAGACTTGCTCCAGCCTCCATCTTCTCCTTCGACCAATTCGAAGGTCTCTTCCTCACCCACTTCGTGAGAAGCCACCGATCCGAGAAGACAAGCACCTCTTTGCTCTTCCTCAGTCAAAGGAAGGGCGAACGGCTGAGGGACTACATCAAGCGGTTCACTGCAGAGGCCAAATCTATCGCCTCTTTGGATCAGTCCGTAGCCTCGGCTGCTTTCCAGTCCAACGTCATTAACCCCGATCTCAGGGCGTCCATCGCCAAGAAGCCTCCTCGGAACTTCTCAGAACTCCTGCCCAGGAGTGAGAAGTACATCCGAGCTGAAGAATCTCTCAACCGTCCCACTCTTGAAGGATCATCTTCCGGGAACAAACGGAAGACTACTGAAGATAAAGGAGCTAAGAAGCTCCAGAAGGATAACAGAGGCCAGCATCACCATCCTCCTCGCTTCGAGAGGTTCACTCCTCTTAATGCCAGTGTCTTGGCCATTCTGATGGAGGTCGGAAAGGAGGGAATCCTCCCCCCTCCTCCAAAAATGAATACCCTGGGAAAGAAGAGAAATAGGGAGAAGTGGTGCCGCTATCATCAGGATCGTGGCCACGACACGGATGACTATTGCACCCTCAAAGATGAGATAGAAGCACTCATCCAGAGAAGGCAACTCTCTCGGTTCGTTAGGAAAGACAGGGCAGACCCACCTTTGCCCCCCAGGGGGGCTAACATGCGAACCGAGCAACGTGCAGAGACCCCGGACCTCCAAGCTGAAGCCGTCCTACACCTCATACACGGAGGCCCAATGGGGGGAGATTCCAACTCCTCCCGAAAAGCCTTCGTCCGAGAAGTGAATGCCGTACAGAACCATCCTCCCCCAAGGGGCCTTAGGGTTCCTATTACGTTTTCTGACAGGGACTTGGAGGGCGTCCGAAAGCCTCATTGCGAAGCCTTTGTTATCAACCTCCGCATGGCCAATTTCGACGTATGCTGGGTCCTAGTTGACAACGGAAGTTCAGTTAATATTCTCTTCTTGGAGGCATTTCAGGGCCTTCAGCTATCAAGAGATCGAATCAAGCCGGCTGGTTACACTCTTCACGGATTCACCGAGGTGCCGGTGACGATCGAGGGAGTTATAACCCTCGATGTGACCGCTGGCAAAATCTCGATCACCCGGACCGAGCCAATGGACTTCATGGTGGTAGACGTAAAAGCTGCCTATAATGTCATCTTGGGTCGACCAGGTCTGGCCGCTCTCCAGTCCATACCATCGGCCTATCATATGAAAATGAAGTTCTCCACCTCGGCAGGAGTGGGAGAAGTAAGAGGGAGCCAGGAGGCGGCTCGTAAATGTTACATGACATCGATGGGAGGGCCGGTCCTCTCCCTTAAAGCCCTTGAACTCCCACAAGGAAGTAGCCAGACCATCTCCGAGCCGGTCGACGAGCTGGAAGAAGTTGCCTTCTCGGAAGAAGATGCTACAAAGACATTTCAGAACAGCAAGGTCCTTCCTCCCACCGTCAAAGAAGACATATCCCAATGTATAAGGGAGAACCGCGATCTTTTTGCCTGGACCACAGCTGATATGCCCAGAATCACAGAAGAACTCCTGATGCATCACCTCAGCGTTGCTCCGGGAGTTAAGACTATCCAGCAGAAGCAACATAAGTTCTCTCCCGAGCATCAGCAAGCCATCAAAGAAGAGGTTGAGAAGCTCTTGAACACTGGTTCATCCAGTTGGTAAATTACCCCGAATGGCTATCCAATGTGGTAATGGTTAAAAAGGCCAACGGGGGCTAGAGAATATGTATCGAGTTCACTGACCTCAACAAAGCGTGTCTGAAGGACCCCTTCCCCCTCCCGAGAATTAATGCTCTAATCGATGCGACCTCCGGCCACGAACTCCTCAGCTTCATGGATGCCATCTCAGAGTACAACCAGATCTGGATGTTCCCTCCCGACATTCCAAAGACCTCATTCGTAACCGACCAAGGCCTGTACTGCTACCGGGTCATGCTCTTCGGGCTGAAGAATGCCGGAGCCACGTACCAGCGCTTTGTTAACAAGGTCTTCCGAGACGAGATAGGCCGTAACATGGAAGTCAATGTGGATGACATGTTGGTCAAAAGCATCAGCAGGCAAGATCATCTCCTTGACCTCCAGGAAGCCTTCGGGGTATTGAGAAGGCACAACATGAGATTGAATCCGAGCAAGTGCACCTTCGACGTCTCGTCCAGTAAATTCCTCGGGTTCAGGGTCAGTTAGAGGGGCATAGAGGCCAACCCTGAGAAGATCCAAGTCATTTTCAATATGGCTCCCCCTCTAATGTTAAAGAATTGCAGAGGCTCACACGATGCCTCGCGGCTATAGATCGTTTCCTCTCCAAATTAGGGGAGAAATGCCTCCCGTTCTTCAAAGCTCTGAGAGGTGTGAAGGGCTTTGACTGGGGCAACAACAGCAAGAATCCTTCGATCAACTAAAGACCTACCTGGTAAACCCTCCACTCTTGAGCAAGCCAAATCCTGGTGAAGCCCTCTACATATATCTAGCAACTTCGGAGCAGACTCTCAGTGCCGTCCTGGTAAGAGAGGAGGATAAGATGCAATGGCCAATCTACTACGTGAGTATGGTCCTTAGGGACGCAGAACTCCGCTACCCGTAGGTAGAAAAGATGGCATACGGATTGGTCATGGCGGCAAGGAAACTTCGCCCCTATTTTTAGTCCCACTCGGTGGTCGTTCTTACCGACCAACCACTGAAGAAAGTTCTCCATAAGCCCGAGATATCGGGGCGTCTAATGAAATGGTCCATAGAGCTGAGTCAGCACGACATCAGCTATTAACCCCGAACCGCTATCAAGGCACAAGCCTTAGTGGAGTTCATTGTGGAGAGCACCATTCCCGACCCCTGTGAGTCGGTTGAAGAACCCCATGTCTGGACCGTGTATGTTGACGGGTCCTTGTGCGCAGACGGAAGTGGGGCTAGGGTCATCTTGACAGGCCCAGAAGGTTTCGTTCTGCAATATTCGCTCGGTATAAGCTTCCGTGCGTCGAACAATGAAGCCGAATACGAGGCCCTTATAGCAGGACGTTGTATGGCTCGCAAAGCTGTAGCCAAACGTATCAAGATTTTCAGCAATTCATAGCTAGTGGTGAACCAAGTGTCTGGGGAGTACGAAGAGAGAGACGATCGCATGGCTAAGTACTTGGCGAAAGTCAAAGGGTTGTTGGATTTATTTGAAAATCTCAACTCCAGCAAGTCCCCCGAGAGGAAAACGCACAGGCGGACGCCCTCTAAAGGCTCACCTCCTACTCCCTCCAGGGTTTGGAGCGAACCGTATTGATAGAGGTCCTTCTGAGACCCAGTGTTGAGGAAGATAGCCCAAAACCGATGGAGATTATGCCCCTAATACTTGGGAAAATTGGATGAAACCCCTACTCGAGTACCTTAGAGACGGAGTTCTTCCAACGGACCCAAGAGAGGCTAGGAGAGTCAGGACCAGAGCCGAGCAATACACACTCATTGAAGGATTCATTTACAAATGCTCCTATACTCAGATTGACGGCAGACCCTACCTAAAATATCTCTCCCCAAAGAAGCACACTATGCCCTGAAGGAGGCCCATGACGAGATGTGTGGAGCGCACTTGGGAGCAAGATCCCTCGCCCATAAAATTTTAAATTATGGCTACTTCTGGCCCACACTTCTTAGCGACTCCGAACAGTATGTCCGCCAATGTGGCTCCTACCAAAGATTTTTTCCGATTCGTCGCCTACTACAAGACCAGTTCTCCTACATAGCCAGTCCGATCCCTTTCGCAATGTAGGGGATGGACTTGCTTGGACAGTTCCCCCCAAGTGCCAGGCCAACTGAAATTCCTCGTCGTGACAATAGATTATTTCTCCAAGTGGATCGAGGCCGAGCCCCTTGCAACGGTTACGGAGAACAAGGTTCAGAAGTTCTTCTGGAAGAACATTATTTGTTGGTTCGGCATACCCCATATCCTTGTAACCAACAACGGAACCCAGTTCGCAGGGGAAACTTTTTGCAACTTCTGCACCGACCTCGAACTCTAGCAGCGGTTCTCCTCAATATCCCACCCTCAATCCAACGTCCAAGCGGAGAACGCTAACTGAAAAATACTTTCCGACCTAAATAAGAGGCTCGATAAATCCACTAAGGGATTATGGGTCGAACAGCTTCTCAACGTGTTGTGGAGCTATCGCACCACAAAGAGAACCCCGACAGGATAGTCCCCCTTCAATCTCACTTATGGCTCCGAAGCCATCATCCCCCTAGAGGTCGGCTTACCTTCATCCCGTCTGATCATCTACAATGAAGAGCAGAATGTGAACCAGCTTCGCATCAGCTTGGACCTCATCGATAAGATCTGCAAAAGAGCGTCCATTCGACAAGAGACTTACCGACGTAGGGTAATACAGTCCTACAATAAGAAAGTGTAACGCCCCGAATTCCAAAATACACTGAATTCGAGATTCCACAGGATCTTTACACTTCTTTCGTACAATTTTACAAGGAAATTAAAACTTTTCACTTTACATCAGAGTTTACATGAAACTTTACACTTTACATTTTACAGCGGAAGCAAATTTACAACATTTAAATAAATGTACACCAACATTTGAATAATCAACATTTGAATAATCTCTAAGCATCTGTGCTTCTTTAATCTTTATCATGTCATTTACCCTGCATACAAAACTATGGGTACGTCAGTTTATTCGACCGACGAACATTATACATGGCCATCCTCTCTATGCCGAAAATAGTATAACTGATTTTCCATATTTAACAAACACAAACTTGTCACATATCAAACTAAAGGGAATACCCTAATGATGTCGTGTTGTGATTGTGCACTTAGTCCATAATGCGATTATTTTTATTACATGACACTAATGCACACTTGTTCGGATTCTATGCATCCCATACTACATAGGTCCGAGGGCAAGCCTCTTAATCATTCTTCATCTTGTAGGGTTCGATCCCTCGTCATGACTTAATCTACTACTATAACTACGGTAAGTATCCTAGATGATCTATGAGTACAAGCTCGTGTACAGAAAACCTAGAGGGGAATCCCACGCCATGTCTTGACTCATCAAGCATGCATTCTGTGGCAATTCAGCCTCCTTCATGGCACACGATCCTCTTGCAGTCACCAAACATCCCACAAGCGTCGCCAAGGTCCGATCATTCTGAGTAGTGCCCACGCCATGTCTTGACGCATCAAGCATGCATTCTGTGGCTCATCCCCGCATCGTAAACTCGAAGCTCTCATACTTGTGTTTTTCTCTCACTTTTATCACCTCTTCACTATGTACTAAATCCTTAAGTTTAATGAAATCATGAACAAAATCAATCTCTTAGAGTTAGCCCTCTCACTACTACCGGTCTTATTTCACAATGACCCAAACTGGTCTTTTCAATATCAATAAACATAATTCATCACTTTTCACTTGCCGGTGTGAGTTTTGGTTACACTTTAATTTTCAATTTCAATTCATAAATTCACACATTTGAGTTGTCATACTCAATAATATTTCTCTTTTTCAATCATGATTTCTAAATTATTCATGAGTCCATAACCATACATGGAATCCAATTATTCATTAAGTAATTCATCAAGTATCATTTCCACATTAAAAACACATCACTAATTATAAGGTCAAATGAATATTCACTACTCATAATTGTCACACTATTCTCTAATGAGAATAATTCATACCACTTCACTTCATATATTTCCTTTCTTATTTATATTTCCTTTCTAGCACTTTATTTCAATTCTTTTTGTAAACTAAACTAGTGTAGAACCATACAACTTTTCACAATAAATTAGTGTAGAACCATAGTTCTATCTACACTTTTGTTCTAAAAAATGTACTCTATTTCACTTTAATGAATCCCAATCTATTTTTCATAAGTCCCACATAATTTTAGGATAATAATAATATTTTTTTTCCATAATTTTTAAACATAAAAAAACATCAAAATATCATTTTTCCCAAAAAGTAATATACTGGCCGAGACCAGGATTCGAACCAACAACCACAGGGAACCCAACCGCACGCTCTGGCCATGTGGCCACTTGTGCTCAGCGGTATAGAAGAGAGCCAAAGAGTTATATACTCTCGGTTCAAAACTGAATTAATTTTAAAAACGCACATAAAAAGATGGTGTTCTCAAGTATCGCACGAGCGATCCATGGAACACACCGCACAACACTGTAGCATTAAGAAGTCTACCAACCAGTTGAGCTATAGGCTCAAGTTGTCTTGAATACAACTTGCATTTTAATTAAATCAACTCTCTGTCTAATAACACATTTCGATGTTCAAAAAGCTCTCATTTGAGTTTTGCTTTTACTAAACTTACTGTAAATTTCCAGATTAATTATTCCCATAATAATTTATACTCCAGTATATAAAAATAATTTTTTTCAATAATTAAACACATATTTTTATACAATTATCTCAACTTATATACTACTACTACCACATCTCTTTTTTTTCGACATTTCTTATCAAATTCTTAACATCAATAATCTCTATATTAATAATCTTTATATCCATTCTCTGTTTTTATTCATTTCCCAAACCCACAAATTTCAAGTCATTCATTACCATATTACCACAAAAGTACATTCAAGTGCATGAAACAACATTTCGTCTACTAATAATTGCATATGGTTTTGATGCTAACAATAAATTCTTCTTTAACCAATCCATGGCTATAATTTACTTACACACAACTTAAGTTTAATGATGGAACCACATACAAGTTATATATCAACATTCTAATCAACTAATATAAGGCATTTTCCAAATTAAAATGTACTCTTATTAATCTTTTTCATGCATCATCATTTCAATTCAAATCTAGCATGCTTCCTAATTAGAAATATGGAAAATAACCCACCTTAATTGGAGAGAAACACAATTTGCAACACCTCCTAAACAAAAGTCCTTGCCAAGAGAGCGATCCTTCTCCTCCTCGATGTGCACACGCGCTCCAAGATGCCAACCCGAGCTTCAAGATGCCGGCCTCTCCTTCCTTGGTGCAAACACAAACTCCTCACACACAACTCTCAATCTTTTACTCACTTTGCTATACTACTAGTAATGTATTCTATACTATAGGTCTTGGAGGAATAATTAGTACAAAAATAACTAGGTTAGGGGGGGGGGGTATTTATACTAAAAATTTGGGTAAATGGAAGGCTAGGATTAAACTAGGAGTTAGAAACAAAAGGCTAGGATTCAAGGAGGAGTTACAATAACCAACCATGATCAAGTAACCACCACCCATGACTCCACTCAAAATTTCCTTTTCCCTCCAATGCTCAAAACCGGCCATGCATGGTGCATTTGCATGTGTACGTGTAATGCACGTGCATGCATTTGTCTCCATTTAACAAAAGTTATACATTACATTTTCAATAAAAATAATCCTTAAAATATGTTCTACATTACAAGTTGTATTTAAAATAAAAATAACTCATGGGCTTTAGTTTATGGGCCAAAATAATAGTTTATAAAAAGAAGATAAATAAATTAAATTTGGGCTTAAAAAAAGACTTAAGTTTATTTGAAAAAGGCCTTTATAAAAATAATTAAAGAACACATATACACACTTCATCCATAATGAAAAATAGTTATAAGATTTCACACTACAAAAATTGCACGTGCACACTACGTGCAAAATAAATAATTTTCATAAATGAAAATCGGGGCATTACAACACTCCCTCCTTAGAATAGTTCCGTCCCCGGAACTACAGTCAAGAGCGAGAAACAAAACACTCACAACAAGCACAAGAAAAATACAAAAATACAAATCAAGCAAAAAGCTCAGGATAATCTTTCAACATCCTCTCCTCAGACTCCCAAGTAGCCTCTTCAACCAAATGGTTCCTCCAGACTACCTGACCATCGGTATCATCTTATTCCTTAAGACTTTCTCTCGACAATCAACAATCTCGACAGGAGACTCGATGTAGTTCAGATCCAACTGTAAACCTTCCGGCACTTCAGGCAAATGATGACTCGGATCTGGAATATAATCTCTCAGCATAGACACATGAAAGAGATTGTGCACCTGAGATAATTCTTCCGGTAACTCAAGCCGGTAAGCAATTTTCCCAATCCTTTTCAATATCTTGTACGGGCCTATAAACCTCGGGGCTAACTTCCCGCCTTTGCCAAATCGAATCACACCTTTACTGGGCGATACTTTCAGAAAGACGAAGTCACCTACCTCAAACTCAAGGTCCCTTCTCCGGT
Organism: Hemerocallis citrina; assembly: GCA_017893485.1. Taxonomy (NCBI): domain Eukaryota; kingdom Viridiplantae; phylum Streptophyta; class Magnoliopsida; order Asparagales; family Asphodelaceae; genus Hemerocallis; species Hemerocallis citrina. The sequence goes on along the minus strand of JACEHZ010000520.1, from coordinate 100,846 downwards.
TGTCTGCATAGCTTTTCTGCCTGCTCTGAGCTTCTACCAACCTTTTCCTGATCAGAACAATCTTCTCAGAGGTTTGGTGCACAAGCTCAGGCCCAAAAAATTGACGCTCCCCAACTTTAAACCAACAAACAGGTATCCTGCACTTCCTGCCATACAGAGCTTCGTACGATGCCATCCCAATACTGGTCTGAAAACTGTTGTTGTAGACAAACTCTACCAAAGGTAAATGCCTTTCCCAACTGCCTACAAAATCTAGTACACAACACCGAAGCATATCCTTAAGAATAAGGTTGACTCTCTCGGTCTGCCCATCGGTTTGCGGATGAAAAGCAGTGCTGAAATCCGTCTTGGTACCCAAAGCTGTCTGAAGACTCCTCCAGAAATGCGAAGTAAACTGTGCATCTCGATCAGACACAATAGTTGACGGAACACCATGAAGCCTGACAATCTCGCCAACATACAACTCAGCTAACTTGTCCATCGAAGCAGTGAGTTTCATCGCCAAAAAGTGAGCGGACTTGGTTAGTTGATCGACTATAACCCAAATCACATCATTGCCTTTTGGACTCTTGGGCAATCCCGTAATGAAATCCATACTGATGTTATCCCACTTCCATTCCGGAATAGGTAACGGTTGTAATAGACCTCCGGGTCTCTGATTTTCGGCTTTGACTTGCTGACAAACCTCACACTTCGCCACAAATTCAGCCACATCCCGCTTCAAACCTGACCACCAGAAATGTGGTTTGATGTCTCTGCACATATTAGTACTCCCAGGATGTACCGACAAAAGAGTAGCATGTGCCTCCTGAAGAATACTCTCTTTCAAGTCCGCCTGATTTGGAACACACAGCCTCTCTCCAAACCACAGCACTCCATCCCTGATTTGAAATCCGGGCAACCTACCAGCACCAACCTGCTCCTTCATCTCCAAAATATCAGCATCAACCTCCTGACTTGCAATGATCCTTCCATTCAAAGTAGGATGAAGCCTCAACTGAGCTAAAGATGCTCCCAATCCTTGCAAGACAACCTCAATACCTGCTCGATCCAATTCCTCAATCAGATGCTTATGAGTTGTAATCAAACTGGATAAACTGCTCTTGCGACTAAGTGCATCAGCAACAACATTAGCTTTCCCAGGATGATACTTGATCTCAGGTCGCATGTCCTCAAGCACTTCCAACCATCTCCGCTGCCTCAAATTCAGATCCTTCTGCTGATATATGTACTTCAAACTCTTTTGGTCCGTGTACATGTTCAATTTCTCACCGTACACATAGTGCCTCCATTGCTTCAGGGCAAAGATAATCGCAGCCAACTCCAGATCATGAGTCGGGTAATTCTTCTCATGCGGTCGTAGTTGTCTAGACCCATAAGCGATTACTTTTCCTTCTTGCATTAAGACACAACCAAGCTCACGATGTGAAGCATCGCTGTAAACATCATACTCAACACCTGCTCTAGGCAAAGCCAAAATAGGTGCAGTAGTCAGCTTCTCTTTTAACTCCTGAAAGCTTGCTCCACATTGCTCAGTCCACTTGAAGTTCACATTCTTCTTGGTCAAACTAGTAAGCGGTACAGCTAACTGAGCATAACCTTGAATGAATCTCCTGTAGTATCCAGTCATTCCAAGAAAACTTCTGACTTCCTTCACTGTAGCAGGCCTAGCCCAATCTCTCACTTCCTCTATCTTCTGAGGGTCAGTTGCCACTCCCTCCTTAGAAAGGATGTGACCTAGGAATGCCACTTTAGATTTCTAGAAATCACACTTGGATAGCTTGGCGTACAACTCCTACTCTTCCAGCTTCTTCAAAACTACTGCCAGATGCTCGGTGTGCTCCTCTTCTGACTTAGAGTACACGAGGATATCGTCGATAAACACCACGGCGAAAGAATCAATGAACGGCCTCAGAACTCTGTTCATCAAATCCATGAAGATTGCGGGTGCATTCGTCACTCCAAATGGCATAACTAAGAATTCGTAATGCCCATGTCGAGTTCTAAATGCAGTTTTGTGCACATCTTCAGCTTTCACTCGAACTTGGTGATATCCTGATCGAAGATCTATTTTGGAGAAAACAGCTGCTCCTTGTAGACGATCGAACAAGTCATCAATTCGGGGAATAGGATACTTATTTTGAATAGTGACTTTATTCAGCTCCCGGTAATCGATACACATTCTCATCAAACCATCCTTCTTCTTTACCAAAAGCACTGGTGCTCCCCAAGGTGACGCACTAGGTTGAATAAAGCCTTTCTCCAACAGTTCCTCAATCTACCGTTTCACCTCATCCTGTTCCACTGGAGCCATCCTATATGGTGCCTTAGAAATGGATGCACTTCCTGGTTGAACAGTGATGCTGAACTCTACATCACGATGCGGGGGTAACCCAGGAAAATCATCCAAGAACACAGTCGGATATCCCGAACCACAGGAATCCCTTGCACTTCCACAGGAATCTCTTCCTTGAGGATAGCTGCCACCAGCCTAGAACACTTCTTATTCCCTTGGAAAGTGACTTCAAGTCCACCTGGAGCCTTCACTGTTACCGTCTTGGTCTTACACTCGATGCTTGCACTGTACACTGACATCCAATCAATGCCAATGATAACATCGACTCCAAAGATAGTCAGCTCGATTAGATCAATTTCGATGTCCCCAATCACAATCTCGCAATCCGCATAGTACCGATCAGTGGTTAAAGTTTTCCCTGATGGAGTAGTTACTGCTAAGATCTTGCCTGGAAAAATCTTCGGTTCAACTCCCAATACTTTAGCAAATTTAGGATACACAAAAGTATGAGAGGATCCAGTATCGAACAACACAACAGCTTTCATTCCATTTAAATAAAGTTCCCCTGTTACATAATACACACTCATTACGTAATAGTTCACTAAATAAACGGGAAAAAGAAACAACATAAACCTCTAAACATCCGCCCTCGTACCAGTGATGACATGATCTACTTCATCGGCATCAGCTTCCGTCAAGGCAAATACTCGCCCTGGTTGGTATGATCTCTTTCCAGTCTGCTGCATTGGTACATTGCGATTACCATTCCGTGGCTTGGGGCATTGAGATTGGTAATGTCCCGTCTCACCACAGTTGAAGCAATTTACCGTAGGAGGTCTCACAACATTGTTCCCAGGTCCTCTAGCCACACTAATAGTATTCGCCCCTGTCGGTTTGAACCTTTGTGCAGATGGTTGTCCCTTAAAATTTCCAGAATTTGCGGGCCTCTTTCCAGACTGCCAGTTGTTCCTCCGATCCTGAACAACATGAAACTGCTCCATGTCTGCTTCCGTGGCTGCTGCGCGCTTGACCAACTTGTCGAATCTTCTGATACCAAGAGGTATCATCCGAGACCTCAAGCTCGGCCTCAATCCATGCTCGAACTTACGAGCTTTCTTCGCCTCATCCATCACTAATTCAGGAGCGTACCTAGAGAGCTGAGTAAACTTGGTCTCGTACTATCTAACTGTCATGCCACCTTGTTGTAGTGATAGAAACTCCATAGCCTTCTTCTCTTGGACGTCGGAGGGAAAATAGTGACTACAGAATTCTTTCAGAAATTCCTCCCAGCCAAGAACTATGCCTCCCATTGTCCGCTTCATCGACTGCCACCATACCGTCGCATCCTACTCAAGTTGCAGAGTCACCAACTTCACCTTGCTGCCCTCAGGGGTCTCCAGCACTTCGAAGATCATCTCTACCTGACGAATCCAGTTGTCAGCTGCATCAGGGTCTGACCCCTTCGAACACAGGTGGTTTCATCCGTTTGAACGATTCCACGAGTTTGATCGCTTCGGGCATCAGATTTGCAGGTACCCTTCCTTGGTTCTAAATCATGGCCACGGTGTTGATTGTCTGATAGACCCTCGCAAGTTCCGTTTCCAAATCCAGACCTTCCCCGTTTCTAGCTCCTCTTCTAGCCATATTCTGATGCAAAACATCAATTAAATTAGAAGTATTAGACATGAATTTTAAATCAACTTTGCATTTCATTAAATTCCAAACTTTATACATTCGAATTGAAAACATTTCTTGACATCTGAATGAAAACAGTAGAAGCTACAACGGTCTAACTCCTACGGTTCCTCTTCGCTTCTCGAAATTCTCCCCGTAGTTCATCAACTTTTTCCTTCAGCACATCGGTCATATTCTTCCTCTTCTCGAGTTCCCATACACGATGACTGAGAACTGAAAAGTCGTCCTTGCGCTTTGCCAATTGAGCCTCCAATAATCTGACTCTTTCCTGCAGTGTTTCTACCTGCCTCTGAAGAGATATCACAAGACTATTTGGAACTGGTTCTTCTTCTTCGTCAGAAGAGTCGTCAGATGAATCCGGAGGTGGGGTGATCTCTCGGGATTCAGGCCATTCTTCTCCGTCAGAATCTGCTTGCCCTGGGTAGTACTCTTCCTCGGAATCTGCCTGTCCAGGATAATAATCTTCCTCGATGATATGCCAGTTGTCGTCTCCAGCAGGGTCGAAGTGATCAGCCATCTTAGAAATAGGGAGGAAGAAGCATAAGTCATAGAGCAACATAATTGTAAGTAACTTACATTTAAATCTCTAGACTCAAACACACACTATAATGTCCACTTCTAGGGTGTCGTTCCTTATAAATTTGTACAAGTGTGAAGCGTGGCTCTGATACCACTCTGTAATGCCCCGAATTCCAAAATACACTGAATTCGAGATTCCACAGGATCTTTACACTTCTTTCGTACAATTTTACAAGGAAATTAAAACTTTTCACTTTACATCAGAGTTTACATGAAACTTTACACTTTACATTTTACAGCGGAAGGAAATTTACAACATTTAAATAAATGTACACCAACATTTGAATAATCAACATTTGAATAATCTCTAAGCATCTGTGCTTCTTTAATCTTTATCATGTCATTTACCCTGCATACAAAACTGTGGGTACGTCAGTTTATTCAACCGACGAACATTATACACGGCCATCATCTCTATGCCGGAAATAGTACAATTGATTTTCCATATTTAACAAACACAAACTTGTCACATATCAAACTAAAGAGAATACCCTAATGATGTCGTGTTGTGATTGTACACTTAGTCCTTAATGCGATTATTTTTATTACATGACACTAATGCACACTTGTTCGGATTCTATGCATCCCATACTACATAGGTCCGAGGGCAAGTCTCTTAATCGTTCTTCATCTTGTAGGGTTCGATCCCTCGTCATGACTTAATCTACTACTGTAACTACGGTAAGTAACCTAGATGATCTATGAGTACAAGCTCGTGTACAGAAAACCTGGAAGGAAATCCCACGCCATGTCTTGACTCATCAAGCATGCATTCTGTGGCAATTCAGCCTCCTTCATGGTACACGATCCTCTTGCAGTCACCAAACATCCCACAGGCATCGCCAAGGTCCGATCATTCTGAGTAGTGCCCATGTCATGTCTTGACGCATCAAGCATGCATTCTGTGGCTCACCCCCGCATCGTAAACTCGAAGCTCTCATACTTGTGTTTTTCTCTCACTTTCATCACCTCTTCACTATGTAGTAAATCCTTAAGTTTAATGAAATTATGAACAAAATCAATCTCTTAGAGTTAGCCCTCTCACTACTACCGGTCTTATTTCACAATGACCCAAACTGGTCTTTTCAATATCAATAAAAATAATTCATCACCTTTCACTTGCCGGTGTGAGTTTTGGCTACACTCTAATTTTCAATTTCAATTCATAAATTCACACATTTGAGTTGTCATACTCAATAATATTTCTCTTTTCCAATCATGATTTCTAAATTATTCATGATTCCATAACCATACATGGAATTCAATTATTCATTAAGTAATTCATCAACTATCATTTCTACATTAAAAACACATCACTAATTATAAGGTCAAATGAATATTCACTACTCATAATTGTCACACTATTCTCTAATGAGAATAATTCATACCACTTCACTTCATATATTTCCTTTCTTATTTATATTTCCTTTCTAGTACTTTATTTCAATTCTTTTTGTAAACTAAACTAGTGTAGAACCATACAACTTTTCACAATAAATTAGTGTAGAACCATAGTTCTATCTACACTTTTGTTCTAAAAAATGTACTCTATTTCACTTTAATGAATCCCAATCTATTTTTCATAAGTCCCACATAATTTTAGGATAATAATAATATTTTTTTTCCATAATTTTTAAACATAAAAAAACATCAAAATATCATTTTTCCCAAAAAGTAATATACTGGCCGAGACCAGGATTCGAACCAACAACCACAGGGAACCCAACCGCACGCTCTGGCCATGTGGCCACTTGTGCTCAGCGGTATAGAAGAGAGCCAAAGAGTTATATACTCTCGGTTCAAAACTGAATTAATTTTAAAAACGCACATAAAAAGATGGTGTTCTCAAGTATCGAACGAGCGATCCATGGAACACACCGCACAACACTGTAGCATTAAGAAGTCTACCAACCAGTTGAGCTATAGGCTCAAGTTGTCTTGAATACAACTTGCATTTTAATTAAATCAACTCTCTGTCTAATAACACATTTCGATGTTCAAAAAGCTCTCATTTGAGTTTTGCTTTTACTAAACTTACTGTAAATTTCCAGATTAATTATTCCCATAATAATTTATACTCAAGTATATAAAAATAATTTTTTTCAATAATTAAACACATATTTTTATACAATTATCTCAACTTATATACTACTACTACTGTAATGCCCCGATTTTCATTTAATGAAAATTATTTTATTTTTGCACGTAGTATGCACGTGCAATATTTTTGGTTGAATTTTATGATTATTTTCATCTTGATGATGTATAGATTTTTAAATATGTGCTTTTATATGAAGCCTTCTTCTAAAATAGATAAAAGCCTTTTCTTTTTAAAAAGCCCAAAATGTAATTCATTTATGTTATTTTAAAATAATTATTTTGGCCCATAAACTAAAGCCCATGAGTTAATTTATTTTTTTATACAACTTGTCATGTAGAATACAATTTAAAGTTTATTTTTATATAAAATTTAATGTACAATTTTTGGACCTAGTTGCTTGCACGTGCATTGCACGTACACGTGCAAAATGCACTTTTCCAAGCTAGGCCGGTTGTGAGCTTGGAGGAAAATGAAAATTTGAGTCGAAATCATGGTGTGGTGGTTACTTGATTGTGGGTAGTTAGTGTAACTCCTCATTAAATCTAAACCATTTGTTCCTAACTCCTACTTCAATCCTAGCCCTCCATTTCCCTAGATTTTTTGTATAAATACCCCCCCCCCCCCCCATGGCTAGTTATTCTTGTGCTTATTAATCCCTCCAAACATATAGTCTAAATTATATTATCTAGTAGTGATTTTGTGAGTTAAAAGATTGAGAGTGTGTGGGATTGTGCTTGCAACATCAAGGAGAAGAGGAGGCCGGCCATCAACTAGGAGCTCTCGGTTTGGTGCTTGGGAGGCTTGTGTGCGCGTGTTCAAGGAGGAGGAGCACTCTCGTTGCAAGGACGTTTGTCTAGGAGGTTGCTAAATTGTATTTTTCTCTCCAAATTAAGGTGGGTAAATTTTCCCTATTTCTAAATAGGAATGCATGCTAGATTCAATTAGAAAAATGATGCATGAAAATGATTAATAAGAGTGCACATTTTAATTGAAAAAAATGAGTTATAATTGATTGAATTGTTGATATGCAAATTGTGTGTGATTCTACTATTAAAATTCAAGTTGGGTGCAACATGAATATGGTTATGAATTGTGTAAATGAACCTTCGTTAGTAGCACGAAAATTATGCACAAGGATTAGTAGTTGACAATGTCGCATTATGTGCTAATTAGAATTTTTTTTATGTTGTTGTAACGAATAAATTAAGATGCAGTCATTATATTTATGAGATGAATAATGGCAGAAAATTAGTATAAAGACTAATGAAACTATAATGTCGAAAAAGGATAGTATTAGTGGTAGTATATTAAATTAACCAATTTGTATGGTAGAAATGTGTTATTTATGGGGAAAAATATGTTTAATTATTTGAGAAAATTATTTTTTATATACTGGAGTAAAATTCATGATGGAAATGATAAATCTGGAATTTTTATAGTATATTAGTAAGAGCAAAGTGAAGTAACATGTTGATGAACATCGATGTACTCTAAATAACAGAGAATAATTGGTTAAATAAATTTCGAGTTGTAACTTTGACAACCTGAGCACGTAGCTCAAGTGGCCGGGATAGCCTTAGAGCGCTACAGTGGTCTGAGGTCACTGATTCGAACTCCCGGGTTGCCATACTTTTAATTTTCATTTGAAAAATTATATAAACAGTGCGGCCGAAGAACACTTAATGCTTTCGCGCCCTCTTCTATGCGTGGGCAGCACTCGGCCTAGTGGTCTGTGCTTTGGTTGTTTCTCCTAGTGGTCGCTGGTTTGATCCGTGGCCTTCGACTGTGTTTATGTTGTGGAAAAATAAATTTTTTGGGGTGTTTCAGTGATCAAAAATGTGGGAAAAAAATATATTTATTATTTTAAAATCATGTGGAGTTTATGAAAAATAATTTGAGGATTATTCGTATGAAGTGGAGTATGTTTAAGGAGTAAAAGTATAATTTAGAACTATAAGTTCTACACTTGCATTTGTAGAAAGTGGTACTTTACAAGAGATTTAAAATGAAATATTAGAAGAAAAAAATACGAATGAGATGTGAATTATATGAAGTAATGTGAATTATTCTCAATGGAGAATGGTGTGACAATTCATGATGTATAAATATTCATCCTTGATTAAGTAACTAGTGATGTGGTTTTTTTTATGTGAAAATATTATTGCATGAGTTACATGATGAATAGTTGAATTTAGTGTATAATTATGGACTATTGAATGATTCGGAAATCATGATTTGAAGATAGAAATATTTTGAGTATGACAACTCAACATGTGAACCTATGAGTTGAAACACTCAACTTTAGAATTTGTGAATGGGAATTGAAACAAAAGAGTAGCTAAGTCTCCCCCGGCATTTGGAAAGAAATAAAATGAAATATGAAAGACCAAGGTTGGTCATGTTGAACAAATGTATAAGTCCGGTTTAGTGGAGAGGCTAACTTTAGTGCTTTGGTTATATTCATGATTCTATATCATTAGAATTAAGGATTAGCTACATAGTGAAGACGTGATGAAAGTAAGAGAAAAACATTGAGTATGAGGGCCATTGGATAGCGGCGAGAGCGTATCCCAGGATGCCCCATGATGAGTCTGGGCGAGGATACTGCTCCAGAGTACCGTCCCGGTGGCGACGCTCGTGGGATGTTTGAAGACTACGGGTGGTGTCATGTCTATGGTAGGAGCTGAATTACCACAGGATGCCTGCATGATGAGTCATGTGTCAGTGCGATGGGATTCCCTCCAGGGCGCCTAGACATGAGTCCGTAGGTCAGAAAACAACTAGGATACTTACCGTAGTTACAGTAGTAGATTAAGTCATGACGAGGGATTGAACCCTACAAAGATGAAGAACGATTAAGGGCTTGCCCTCGGACCTATGTAGTATGGGATGCATAGAATCCGAACAAGTGCGCATTAGTGTCATATAATATAAATAACTGCATTAAGGACTAAGTGCACAACCACAACACGACATCAATAGGGTAGTCCCTTTAGTTTGATATGTGACAAGTTTGTGTTTGCTAAATATGGAAATAAGTTATACTATTTCCGGCATAGAGAGGATGGCCGTGTATAATGTTCGTCGGTTGAATAAACTGACGTACCCACAGTCTTATATGCAGGTAAATGGCATGATAAAGATTAAAGAGGAACAGATGCTTAAAGATTATTCAATGTTGTTGTACATTTATTTCATTGTTGTAAAGTTTACTTCCGCTGTGCAATGTAAATTGTAATGTATTCATGTAAACTCTGATGTAAAGTGAAAAGTTCAAATTTCCTTGTAAAATTGTACTAAATGAAGCGTGTAGAACATCTCGAATTCAGTGTATTTGGGATTCGGGGCGTTACAACTACCACATCTCTTTTTTTTTCGACATTTCTTATCAAATTCTTAACATCAATAATCTCTATATTAATAATCTTTATATCCATTCTCTGTTTTTATTCATTTCACAAACCCACAAATTTCAAGTCATTCATTACCATATTATCACAAAAGTACATTCAAGTGCATGAAACAACATTTCGTCTACTAATAATTGCATATGGTTTTGATGCTAACAATAAATTCTTCTTTAAGCAATTCATGGCTATAATTTATTTACACACAACTTAAGTTTAATGATGGAACCACATACAAGTTATATATCAACATTCCAATCAACTAATATAAGCCATTTTCCAAATTAAAATGTACTCTTATTAATCTTTTTCATGCATCATCATTTCAATTCAAATCTAGCATGATTCCTAATTAGAAATATGGAAAATAACCCACCTTAATTGGAGAGGAACACAATTTGCAACACCTCCTAAACAAAAGTCCTTGCCAAGAGAGCGATCCTTCTCCTCCTCGATGTGCACACGCACTCCAAGATGCCAACTCGAGCTCTAAGATGCCGACCTCTCCTTCCTTGGTGCAAACACAAACTCCTCACACACAACTCTCAATCTTTTACTCACTTGCTATACTACTAGTAATGTATTCTATACTATAGGTCTTGGAGGAATAATTAGTACAAAAATAACTAGGCTAGGGGGGGGGGGGGGTATTTATACTAAAAATTTGGGTAAATGGAAGGCTAGGATTAAACTAGGAGTTAGAAACAAAAGGCTAGGATTCAAGGAGGAGTTACAATAACCAACCATGATCAAGTAACCACCACCCATGACTCCACTCAAAATTTCCTTTTCCCTCCAATGCTTAAAACCGGCCATGCATGGTGCATTTGCACGTGTACGTGTAATGCACGTGCATGCATTTGTCTTCATTTAACAAAAGTTGTACATTACATTTTCAATAAAAATAATCCTTAAAATATGTTCTACATTACAAGTTGTATTTAAAATAAAAATAACTCATGGGCTTTAGTTTATGGGCCAAAATAATAGTTTATAAAAAGAAGATAAATAAATTAAATTTGGGCTTAAAACAAGACTTAAGTTTATTTGAAAAAGGCCTTTATAAAAATAATTAAAGAACACATATACACACTTCATCCATAATGAAAAATAGTTATAAGATTTCATACTACAAAAATTGCACGTGCACACTACATGCAAAATAAATAATTTTCATAAATGAAAATCGGGGCATTACAGAAAGTCCGCCCCGTTAATCTTAAAGAGGGGGACCTAGTGCTCCGGCAGCTGTTAATCTCTCTTCCAAGCAAGAAGGGCAAGCAAGCGCCCAACTGGGAAGGTCCATATAGGGTCTCCAAAGTTATCTGCCCAGGCACATATCAATTCGAAGACCCGGGGGAAAGAGAGTACCGAGGACTTGGAAAGCTGACCACTTGATGAAGTACCAAGAGGGTGTTTAAACACCGCTCCAAGCAACTTCTCCAAGAATGTTCTCTATAAAACATGTTAAAGTTCGGTTTTTTCTTTATCAAACTGTAATGGCGGCTCGCAACTTAGAAGCGGCCGCCTAAGTGTTTTCTATAAAAGTGATCCACTCCTGCAAGTTCTCTATTCTGAGCATTCTAATTGTACTACTTTTGCGCTTAAAGAAAAAAAATCAAAAAACTCATTAAAACAGCAAGTTCGGAGTCCAACACTTGGCTCGATGCGACTTCTGCTACTTGCGAACAAGCGAGTACGAAGTAGCTCACCATTCGGAATTGCTCCCACAACTGTTGATATTCTCTAAAAGACAAGCTTGGAGTCTAATACTTGGTTCGATTCCGCTTTAACTACTTTCTTATAAGCAAGTACGAAGTGGTTTACCATTCGGAATTGCTCCCATAGCTATTGATATCCTCTAAACGACAAGTTCAGAGTCTAATGCTTGGTTCGATTCTGCTTTAACTACTTGCTTATAAGCGAGTACAATGCGGTTCACCATTCGGAATTGCTCCCACAACTATTGAAACACTCTAGAAATGACAAGTTCGGAGTCCAACACTTGGTTCGATGCAACTTTTTCTACTTGTGAACCAGCGAGTAAAAAATAGCTCACCATTCGGAATTGTTCCTACAACTGTTGATACACTTGCAAACATTAGCAAAATGCCAACTCTCACAAGAAGCTCGAAAAGTATGTATATTATTTCATCAAATTCGAGATACAAGTCTAATTCTGGGCCAAAAACTCATTGAGATACAACCCATGAAATAAAAGACTACAAGATTACAAAAGTCTGCCCTAACCCCTCCTAGGCAGCGGGATACTTCTATTAAGCACAAATGGAGTCGGCGAGCACCTTGCTGCTGCCTCATTTCCGTAGAAGCCTACAACCCGGCGAGCCGAGTAGCGTCTTCGGCACCCTGAGAGTCGCCCCAACAGATGCTCCGCTCGACGAGACAGCCACTCCGCTCTATGCGTCCCCAGGGTGCCTCAAGACGGGGGGCAAGCGTAACGCCAACTCATGGAATGACCTGCCTTGTGCGTACTCACCTCGGGGGCAGGAAGTACTCCTGACGTTACTCCCCTCGAAAAGCCGTCGTAGTCGATGGTTCTCTGCCTCTAGCTCTACGACCTGTTCCTTCAGCGAGTTATCCGTCACTCTGATCTTCAGGCGAGGCATTCGACTATAGCTAACCCCACGAGAAGCCTCGGAAATAGCCCTCCGAAGGTGCGCCGCTTCGAAGCTCTTCTCGAGCACCACGTTCTTTAACCCCTCTCTCTCAGCCCTGGCATCGAATAAAGATTGACGAAGTTACTTGAGTCTCAAGCCTTGGCTGAAGGCCATCGAGGGACATGGCTCCTCCCCTTCAGGGGGCACTTTGCGAGCCTTCTCCTCTATGCATTTTAGCTCGGAGTCCCGACGGGCCAACGTCAGCTTAAGATGGTTCAGCTCCGACTCGGCTCTGTAAAGCCTCTCTCGAGTTCGAACGAGGCCCAACCTCACGACCCCTAGACCAGTTCGGAGGCGTGATACTTTGGCAATCTGAGATACTTCAGCAATCTAAGATGATTCGGAAATCTGAAAAGACACGAACATGAAGACACTAAGTTTAACCAAAGCTCCTACGGGACAGCTCAAACGCAAAATATAACGCAAACTCAACACTTAGTAAAAAAAAATCATTAAAGTTCATGAGTACAAAAGGCGGTGGCCAGTCCGCTATAAGGCAGTACAAAACAAAAACCAAAGACGAGCAAGTAGACTAAGTCAAGGAGCCAGCTCGGGGGCTGCTCCGCACTCTCCCTCGGCACCATCATGAGTGCTTTCTCCGGATTCGCCACCACCACAACCTCTTCTTCTTCTCCTCTTCCCTCTTCTTCTTCTTCTTCTTCTTCAACTTTGACCTCGACTCCTACTACGGCCACCACCTCCTTGCCGTCAATGGGGGCATACAGGTTATACCCCGAGCTATCGAAGTTGGGGATCGAGCCGTGACGTGCTTGAGGGCTCGAGCGTAAGACTCCTCCATGTTTGTGAGCATATGGGCCTCCGCCTCGGCTTGGATCGCCTTCGCCGCCTCAGCCACTGCTACCTCCCGCTCCCTTTTCATCTCCTCGGAGGCCTTCAGGGCCTTCTCCCTCTTCTGCTCGGCTTTGGCCTTCTCCTCATCTGCCCTCATTGCTTCCATAGCGATGCGTTCGTTCACCTTGGCCAAGGCTGCCTCGAGAACACCGATCTGAGCAACTCGGGAATCCAAGAGACGTTGCTCCGCCTCGTACATCGTCACGTCCTTAGCTCTCTCGGCCCGGTCCCTGTCGCTCGATGTCTTGAGCTACTTCTCTTGCTCGGCAAACTGCTCTAGCAGGTGACTGAAGTGACACATGATCTGAAAGCCGAAAGTAAAAAGACATGAGTATCGAGCACAATAACTTTTGAAACTCCGAGGGCACAAGGACACTTACCGACATCGTGGCCCTGGCGATCTCGAGCGCATCGTCGCCCATGGTCCCCGCCTTCAATGCTGCTCGGTCCTTCGGGGTCGGCAGTGGTGCAGAGTCTGCATGCTCATGGCGGCGTTGCTGAGTAAGCCGTCGTGCTTCATCACCCTCTAATCGGGGACGAAGTGCTTCTTGTTGTAACCCCTGTTTCCCTAAATCGGTATTTTATTTTTCGTATTTTGATTTATTATAAATTCAATATTATTTTAAACTCGAATTGTGCCTTCTATTTAAAATCTTTTCGAACCAGAAGTTGTATTTTCTTTGAATAGTAGTATATTCTAACTTTAATGATTATTTTCTAAGTGATCGGCTATTTGTATCTTATTTTATTACTACTTGAATTTTATTAAACTTGTTTATCTCAAATCTTATTTTAATATGTATATCAAAATTATTATTGTTGTTATTAATATTATTATCTTGATTGTTGATTAAAAAATCTATTTCTATTGATTTTTGTATTTGTAGCAATTTCAAATAATTTTCATATTGTACTACAATATATATCTTGAAATATAATCCTACATTTAATTAGTTATTTTATTTTCCTATTGTATTTTAACCCAAAACCCCAAACTATATAACCCTAACCTAGACTTAAACCTAAACCTGATTACTGTGTAACCCTAACTTCTCCAGCCACCCACAAATTTTCTCCCCGTCTTCTTCTTCCTTCACTCTTCGGAACCCATTCTTGGAGCTCCAACCCAGCACCGCACCCCCTCAGCGCAGCCATCGTCTCCCCTAGCCCATCATACTCATCCCCGTACCTTCGCTCCACCGAAACCTATTGCCTCTCCCTCTACCATTACCCCAACTCCCGAACCCATCGTCTTCTTCACCTCTGCCAATACCCACTGCCATTTAACCACTGCACCATCACCGAAAACCCACTTCCTCATCACCCTCGACCTCCACCCTCACCGCCATTGTCCTCGTCGCCTCGCCCAAGCCCAAATCCCCAAGCTCCCACCTTGATTCGCTCCCCTATTTTTGAACCCAAAAATAGAGCTCTGCCTCCGTCGCCTTCCACCAGTCGCCGTCCCGCCTGCCGTCCATCCAGTCGCCAACCGCAGTCATGCAGCCGCCACCAAGGTCCCTCTCTCTCTCCCTGTCTGCCGATCAAGAAGAAGAAGGAAGGAGGGAAGAAGAAGGGTGCTTGAATTCCAGCCGTTGGATTCATCAAGATCCGAGCCTCTCTTGATCTGATCTGTGGTGTTTGCTATTTGGCATCCAGAGCAGATCCGAGCTCCGATCCGATCTTGATCTGATTTGATCTGTACCATTGGATCACTTCTCAGCCGTTGATCGCCTTGGTCTTGATCATCCCATCAAGATTCGTGCTGATCGTACTCTCTGTCGGATTCGTCGACTACTCCACTAAGGCAAGTATTCTTCTTGTACAAATTTTTGTTCTAGTACAAGTGTTTAATTGAAAATACTGCAAATAGGTCGTAGTTGTGACACCTTGTCTCATCATTTGTTGATCTTGAATTATTCATCATCGATCCCATGATCTCAAGAGTCACAACCCTTCGTTGATATATTATACAAACTACTTGGACTCATTTTATCTCCTAGTCACTTGAACACATGAAACTAAGAAACCCTAGACTTGTAGATGTGTGTTGTATCATGTATGTGATGATCTTACATTCCTTTGAGTTGAGAAATAGTTGTTACTTGCTGATTTGATTTCCACTACATCCATTTTGTATCACATGCTAATCTAGACTCATAATAGTCATTTATCATGCAACTTGTATATAAAAGAAATTCACACTTGATGCTGTTTTTGTCTTTACTTGCTGTTCCGATCCCTATAAAACCAAAATCTGAACTTGAGTCCTGAATATGAAATGTATCCCTAAGTGTCTAGTTGCCAATAACATCCAGAATTTTTGAATTCCTAGTTAAGGTCTAGGAGATATTGCAATTTTACTGCTACTGTGTCGGTAGTCGCAGATTCACAAAAACTGCTGCATCTCTTTAGTTTGCAATTATTTTAACTATGCTACCAGTAAGTAATTGACTTGAAATTTTGCATGAAGTTGCTGGACACCCTAGAGAACATTTCATAATTTTCTCAGAATTAATTAATGAAGTTTCAACCCTGTTTCATATGTATAAACTCAGATTCACAAATTCTGGCTGAACACAAAAGCTGTATAGTTTGCTGTTTTGACACATGTTACCACAATTTTTATGTACCTTAATTATATGCGTTGGAACCGGACATAATTCTAGTTTCTAGACCTTCTAACGGTCCACATTTGCTATCTCGTAGCAACGGAAATCGCAGTTTTGGTGCAGCAACGTCATGTTGTCCAGATTTGAGATTTTCGTTGTTCTTGATATTTTGATTTGTTTAGACCATTGAACATGTATCCTATCTAGCCCTAGACTTGTTCCATGTTTTTGATTATGTTTACTTGACTTGTTTCGTACACTTTCATGCTTGCTTGATGATATTAATAAATAACAAGCCGGGGTTTAAGGGAAAGACCATAGTAGTGGACAATATAGGTAAGTGTACTCGGAAGGGGGCCCGTATTTCCTAGTACTCGGTTCATGAACTTGTTGTACCTTGATGTATTCATGGAGCCATTATTTGGATCATGAACCTGTTGTATTCAAAAGCCCGCTGTGTGGTTCTTGAACCTGTTAGTATTTACGAACTTGCTTCGTGAACCTGTTATTTATTTTCGTATTCATGAACCGTGCCTGCTTGATACTTGATGCCTGAGTACACCGCCCTATAAACTCCATTACTAGGCCTAAACGAAATTGCATTGACTGTAGCAACCATGTGATAAAAGAATGGCATATGAAGTGCTACCTAGATAGTAATAACTACAAGACTTGATACATGATAAATGAACATGATACATGCTTACTTGATACTTTGATGACATGATACTTGATACATGAGACTTGAGACTTGAGACTTGCAACTTGACACTAGACATGAGACTTGATTCTTGTACTTGACAACTTGACACTTAAACGTGATACTTGTTACTTGATGTTTGACACCATTACACGTTCACTAGCCACATGTTCTTCTACTAGTATTTGTTACCCAATGTTGTCACTCGAGTTGTCTTTCTTGTTAGCTAATTTCTCGAATCCCCGCTGCTTGTTGCATCCCTATTACATTCTTGATTACAAATCTTGTTCCATGTTGCTTGTACTTATTTTTACTATTTGCGGCCATAACTTGCACTAAGGGCATTTCTCTTGTTTTCTCTATTTTCTCCTTTTTATATTATAAATAGACTTTGGAGACATGTTGCCTGCTGAAATCGGTGAGCAGAGATTCTAGACTTCGATTAGAGAAAGGACATGCTTAAATTATTTGTTTTCCTTGTGTTATTTATTTTCTTGCTACTTAAAATTTGTAACGGGCTTATGTTCCCGAGTTTTATCTTTTGATCCAGACTTGGAAACTGTTTGGGATATTATTATTTGTTTCAATTATTTTTTTGTTGCTTAATAAATTATTCATGCATGTGTGGTTGTGTATACTTGTTATATTCTTGTTGTGATGCTAAGTCGATCCTATAGCTTATGGATGATGTTAAAATCATTCGCTGGGCTTCGTCACGTGCTCATATTCCGTGTTTTTGGGAAGCGGGGCGTGACACTTGTGCTCCTCGGTAAGGATAGTTTCTACCTCGGCGGTGAGAGGTGGCACTTCAAGTGCTAACACAGCTCCGATGGAGAATGCCTCGGCAGAGGGGTCGGAAGGCGTGGTTAAGAGAAGGGTCGCTTGAGGAGCGGAAGGAGAGGCGGAGATCAAGTCCACAACTGGCATCACCGCTGATCGATATTTGGCAGCCCGGCTGGGCGAAGGTCCCGTTGTCGTCTTCTTCCACTTCTTGTTGTCTGATCCCTTTCCGACGCCCGCATCTCGCTTAAGCAACATGGCTCAAAAATCCATACCGGGGGCCTCTGAAAAAAATGAAAACTGAAGAGGTTAGCACGAGAAAGGAACAATAGTCAGAATAAAAGAAGAACAATAAACTAGGCATACTAGGGTCGATCGGACTAAGACCCCCACCGAAGAGGACTCCTTCGGTTATATCTTTCCAACTTAGGGTCGGAAGACCGACGAGCTTCGACACGACCTCGTCCTCTTCCTTAGTCAGCACCGGCTCGGCCTTCGCCCACTTCGGAATCTCTTCCTTCCACCTCATCAGGAAAACCCACAGCTGAGAAACTCGGATTAGAAAGTACTTCTCTTTCTAATGCTTGATGGAGTCCGGGTTCTCAATCAGCTTGACCCCCTTCCGCAGAGATAGATAATATCGGCACTCCATCTTGCTCATACGATAGATTCGGTAAAGACTGCGGAGCAAGATGAGCCAAGGCTCGACCCCTATGGCCTGGCATTGGAGAATGAAGTCGATAATGTGCGGCCACATGTTCGACATGAACTGGATCGGGCTCAGTCCGTACCATTGTAGCACTTCGATCACGAACGGTGGCAAAGGAAGTCGAAGGCGGCGTTGAGCGCATCGTATGGGAAGACGCACGTGTCAGGCGAAGTACCAGAACACGCTCAGAAGCCAGGACCAGGGAGGAGCAGAGCATATTCCTGTGGTATCCTGAATCCCTTCCTGATGTGCTGCAGATCCGCCTTAGTCAGAACCGAGGGGATGTCATCAACCTCAGAGTGTTCACTCGGATTATTCTCCTCGTATGTGGAGGACCTCCCGTATACCACCTTGGACAGAAGGTCGTCAGAGTACTTCCTCACCTTCCCAAGGTTCGATAGCGTGGAAGGTAGCCTGCCTACCGCGCCAGCTCCCCTCACACTCTCCATGATCGTCTCCACGATCACCGACCCTGATACTTCCTTCCCTTTGCTCACCGCCGAGGAGACCACTAACGGTCGACAGCTTTCTTGGTCCGAGGTGGAGGTCTCACTCCCTGATGACACTCTAGATATCTTTTAAGATATAAAATAAAGTATATAATTACCTTGAAGTGACAACTACGGTCGGAATAGTTCGCCAGAATAGTGATCGCTTGGCCACGACCACTAACAGCGCCACCCAAGAGCAAAAACTAACTGTGACAGTGAAAGTGAAAGCGAGAAGTGAAGAATGGGGGAGTGGAGAGAAAGGGGTGGAATCTTATAGTACAAAAGGGAATTCGGGTGGGCTTCCAGACGTTTTGGGCCGCCACAGAGGCCCATCAGAAGCCCAAACGACGAAATCCATGCAAGCACAAGCAATCCCTCGTGATTCGCGCTTGATCTTCATTAGACGACTCAGATCTTGCCACGTACTTCGGATCCAAAATCCGAGCAATCGAGGAACCGAGATGCGTATTGGCGAAAAATCACTATTTTCTCGTGATTCGTGCTAGATCTTCTTCAGACGGTTCAGATCTTGCCACGTACTTCGGATCTACAATCCGAGCAACTGAGGTACCAAGCTGCATATCGGCGAAAAATTACTATTTCCTCGTGATTCATGCCTGATCTTCATCAGATGGTTCAGATCTCGCCACGTATCTCGGATCTGAAATCCGAGCAACCGAGACACCGAGCTGCGTATTGGTGAAAAATCACTAATCCCTCATGATTCGCATCAGATCTTCATCAGACGGCCTAGATCTCGCCACGTACCTCGGATCTACAATCTGAGCAACCGAGGTACCGAGCTGCATATCGGCGAAAAATCACTATTTCCTCGTGCTTCACGCCTGATCTTCATCAGACGGCTCAGATTGTTCCATGTAGCTCAGATCTGAAATTCGAGCAACCGAGGCACCGAGCTGCATATTGGCAAAAAATCACTAATCCCTCGTGATTCGTGCCTGATCTTTATCAAACAGCTCAGATCTCGCCATGTAGCTCGAATCTAAAATCTGAACAACAGAGGCACCGAGCTGCGTATTGGCAAAAAATAACTAATCCCTCGTGATTCGCGCCTGATCTTCATCAGACAGCTCAGATCTCGCCACGTAGCTCGGATCTAAAATCTGAGCAACCGCGGCACCGAGCTGTGTATTGGCAAAAAATCATTAATCCCTCCTGATTCGCGCCTGATTTTCATTAGACGGCTCAGATCTCGCCACGTACCTCAGATCTACAATCCGAGCAATCGAGGTACTGAGCTGCATATTGGCAAAAAAAACTAATACCTCATGATTTGCGCCTGATCTTCATTAGACGGCTCAGATTGTGCCACGTAGCTCAGATCTGAAATCCAAGCAACCGAGGTACCGAGCTGCGTATTGGCAAAAAATTACTATTCCCTCACGATTCGCGCCAGATCTTCTTTAGATGGCTCAGATCTTGCCACGTACTTCGGATCTACAATCCAAGCAACTGAAGCACCGAGTTGCGTATTGATGAAAAATCATCAATCTCTCGTGATTTGTGCCTGATCTTCATCAAATGGCTCAGATTATGCTAGAGATCGAGGCACCGAGCTGCGAATTGGCGAAAACAATTGCCTCACAATTCACGCCTGATCGTGATCATCCGACCTGATTGTGCCATGTAGCTCGGATCTGAAATCTGAGCTACCGAGGCACCAAGCTACGAATAGGAAAAAAAACTCCTTCGCGTCAGAAGAGCCGTCCGATCGCTCAGAAATTCTCACCGAAGGCCGATGGACGTCCCAGATCATGCCACGTGATAAATACCGTGATTAAATCCTTTTCCTTATTTATTAATTCGAATTAATTATTTAAAAATTGTAAAAAATAATTAAAATTTTAGGGAAATTAATTATAAATTCTAAAAATTAATTATAAATTCGGGGAAATATTTTTGAGCCCCTGGATAAATAATTATTTTTGAAAATAGATCACCACTTTGCAAAATTAAATAAATGATTCAAATAATAGTTTAAAAAATCGGGAAAAATCACAAAAAATCCAGAAGTGCCTAAGAACAATTTTGGACGCGTTGCCCATTCAGAAAACACCGTTACTCCCTAAACAAGATCCGAACTCCCTGTAAGAACTTTGATAAAGTCCTGTACACCATCGAAACACCAAAACTACTCCCCAAAGGCTGTAACACACAGTACTTGGGAGTGAGGGGCTCGTGATATGGCTAAAAATGGGATTAAATTGGGACCATTCAAATCGGGCACGGATCTTAAAGCATACAAGGGGAAAATGGTAATTTTACCTACAAATCGGGTCCGAAATGAGAACCGGGTCTCCTCTCCAAGGCCCAATAACCCATAAACGGATCTGTTCAATTGGATATGGGTCCCAACCCATTACGAGCCAGTCCAAAAGGATATGGAAAAATTTTGATTCATCCTTATCCCTAGGAGGTGATTCTAACCACTTCTATCCATCCACACCGGGGAGTAGAGATTTGTTCTTATCTCAAAGTAGATCCCCACGACAACTATAAATACTCCTCTCCTCCTACTGTTACAAGGTGATCACTCTTTGCTAACCTAAAGCTCTTTCATATTCTTTTTCGAGTACTGACAAGAGCGTTAGAGGGCGTTGCCGGGATCAACCCCGGTGTTTCGAACTTTGTACAGGTCAACAGCAGCAGCGAGGAGCCAGCCAAATAGTGGTGGAAGTGTTCAGGTTTCGATTCCTTACGAACCCACAAATTCATTTGTTTGCCCCCACACCGAAAACATCGGCAACATATAATAAGGTGATAGCGAGAGTCTGAGTGTTGGTGTTTTATAATGGGCATTGGAGAGCAATACCAAAGACTAACAGAAAGAAATATGAAAGATACAATAGGAAGATTATGAGGATTGACTCAGGGGAATGTACTCTTGATGAATTGGGCGAGATGTTTCATGTTATACTACCACATACTATGGGTATATGATGAAAATAACTCATGCAAAGCCTGGAATATCAACTAAATAATATGGAGTGATTAAACATAATAAGAAATATGAAGAACTATGGATGTTACATTTGGAGAAGAGCACAAAACTAGAGTTACACCTATATTTTAGGCCACCAAAAAAATGCAACAAATTTGGTGTAAATGTAGGTGAAAATATTCAGGGAAGGAGAACTGGATATCATTTAGGACGTGGGCCTATACCTTTTGAAGAATTGGCTGTATCTAGTGATAATGTACTGATATGAGGTAATTTTGCTTTTATCAAGACAGAATAACTCAAGCAGAGCTTAATGCAATAAAAGCATGCATGAATTCATAACAATAATCATAGGCTCATGTAGAGCTTAATGCAACAACAGTAAATGCAGGATTTGGAAATCATAGAAGCTTTGTAGGTTCAAGCAGTCACAGGGGTAGGGTATCTGCATAGGAACATCTAGATTTGGATTCAAGTAGTGAAGGAAATACAAATGAACATGATGAGACAAGAGTGGAACAGGGTGAAGAGGCTGCTACAGCAGTAACAACTGATACACTATTCAGTTATAAGACTGACTATGAGGACAATGATGATGATGATCCAGATTATGCAGAAAGTGAAGACAATGATGATGAGGAAGAGGGAGAGGAAGCAGAGATACAAATTGAAAATGAATTTGTTGCAGTTGATGAGACAGATGATTTTTATTCTGAAAATTCATACCACTCATTTGATAGTGACCATGAAGAAGAACAAGAGGATGTTGAAGATGAAGAGGAAGAGAATGGAGAGGTACAGAAGAATTTTGGCCCAGTGTGCACTTCAACATATAGGCCTTTCTACAATGAATTTATTACGACATTTAAATGTTAAGGCCGTTAAAAATGGTCAATAACAATATTTATGAAGGACACTGTCTTCAATTAATTTTAAAAATTACTCCTACACTTTACCTCATTTTCTAAAAATGTTGTATTTCTATGAAATTTTAGAATCGTCGTTAATCTAAAAAAATCTGGGCCGAATACATATTGACTCCAATCTCCCCAAAACCCTAACTCCCCCTACATCTCTACCTACAAGAGAGAGAGAGAGAGGGTCTGTAACAAGAATTTCATTTACATTTAATTTGTAGTACAACATGATCTTTTACTTCAATTTGTACAAATTTTACAAGGAAATTAAAACTTTTTATTACACAACAATGTTTATTACAGAGTTACACAACGAAAGTTAAATAAAATACAACATGAAATACAACTCTAATATCAGCAGCTTTAATCATGAATATAATCTTTATCATCAACCGTCTTTAAGTCCTTGTCAATCCAAGCAAGCCCTGCACTGAAAATATGTTGGTACGTGAGTTGCTTACAACCGACGCAATATTATAAAATAGCGATCCTCACTATGCCGTAATATAACGATTCTCTTACTTTAACAACCGCACACTTGAATGCATATTAAAGTGTAAATGAGTGAGTATCTTAAACATGTCAGTGTTATGATATGACTTAATGCATAATGGTAAAAGAGTGACTATCCTAGATGGCAAAATTATCATTAGTTATATAGTTTACACAACAATCCCCATTTCAGTATATTTCTTTTTGTAATGTTTTACTTATATAGTTATGACATACTTCCACACATCATAAATCCTCTTCCTACTATTTTTATGATATAGCTTATATTCAATATCTATCCTTTTATTTGAATTTTTATCGTTGTAATTTTCTACTCTTACTATCTCAACTTTTACTTCTATTTTCATATCACCAATTTCAAAAAACATAACTTCTATTTTCATACTTTATTAAACACCCAATATCTAAGTACATATGAAAGATTACATCTTTCCATCTCCCGTTTTGGTGCAACCTGATGTCCAGAGGATAAATCTGTAACTAAAAGAGTGTAAAAGAGTGACTATCCTAGATGTTATACTACAATGACACTAATGCATACTTGTTCAGATTCTATACATCCCATACTATATAGGTCCGATGGAAAGCACCTACGTACTCCACATTAAAGGGTTTAATCCCTCGCCATGAAAAACTCGGTAACAAATCAAGTTTTAGACATTCCACGAGTACAGATTCTAGGTCTAGAGTCCACCGTCAAGCTTATATGGAAATCCTCGTCATGCGAATATTCCGTAAGTGTCCTTCGAGCCCCGGTATACACATATAGAATAGAGAACGGCCAAACATTCGTCTGACTATTCATGATCTTGGAGTCCACCGTCAAATCAATCATAGCCCCGGATTTCATTAAGGCTCGTTTCCATCGCAATCAACCAAAGTCCCGGAGTCTACCATCAAACTGGGTCTATAGTCTTGGAGTCCACCGTCAGACTATATAGAGTCAAACCACTTACGTTTGCCCAAGTTTTATTACATCTTTACTTAGTCCCTAATCCTTAAGTTTAAACATGAATAAATAATACTACCTAGAGCTAGCTTACCTTCCTATTGATCTTACTTCAAAATACCGAGACCGACAGCCCATATTAGCCACTTCTCAAAATCAATTATTCATTTTCAAGATTTGTTGGTACCTGGGTCTCACTAAGCCTCTAGAATCAATATCTTTTCATGTTCAGCATTATGGGGTATGCATAGTATTATAATTCATGTTCTCATTTTCCTTTATTCATATCTTATTCGATCTTTTAATTTATTCTTATTCCCCAACTATGAAGTTAACACTTCTTGGTTGGTCACACAACCAACAATTCATTACAAGTCCATTTGATTAACAAAACTCTTTTTCACATATATTTATT
Organism: Hemerocallis citrina; assembly: GCA_017893485.1. Taxonomy (NCBI): domain Eukaryota; kingdom Viridiplantae; phylum Streptophyta; class Magnoliopsida; order Asparagales; family Asphodelaceae; genus Hemerocallis; species Hemerocallis citrina. The sequence goes on along the minus strand of JACEHZ010000520.1, from coordinate 76,193 downwards.
CTTCAATAATATATTCCAAATATAAAGTTCATTTTAATCAATAAAACTCCTTTCATATTCAATCATATTTCAATTATAAATCTCAATTCTATTCAAAAGATAGATTCATTATTCCCATAAAAGATTCTACTATAACTTTGTAGTTAAAAACATTTAGAATCATCCTCAATTACTTCATCTAGATTTATTTGCAACACAGTAAGTTCAAAACTAGAAAACTGTAGTTCATGCTTCTTGTAAAAATCATAGAAAATTATATACTTCATGAAACTTTGTGTTCTTTAGATAAAAATAAAGGTATACAAGTCTACTATAATTTCTTAGTTATAAGTTTCTCCAAAATATTGTATCTATAATCCTGAATTCTTCGAAATATATAGTAGGGTCGAAAAATCGAAATACTGCCACTTGTTCAGTCTTGTAAAAATTCATTATAAATTTAATTCTTTGTGAAAATTGGATTTCTTATACTTTACAGAAAATTTAACGAGTCTACTACAAGTTCTTAGTTTTAACTTTTCTCAACTTACTTCATTTACGATGCTGAAATGATAAAAAATCGAAATGTGTACAGATTTCCAGCAACTAGTCGACTGCCCACCAGTCCTAAGTTTAGATTTTATTAAAATATTAAACGACCTTCAAACCTTATGAAATTTTAAAGGGATGTTCCTAACACATACAATATGCTCCCATAAAAGTTTTAGTTCTAGATTCCAACTATTTATTAAATATGATTTTCTGAAGTACAAACAAAACTCAAAACAGCAACTTTCTTTACATATATTGATAACTTGTGTATGAATTTATTCCCCAATTTATTCAATCTAATCATGATGTATTACCATGCACCCAAACAACATCATTTTAACTTATCTACATTACAATCTTTCAACTAGGATGCATTTCCTTTCGTATTCATAACTATTAAAACTCTATTTATCAGTACACCATGCAACATAACAAATTTGTAATCTAAGAACACATGCCGCATTTCATTTCACCCAATAAGTAATTAAACATGCATACTACCATACTTTTAGAAAGTTCAAGAAATCACCGCCTTTAGTTGAAGAAAGAAAAGTGGAAGAAAACTCATTTGATGTTGCTATTAGCTCCAACAAGAATGAGACATCCTTCTCCTCCTTAGCAAGCGCTGAAAGCTCTCCTTCCTCCAAGTAAGAACTCAAGCTACTCTTTCTTTCATTTCTCTCTCTCTCTTTTTTTTTTTTTTTTTTTTTTTGGGGTGCATTTGTTCATGAAGTAAGGGGTGATATTTATAGGGTCAAATGGGTGAATGAAGAGACACCCATTACCCAAAATTAAATACCCATTAAAAAAATTAATCACCCACCCACAATTACTACACAAACCCCCACCTCTTCCTCTTCATATGCATGGCCAAAACCCTTTGATTTTTTCACATGTGCACACTTCGCATTCTTTTGTTTATAGTTCAAATGTATATATTTGTTACATGACAAGTGTGGTGACAATTTCAAAAGTGTATTTAATATAGAATTTTATCATGGGCCTTTATTTTAAAATTAGTTTCTTATGGGCTTTTAAAATAGATTTGGGTCTATGGATTTAAAATAAAAAATAAATAACTTAGATGGGATAAATAAAATGAGAATAGAAATATACAAGAATTTTAGAAAAATTTAGTAATAAAAATGCACATAAAAATTTACGTACGATGCACATAAAAATATTCAAAATATGAAATAAATTTGATTAACGAGGAAATATTTATAAATACTCGGAATATAACATACGAAAAATATTTATTTTGATAATGTTATGGATATTTCACGTAACGGTGAAATTTACGTAATCGACACGTGTATTGAAAGCACGTGCAATGTACGTAAAACACAGGTTAAAAAAATGTGTTTTGAGAAAACGAAAAACATATAAATAATCAGAATAAGATACGAATGATATTTATATAAAAATACGTTACGAATATTATTCGTAACGGTACAAAATACACGTGCATAACACGCGATGCAAAATTATCATTACTCAATTTTGCGGGGTGTTACACTTTCCTCCCCCCCCCCCCCAGAACAGTTCTGTCATCAGGACTTACTAGTGTAAAAGTTGTATTTCGTACACACCAATGAAAAATATCATTATTGTATATAGAAAACTGCAAATATTAAGAAAATAGATGTAGTTTAAAAATATGTAATGTGTAAAAAACAAAGTAAACTTATATAAGAAAACTATGAGTATAAAAAATTTATAAGAACGGAACAAGAAAACTAGGAAAATAGCATAAGAAAAAGAAATGTGATCATAAAAGATAGGATAGATTGAGAGAAGTTTTCATACAAAAATAATATTAGGTAAAGTATTAGATGAAAAGAAAAAATAAATTAAGTCGTTAATTGTGAAATAGATCGGAAAACAAAATAACTGGAAAGAATAAAGAGAAACATAGTCAATAGATACTTTAATAAATTATTAATGGGCTTAGTAATCAAAATTTATCAAAGTAATAAGCGGTAGAATCACAAACTAAAATAGTACTGTATATTATGAGATAAAGATTGAACTAGCAATTCAAGAGAAAAAGTTTGAAAAAATGTATGAGCATAAAATTTAGTTAAGAGTATGAAATAATTTTTAAAGTAAATAAAATAATTATATATACGATTTAAAGTTAAACAAAAGTGGGGGTTATTAAAGTAGAAAAATCCATTTTGGTTGTGGGTTCGCCTCGTTGGTGTCCAACTGCAGGCTTGTCAAGTTGCAGAATTGCCTCTATGACATCTGATTGTATTTTGCATCCTGGACATTCGGTTGTAGACTTTGCCTCCCCGACATCCATTTGCATCTTGCCTCCACTGATGTATAGTTACAGATTTACCCTCTCGACATCAGGTTGCACCAAAAAGGGAGATGGAAAGATGTAATCTTCCATATGTACTTGGATATTGGGTGTTTAATAAAGTATGAAAATAGAAGTTACGTTTTTTGAAATTGGTGATATGTAAATAGAAGTAAAAGTTGAGATAGTAAGAGCAGAAAATTACAACGGTAAAAATTCAAATAAAAGGATAGATTTTGAATATAAGCTATATTACAAAAATAGTAGGAAGATGATTTATAATGTAACATCCTGAATTTTCAGCTATAATTAAATAAGAGTTGTTTGATTTCACATGTTGTGCACGTGCAAATTTATAGTACATTTTTTTCCTAAAAATTATTCTTCATGAACAAATGTTTTAATTATTCTCTTTCTTATTTAGAAAGCCTATTTAAACTCTAGGCCTATTTGTCTCATTCTAGTCCACCCTAATTGATTAATCAAGTTATTTAGAAACCCATGGACTTTTAGCCCACTAGTGTGAGCCAATTAATTAAATCCTCCTTAATTAACATGACTTGTAGTGTAGACTAGTTTTGTAGCAAATTAAATTAATTAAGCTTGTACAAACTAATAACTAGGGGGGTGTTTTGATAACAGTGCATTGCACTAGCACGTGTTTGGAGCCCATAGGGGGGTGGCCGGATGGTGGACAAAGAGAGAGGGAGAGATGGAGATAGTGGAGAGGTAGTTTCTCAATCATGGGTAGTTGCTACAACTCCCTAACTCATCCTAGCCTTTGGTCCCTAACCATTTGATTAAATCCTAGCCATCTATTCTCACTCAAAAAATGTATAAATACCCCACAGTTCTTCTCATTTAGTACACTAGAAGAATTGATTAAGAAAGAAAAGATTAGAGCGAGAAAAGGTTGAGAGTTTTGGTGAGTAAAAGATTGAGGGATTTATTAGTGTGTGTGTTCTTTCAAGAGGTGGCCGACCTACACCATCGGAGCAAGAAGAGGAGCTCGGGTTTTCCTCAAGCTAGGAGGAGAAGTCAAATTGGTGGCACAAGCTAGGGGGAGAAGGATCCAATCGTTCATTCTAGGAGATTTTAGGAGTTCTTAGTTGTTTCTCTCCATAAAGATGGGTGATTTTCTCAAACTTCTAACTAGATATCATGCTAGGGTTTGGTTGATAAAATTGCTAAGAAAAACTAAGTAGATTGGCCCATGTTTGTGTATATAGAGAAAAATTGTAGATAAAATAAATGCTTGGTGAACTGACTTGCTAGTTGATACAATTGTGATTTCCATGCTATAATTGATCATATTGCCATGAAACGTATGTTTGAGCCATGCTAAATTGAGAAAATTATGCTTATGTAATGATTAGTTGATTAAGTGAACTATTGAAGTTGTATTGTCTAAATTAAGGGAACACTAGTGTAATAAAAGAGAATTTTGTCTTAGAAATGTTTGTAGAAATAAAAGAAAATAAGAAAAACAATCTTTTGTGATAATGGTAGTGGTAAATTTTTAAATTTTAATGTCGAAAATATATTCATGATCTACTTTAAATTGCCACCTGGTGCAATCGACAGTCGACCGAACTAGAGTCGACAGTCGACTATCAGGTAATAAACTTCAGATTTTAGTTGTAGAACAGTCGACCGGCTATGTTTTAACAGTCGACTATCATGGTCCTGACTATTGGTTTTCGAGTTTTAAATCCTCGCAGAACAGCCGACTGGCCTATCTCAACAGTCGACTATCACGATTTTCGGCTGATGAAATATTTCAAAAAAAAAAAGTTTTCAAGTGTTCTAAAAATTGAGGAAAAAAAATGTTAGATTTATTCTAAAAAAATTCCTAGACTTCATGAAAACTGTTTCTTTCATTTTGACCTATTATAATGAGCTAAAGTCTATTTGAGAAAAAGAAACTGTAATACCCTGAATTTTTATTAAATGAGAATTGTTGATTTTTACGTGTTGTGTACATACCAATTTTGTATGTATATTTTTCTTATAAAAATAACATGAACAATTGTTTTCTTTCCTTCTCTTGTTTTCAAAAAAAAAAAACCTATTTTATAAAGCCTAAACTTGTTTCTTAAATTAAGCCCACCCTAATAAATTAAATATTTTATTAAATAGCCCATGAGACTAAAGAGCACTATTTTTAAAGCCCACAAACTAATTAATCTTTTAATTGTCCTAACTTGTCATGTAGACACAAGTAGTAGACAATTAATTAATTAATTATGTACAACTTAATAATAGGGGGTATTAGATGGGGCACGTGCACACACTAGAGTGTGCATTGCACACCCTAGGAGTTGGCCGGTTTTGAGCAAAAGAGAGAGGGAGAGTGGAGGTGTAGTTGAGGGGTGGTTATGTGATCATGGAAGTTACTACAACTTTCCAATTCATCTTGGTCCTTAATCTCTAACTCCTTGATTAAATCTTAGCCTTCTATTCTCAACCTAAAAATGTATAAATACCCCCTAGCTATTCTTCTCATGAGTGCACTAAGCAATTTGTTAAGAGAAAAGACTAAGAGAGAAAAAGATAAGAGAGCAAAAGATTGAGGAGATTTGTGAGCAAAAGATTAGAGAGTATTTTGTGTGTGTGTTCCATCCTAGTAGAGGCCGGCCAATCACCAAGGAAGCAAGGAGGAGAGCTCGGGTTCCTAACAAGCACAAGGAGGAGGAGATAAATTGCAATACATTCTAGGAGGAGAAGGCTACTTTCTTGCATTCTAGGAGCTTTCATTCATTTTCTCCAATAGGTGGGTGTTTCTCATACTTCTAAATATAGATGCCATGCTAGGAATGTTTGGATGAAATTATTAAAGGATAACTAGTTGAAATTGAACTCATGTTTGCTTAATTAGAGATGAGATGACAATTTAGAGGAGAATTGTTAAAATGATTGTTAGTTGATTTCTTGTGAATTAAAATGCTAGAAAATATCATTGTTGCTATGCTAGATGTTTAAGAATCTTGTTGTGTGAAGAAATCTATGTTCATGAGACAAATTGAATGCTTGCATGCGAAATTAATTCGGTTAATTTAAAGTAACTCTATTGTAGCAAATACGAAAAATTTTGTGTTCTAAACTAATGTGAATGGTTGATAAAGGAAAGCATGAAAAAATAAAATATTTTGTAGAAATCTCTATTTCAATTTGTGTGCAAATGTGACTTTTTTCTAAATGTTGGAATTATGGATATTAGAACATTATATAAGATCAAAAATGCATGTACATTGGTAATTAATGATTTTAAAAATACTGTTTTACTGTACTTGTATATATATTAAGATCTGGAGTTTTAAGTTCAAAAAGAAAAGAAGGAGGAGTAAAAATTGTTTTGAAAGTTTAGAAATTAGAAAAGAACCGAGAGTTGAGTTATAAATAACTCATCCCAAACTAAGACAACTTGGGCTCTTAAACCAGTTGATTAGTGGGGCTTGGGCGCTACTGTAGCGTGTGGGTGACCCATCAGGTCGCGGGTTCGAGTCCTAGTCTTGGACTTTTTAATTTTCGCTGTTAATAAAATCCAAACCCGAGAACAAATACTTACCCACTTGGTCCCCTACATATATCGCCTGTGCACTCTAGCTTAGTGGCTTGCGGTTGCGGTTGGTTTCCCTCAGGTTGCGGGTTCGATTCTGGGCTTCGGCCTATATATATATATATATATATATATATATATATATATATATTTGATTTTGGAGTTTTTTTAAAATCTATTTTTTGGCTTCTAAAAATCCGAAAAAATATGTTAATTATTCTAAAATCATGCAGAGTTTATGAAAAATATTTGAGTATCAATTGACTAAAATCAAATTGAGTTAGAAGTAAAATTGTGTTGCAAACTATTAAATTCTAACTTTAGAGAAATTTTAAAAGTGATTATTTTGATGAGAATTATACTAAGTGACAAAGAAGAATTTTTGAATGAAAGAAAAATCTAATTGTGTTTCTATGGACTATTATTGTTAAATTGAATTGGTGTATGTACGAAAATACGACTTTGTGATTTTTTGAATCAAAGAAATGAAATGAATTATATTATGAGAATTGAATAATTTGTAGAGATAAATTTGATTATGAGATGCATGATTTGCAATTGAATTAATTGTAAGAGTTTTGATTCATAGAAAAGATTGATAATCATGTTAATTGAGAAAGAGAATTTATGAGTATGAAAAACTCAAATTGTTGTAATTATGAGTTGAAATTGAGAACTAGGGTGTAGCTAAGCCTCATACCGGCAAAATGAAAGAATTGTTGAAATGATATTTGAAATGAAAAGACCAAGATTTGGGTCATGTGAAATGAATGAATAAGACCGGTATAGTGGGAGTGCTAACCCTAAGAGATTAATTTTGTTCATGATTCAATTAAATTAAGGACTAGTTACATAGTGAAGATGTGATAAAAGTAAGAGAAAAATATTGAGTATGAGGGCCATTAGATTGGCGGCATGAGAGTATTCACAAGATGTCCCATGATGCGTCATGAGTAGGACGTGGATACTGCTCCAGAGTACCGTCCCGGTGGCGACGCTCGTGGGGTGTTTGGCAACTGCGGGTGGTGTCATGTCTATGGTAGGAGGTGAATTACCACAGGATGCTTGCATGATGAGTCATGTGTCAGTGCGTTGGGATTCTCTCCAGGGCGCCTAGATGTGAGTTCGTAGTTCGTAGAACATATAGGATACTTACCGTAGTTATAGAAGTAGATTAAATCATGGCGAGAGATTGAACCCTACAAAATGAAGAACGGTTAGGACTTGCCCTCGGACCTATGTAGTATGGGCTGCATAGACTCTGAACAAGTGCGCATTAGTGTCATATAATAAATAATTGCATTAAGGACTAAGTGCTCATTCACAACACGACATCAATAGGATAGTCCCCTTAGCTTTGTTTGTGGACAAGTTTGTGATTTGTTAAGTATTGAGAATCGTTATACTGTTACCGGCATAGAGAGGATGGCCGTGTATAATATTTTCGTCAGTTGAATGAACTGACGTGCCCACAGTTTTCCATGCAGAATAAATTACATGAAAAAGGCTAAGGAAGAATTGATGCTTAAAGATTATTCAAGTGTTGTTGTATTTCATTCATTTTGTAAAAATTGCTTCTGCTGTTTATTTGTAAATGTAAATGTAACTCTATGTAACAAATATTTTATTTTTCCTTGTAAAATTATACGAAAGAAGTGTAAAGATCCTGTGGAACTTCGAATCCTGTGGAACTTCGAATTTAGTTGTATTTGGAATTCGGGGTGTTACAGAGTGGTATCAAAGCCACACTTTCGAGTAGTACAAATTTATAAGGAACGACACCCTAGAAGTGGACATTAGAGCGTGTGTTGAGTCTAGAGATTTAAATGTAAGAAACTTACATTTGTGTTGCTTTATGGTTTATGCTTCTTCTTCTCTTTTCTCTAAGATGGCGGACCACTTCGACCCAGTTGGAGGTGATGATTGGCACATTGTTGAGGAGGATTACTATCCCGGGCAAGCTGATTCAGACGAAGAGGATCCTGAAGAATTTGAAGAGGAATGACCTGAGTCCAGAGAGATCACGCCACCTCCGGATTCATCTGATGATTCCTCTGACGAGGAAGAACTAGTTCCGAGTAGTCTCATTGTGTCTCTTCAGAGGCAGGTAGATACTCAGAAAGAGAGAGCAGAGCTGTTACAGGCACAGTGTGCGAAGTGCAAGGAGAGCATCGCAACTCTTAGTCATCGTGTTTGGGAACTCGAGAAGTGGAAAAACTTGTACGATGTACCGAAGAAAGAAGTGGCGGAACTATGGGAAGAGCTTCGTGAAGCCAAGAGAACCGTAGGAACTAGCCTGTTGTATCTTCTTACTGCTTTCATTTGATGTCAGAAATGTTTTAAATTTGAATGTATAAAGTTTGAAATTCAATGAAATAAAAAGTTGATTTAAAATTCATGTTTCATACTTCGAATTTAATGGATCTTTTGCATCAGAATATGGCTAGAAGAGGAGCTCGAAATGGAGAAGGTCTGGACTTGGAAACAGAACTAGCGAGGGTCTATCAGACACTCAATGTCGTTGCCATGAATCAGAATCAAGGAAGGGTGCCTGCGAATCCAGTACCCGAAGCAATCAAACGCGTGGAATCATTCAAGTGGATGAAACCATCGGTGTTTGAGGGGAATTCAGACCCTGATGCGGCTGATAATTGGGTCCGATAGGTAGAGACTATCTTCGAAGTCTTGGAGACTCCGGAGGACAGCAAGGTGAAGCTGGCTGCGCTGCAGTTCGAGAAAGATGCGGCTGTGTGGTGGCAGTCGATGAAGCAGACAATGGGAGACATTGTTCTTGGTTGGGAGGAATTCTTGGAGGAATTCCACAGTCATTATTTTCCCTCATACGTCCAAGAGAAGAAGGTCATGGAGTTTCTGGCGCTGCAGCAGGGCGCCATGTCGGTCAGGGAGTATGAGACAAGATTCACTCAGCTCTCAAGATATGAACCCAAACTGGTAATGGACGAGGTGAAGAAGGCTCGGAAATTCGAGCATGATTTGAGGCCAAGTCTGAGATCCAAGATGACACCCCTCGGTATCAGGAGGTTTGACAAGCTGGTCAAACGAGCGGCAGCCACGGAGGCGGACATGGAGCAGTTCCACTCTGTTCAGAATCGGAGGAACAACTGGAATGTGGGGAAAAGGCCCACAATTGCTGGAAATGTCAGGGGACAGCCGCCAGCTCAAAGGTTCAAGCCTACGGGTGCGAATGCTGTTCAGGTGGTGGGAAGTGTTGATTCTTGATTTTGATGATTACAACACAATAAAAAATGTGTCAGTGCTATGCTATATATAATTGCAGGTTGTATCCAAAGTCATCATATATGATACACAAAGGTCTCAAAGCTAATTGATCAAGCAAGTCACAATATTCTAAAGCTGAACAAATGATCAAGCACAGCTCTAGATAAAGACAAAGGCTAAAAGCTTCACTCAAGATTCAAGACTCAAGTCAAGACCAAAGCTTCTATGTCATCTATTTGTGTGTCTTGTAAACAATGTAATTCCTTCTTTAATTGAGTCTTAGAATGATGTACAGCCTTGTCACACACACATACACTCTCATATAACTTTTTATAACTGTGTGTTTACAAATCCAAAGGTCGAAACAGCTTGAACTAGATCAACTGTTGAGTACCAGTCGACTACTCTTTAGAACCAGTCGACTGAGTCTATACAAAACTGCCTGATCTTATTCAAACTCTGATCAGTCGACTCATAAAGGCAACCCAGTCGACTGTTCAAGTGATTTCGACAGTTTTCTGATTTCAAAAGCTGTTTTTCTAATTTAAAATTTTTATCCATTATTTATCTGTTGATTAAATGGTTATGTGCTTTTAACGGCCAGGGATTCTAGTATATAAATATAGCATAAGAATCACCTTTAAAAAGTTCCAAGCATGTTTTTGAGAAAAATCTAAGTATTGTGCATTCAAGAGAAAAGCTTTCAAAACTCACTTAAGTCTTGGTTCTCTGTCTTCATTCCAGTATAACATTGAATTCGTTTTGGACTGAATTTAGAAGTCAACCATTTAGCCACGTACAATATCACAATCACAACAAGGCTATAGGTTGATTGTAAACAATTTTATTGTTTTTTTCTTTTTCCTCTCGGTTGGAGAGTAGGACTCTAGGGTGTAGAGTCAGGTTTGTCACTCTTGGTAGAAGAGTGGGTTGCTTTCTCTAGTTGAGAGAAAGGACTACGGGTTGGACAAGGTTGTCTAAACGCCGTAAGGTATTCTTGTAATCTTTTTCAAGAATAGTGAAAAATCTCAAGTGGGTTGCTTGGGCACTGGATGTAGGTCGGGAGGACCGAACCAGAATACATCGTGTGCACTCTGTGGTTGTATCTCTCTACTTGCATTTCAATTCTCTCAGTTTATATTTTTACTGTGAAACTTGTCTGAACAGTCAACTGTGTACTCTTATAAGTCGACTGGTCAGACTCGTACTACTCTGAGTAATTTGTGTGACAAGTCGACTGTCTCATCTCTAAGTCGACTTCTCAGACTTCCTTAAAATACTTTTCTTTTGTCGCTTCAGTCGACTGGTTTATCCCTTCAAGTCGACTGAACAGAAGAAATTCTTAATTCCGCTTTTTAAATTTTTATAAAACACTATTCACCCCCCTCTAGTGTTTCTTGCCTTGCCTACAGGATCCAACACTTGGTATCAGAGCATGGTTAAGTGCAATGGCAACTACTTCAAATGCAAATCAGTACCATGAAGGCCAATCTACATAAAGGCCACCTCTCTTCGATGGAACAAATTATAATTATTGGAAGTGTAGAATGAAGATCTACCTAAAATCCATCAACTATGAAATATGGAACATGACGGAAATAGAGTACACCGCTCCTACTATTCCATATGCACAATGGAACGACGACATGAAGAACCAAACAATGAACAATGCAAAAGCAATGAATACATTATTCTGTGCTCTCACAAAGGAGGAGTTCAACCGTGTGTCGAATGCAACAACTGCACATCAAATCTGGCACACACTCGAGGTAACTCATGAAGGAACGAACAAAGTGAAAGAATCTAAAATATCTGTTCTTGTTCACAGGTTTGAAATGTTCCGCATGAAGGAGAATGAGAGTGTGTCCGAGATGATTACTAGATTTACAGACATTACAAACTCTCTTGTGGCACTTGGGAAGATATACACTCAAGCAGAGATGGTGAGAAAAGTACTCCTTGCACTTATCCTCGAATGGAAAAAGAAGACCACTGCCATAGAAGATGCCAATGATTTATCACAACTTTCTCTTGAGAATCTTGTGGGAAATCTAATGGCTTATGAGGTACAAATTGAAGAACGCAAAAAGGATGCTGAACCACAACAGTCAAAGAAGAAAACATTAGCATTCAAAGCCATGTCAGACTCCGAAGATGAAGAAGAAGATGAGGAGGAGATTGCCATGTTCACAAGGAGATTCAAAAAATTCCTGAGGAAAGGTAAGTTTAATTCAAAATTTAAAGATTCTAATGATCCTCCAACTTGTTTCAGGTGTAACAAAGCAGGCCATATGAAGAAGGATTGTCCATTAGAGAACACAAAGTCTAAGAGAAAGACAATCAACTTCAAGAAGGATAAGTACACAAAGAACAAGTTCGCCAAAAACAAAAAGGCATATCAAGCAACTTGGGATGACAACGATTCTTCTTCAGAAGAAGAAATTGATGAGACCAACGAGGTTACAAACGTGTGCTTCATGGCATCACAGAAGCAAGTAAGTAATGAGTATGATTCAAATGATTTACTTGATGCATTCAATGAAATTTTTCAAGAACTAAAAAAGGAAAAGATTAGAGTTAAGAACTTAGAGAAAGTTAATCAAACACTTTCTCAAGAGAATCTTAACCTTGATAGAGAAGTAAAATCTTTAAATTCTCGTATTTCAAGTTTAGATATGGATCTTGAATCTCTGAAAAAGAATTATGAAGAGATATCCAAGAACGTATCTAAGTTTAATAAAGAAAAAGAGAATTTAAATGATGTTCTTCAAAATCAAGTAAAATCTAGTCAAAAGTTTGGACTTGGTTTTAAAAAATCTCTTGAAAAAGACAATTCTTCTAAGAACACTAGTATAAATAAACCTATATCTATTTCTAGTATTAGACATAAATTGTATGAGTTCTTTGAAAAGCCTAAGTTTGTAAGTTCTATTGATAAAAGCAAATCTAAAGTTCAGTCAAGTCGACTGTATCCATCCACCAGTCGTCTGTCTAGAGGTATTGAGTCTTATTCAACAAGACCAAAACCTCGTATAAGTTGACCTATATTACCATCCAGTCGACTGACATATAGTAGAAGTCGACTGAAAGGTGTTATAAAGTTGACTGGACAGAGCAAACATGTAAGGGTTCCAGTCAACTTGAGTTCGAAAGATAGAATTGTTTATATAAACTCATATATGCTGAATGTATGTAATTCTGCTAATTTCATTCCTGCTTATGGTGGAAAATCAAACTCATCATGGGTTTGGTTTCCCACAAACTAATATCTTTTGGACTCAATGAAAAGGGTACCATATTCACATTGAATATTTTATAGGTACCAAAGAAAGATCGTTGGATACTTGACAGCGGATGTTCTAAGCATATGACTGGTCATGCCAACTTCCTATCTACCATACAAAGCATTGATGGAGGAACAGTTACTTTTGGTAATAACAATAAAGGAGAAGTCATAGGAATCGGTATGGTCGGTAAGGACACTAACCCTTCTATAGAAAATGTTTTATTAGTTAATGGACTTAAACATAATCTGTTAAGTATTAGTCAACTGTGTGATAAAGGTTATAAAATTGTGTTTGAAAAGGATGCTTGCTTAATTTATGATTCCACTATGCAAAACATTATTTTTCAAGGTTTAGGAAAAACAACATTTATGAGTTATGTTTGAATGCAAATGAGTTTTCAAATGATTTTTGTTTAGTAGCTTCTAATAACGATTCTTGGCTTTGGCATAGACGTTTTGGTCATGTAAATATGAAAAATCTCTCTAAATTGTCTAAGTACAACCTAGTTAAAGGGCTGCCAAGACTATCCTTTAAAAAGGATAAGTTATGTGATGCATGTCAACTAGGTAAACAAATTAAATCTACTTTTAAGACAAAAGAAGTAATTTCTACTAGTAGACCGCTCGAATTAATTAATATAGATTTATTTGGCCCTACTAGAATTGCTTCTTTAAATAAAAGTAGATATGCATTTGTTTTAGTAGATGATTTTTCACGATTCACGTGGACTTTCTTTTTAAAACATAAAAATGATGCTTTTGATGAATTTGCAAATTTTTGTAAACGAATTCAAAATCAAAAGTCTCTAACCATAGTCACTATTAGAAGTGATCATGGTGGAGAATTTGAAAATGAAGCGTTTGCAGAATATTGCAACAAGAATGGTATAACTCATTCATTTGCATTTCCTAGAGCTTCACCACAAAATGGAGTGGTTGAAAGGAAGAATAGGACTTTGCAAGAATGTGCACGTACTATGCTTGTTGAAAGCAATTTACCTAAGTAATTTTGGGCTGAAGCTGTTGCTACAGCTTGTTATGTTTTAAACAGAATTTTGATAAGGCCTAAGCTAAAGAAGACTTGTTATGATTTATTTTTTAATAAAATTCCTAAGGTCTCTTACTTTAAGACATTTGGTTGTAAGTGTTTTATTCTGAACACTAAAGATAATTTAGATAAATTTGATCCTAGATCTAATGAGGGTATCTTTGTTGGGTACTCAAATAGGAGTAAAGCATATAGAATCTTCAACAAGTCAACAATGACTGTTGAAAAATCCATGCATGTTACATTTGATGAATCTCTGCCTTCATCAAATTTAATTGAAGATGATGAAACTAATTCATCACCCTTAAATAAAGTAATTACATCTTTAGAACAAACTAGTCTCGCGGATAAGTCGACCGATAAGGAAGTCAAGTCGACTGATGTAAAACAGTCGACTGAGGAACCTGTCAAGTCGACTGATCCTGTTGTGATATCTCCAACTTTACCAAAAATTTTTGTTGAAGTTAGAGATCATCTTCATGACTTAATAATTAGTGACATCTCACATGGTATTCAGACAAGATCACATATTAATATGATATCTCACACAGCTTTCTTGTCGGATTTTGAACCGAAAAATATACAAGAAGCATGTGAAAATGAATTTTGGATGAATGCCATGCAAGAAGAGTTAAACCAATTTATAAGGAATGATGTATGGGATTTAGTTCCACGACCTCATGATCATACTATAATTGGTACTAAGTGGGTATTCAAAAATAAGTTAGATGAATCAGGACAAGTTGTTAGGAACAAAGCTAGACTTATTGCTCAAGGATATAATCAAGAAGAAGGCATAGATTTTGATGAAACATATGCTCCTGTTGCTAGATTAGAATCAATTCGTATTTTATTATCTTTTGCTTGTTTTATGAATTTCACACTTTATCAAATGGATGTTAAAAGTGCATTCCTTAATGGGTTTATAAAGGAGGATGTTTATGTTAAACAACCACCAGATTTTGAGCATGAACAATTCCCAAACCATGTTTTTAAAATTGAAAAAGGCTTTATATGGTCTTAAACAAGCACCTCGTGCTTGGTATGATCGACTGAAGACTTTTCTTTTAGAAACAAGTTTTGAAATAGGTAAAGTAGATACTACTTTATTTATTAGGAGAATTAAGAATGATTTTTTAATCATACAAATATATGTTGACGATATAATTTTTGGTTATAATAATAGCAATCTATGTCAAGAGTTTGCTAACACCATGAAAAACGAGTTTGAGATGAGTCACATGGGTGAACTCAATTATTTCCTTGGACTACAAATTAAGCAGTTATAAAATGGCATATTCATTAATCAAGGAAAATATGCAAAGGAATTACTCAAACGTTTTAACATGGATAGCACAAGTAGTAAGGCCACATCTATGGCTACTACCACAACCCTTGACAAAGATATATTAGGTAAGAGTGTCGATCAGAAACTCTATTGAGGTATGATAGGCTCACTCTTATATATAACTGCTAGTAGACCAGACATTATGTTCAGTGTATATTTGTGTGCTAGATATCAGTCAAGTCCTAAAGAATCTCATTTGAAAGCTGTGAAACGAATTTTAAGATATATTAAAGGCACATCTGATTATGGTTTATTCTATCGACGCACCGATAATTTTCAACTTTTGTCGTATAGTGATGCTGATTTTGCCGGTAGTAAAACTGACTGCAAGAGCACTAGTGGGACATGTCACTTTTTGGGACATTCACTAGTCTCTTGGTGCAGTAAGAAGCAAAATTCGGTATCCCTATCTACTACAGAAGCTGAATATATCGCTGCAAGTTTGGCTTGTGCCCAAATTTTGTGGATGAAACAAACCCTATTAGATTATGGTATTTCTTTTGAAAGACCTTCAATAATGTGTGATAATACCAGTGCCATTAACTTATCTAAAAATCCGGTTCAATATTCACGTACGAAACATATTGATATTCGACATCATTTTCTACGTGATCATGTTTTAAAAGGAGACATTTCTTTAGACTTTATCTCTACTGATAAACAAGTAGCTGATATCTTTACCAAACCCCTTAAAGAAGACACCTTTATAACTTTAAGAAGAGAACTAGGGATTTGTGATTTTCTTGATATTTGTTGAATTTTCTTTTTGTAAGTCGACTTACACATATTGTTCAGTCGACTTCCACATATTGTCTTCTCTAATTTTTCTTCTTCTCTGGACAGTCGAATGAGATGTTCAACCAGTCGACTGACCAGTTGTGATAATTATATATGGATTTTTTTTTCTCTCGACCAAGTCAACTGCATATTAAGAACAGTCGACTGTCACGACTCATTCTGTCTTCCAAATCGAATCGTCGCACAGTTTTTGAGATGTCTATTCATCTTTTGACTCGCCCTTGACCATTCTCGGCTGTTGATTTGATTCTATCTTTGATTTCAGTCGTTACCCTCTAGTTAAAACCCTAAAACCCTACCTCCCTTCTTTTCACTTGTACCCCAAAATTTTCACCCAGATCTGGAGAACAAGAAGAGAAGAGCAGAAAAGAGAAGAAGTCGACTCCTTGTGTTACTGCTATCTTGAGAAGATCTCGGTGCCTTTTCTTCCTTTCGGTGCCTTACTTACCCGTGTTTTTTGTGCTTACGATGTCGATCTCGACTCAGAGACAAATGTTGTCAAGCACTATGAATGCTTTGATCGTGCAAGTTTAGCACGCATGAAGCTTCTTGGTTCTCCACCTAGGTCAACCACTAGGACTTCCCCCTAAACCCAAGTTCCTTTAGCCACTTCGGCTCGACCATCTTCAGCTTCTAGCTCTTCTCGCCCCTGATCTGATTTTGATGATCCACGCAGTATTTATAATGCTGTTAACTATCTCATGGATCGTCAAGATGCTCTTGAATTCCAAATTTCCTATCTGACTCATCTGTTCACTTCTCAATTTCCTCCTTCCTCTCAAGCTGACGAAGATGACGATGATGAAGACTGATGATTTTTTACTTTTATTTACTATTTTTTTATTTCTTGTTGCACTTTAGTATTTTGGTATTTTGTACCAGTTTTAAAGACTCAATTGTTATGAATTAATTTTGTTTGTGTGTTATTTTGTTTAAATGAAATATTCTTTCTTCCCATTTTTTGTCTTTTTTTTTATGACAAAGGGGGAGAGAACTCTAGTATTAATCTCTATTGTTAATTTTTGTGATAATTTATGCATGCCTCTAGTTTTGTGAAAATATATGTGTGATGTATTTTTGATAGGGGGAGCATATGAATGCTTGTATTTTTCAATCTTCTTTTATTTTAGCTATTGTGTTGTCATTATCAAAAAGGGGGAGAATGTTGATTCTTGATTTTGATGATTACAACACAATGCAAAATGTGTCTGTGCTATGCTGTATATAATTGCAGGTTGTATCCAAAGTCATTATATATGATACACAAAGGCCTCAAAGCTAATTGATCAAGCAAGTCACAATATTCTAAAGCTGAACAAATGATCAAGCACAGCTTCAGATAAAGACAACGGCTAAAAGCTTCACTCAAGATTCAAGATTCAAGTCGAGACCAAAGCTTCTATGTTATCTATTTGTGTGTCTTGTAAACAATGTAATTCCTTCTTTAATTTTTGTGATAATTTATGCATGCCTCTAGTTTTGTGAAAATATATGCATGATGTATTTTTGATAGGGGGAGCATATGAATGCTTGTATTTTTCTATCTTCTTTTATTTCAGCTATTGTGTTGTCATCATCAAAAAGGGGGAGAATGTTGATTCTTGATTTTGATGATTACAACACAATGCAAAATGTGTCTGTGCTATGCTGTATATAATTGCAGGTTGTATCCAAAGTCATCATATATGATACACAAAGGCCTCAAAGCTAATTGATCAAGCAAGTCACAATATTCTAAAGCTGAACAAATGATCAAGCACAGCTTCAGATAAAGACAACGGCTAAAAGCTTCACTCATGATTCAAGACTCAAGTCGAGACCAAAGCTTCTATGTTATCTATTTGTGTGTCTTGTAAACAATGTAATTCCTTCTTTAATTGAGTCTTAGAATGATGTACAGCCTTGTCACACACACATACACTCACATATAACTTTTTATAACTGTGTGTTTACAAATCCAAAGGTCGAAACAGCTTGAACTTGATCAACTGTTGAGTACCAGTCGACTGCTCTTTAGAACTAGTCGACTGAGTCTGTACAAAACTGCCTGATCTTATTCAAACTCTGATCAGTCGACTCATAAAGGCAACCCAGTCGACTGTTCAAGTGAATTCGACAGTTTTCTGATTTCAAAAGCTATTTTTCTAATTTAAAACTTTTATCCATTATTTATCCGTTGATTAAACGGTTATGAGTAACTGCTTTTAACGGCCAGGGATTCTAGTCTATAAATATAGTCTGAGAATCACCTTTAAAAAGTTCCAAGCATGTTTTTGAGAAAAATCTAAGTATGGTGCATTCAAGAGAAAAGCTTTCAAAACTCACTTTAGTCTTAGTTCTCTGTCTTCAGTCCAGCATAACATTGAATTCATTTTGGACTGAATTTAGAAGTCAACCATTTAGCCACGTACAATATTACAATCACAACAAGGCTATAGGTTGATTGTAAACAATTTTATTGTTTTTTCTTTTTTCCTCTCGGTTGGAGAGTAGGACTCTAGGGTGTAGAGTCAGGTTTGTCACTCTTGGTGGAAGAGTGGGTTGCTTTCTCTAGTTGAGAGAAAGGACTGCAGGTTGGACAAGGTTGTTGTCTAAACGCCGTAGGGTATTCTTGTAATCTTTTTCAAGAATAGTGAAAAATCTCATGTGGGTTGCTTGGGGACTGGATGTAGGTCGGGAGGACCGAACCAGGATACATCGTGTGCAGTCTGTGGTTGTATCTCTCTACTTGCATTTCAATTCTCTCAGTTTATATTTTTACTATGAAATTTGTTTGGACAGTCGACTGTGTACTGCTATAAGTCGACTGGTCAGACTCGTACTACTCTGAGTAATTTGTGTGACAAGTCGACAGTCTCATCTCTAAGTCGACTTCTCAGACTTCTTTAAAATACTTTTCTTTTGTCGCTTCAGTCGACTGGTTTATCCCTTCAAGTCGACTGAATAGAAGAAATTCTCAATTCCGCTTTTTAAATTTTTATAAAACACTATTCACCCCCCTTCTAGCGTTTCTTGCCTTGCCTGCAGGATCCAACAGGAAGACCCGGGAATACTTGGGTGAGACAAGCTGTGACTTGTTTCAACTGTGGAGAGACATGCCATTACAAGTCTCATTGCCCCAAGATGCAGGATGTCGTCCGCAATGGACCAACTCAGCAGAACAGGAAGATGCCGTACCAGCCGGGGCGAGTATTTGCCTTGACTGAAGCTGACGCTGATGAGGTGGATCACATCATCACTGGTACGAGTGGGAGTGTTTAGGAGTGTTTTTCTGTCGTCTCTTTTCCCGTTATTTAGTGAATTGTTATGTAATGAGTGTGTGTTATGTAACATGAGAACTTTATTTGAATGGAAAGAAAGTTGTTGTTGAATTAATGTGTAAGACCGGTATAGGGGAAGTGCTAACTCTAGGGGATTGATTTTATTTATGATTCCAATAATTTAAGGACTAGATACATAGTGAAGATGTGATGAAAGTAAGAGAAAAACATGAGTATGAGGGCCATTGGATTGGCGGCGTAAGAGTATTCACAGAATGTCCTCATGATGCGTCATGATTAGGGCGTGGATACTACTCTAGAGTACCGTCCCAGTGGTGACGCTTCTGGGGTATTTGGTGACTACGGGTGGTGCTATGGTCCATGGCAGAGGTGAATTGACCACAGGAAGCCTGCATAATGAGTCATGTGTCAGTGCGTGGGGTTCTCTCCAGGATGCCTGGACGTTGGCTCGTAACTCATAGAATGCCTAGGATACTTACTGTAGTTACCGTAGTAGTTTAAATCATGGCAAGGGATTGAACCCTACAAGATGCAGTACGATTAAGGGCTTGCCCTCGGACCTATGTAGTATATGATGCATAGAATCCGAACAAGTGTATATTAGTGTCATGTAATATAAATAACTGCATTAAGGACTAAGTGCACAGCACAACACGACATCAATAGGATAGTCCCCATAGTTTTGTTTGTGACAAGTGTGTGCTTTTTAAGTAAGAGAAAATTGAATTATTATATTCTTGCGTCAGTTAAATGAACTGACGTGCCCACAGTTTCTATGTAGGATAAAGTGCATGAAAAAGACTAAGGAGGAATTGATGCTTAAAGAATTATTCAAGTGTTGTTTTATTTCATTCATGTAATTGTTGTAACTTTGCTTCCGCTGTTTAAAATGTAACTCTGATGTAATAAAAGTTTTTATTTACTTGTAAAATTATACGAAGAGAAGTGTAAAGATCTTGTGGAACTTTGAATTCGGCCTTATTTGGAATTCGGGGTGTTACAGAGTGGTATCAGAGCAACGCTTCCAAGTAGTACAAATTTATAAGAAACGACACCCTAGAGTGGACATTAGAGCGTGTGTTGAGTATAGAGATTTAAATGTAAGTCACTTACATTTGTGTTGCTCTATGATTTATACTTCTTCTTCGTTCTCTAAGATGGCGAACCACTTCGACCCAGCAGGCGATGATGATTGTCACATAATCAAGGGGGATTACTACCCTGGACAAGCTTATTCTGATGAAGAAGATCCCGAAGAATTTGAGGAGGAATGGCCTGAGTCTCGAGAGATCACTCCACCTCCGGATTCATCTGATGATTCCTCCGACAAGGGATAGCCAGTTCCGAGCAGTCCTTTTGTGCCTCTTCAGAGGCAAGTAGAGACCCAGATGGATAGAGCAGAGCTACTACAGCCCCAGTGTGCGAAGTGCAAGGAGGATATTGTAACTCTTAGTCATCGTATTTGGGATCTCGAGAAGAGAAAGAACATGTACGATGTACTGAAGAAGGAAGTGGTGGAACAACGAGATGAGCTTCGAGAAGCCAAGAGGAACCATAGGAACTAGAATGTTGTATCTTCTTACTGCTTTCATTTCATGTCAGAAATGTTTTAAATTTGAATGTACAAAGTTTGAATTCAATGAAATGAAGAGTTGATTAAAATTCATGTCATCTACTTCAAATTTAATGGATCTTTTGCATCAGAAGATGGCTGGAAGAAGAGATAAATGGAGAAGGGATTGACTTGGAAATGGAGTTAGTGACAGTCTATCAGACCCTCAACGCTGTTGCCATGAATCAGAACCAGGGGAGGATGCCTACAAATCCAATACCTGAGGCAATTAAACTCGTGGAATCATTCAAGAGGATGAAACCACCCGTGCTTGAGGGGAAGTCAGACCCAGATGCGGCTGACAATTGGATCAGGCAGGTCGATACCATCTTTGAAGTCTTGGAAACTTCGGAAGCTAGAAAGATGAAGTTGGCTGCACTACGGTTCGAAAAGGACATAGCTATTTGGTGGTAGTCCATGAAGCGGGCGATAGGAGATGTTGTTCTTGGCTAGGAGGAATTCTTGGAGGAGTTCCGCAGTCACTACTTTTCATTGGATGTCCAGGAGAAGAAGGCTATGGAATTCCTGGCGCTACAGCAGGCAGTATGTCGGTTAGAGAGTATGAGACAAGATTTACTCAACTCTCAAGGTATGTGCCCGAACTTGTGATGGATGAGGCGAAGAAAGCTCGGAAGTTTGAGCACGGATTAAGGCCAAGTCTGAGGTCCAAAATAATACCCCTTGGTATGAGGAGGTTTGACAAGTTAGTCAAGCGAGTTGCAGCTACAAAGGAAGATATGGAGCAGTTTCATGCCGCTCAGAACCGGAGGAGCAACTGGCATGTTGGGAAGAGGCCCGTAGTTTTTGGGAATGTCAGAGGGCAGCCGCCGGCTCAAAGGTTCAAACCTACTGGGGCGAACGCTGTTAATGTGGTTGGAAGACCCGGGAATGTTTAGGTGAGACCTCCTGTGACTTGTTTCAGCTGTGGAGAGACAGGCCACTACAAGTCTCAGTGCCCTAAGCTGTAAGATGTCGTCCGTAATGGACTAACTCAATAGGTTGGGATGAAGCCGTACCAGCAGGGACGAGTATTTGCCTTGACTGAAGCTGACGCTGATGTAGTGGATCACGTCATCACTGGTACGAGGGAGGATGTTTAGAAGTTATTCTGTTGTTCCCATTTCCCTGCTTATTTTAGTGAACTGTTATGTAACGAGTGTGTGTTATGTAACAGGAGAACTTTATTTGAATGGAAAGAAAGCTGTTGTTTTGTTCGATACTGGATCCTCTCATACTTTTTAAATTTTTCTAAAGTCTTGGGAGTCGAACCGAAGATTTTTCCAGGCAAGGTCTTAGCAGTAGATACTCTATCAAGGGTGACTCTAACCACTGATCGGTACTATGTGGACTGCGAGATCGAGATTGGGGCTAGAATTTTAGGGATTGATCTAATCGAGCTAAATATCCTGGGGGTCGATGTTATCATTGGCATTGATAGGATGTCGGTGTACAGTGCGAACATCGAGTGCAAGACCATGGAAGTAACAGTGAAGGCTCCAGGTTGTCCTGAAGTCACTTTCCAAGAGAAGAAGAGATGTTCAGATCTGGTGGCAGCTATCAGCAAGAAGAAGGTTCTTGTAGAGGTGCAGCAAGTTCCAGTGGTTCGGGATTACCCGACTGTATTCTTGGAAGATTTGCCTAGGTTACCCCCGCATCGTGATGTAGAGTTCAGCATCACTATCCTGCCGAGGAGTGCACCCATTTCCAAGGCAGCGTATAGGATGGCGCCTGTGGAGCAGGATGAGATCAAACGGAAGATTGAGGAACTGTTGAAGAAAGGCTTTATTCAACCGAATGCATCGCCCTGGGGAGCACCGGTGCTGTTGGTAAAGAAGAAGGATGGTTCGATAAGGATGTGCATCGATTACTGAGAGCTGAATAAGGTCACTGTTCAGAATAAGTATCCTATTCCACGAATTGATGACTTGTTCGATCGTCTACAAGGAGCAACTGTTTTCTCCAAAATAGATCTTCGATCAGGACACCATCAGGTTCGAGTGAAAGCTGAAGATGTGCATAAGACTGCATTCAGAACTCGACATGGGAATTACAAATTCTTAGTTATGCTATTTGGAGTAACGAATGCACTAGCAATCTTTATGGATATGATGAACTGAGTTCTGAGGCCGTTTATTGATTCTTTCGTCGTGGTGTATATCGACGATATCCTTGTGTACTCCAAGTCGGAAGAGGAGCACACAGAGCATCTGGCTGCAGTTTTGAAGAAGCTGGAAAAGCATAGGTTGTATGCCAAGTTATCTAAGTGCGATTTCTGGAAATCTGATGTGGCAATTCTGGGTCACATCCTTTCTAAGGAGGGAGTGGCAACTGATCCTCAGAAGATAGAGGCAGTGAAAGATTGGGCAAGGCCTACAATAGTGAAGGAAATCAGAAGTTTCCTTGGGCGAACTAGATACTACAGGAGGTTCATTCAGGGCTATGCTGAGATAGTCGTGCTGCTTACTGGTCTGACCAAGAAACATGTGAACTTCAAGTGGACTGAGCAGTGCGAGGCAAGCTTTCAGGAGTTGAAAGAGAAGCTGACTACTGCTCCCATTTTTGGCTTTACCTAGAGCAGGTGTTGAGTATGATGTCTACAGCGATGCTTCACATCGTGGGCTTGGTTGTGTCTTAATGCAAGAAGGGAAAGTGATCGCGTATGGGTCTAGGCAACTAAGACCGTATGAGAAGAATTATCTGACTCATGATCTGTAGTTGGCTGCGATTATCTTTGCCTTGAAGTGATGAAGACATTACGTGTATGGTGAGAAGCTGAACATGTACACAGAACACAAATGCTTGAAGTACATTTATTAGCAGAAGGACCTAAATCTGAGGCAACAGAGATGGATGGAAGTACTTGAGGACATTCGTCCTGAGATTAAGTACCATCCTGGGAAGGCTAATGTTGTTGCTGATGCACTTAGCCGTAAGAGCAGTCTGGCTAGTTTGATTACAACTCAGAGGCGTCTTGCAGAGGAGTTGGATCAGGCTGGTATTGAGGTTGTTCTACAAGGTTTGGGAGCATCCTTAGCTCAGTTGAGGCTTCAGCCCACGCTGAATGAAAGGATTATTGCAAGTCAGAGGGAAGATACAGAGATTCAAAAGATGAAGGAGCAGGTTGGTGCTTGCAAGTTATTGGAGTTTTGGATCAGGGATGAGGTGTTGTGGTTTGGAGAGAGGCTGTGTGTTCCGAATCAAGCAGAATTGAGGGAGAGTATTCTTCAGGAGGCACATGCTACTCTTTTGTCTGTACACCCTGGGAGTACCAAAATGTATAAGGTCATCAAGCAACATTTCTGGTGGTCAGGTTTGAAGCGGGATGTGGCTGAGTTTGTGGCGAAGTGTGAGATCTGTCAGCAGGTCAAAGCCGAGAATCAAAAGCCTGGAGGTTTATTGCAACCGTTACCTATTCCGGAATGGAAGTGAAATAACATAAGCATGAATTTCATTATGGGTTTACCCAAGAGTTCGAAGGGTAATGATGCGATTTGGGTCATAGTCGATTGACTGACCAAGTCTGCTCACTTCTTGGCGATAAAACTCACTTCGTCTAATGGACAAGTTGGCCGAGCTGTATGTTGGAGAGATTGTCAGGCTTCATGGTGTTCCGTTGATCATTGTGTCTGATCAAGATGCACGGTTTACTTTCCATTTCTGGAAGAGCCTTCAGACAGCTTTGGGTACCAAGACGGATTTCAGCACTGCTTTCCATCCTCAGACTAATGGTCAGACTGAGAGAGTCAATCGAGTTCTTGAGGATATGCTTTGGTGTTGTGTTCTAGATTTCGGAGGCAGTTAGGAAAGGCATCTAGCTCTGGTGGAGTTTGCCTACAACAACAGTTTTCAAACTAGTATCGGGATGGCGCCGTACGAAGCTCTGTATGGCATGAAGTGCAGGACACCTGTTAGCTGGTTTAAAGTTGGAGAGCGGCAGATGTTTTGGCCTGAGATCGTGTAGCAGACCTCAGAAAAGATCGTTCTGATCAGGAAGAGGTTGGTGGATGCTTAGAGTAGGTAGAAGAGCTATGCAGACAACCGAAGGAAGGACCTTGAATTCGAGGTTGGTGACTTTGTCTTTCTGAAGATATCACCTAGCAAAGGTGTGATTCGCTTTGGCAGAGGTGGGAAGTTAGCCCTAAGATTTATAGGCCCGTACAAGATATTGAAGCGAACTGGGAAAACTGCGTACCGGTTAGAGTTGCCGGAAGAGTTGTCTCAGGTGCACAATATCTTCCATGTGTCTATGCTGAGAGGTTACATTCCAGATCTGAGTCACCATTTGCCCGAAGTGCCGGAGGGTTTGCAGTTGGATCTGAGTTACATTGAGCTCCCGGTTGAGATTGTGGATTGTCAGGAGGAAGTCTTGAGGAACAAGACGATACCGACGGTCAAAGTAGTCTGGAGAAACCAGTTGGTTGAAGAGACTGCTTGGGAATCTGAAGAAAGGATGATGAAAGATCATCCTGAACTCATTGTTTGATTTGTATCTTCTTTTCTTCTCTTTTCTGTTTTCTTGTGGTATTTTGTTTTCTCACTCTTTAGGCGTAGTTCTGGGGACGGAACTATTCTAAGGAGGGAGTGCCGTAACACCCTGAATTTTTAGCTATAATTAAATAAGAGTTGTTCGATTTCACGTGTTGTGCATGTGCAAATTTATTGTACATTTTTTTCCTAAAAATTATTCTTCATGAACAAATGTTTTAATTATTCTCTTTCTTATTTAGAAAGCCTATTTAAACTCTAGGCCTATTTGTCTCATTCTTGCCCACCTTAATTAATTAATCAAGTTATTTAGAAACCTATGGACTTTTAGCCCATTAGTGTGAGCCCATTAATTAAATCCTCTTTAATTAACATGACTTTGGGCTCTCTTTATCATCATCAATTTGATGCCCTGTCAGATTCCGAGATGTTGTCTCTCTCCCAATCCCTAGGCTTTTCCCTTATTGCCGACTCTTCCATCCCTATCTCCTGCATTAGAAAGTTAGAACATTCCCGAGTCCAGGAGCACCTTCGTCATCATGATTAGTATTTCTTGGAATATCCGGGGCCTCAATTGCCCCGCTAAGCAAAGGGCTATTTTTGACCTTATCGCCTCTTCCCACTATGATATTATCTCTATTCAAGAATCTAAGATTGAATCCCCCTCCCCTCGCCTTTTCCGCTCTTTAGGAGGTTCATCTATCTCGAATTGGATCTCTCTTGACGCCTTAGGCTCTAGAGGCGGGATTCTTCTCGGTTTCAGAGACTCGGTTTTCTCTCTGATAGAGATCCATCGGCTTAACTTCTTCCTGATTGTGCAGTGCATTGGCAGGTGCTCAATTGTGTTCTAACGGTTATCTCTGTTTACGGGCCATCGACTTCTGATCGGCGCCCTCTTTTCTGGCAAGAATTCCGTTCCCTGCACCACTTCGTGCAGGGTCTCGGATTCTTCTGTGGCGATTTCAACGTTACTCGTTTCGCTTCAGAAAGATCGTCCTCTATCTCCTCTGTTTCCTCTGATTCCCAATCGTGCATTTTCAATGATTGCATCAGGGATCTCCAGTTATCCGACATCCCTATCAATGGTAGGGCTTTTACTTGGTCGAATCAGCGTCTCATTCCTTCTCTCGCCAAACTAGACCGGTTTCTGGTGTCTCACTCGTGGTTCTCTTAATTTCACAATTCCTATGTGAAAGCCCTCCCCAATCCTTCCTCGGATCACGCGCCCATCGCTCTTTTCTCTGATTATCATTTTCCCCACCATCTCCAATTCCGTTTTGAAAAGTTTTGGATTCAAGATCAGTTATTTATTAAACTGGTCCAGGAATGCCTCGCTTCCATTACTGGATCTCACGGACTTGGCAATCTGCTTCTTAAGCTTCATGCCATCAAATATGGCTGTAAGATTTGGCACCGCGAACGTCAATCCAACACCAATTTCCTCAAAGAGGTTCTGCTCGGATCCATCCAGGCTTTAGACCTGATGGAGGAGCAAGCTCCCCTTTCGTCTCATGCTCTTCAGGAGCGCCTTGCCTGCAAGCGTGAATATGCCGAAATCCTCCTACAAGATCATTCTAAATGGGCTCAAAGAGCTAGAATTCATTGGCTGAAATAGGGTGATGGTAACACCGCTTTCTTCCACCATTTTGCTTCGCATCGCAGGCGTTGCAACCATATTTCGGTGATTCAAGATCAGGGTGCAGAGTTTCACTCTGACCCGGATATTCACCGAGCCTTCCATTCTTTCTACAAAAACCTCATTGGTTCCACTAAACTGCGTTTGATTTCTCTTGATTGGCAGCAACTCTATGGTCCCCCAGCCATTGATTTATTCTCCCTTGAGGACCCCTTCACTATGGAAGAGATCAAGTCGGCTGTCTTTGCTTTAAAAAGCGATTCAGCTCCTGGGCCGGACGGCTTCCCGGCTTTCTTCTACCAAAAATTCTGGCCTTGGCTTCGGGATGACCTGTTCGATCTGTTCCAAGATTTGCATCGAGGATCCTTCTCTTTTGATCGTATCAATTATGCCCACATTGTTCTGATCCCTAAACGGCAGGGTGCCAATTCAGTGACGGACTTTAGACCCATTAGTCTTATTAATACTTCGTTCAAAATTATTATGAAAGTTCTTGCCGCTCGACTCAGTGCTATTATTCTGCCTCTGATTGACCCAGCCCAATCGGGTTTTATCAAGGAGCGTTTTATTCTTGACAGCGTAGCTGCTGCTCAAGAGATTATCACGCTTAGTCATCACCGCAAATTAGAGGGTATCCTTCTTAAGCTTGACTTCCAAAAAGCATATGACAACGTCAACTGGGACTTTCTCTTTGATATCTTGCAGCACCGTGGGTTCGGTCCGAAATGGATCGGCTGGATTAAATCCAGCCTCATCGCTGGTACTTCTTCTATTCTCATCAACGGTTCCGAGGGCCACAAATTTAAAATCAAATGTGGGTTTCATCAAGGAGACCCACTTTCATCCCTTCTCTTCTCTCTGGTAGCGGACGTTTTCAGTAGACTTCTCCGCAATGCCCGCGAAGCTCATGTCATTAAGGGCTTAGGTCGTTCCCGTCATTTTGACGGTATCCTCAACTTGCAATATGCAGACGATACCATTATCTTTGCCAAACCTGATCGGGCTTCTTTACGCAACCTTAAACTGTTACTTTACTGTTTTGAACAGGCTTCCGGCCTTGCCATCAACTTCAACAAATCCTCCGTGTTTTGGCTCGGAGGAGACGATACTCGTCATGTCGAGATCTACCAATTTTTTAATTGCCGAATCGCCTCCTTCCCCATCTCTTACCTTGGCATCCCCCTGAGATGGGGTAAACTCCACAGATCTGACTGGTTCCCTATCATCGATAAAATTGAATCCAGACTTAATGTCTGGACTGGAAAGGTTCTCTCCCGAGGTGGAAGATTAATTCTTCTTAACTCAGTTCTCTCTGCGATGCCTCTCTACATGATGTCTTTCTATTACCTCCCTTCCTGGGTTATCAAGAGGATTGATCAAATTCGTTGCAACTTCTTTTGGTCTGGTAAGGCTCTTTATAAGCAGGGCTCGCACCTGTGCAATTGGAACATCATCTGTTCTTCCAAAGCGAACGGTGGACTGGGCGTTTTGAACCTTCGTGATCATAATCTTGCCCTCTTAGGTAAATGGCTGTGGAGATTCCATAAATCTCCTCATTTATCATGGGTTCAATGCATCAAAGAGTATTACTTTGATTCCACTCCTTGGTGGCGGTTCAATTCCCCTGCCCATCGTTTTGCCTTTCCATTTTGGAAGGGAGTCTGGAAGGCTTCCCCGGCCTTCCAGTTCAGCATCTATAGGCTTTGTGCTGATGGATCGAGGACCAAATTCTGGACCGATCTTTTGTTTGGCAACACCTCCATCGCCTCAGCCTATCCCTCTCTGTTCAGGCTCGCTGCCTATCCAGATGCCTCCGTAGGTGAATCGGTCGTTTGGATCGATTCCACTAGGACTTGGAGTATCCCTTTTATTATCCAATTACCCTCCCCACTTATATTGGATTTTCAACACCTTATTGCTTCTCTCAATCTCTTTGAGTGGAAACACTCGGAAGACATAGCTTGGCGATGGAATGCCTCTGGTTCATTCACGGTTAAATCCTTCTATAATTTCCTCAATTTCCGAGGCATCGTTTCCCCCGCTGCTAAGTTCATCTGGAATTCCTGCGCTCCACTCAAGGTTAATATTAACTCTTGGTTGGCCATCCACAACAAGCTTCTCACTGTTCAGGTGCTGAACAAAAGAAACTTAGCATGGGGGCAACTCTGCCCCTTTTGTTCGGGGGCCTCTGAAGATGTTAATCATCTTTTCGTGGGTTGCGCAATCATTCGACCTCTTTGGAAAATTGTGGCTCTAGCTTGGGGAAACCCAGCTATTCCACCTGATCTTCTATCCTGCTGGAACTCCCCCTCCGGTCTCCATAAATATAGTAAGGGATGGAATCTCTCGGTTCATATTATTATTTGGATTGTCTGGAGGGAAAGGAACTGCAGAGTTTTCACCCACAAAACTGCCTCTATCTCCTCCCTTATAGAAGACCTATTATATCTTTTCAAATTTTGGACTTCGCAGATTAAAGATGATAAGCGGCAGTATTATTTTTATAGCCGTTTAGAGGAATCTCGTTCTGTCCTTGCCAGACTTAACGCACTCTGATTTGTGCTGGCCTTTGTTGCTACTATGCTTTTTATTCTTTTGCTTTTAGCTTTTTTCTGCTTCTGTTAACTTTTTGTTGTTCTTCATTTAATTTCACTGTAATGCAATCTGGTTTTATTTCTCTTCTCTCAACTCAGTTTGCTTCTCTGATGGTTGGCATTTGTTTACAGGATTGAAGCCTTGGCCCATGAGCCTTCTTTTGTGGTACTCTGTAGTTTCTCGTCTCTGGCGTTTTGCGGTTGAGTCGCTGGCTCATCTGTTTTGGCTGTTGCTTTGGTTTTGGTCGGGGATCCTCTCTGCTGTTGTCCTCTGTTAGCTGGGCATGTCCTTTTGTAGGCTTCCTCATTTTCTCTTGGATTGTATTTCTCTTTTGTTGTGGCTATCGGTGATATCAAGTTAGGTGGGTGAGCGCATGTTACGTTTCTTTTAGCGTTCTAGCTCCTGGACTTGTATTACTTCATTGCGGTTTCCTCCGCCGGAGCCTCTATGTACTGTTTTATTTTGGACAGTTTCTCTGGAGCAGGGCCGTGCCCCTCCTTTCTTCTTCTTTATTGCGCTGTTTATTATTATTATGGTGTCTTAGATTGCTGTGGGTTCTGAGTTGTTCATCTTCTGGCCTCTTTGGGTCTGCTACTGCCTTTCGAGGCTGCTGTGTTTTTATTTCTGTTTGCATGCTTTTAATCTTTTCAATCTGCTTGCTGTTTTGCCTGGTCTTTTGCTTGCTTCCCTAGGCCCAAGTTAAGGGCCTATTGGGGGTCGTCTGTGTTGGCGGCTCCCTGTGTGGTTGGCTGTTTCTGGTGTTGTGCTGCTTCGCCATTCTCCATCGAGGCTTCTCCGGTGTGCTGATCTCAGTCTGGTTGCTTATGGTCATCCACCACTCTCTCTTCGAGTTAGGATCTGGGCCCCGTCTGACAGCGAGATGGTTCTTCCCCCCCTGATCTGAAGGCTCCAGCGCTCTTCATTGTTGTTCGAGTGTTCGATCCCCGGCCGATCCATCTCCCTTACTGTCTTTGCTGTAATTAGTTCTAGCGTCTTGTTGTCTTTAGTTTTCTTCAGCTTGTTATTTTTTGCTTGTTTCTCGCGCCTTCTAGTCTGGCGCCTTTGTTTTACTTCTTGTAAAACCCTTCTAGTCCGCCTTGTACAGTTATTATCGTTTATCAATATATTTTTTTGATCGGGCTGGAGTCTTTTGACTCTATCCGCTTACATCAAAATTAACATGACTTGTAGTGTAGACTAGTTTTGTAGCAAATTAAATTAATTAAGCTTGTACAAACTAGTAACTAGGGGGGTGTTTTGATAACACGTGCATTGCACTAGCACGTGTTTGGAGCCCATGGGGAGGTGGCCGGATGGTGGACAAAGAGAGAGGGAGAGATGGAGGTAGTGGAGAGGTACTTTCTCAATCATGAGTAGTTGCTACAACTCCTTAACTCATCCCAGCCTTTGATCGCTAACCATTTGATTAAATCCTAGCCATCTATTCTCACTCAAAAAAAGTATAAATACCCCATACTTCTTCTCATTTAGTACAATAGAAGAATTGATTAAGAAAGAAAAGATTAGAGCAAGAAAAGATTGAGAGTTTTGGTGAGTAAAGGATTGAGGGATTTATTGGTGTGTGTGTTCTTTCAAGAGGTGGCCGGCCTACACCATCGAAGCAAGAAGAGGAGCTCGGGTTCCACTCAAGCTAAGAAGGAGAAGTCAAATTGGTGGCACAAGCTAGGAGGAGAAGGATCCAATTGTTCATTCTAGGAGATTTTGGAATTTCTTAGTTTTTCTCTCCATATAGGTGGGTGATTTTCTTAAACTTCTAACTAGATATCATGTTAGGGTTTGGTTGATAAAATTGCTAAGAAAAACTAAGTAGATTGGCCCATGTTTGTGTATATAGAGAAAAATTGTATATAAAATAAATGCTTGGTGAATTGACTTGCTAGTTGATACAATTGTGATTTCCATGCTATAATTGATCATATAGCCATGAAACGTATGTTTGAGCCATGCTAAATTGAGAAAATTATGCTTATGTAATGATTAGTTGATTAAGTGAACCA
This sequence comes from Hemerocallis citrina, assembly GCA_017893485.1. Classification (NCBI taxonomy): domain Eukaryota; kingdom Viridiplantae; phylum Streptophyta; class Magnoliopsida; order Asparagales; family Asphodelaceae; genus Hemerocallis; species Hemerocallis citrina. Next base: position 44,448 of record JACEHZ010000520.1, on the reverse strand, counting down.
TTGAAGTTGTATTCTCTAAATTAAGGGAACACTAGTGTAATAAAAGAGAATTTTGTCCTAGAAATATTTGTAGAAATAAAAGAAAATTAGAAAAACAATCTTTTCTGATTATGGTAGTGCTAAATTGTTGAATTTTAATGTCGAAAATATATCCATGATCTACTTTAAATTGCAACCTGGTGCAATCGACAGTCGACCAAACTAGAGTCGATAGTCGACTGTCAGGTAATAAACTTCTAATTTTAGTTGCAGAACAGTCGACCGGCTATGTTGTAACAGTCGACTGTCACGGTCCTGACTATTGGTTTTCGAGTTTAAATCCTCGCAGAACAGCCGAATGGCCTATCTCAACAGTCGACAATCAGGGTTTTCGGCTGATGAAATATTTCAAAAAAATAAAAAGTTTTCAAGTGTTCTAAAAATTGAGGGAAAAAATGTTAGATTTATTCTTAAAAAATTCCTAGACTTCTTGAAAATTGTTTCTTTCATTTTGACCTGTTATAATGAGAACTAAAGGCTATTTGAGAAAAAGAAACTTGATACAATTTCTTAGAATATAATATTGATTAATTAAATAAATACTTGTTGAGTATAGTTACTTTTAAAATGGAAATTGTGACATGGAAAATTTAAGTAAGATAATTGTAATTTTGTCCTAATAAGTGGAAGGATGACATTATGAATGTAAAGAAATTTTGTGAAGTGTATGTATGAATGTTGACAAGTGAATAAAGGAATTGTAGTGATATACATGAAATTGTACATAAGAATGAAATAGAAATGTTGATTTATGAGAAATATTTTATGAGTATGAATACACAAATCTGTGAACATGAAATGAGATTAAAGGACTAGAGGGTAGCTAAGCCTCATACCAGCGTTAAATGAATTCTTTGAGATAAGATTTGAAATGCAAAGACCAAGTTTGGGTCATGTTGTTGAATTAAGGTGTAAGACCGGTATAGGAGAAGTGCTAACTCTAGGGGATTGATTTTATTCATGATTCCTATAACTTAAAGACTAGCTACATAGTGAAGACGTGATGAAAGTAAGAGAAAAACATGAGTATGAGGGCCATTGGATTGGCGGCGTGAGAGTATTCACATGATGTCCTAATTATGCGTCATGATTAGGGCGTGGATACCACTCCAGAGTACCATCCCGGTGGCGACGCTTGTGGAGTATTTGGTGACTACCGGTGGTGCCATGGTCCTTGGCTGAGGTGAGTTGACCACAGGATGCCTGCATGATGAGTCATGTGTCAGTGCATGGGGTTCTCTCCAGGATGCCTGGACGTGGGCTCGTAACTCATAGAATGCCTAGGATACTTACCGTAGTAGTTTAAATCATGGCAAGGGATAGAACCCTACAAGCTGAAGTATGATTAAGGGCCTGCCCTCGGACCTATGTAGTATGAGATGCATAGAATCCGAACAAGTACGCATTAGTGTCATGTAATATAAATAACTGTATTAAGGACTAAGTACACAGTACAACACGACATCAATAGATTTGTCCCCATAGTTTTGTTTGTGACAAGTGTGTGCTTTCTAAGTAAGAGAAAATTGATGTATTATATCCTTGCGTCATTTGAATGAACTGATGTACCCACAGTTTCTATGCAGGATAAAGTGCATGAAATAGACTACGGAGGAATTGATGCTTAAAGAATTATTCAAGTGTTGTTTTATTTTATTCATGTAATTGTTGTAACTTTGCTTGTGCTGTTTAAAATGTAACTCTGATGTAATAAAAGTTTTTATTTCCTTGTAAAATTGTATGAAGAGAAGTGTAAAGATCCCGTGGAACTTTGAATTCGGCCTTATTTGGAATTCGGGGTGTTACATATAATGTGTGGAAGTATGTCATAACTATATAAATAAAACATTACAAAAAGAAATATACTGAAATGAATAAGACGATGTAAAATAGTGGAAAATTATAGTATCGTGAAATCAAAGTATTTGTAAAGTGAATGCAAACATATAAAAATTTTATTCAAAATCTAATAGAAATAATAACAAAGAAAATGATAGTCTTAATAATAATTTAGTAAATAGTGGTTCAAAACTTAATAGAATACGTATGAGTAATAGGTAACGTGAAAGCTCATAAAAGAAACATCAGAAAGAAAACGAGTAAGTCGAACTTAAAAGATTAAGTTGAAGGGTTGTAAGTAAAATAATAAATATCAAAGTGAATTAATAGTATAAGAAAATATTTATTTGAAAAATAGTAAATGTTAAAGATGAAAAATTCTACAAGGAAAATTCACGAAATTTATTATTTTTTTTTAAAAATTTTTAATTTTTGTAATGAAAAAGTATTACGATGAAAATCCACGGAGAAAATTTTTAAGAGGAAAGTGTGTCCACGTGTAAGGAATCATGAATGTAGGTTCAAACCAACCACGCTTTCGCGCGCTACTCTGATACCAAGGAAAAATATATTCGCATACATTCACACATCAATGTATATGAGGAAAATATCATGAATGCAAGTTTCATAACTTCATCATTCATGACTACAGCCATCCAATAGGGAAAAGAAGGAGAAAATACCAGTGTATAGAGAAACACAAATGTAGTTTAACTTACACTTAAATCTCTATAAGCTAAACTCACACGCTAATGTCCTCCCTAATGTGTTGTCCTTGTAATTTTGTACTACTTATTGAAGTTAGCTCTGATACACTTCTGTAACACCCCGAATTCCATTTACATGTAATTCATAGTACAATAAGATCTTTTACTTCAATTCGTACAAATTTTACAAGGAAATTAAAACTTTTTATTACACAACAATGTTTATTACAAAGTTACATAACAGAAGTTAAATAAAATACAACATGAAATACAACTCGAATATCAGCAGCTTTAATCATGAATATAGTCTTCATCATCAACCGTATAAAGTTCATGTCAATCCAATCAAGCCCTGCACTGAAAATATGTGGGCACGTCAGTTGCTTACAACCGACACAATATTATAAAACAGCGACCCTCACTATGCCATAATATAACGATTTTCTTACTTTAACAATCACACACTTGAATGCATATTAAAGTGTAAAAGAGTGACTATCCTAAACATGTCGGTGTATGATATGACTTAATGCCTAATGCAGATGTTATACTACAATGACACTAATGCATATTTATTCGGATTCTATGCATCCCATACTACATAGGTCCGAGGGCAAGCACCTACGTACTCCACATTAAAGGGTTTAATCCCTCACCACGAAAAACTACTCGGTAACAAATCAAGTTTTAGACATTCCATGACTACAGATTCCAGTCCTGGAGTCCACCGTCAAGCTTATACGGAAATCCACGTCGTGCGAACATCGCGCAAATGTCCCTCTAGCCCCGGTATACACATATACACTGGAGAACAGCCTCCCATCCGTCCGACTATTCATGATCCTGGAGTCCATCGTCAAATAATTCATAGTCCCGGATTTAATTAAGGCTCATTTCCGTCGCAACCAACCACAGTCTCGGAGTCTACTATCAGACTATATAGAGGCAAACCACTTACGTTGCCCAAGTTTTATTACATCTCCACTTAGTGCCTAATCCTTAAGTTTAAACATGAATAAATAATACTACCTAGAGCTAGCTTACCCTCCTACTGGTCTTACTCAAACATACCGAGAACGACAGCCCATATTGACCACTTCTCAAAATCAATTATTCATTTTCAACATTTGTCGGTACCTGGGTCTCACTAATCCTCTAGAATCAACATCTTTTCATGTTCAACATTATGGAGTACGCATACTCTTATAATTCATGTTCTCATTTTCCTTTATTCATTTCTTATTCGATCTTTTAATTTATTCTTATTCCCTAACTATCAAGTAAACACTTCTTCATTGATCACAAAACCAACAAATCATTACCAAGTCCTTTTGATTAACAAAACACCTTTTCACATATATTTATTCTTCAAAATATATTCCAAATACAAAGTTCATTTTAATCAATAAAACTCCTTTCATATTCAATCATATTTCAATTATAAATCTCAATTCTATTCAAAATATAGATTCATTATTCCCATAAAAGATTCTACTATAACTTTGTAGTTAAAAACACTTAGAATCATCCTCAAATACTCCATCTAGATTCATTTGCAAAACAGTAAGTTAAAAACCAGAAAACTGCAGTTCATGCTTCTTGTAATAATCATATTAAATTATATACTTCATGAAACTTTGTGTTCTTTAGATAAATATAAAGGTATACAAGTCTACTATAATTTCTTAGTTATAAGTTTCTCCAAAATATTGTATCTATAATCCTGAATTCTTCGAAATATATAGTAGGGTCGAAAAATCGAAATACTACCACTTGTTCAGTCTTGTAAAATTCATTATGAATTTAATTCTTTGTGTAAATTTGATTTCTTAGACTTTACAGAACTTTTAACGAGTATACTGCAAGTTCTTAGTTTTGACTTTTCTCAAATTACTTCATTTACGATGCTAAAATGATCAAAAACCGAAATATGTACAGATTTCCAGCAACTAGTCGACTGCCCACCAGTCCTCAGTTTACATTTTATTAAAATAGTAAACGACCTCCAAACCTTATGAAATATTAAAGGGATGTTCCTGACACATACAAGATGCTCCCACAAAAGTTTTAGTTCTAGATTCCAATTATTCTATTAAATATGATTTTCTGAAGTGCAAACAAAACTCAAAACAACAACTTTCTTTTCACAGATTAACAACTTGTGTATGCATTTATTCCCCAATTTATTCAATCTAATCATGATGTATTACCATGCACCCAAACAATACCATTTTAACTTATCTACATGACAATCTTTGAACTAGCATGCATTTTCTTTCATATTCATATCTATTAAAACTCTATTTATCAATACATCATGCAACATAACAAATTAGTAATCTAATAACACATGCCACATTTCATTTCACCCAATAAGCAATTAAACATACCATAATTTTAGTGTAACGCCCCTGCCCCTAGCTCAGACAATTTATACAATTTAAAAGACAAATTATTTATAGTATAGTACAACTGCCCACTACAGGCTGCCTCTCAAAAGGTGATTAACCAGATTGGTGACTCTTGATCATAGGCTATTAATTTATAGTTAATTATTTTATTACAAATCCTGATATGGGACTATTCACAAACTCCTCTCTCTCTTCTTTTACTGTGTACCCTGAAGTCCCAAGGGACCCCCCCATGCCACGTCATCAAAAAGGAGCACAGGCAAGCTCTGTCTTTCAATTTAACCCGGGTGGGCCCCATGCTTGCTGACGTCATGATCACGTCAGCACATCCATACACAACACATTGCTGTTACTTTCTCTCACCGTGGGCCCCCTATTATACTGTTTTCACATTTTATTACAATTTATGCCATCCACTCTTTAATATATACATATATATACTATATACCTCTTTATAAATTACAGGATGTTACATTTTGAAAGTTCAAGAAATCACCCACCTTAGTTGAAGAAAGAAAAGTGGAAGAAAACTACTTTGATGTTGCTCCTAGCTCCAACAAGAATGAGACATCCTTCTCCTCTTTAGCAAGCACCGAAAGCTCTCCTTGCTCCAAGTAAGAACTCAAGCCACACTTTCTTTCTTTTCTCTCTTTCTTTTCTTCTCTTTTGTTTTGATTTTTGGTGCATTTTTTCATGAAGTAAGGGGTGATATTTATAGGGTCAAATGGGTGAATAAAGAGACACTCATTACCTAAAATTAAATACTAATTAACAAAATTAATCACCCACTCACCATTACTACACAAAACCCCACCATTTCCCCTTCATATGCATGGCCAAAACCCTTTAAATTTCCCACATGTGATCACTTCTCATTCTTTTGTTAATAGTTCAAATGTATATATTTGTTACATGACAAGTGTGGTGACAATTTCGAAAGTGTATTTAATATAGAATTTTATTATGGGCCTTTATTTTAAATTAGTTTCTTATGCGATTTTAAAATAGAATATTATTCGTAATGGTACAAAATACACGTGCGTAACACGCGATGGCAAAATTGTTATTACTCAATTTTACGCGGTGTTACAGGGTTGGCATTCTGGCTGGGCCCCAACCCGGCTGGTTTTCCCAGCTGAGGGGCGGACCTGGGCCTGGTTGGGTCTAAACCTAGGCAGGGTTGGAATCTCAAAACCTCAACTCGAATCGACCTGCGAACCCCTTTGGGTCTAACCGACCAGGGCCAGGCTGGTCCAGCTTGGCCCGGGTTTTTTATTTTTTATTTTTTTAAAACAAAAAAAAAGAATAAATGTACAACAAGTATAAGAGTGAAACAAAATTGTATATATTATTCATTTCAACTTGGAATAAGTTTTTACAACAATCAAATTATATACAAATACATGTAATAAAAACTAAAAACTTATACAAATTTATTGAATTACTTGTTTAAGGGGATAATCTAGAGTTCGAGATAGCTTAGAGTTCGATTGAAGAGAGGGCATTGGACTAATTTCGTGTACAGCTACTTAACCTAAACCTAGGATCTCATTGCCTTGAATTTCCTACTCAGCTTCGACGTGATCTTCAGGAGAGTTGCTTCCACTTGTTGAGGTTTCCACTACTTTGTCTTCTGCTTTCATCCAATCTTCAGTGCACACGAGCATCTCCAATGAATTCAGTTTCAAGCGATTCTTGTAATCGGTTAAAACTCCACCACTTGAAGAAAAATCACTTTCTGATGCAACTATAAACACATGAGGGGTTAGTAGATCTCAACCATGTGTGAAACAATTGAAAATATAGTGTCATTCTCTTTCCAACATTTTGACACCTCAATCCTAGTATTAGATTTCTCACTATCTTGCGAATTTTATCAGTTTAATTCATTATGTGCATTAGTCCTAGGTTTTCTAGAATTAATACGAGCAAGAAAATTTGCAGTGGCATCTTCTAATGTGCTCTTACCCTTATCTCTAGAAGAAGAAGATAAAGTTGATACACTAGTTTGTCGTGTGGTACCACTAGATGCATAAGTTCTATCATAAAATCATAAAAATTATTCAATGTCAACTCAAATCTAGCTAAATAATCATTACAATCATATTGAGATTCTTCTCCAAGTAAAGCAAAAAATATTTCAATCAAACTCTTTGTACCCGCTAATTTGATAAGATGATCCATTACAGTAGTAATACAATACACCATAGGAGGATAATTAAAATAATTCAAAAATATATCATAAGAGGGAATATCAATATGGCCAATGTAAGGATCTGGAATTATTTTTTGAAAAGTTTGCATCATAGTAATTATTGAAATAAAAACACTACTAGAAGTGGAATCATAAGATTTTGAAAATTTCAAAGTTGCAGTCTTAAAAGGTTCAAAAAGTTTTAAAAAACTTTCGGCAAAATACCAAGAATCGGGAGAAATTTGAAAATCTTCCATATTTTTCGCAATACAAAAATCATTACTAAACGCTTTGTATTTAGTAACAACATTCAATAAATCGAAAGTAGAATTCTATCGGTGTTTAATATTTCTAGGAAATTTTCTAAAATGTATTCCCTTAAGATTATACCATTCTTTGAATTGTTGAAGCATAGTACCACTCAAAGTGATGAAATGTACACAATTTCTAATTGCATTCTCATATGGATCAGTTACTTTCAACGCATCTTGTATACATAAATCAAGAATATGACATACACATCTAACATGAAAATTTTCAGTACATGAAGGTGCTAAATGTTGAACTAATGTAGTAACCACACTAGTGTTGTTGGAGGCATCATCAAAACTAATCGAAAATTTTTTATCGCAAATACGAAATAAAGCACATCCTTCTAAAATACGTGTTGCGATAAGTAAACCACTATGGGGGTACAGTAAAGCGGTGAGTGATATGATTCTCTTTTGAATGAGCCAATCACTATTGATCCAATGACAAGTTATGCCCATCAATGGAATATTGTTACAACATTTCCGACCATCGCTCGTTAACGATACTCTGCAAGTTAAAGAATACAAAAGTGCAATTAAAGCATCTCTCAATAAAGTTTAAAACAATCAGACTTAAGTGTGTTTCTAGGAATTCTTTTGAAGTGTGGATTTAGTGCATTTTGGTTAAAAGCCTCTAGGTTCCAACTCTCGGAATAGGAAAATGGTAACTCTTCCTTAATAACTAGTCCAACCAATTCCCAACGAACAATTTCGGTAACATAGCTATGGGATGCCACCTTAATAGGTGGACATCCACCAAATAGGTGGTCACCGTTTCACAACACTCTCTATTAAATGCCGACCTTAAAACATTGCCTCATTAAAAACTTTACTAAGGAAAAACCCACATTTAGGAAAAGTCTGTAGTAAAAGAAAAGAGTACAACTAATTCTTCAGGAATCAAATTCTTTAGGAATCTAAGTAGATGCGACTTACATTGACCCATTAAAATTCTTTCGAAGGGAAAACACAGTGGAAAAAAAACATCATCAAAGGAAAATAGTATAATGCGCAAAGACCTTCTTCATGATGTCTCTATTAGCATCTTCAGGATGCTTGCATCTGCAGGATGCTCCCACCAAAAATATTAAAATTTATTATATTTAGTTCTTACATCAACTTAAATGAAGAATATGTGAGGTAATTCAGCTGCATTGTCTAGTCTTATTGATTTGATAGCTTGATTGGAAAAAAAATGATGATATGGGTCAATAGACTAGAAAAATGAGTTCTAATTGAAGCATCAAGTAGTATCATAAAGTATCTAAAAATGCTATATTTAATCAGTAGGGGCAAATAAAAAAAATTATGCATCAATAAATTCTAAAGAAATATTGTTCCTAAATCATGAATGCTAAAACATAATTCGAAAAAATACCAGCATAAGGCATAAAGTCTCAAGTCAAGTAGTGCAATGTTAAATAATTGAAACTAAGCTACTGATAATTCCTAAAAGATCTATAGATTTCAAGTTTGTGTTTTCTTGTTCCTCAAGATCCTCGCCAAGGAGGTCATCATTGTCTATGCCAAGGGTGGCATTTGCTTCAATCTTCTAGATTTTCTGATATTTTGCCACCGCTTTCTTTAATGCACAACAGGTGCGAGACCAATGACCTTCATACCCACACTTAAAGCATGTATCACTTGGTCCTCTATAACTTGAAGGGGGGCTGCTATTGTCCTTGATTTTCAGAATGCTTCTTCTATTTCTTCCGGTGCTCATTCTATCTACCACTGCTGGGGTGACCGCACTTTCCTCTTCATTTGTAGCCACCTCTGCTGGAGTGACTACCTCGAACACCTCCCTTCCCTCTGCTAGAACGTCCACTGCCTCTGCCTTTACCTTCGGAATATCCATCTCTGGCATTTGCTTCAAGGAGAGCTAGTGTTCTAGTAGGCCTAGTGTTATGGTTTATCATGGACTTTATTATTTTCCTCAGCACACAGAGATGAGTTCATAAATCTTAGAGAAATTTTGTTCTCTATACTGTTGTTGCAGCAGTACGTTGGTGGCATGAAATGTGGAGATGGTTTTTGAATCATTTGCTCCTTGGTAACCGGTTCTCCACACTACTCAAGCCTTAATGCAATGTTGAACATTGTTGAGTGGTATGCAGATACCATCTTGAAGTCTTGGTAGCGAAGATTGATTCATTCGTTTCTTGCTGCTGGGAGGATGATGACTTTTTGCTGGTCATATCTATTCTTCAGGTATTCCCATAGGGTTTTTGGATCTTCTATTGTGAGATACTCACAATAAACATGAAGATGAAGATGTTAAAAACAAAAGAAAACAAAAAATTCGTCGCTTTGGCCTTGCCTGCAGGACTAACAGGTTTTTCTGCTGGAGGAGTACTCAGTGTATGTACCAGGTATAGGGAGCTAAGTTGAAGCATAGCATCCAACTTCCAAGCGAGGTAATTATTTTCTCTCACATCTAGGGCATCAAACATTAACTTGATCAGGTTTCATATGGGGAAAAATATTATTTTTTTGGTACTTCTATATTTATTATAAGTTGTTTAGGCATAAAACATCAGGTCTACGATAGTTGGTAGGGCAACCAGACATCTAAATTTTTGATGTCCAAGTCATGTCAGCATAAAGATTTTCATGTGGGAATGAATGATGTCAAGGACATACACTAATTATGTCACAAATATGATCCTACTGTGCGAATTACACTACAAAAGATACTCGATTTACCGGCATTTTTTTGCGTCTTTGCCGGCGTTTTTTTACGCCGGTGAAACCTTCACCGGCGTTTATAATAGCGCCGGTCCAAATGCCGCCGAAGCGAGCATCGCGGAAAGGAAGGGGTCTACACCGGCGGTTTTACTGGACGCCGGTAAATATTACAACTACACCGGCGGTCAGAAAATGCCGGTGTATTGGGGTCTCTGAGTGCCGTTCTTTTACCCCCAATATACATTCACCAGCGGCCATCAACCGCCGGTATTTATCCATTCACCGGCGTTTCTATAAACGCCGGTGTAGAACGAAAGTATACCGGCGGTCATAGACCGCTGGTGTATGTGCGTTTATTAGTGCCCGGTTTTCCCTACTTACAAGCACCGGCGTGACCAAAAAACGCCGGTGTAGATAGGTTCACCGGCATTTTATAAAATGCCGGTGTTTCTTGGTGCCGTTACAGCTAGCGACATACACCGGCGTGTGTGGGAATGCCGGTATATCGCACACTGCAACTAATTCATTAGATAGACCGGCGTTTTATAAAATGCCGGTCTAGCTATGCCCGTTTGTTTTTCATGCTCCGGTTTTCCGTTCGATTTCAATTCACAGTTTCATTTACAAAACCTGTAAACTAATTCATAACTGATTCAACCAATTTCGTTGCATATTACTGCGTAAATCACAACCAAACACAAGAATAATTAAAGATAATAAAGTTTCACACGTGTCATATCAACGTCCAAATTCACCGCAAAATTAACAGTGTCATAATTAACAAATTAATATAGTGACGAACATCCCAAATATCCAAACAAACCAGTCTGACAAATATCCCAAATATCCCAAATATCCCAAATTAACAGTCTGGCATAACTCTCATAAAAAAAACAGTCTGACATAACAACAACAAGGAGGACATAAGAACAACAACCATACAACAAGGAGGACATAAGAACAGCAAGGAGGACCGCAGATTCATACCCCTCGAGTAGCTTCAGTTCTGATCATCAGAATTTCCTTCATCTGGGTGACCGCTCTGTGAAAAAAAATAATAGTTTAATTCAACAGTAGACCACAATACAGAATATACATATTTTTTGAACTTGCAAAAAAATCTACCTGTATCTTAAATTATAAGATCAAAGTGCCAATTGCAAATGGAATTGTTAATGATATATAGAGAGGTAAAATAATTACATTGCAATGCTAAAAATCTAGTACTTAATATTGTTTTTAAATATATCTAAAACAACAAAACAAATGAAAATTCAGTATCTAACTTGAAACCTTAATATTCTCCTCTGATTGGGAATATCCACTATCTAAAACAGTAAAGCAAATGAAAATTCAGTATATAAGCATGTCTTTCATGGATTGTTCAGACAATCCATGAAACTGTCATCGTGGAAGGAAACCAAATATATGAAAAATAAGAAAAATAAGATATGGCTCATATCAAGTGTATTTTTAGGGAACTGTCATCGTGGAAGGAAACCAAATATAGAAGCCAGAAATGGAAACAGAAAGAAGAATGGTAGAGACTTTGGATACACCAGGCTAACATAGCGGCATTTTCCTCATCTCTCTCTCATCCCTTGTTTCCCTTCAGCACACGAACACAAAGAGACATCAGCAACAACAGCAAGAGCGACAAGAACAACAATAATAATAAATTATTATGAACAAGATGTCTCTATATGGGTTTCCAGATCTCCACTCGAGCCCTCTCTTTCTAATCACAGCCCAATTAAGAACATAGACAATAGCCACTAAACAATCCAATCACAGCCCAATCAAAATTTGCCAAAGATGGCAATCGGCTTCATTAACAGTATCTGAAAATGAAAATATCCATTATCTGAGCATATATGTTGCTCTACTAATTCTTTAGCCCAACTAAATCTAAAACCCAATTGTTGTGCATATCCAGAGAATTTTGGCATACAGCTATAGCATCCTCAGTTCACAGTGAACCCATTTTGGTTAAAAAAACATGCCAAGCTGACAATCAGATGCATGAAATCAGCTTCATTAACAGTAAAAGAAGATGAGGATGCTAGCAGCATACTTAGTTTGGAAGTGAACCCATTTTTTGTTAAAAAATCATGCCAGGCAATCAGCTTCATTAACAGTATCTGAAAATGAAAATTTCCATTATCTGAGCATATATGTTGCTCTATTAATTCGACTGCCCAACTAAATCTAAAACCCAATTGTTGTACATATCCGAAGGATTTTGGCATACAGCTGTACCATCCTCAGTTCACAGTGAACCCATTTTGGTCAAAAAAACATGCCAAGATGACAATCAGATGCATGAAATAAGCTTCATTAACAGTAAAAGAAGATGAGGATGCTAGCAACATACTTAGTTTGGAAGTGAACCCATTTTATGTTAAAAAATCATGCCTAAGATGGCAATCAGGTTCTCTAACAGTATCTGAAAATGAAAATTTCCATTATCTGAGCATATATGTTGCTCTACTAATTCTTTAGCCCAACTAAATCTAAAACCCAATTGTTGTACATATCCGGAGGATACAGCTATAACATCCTCAGCTCACAGCGAACCCATTTTGGTCAAAAAAATATGCCAAGATGACAATCAGATGCATGAGATAAGCTTCATTAACAGTAAAAGAAAATGAGGATGCTAGCAGCATACTTAGTTTGGAAGTGTACCCATTTTTTGTTAAAAAATCATGCCTAAGATGGCAATTAGGTTCTCTAATAGTATCTGAAAATGAAAATATCCATTATCTGAGCATATATGTTGCTCTACTAATTCTTTAGCCCAACTAAATCTAAAACCCAATTGCTGTACATATCCGGAGGATTTTGGCATACGTACCTATAGCATCCTCAGTTCACAGTGAACCCATTTTGGTCAAAAAAACATGCCAAGCTGACAATCAGATGCATGAAATAAGCTTTATTAACAGTAAAAGAAGATGAGGATGCTAGCAGCATACTTAGTTTGGAAGTGAACCCATTTTTTGTTAAAAAATCATGCCAAAGATAGCAATCAGCTTCATTAACAGTATCTGAAAATGGAAATTTCCATTATCTGAGCATATATGTTGCTCTACTAATTCAGTTAACCCATTTTGGTCAAAAAAATGTGCCAAGAAGACAATCAGATGCATGAAATAAGCTTCTTTAACAGTAAAAGAAAATGAAAATTTCCAACATATAATCATTTATGTTTCTCTATTAATTCTTCATTAATGTTTGTGGCTCCAAAACAAATTTTGATTGGGCTTTGAATGGAGATTGTAGTCATAGATCAATTCTTCATTGAAGAAAAATACGAATATGGCTCATATCAAGTGTAGTTTTAAGGAATTGTCATCGTGGAAGGAAACCAAATATAGAAGCTAGAAAGAGGAATGGTAGAGAATGAGGATACACCAGGCTAACATAGCCTCATTTTCCTCATCTCTCTCTCATCCCTTCTTTCCCTTCAGCACACGAACACATAGAGACATCAGCAACAACAGCAAGAGCGACAAGAACAACAATAATAATAAATTATTATGAACAAGATGTCTCTATATGGGTTTCCAGATCTCCACTCCAACTCGTCTCTTTCTAATCACAGCCCAATTAAGAACAATTGTTTACAGTCACTGTTAAAGAAACATATATGCTCAGATAATGGAAATTTTCATTTTCAGATACTGTTAAAGAAGCTGATTTCATGCATCTGATTGCCATCTTTGGCATGATTTTTTAACCAAAATGGGTTCACTGTGAACTGAGGATGCTATAGCTGTATGCCAAAATCCTCCGGATATGTACAACAATTGGGTTTTAGATTTAGTTGGGCTAAAGAATTAGTAGAGCAACATATATGCTCAGATTATGGATATTTTCATTTTCAGATACTGTTAGAGAACCTGATTGCCATCTTTGGCATGATTTTTTAACAAAAAATGGGTTCACTTCCAAATTAAGTATGCTGCTAGCATACCAAAATCCTCCAAATCAGTATAACAACACGGCTGAACAAACCTTGTTTGCAGGTCATACAATGTCATCTAAGCATGTTATGTGCCAAAGTGGGGTTGGTCATACAATGCATGAACGACACGTATTAGTTGTTTGTGAGTATGCAATAGGGTGCAGCTATGAACAGGGCTCATATCAAGTGTAGTATTACGGACTGTCATCGTGGAAGGAAACCAATTTAATATAGAAGCCATATATGGAGCCAGAAAGAGGGATGGTAGAGAATGAGGATACACCAGGCTAACATAGTGGCATTTTCCTCAACTCTCTCTCATCCCTTCATTCTCTTCAACACACGCACACAAAGAGACATCAGCAACAACAGCAAGAGGGGGTTGGTCCGACAATAAGTATAGATTATAATAAACGAGATGTCTCTATTTGGGTTTCCAGATCTCCTCTCCAGCCCTTTCTTTCTAATCACAGCCCACTTAAGAAACATAAACGAAATGCTTATAGACGACAGCCACAATGCAGACTCACAAACACTAGTACGTGTCTTTCATGCATTCAAGACCATTATCTCTTTAAAAATACCAATTTAAAGACTTACCGAGGGTGGGACTTGGGATTGCTACCCTATTAAATGGGCCATTTGTTCTTGTAGGAGTGCAACCTGTGCCTTTAATGAAGTCATCTCCTCGTCCCGATTGGCACTTGAACTAGATTCACTCCGTCCGAATAGCTGCGAGGGGATTGGTCCTAGCCCCATACCACGGACACATCCATGCCTCTCCTTTCCCCCAACCTCGGTCAAGGCAACTCTCTGCCGGGTACGCCAATCTGTGGGTGCCGCCGTAGGGTCAGAATCTGAAGCGGAAGAGATTTCATCATACCTTCTCCGAGCGTTAGTCTGTAAAAGGACATAACAATCAGAGTTAAATGCAGATGAGATTTCGACTACTCATTAGATATTAGTTCACAAATTACCAGAATCTGTGCTGCCTCAGGGCTCGCATACGTCCCATCCTTCGATTTGTGGGTGGCATCGAAAAAGTCAATGTCGCCAAACTCCGTAGGACCCCCCAAATCTTCTTCCTATATATTAGTAAGATGAAATGGTTATAAACAAATAACTGTAAGTAAAAAATGTTCAATACGATTGCGCCTACCAATTCTTCCCAAACCAGAGCAAAGCTCTGTGTACCAGCGGTGTGCAACACTAGCTGCTTTGACCGACTGGCAACACCCACCTCCGCCCTTTTCTGTACATGCCACAATGAAGTTAGCAGAAAAATTCATTAGAGTAGCCATACAACCACATACTCATTAGTTTTTTGTGCCTTTAATGTAAATACCTGACCGATCGTCGAACTCCAGTAGTGCACAAGGAATTGCCAATCTGAAGGCTCCACATTTTCTGGCACATCCCTTGCATTCTCTGCCTCTGAAAGGTCTTTGTCAAAATACCTCGCCTTCAAGTCACTCTTGTAGTCCCTCCACTTTTTGGAGAGTGACTTTTCAACCCAAGGCGTAAGGGAGTCGGCGAACGAGAAGTATTGCTGCAAAATTTATTACCCATCACTAAAAATACATATTTCAATAATATATTTGCGCCTACCAATTATTTATTTTAGATGGGAAATACCTTGATTGTCTCTATAGCAGTGGCCTTTGTCGTGGTTGGCACCTTCGACCAACTCTCTTATGACAAAGGAACTATCCGGGGGTTCCTTGCTATAACCCCAATAAAGGAAAAAAATTTGCTGGCGTTATCGCCAACCGGTTGCCCGACACCGTTTACCTCCACCACAATCCTTTCGTCATTCTTAAGCCTCCATATATTCGTCATCTTAGTTCGCCCACGATGTTTTTTGACAGTGGGCGGCGTGCTACCCTCACCCTCATCTGTTTGACTGCCACTATTATGTAGTGGCTGCTCATCCCCATGGCTCTCGTTGCCATCATTTATATTTACCCTCTTTCCACGCCTCGGCATGTTGTACCTGTCAAGGATTCAATAACTTCCTTAGAGATGCAAATTTAATTAATAACATGTTTATAATAACTATCATAAAATTTGTACTTTAGTAGGATTAACAAACCAAGATAATTATAAAAAAATTAATTAAATGAGATTTGTAACAAATTAAATTACAATGATAGTTTGGTTCAAATGACACTAAGCATAGTTTAATGTAAATAACACCAAGCAGTAGAAAATAGAAAGATAATTAAACCGGTGTATTAAATTCACTATGAACATGTTCGGAATTACAGACATAATATTACAACAAGATTTAAGACACGCAAATTACAGACATATAATATTGAGATTGAAAATCAAGTAAACTACAATACGACATCTTCCAATACATCGCCCTCTTCTCCATCCTTGCGGAGCCAAGTCCCGCAAATTCCACCGTCGGTTGTGTTTACATCAAACACAGGAAACTCAGAAGCAATGTAACTGTTCATGACTTCACCGTCTTCATCTTCTGAAGTATCGCCCAGTTGGAATACATCTCTTGGTTGCATAGCGAGAGCCACATACGATTTTGGCAGGGTTGGATCTTCAATGTAGAACACTTGTTACACTTGGGATGGAAACACAAATGGCTCATGGCTAATGTGTGTACCGATGTGAATCAATTTTGAGAAGTTTACAACTGTGAAGCCAAACTTATCCTTGTTGTTAGCAAAATTCCTATCAAACTCAGCCCAATCCCTACGAAATAAGACAACACGGAAATGACCAAAATAATTCAACTCAATGATATCTGTGAGCACTCCATAGTAGTCGAGATCTCCATCTACAGGCCTCGTGTCCGATTTGGAAGCATAACTTCTAGTCTTAGACGTCACTACCATTCCACTATTTTGAGACTTCAAATTACATTCACGATCCTTAGTACGAAATCTAAAACCATTGAATATGTATCCTCCGTATCTTTTGACCATCTTATAGGGACCTTTGGCAAGTACTTGTATTTCAGAGGACACACCTTCAGGACCCAAAGAATGTACCTATTAATTTTGCGCAAATCGTATCAGCACCATAGAAAATGTAGATATAATGAAGATTAACTTGCATAACTGTAATTCACCTACATGAGATTCAAACCACTTATGAAATTTTTCATTCATCAACTTGTTTTGTTCACGCGGTGGTAGTCTTCTTGGTCTAGCCCTTCGTTTGATGTCCCTGACAAATTCGCTAAAAAACAAGCAATTGAAATAAGGAATAACAAAAGTAAGTTAATATCGAACTCCGCAGTTTTCACTGTATTTGATTTAAATTCAAAGCCAACTTACTTTCGAAATGGTTCCACTGATGCATGGTGGTCTAGCACATATCGATGTGCCTGTTCCCACGCTAAGTTATCTAGCTCAAATGCATCAACTTTACCAACAGTAGTGCCAGCGGTATCAAAAAGATATTGAGCACCATCAAGGTTGAAAATGTCTGGATTTCTACGTGGTCTACTCGAAGATGTCTCCACACCCGGCAAATACCTGGAAAAAAAATGTGAACACTCCTCTGATAGATATCCCTGAGCTATTGACCCTTCAGGATATGCTCTATTTTTAACATAACCCTTTAGCCGGTATAGGTACCTGAACATGTACAATTAATGA
This sequence comes from Hemerocallis citrina, assembly GCA_017893485.1. NCBI lineage: Eukaryota > Viridiplantae > Streptophyta > Magnoliopsida > Asparagales > Asphodelaceae > Hemerocallis > Hemerocallis citrina. The sequence goes on along the minus strand of JACEHZ010000520.1, from coordinate 26,663 downwards.
ATTAGAGCGGATTAGGGGATTAAACGAAATGAGCTTTTGAAAATTCAATTTTGTAAGATGAATGAATTCTTTTACCTCTCAATGGGGTACATCCACCGATAGTGAACAGGACCGCCGATTCTGGCTTCACCAGCAAGGTGGATTATCAAGTGAATCATTATAGTGAAGAACGATGGAGGAAATATCATCTCCATTTTACTAAGTGTCAATGCCGCCTGCTGCTCCAATTGGTCAATATCTTCAACACGAAGCATTCTTGAGCAAATACCTTTATATATGCTACAAAGATCTTTCAGGACAGTAGTGACTTGCTCACACATTGAAGACCTTAGGGCCACAGGAAGGAGATCCTGCATTAGGATGTGGTAGTCGTGTGACTTTAGACCCTGAAGCCTCTTCTCTTTAAAGTTGACACATCTTGCTATGTTAGAAGAATAGTCATCAGGAACTTTAAGTTCCAGTAGTACTTTACAAAACAATTCCAACTCCGATTTTGACATTGAATAGATTGCAGGAGGTAGGAGTACTTTCCCGTTCGGTAATTCTTCTGGGTGCAACTCATGTCGGATGCCCATTGACTTCAAATCAAGTCGGCTCTTGAGATTGTCCTTTGTCTTCCAGTCATCTCCCATAACTGTTCCTATACAATTTTCACCAATATTTTTTCCGATATGCATCACATCTAAATTATGTCGCAATAAGTTGAATTCCCAATACGGCAACTTGAAGAAAATACTCTTCTTCTTCCATGCACCTAAACTCGTCATGTTTGATCCTCATCTTCGCCACATAGATCGGTCTCCTCACCTTGCTCCGGCCTTGTCCTTTTCTTGCCCTTTGTCCTGACTTCTGGTTCTTTTCCATATTTGAATTGATGACCATCTACCCGCCTCAAAATATCTGAACCAGAAGAAGATCCAGGAGCATGTTCCCACTCGTCGGTACCATCAAATGTCGCTGTCTCTGCCCGAAATATATGTGTGTCAGGCAACCATCTCCTATGACCCATATAGCATAACTTTCTTCCATTGTACAACCACCTTGAACTAGTTTGGTCAGCACAACATGGACATGCATAACGTTCTTTAGTACTATATCCAGATAAATTTGCATATGCTGGAAAATCATTGATTGTCCAAGACAACACGGCCCGAAGAGAAAATGTTTCTTTAGCCACAGCATCATAGGTTGGAACACCCACCCACAATTTCTGAAGTTCATCTATTAACGGTTGTAGGTACACATCTATATCATTTCCAGGACATTTCGGTCCAGGAACTATCATGGACAAAATAAATGAGGACTGCTTCATGCATTTTCAAGGCGGCAAATTGTATGATATTAACACAACCGGCCATATGCTGTATGTACTACTCATTTGTCTGAAAGGGTTGAAACCATCACTAGCTAGTCCAAGGCTTACATTCCGAGGATCTTCCGCAAAATCAGGATATCTTTCATCAAATTTTTTCCAAGATTGAGAATCAGCAGGATGTCTAAGAATCCCATCATTAGTGCGACCTTCAGCATGCCATTTCATATCAGAAGAAGTTTTCATAGACATAACACACTTTTTTATAAAACAAAACAGGCAACCAAAAAAATCTTCATTTTGCCCTAACCCACCTTTCATCAAAACTCCCAACTTTGATCAATTCCCAAAACCACCGAACTCTTCTATGCCACAAAATCCGAGTCCGGTAGGCGATGAATCAGCGGTGAATCTCTGATGAGGTCCATCGTGTTCAAGAATGGATGTTGTTAGATATTATAGTCCCATATTGGTGGTAGAGTTGTTTTGATATTTGTTCACCTCATATATATAGGTGGTATTGTACTTGGTTAAACTTAATTCAATATTCAGTATTGTCTTCATTTCCCTCTGATTTATCTTAACATGGTATCAGAGCAAATTATCCAAATTTTTCTTTCTTAAATTTTCTCTACAAAAATTCTCAAAGTCCCAACAGTCAAGTTATACAAATTTTTCATTCTTCCCAAAACCCTAGAATTCCAAAAAAAGAAAAAAAAAAAAAACCTCAGATCCGAACTTCTCAACAAGTTCAGATCCAAACTTGTATCACAATCATCCTCTTCAAAGTCATCTTCTTCAAAGCCATCCAAAAGTCATCTTCTTCAAAGTCGGCAACCCCATCAGATCCGACCTCCAACCTCCGAAATCAGATCCGAACTTCAAATCCGCCGTCATCCGCCGCCATCCTGACCTCGTCCGCTACTCTCCGAATCCGAAATCGCCAGCCGCCGTGATTTCGTCGAAGTCGCCCCACCTCCACCGCCACCGCTGCCGCCTCTCCCGTCGCTGCTTTCGCCACCGTCTTCGCTTCCGCTGCGATCTTGATCGGATCTCGCCGTCACTGAAGAGTTTCATGACTTGATCATCAGTTCGTTTATATTTATGCTCCAAAACCAAGTTTATTCTATTGCTGGAGAAGCGGAATGTTTATTTTCTTTCTGAGAGCATTGATCCCATACACCAAGTGATATTGTAGTGCTTTGTCATTTAATTTCAACAGCTATCTTCTTGTTAAAAATTTTTTTTTTTTTTAAAAAGTCTGGAAAAAAAAAAGAAGTCGAAAAAAATATATTATTATTATTATTATTATTATTATTATTATTATTATTATTATTATTATATATATATACAGGTCCTACAACTTGATGGCATCTCAATCTCTCCCACATATTTCCAATCTCTCCCACATATTTCCGGCTCCACTGACTTCCCCGATGCAACCACCACTCGTTCCTCCTCTAGATTCAACAAGCAGCAACGCCATTTTCAGTCTTCCTCTGGCCTTCTACCTAGCACCGCCTTACCCCCTACCCCGATCCAGGCACCAGCAACATAGCAGCGATGGTCTCCCTCTACATTGTGCTCTCAGTCATAGCAGCGATGGTCTTGTTTCTCCTTACAGTGCTTTTTCCCTCACATCCTTGGCCATGCCCGTCACTTCGGCCTTGCCGTCTCCTGCTGCTTGGGCTAACACTCAACAATGCCTCACTCAGCTGGAACTACAGCTCATGGGTCAGTCTATCAATATTGGCTCCTCTGCTCCTGCACTTTCTGCCACTCCCGGTATGAATTCGTTCTAGATTTTAGATTCTGGTGCATCACATCATCTCACTAGTAATCAGACACTATTCACCACCTGCACAACACTTTCCTCTCACTCTCCATCTCTACACACAGCTGATGGTTCACCACTTCTTATCACACACTCAGGAACAATTAACTCTCCCACTCTCACATTACCATATGTTCTCTATGCTCCTCATTTATCAATAAACCTTATTTCTATTAGTGCGTTGTGCAATAGTGGTCTTGTCGTTACTTTTGACTCTTTAGGTTGTTCTATTACTGATTTCTCCACCGGTGAGGAGTTTGGGCGCGCTAGTCGTCAGGGTCGTCTATATTATCTAGATTTTCTTCGTGCACATCTCTCTCCTTCTAGTTTTGCCAGTATTGTTTCCTCTGATGCTGATCTGTGGCACAGACATTTAGATCATATTAGCGCATCATGACTTCAGACTATAGCTCGTAGTGGTGCCCTTGGTTCTCTCACTTTTAAATATTTATCTGATTGTCCGGGTTGTCATTTGGCCAAACACATTGTCCTACCCTTTAGTCACAAAAGAACTTCTGAAACCACTCACCCTTTTCAACTTGTTCATTCCGATATATGGGGACCCTCTCCCGTACCATCGTGGAAAGGCTATCTCTATTATGTTACCTTCATCGATGACTTCACTAGACATACATGAGTTTTTCTTATGCGTCAGCGATCTGAGATACCTGATATTTACCGGGTCTTTACAACCATGATTCACACTCAGTTCAGTGTACGCATTAAGAATTTTCGATCGGACGGTGCACGTGAGTGCACTTCTACCACTATGAGAACAATCCTTCAGTCTCACGGCACCCTGTTTCAGCAATCATGCCCTTACACACATGAGCAGAATAGTGTAGCTGAACGCAAGCATCGTCACATCCTTGAGACGGCTCGCGCTCTTTTACTCTCCTCTTCTGCTCCTCGTTCTTTCTGGGCTGAAGCTATCATGACCTCTGTTAGTCTCATCAACATTACTCCATCGTCTGCCCTAGCTGGTACGACGCCTTACGAGGTTCTTTATCATTCTCCTCCCGACTATAGTATGCTCCGTACCTTTGGATGCACCTGTTACGTCCTTCTCCCTCATACTGAATGCACGAAGCTCTCCGCTCGTGCTGCTAAGTGCGTTCACTTAGGTCTCAGTCCTGAACACAAAGGTTATCGTTGTTTTGATCCATCCACAAGTCGTGTCCGCATTTCTCAACATGTCTCCTTTGTGGAAGACTCCCCTTACTACCTGACCCCCCCGAGGATACTAGATTTCTCGATTCCCCAGTTGTTGCTAGTCCCCCGACTTTATCTTCCCGCATTCCTTTTGATCCCACTCATCTGGCTCCATTCACATCTCCTACGGTCCTTACACCTGTTGTTCCCCCTACCGAACCTCCACCTGCATCTCCACAGCAGCCAGCACCCATCCCACCTACTTCCCCACTGACACATGCACCTACTCCACCGTCCCCACCTCCATACCCTGTCAGTCTACCCGTTCCACTTCTGGTATTCCTCCGGCACGTTATACACCTGATGCCACTGGTCCTTCTGACCAGTTTGGTTTTGCCACTCTAGCTTCCTACTCACCATAGTTTCATGCATATCTCACTGCTATATACTCTACACGTGAGCCCAGAACCTATCAAGACGCAATTCAATATCCTGAATGGAGGAAAGCCATTGTAGAGGAATTCAGTGCATTTGATCAGACTGGCACTTGGGATGTTGTTCCTCTACCAGAGGGCGTTCAGCCTATTAGCTACAAGTGGATCTTCAAGGTCAAATATCAACCTGATGGATCTATTGAGCGGCACAAGGCCCGTCTAGTAGCCCGAGGGTTTACTCAGGAGCATGGCATTGACTATGATGAGACCTTTGCTCCCGTTGCACAGATGACTACTGTTCGCACCCTTCTTGCTGTTGCAGCCATCCACCACTGGCCGTTATACCAGATGGACGTGAAGAATGCTTTTCTTCATGGTACCTTATCTGAGGTTGTTTATATGGATCCTCCTCCTGGCCTCCCTACTCCTCCTCGTCATGTTTGCTGGATGCGTCGGGCTATATATAGTTTGAAGCAGGCCCCTCGAGCCTGGTTTAAGTGTTTTCGCCTTGTCATCACCAAGGCTGGTTTTAGTCAGAGTTCTCAGGACCATTCTATGTTTGTGTGGTCATCACCACAGGGAAGGGTAATTCTACTACTATATGTTGATGATATGATCATTACTGGGGATGACTCCGCCGGCATTGCATTCACCTAGAAATACCTTCACCAGCAGTTTCATATGAAAGACCTTGGTAAGCTATGTTACTTTCTGGGTTTAGAGATTGCTCATGGATCTCAGGGGATACTCATTTCTCAGCAGAAATACACATCAGATATTATTTCCACTGCATACCTCTCTGATAGTCGATCAGTTGATACACCCTTAGAGCTTCATGTGAAGCTTCGTCCCACAGATGGTGAGCTCCTTCATGATCCCACTAGATACAGGCAGATTGTTGGACAGCTTGTCTATTTATGCATGACCAGACCCGATATTGCTCATGCAGTTAGTATTGTCAGCCAGTTTGTTTCTGCTCCTACATCAGTTCACTACGGTGCTCTTCTTCGGATCCTCAGATATCTTCGGGGCACTATCACTCGCTCATTATTCATCCATTCTACATCCAAACTAGAGCTCAGTGCATATTCTGATTCAGATTGGGCAGGGAATCCGACTACCAGAAGGTCTACCACAGGTTTCTGTCTATTTCTTGGTGATTCGCTGATTTCATGGCGGAGCAAGAAACAGGCAGTTGTTGCATGTTCTTCCACCGAGGCTGAGTACAGAGCAATGGCAGCTACTACTAGAGAGATTGTTCATGTTCGTTGGTTGTTATCAGATATGGGTGTTACCCCTACAGGAGCTACTCCACTTTATTGTGATAACCGGAGTGCATTGCATATTGCAAGCAACCCGGTCTTTCATGAGCAAACGAAGCATATTGAGATTGATTGTCATTATGTTCGTGAGCGTTTTGAGGTAAGGACCATCTCTCTCCATTCTGTTACCTCTTCCCAGCAGATTACAGACTTCTTCACCAAATCTCATACAGTTCAGAGATTCCGACATTTAGTAGGCAAACTCACATTGTTTGACCCATCGTGAGTTTGAGAGGGGGTGTTAGATATTATAGTCCCATATTGGTGGTAGAGTTGTTTTGATATTTGTTCACCTCCTATATATAGGTGGTATTGTACTTCGTTAAACTTAATTCAATATTCAGTATTGTCTTCATTTCCCTCTGATTTATCTTAACAGATGCCAATGCGGCAGCAGCAGTATCGAATTCGGGTTCGGAAGTGGTGATCAGATCTGATAAACTGAAGATAATCGAGTGGGAGGAGCTGTAGTCAAAGCTCGTCCGGCTTTGGAGCATCTCCAATGATCTTCATGAGGCAAAGGAGAATAAGGAGACTCTTGCTCGAAAGCTTGAATTTGTTATTAAGGTACATTTTTTAAATTTATCCCCAATTTGATGATTCTAGAAGAAGAAGACTCTTGCTCGAAAGATCAAATCTGTTATAAAGTAAGATTTATTTTTTATTTTATTTTTTTATTTTTTTATTTTTTTGCAGAACCCCCAGTTTAATGATTCTAGTGGTTCCCTGTTTTTAATTTACTTTTTGAAATGACGAGTTTCTAGCCTTAAAAAGAAATTTCGTTGTGCATACATGAATACTTATCTATTTGATGTGTATAATATTCTTGCCTGTAAAGTTTCAGAATTAAGCCTGGGTATATACATTAAACAAGCATACATGCCTATGTGATGGCATTTGTGAATGTGTGTAACATCCCAGAGAAAAATAAATTTTTATTATCTTTCTATTATACGTGCATTGCACGTTAAATTTTATGCACTTTTTTATTTCTAAAACTTTCCAGAGTCATGAACATTTTTCTTATCATTTTTTTCACAATTGTATGATTTATTTTTAAACCCATTAGGCCTAAATCCACTTTTAAAGCCCACTAAAAATTAATTACAAACTGAGGCCCACGATTATTCTACACTTAAATGAACATTTAAAAAACTAATACACTTGTCATGTGTAACACACACCTAACTTAATAATAAACAAATAATAAAATTGTAAGAGAAGAGTGTGCACATAGGGTGCACGTGCACGTGTTTTGTGCACAAGAGAGTTGGCCGGCCTTAGTTGAGTGAGAGGAGAGAGTGGGGAGTGTTGTGTGAGAGTGGGGAGTTATTTTGGGTAGTGGGAGTCATCTCAACCACTCATTGTTTCTATAAATAGCCCCATCCTTTACCATGAACAACACACCAAACTCTAAACAAAAAATTAAAAGTGAAGAGAAGATGGAAGATTTTGGTTTTGCTACAAGAGGAGAAGGCCAATAATGTGTTGGAGCTTTGGAGCAATTTTCTAGGAGTTCTACTTACTTTTTGCATCAAGAAAGAGTTGAGAGTTCTTACTACCTTCTAATTTTGTAGGTTGTGTGTGCTTAATTTTACCATGAGTGGTTGCTAAATTTAGTTTGATGTGTTGAATGTGCAAGTAATATAGAGTATAAATTGTGCATTATTAGTATAGTTAATGTGTGATTGAGTAGATGTTTTTGACTTCCAATATGTTAATAAATATTCATGTTAGATGTGAAAGTAGAAATTAATGAGTTTTATGTGGGGAGAGATCCCCCAGAAATCTAATTAGTGCATGCTAAATTGATCATGTAATAAACAAATTGGATTAATGTATGTGTAGTAGTTTTTATAAATTCTTAGATGGTGAGAATTTTATAAAAGGAACCGATTGGTATTAAATGCATTATAATAGTGTAACATTTCTTAAGAATCTAGTTGGATAAGAGGTAAAACTTTATATAATTCGAATTGTAGAAAAAATGAGCAAATCATACAAATTTGGAGTTAAATTTCATTATATTTTAGAGAATAAATAATTATAAGATTTTATTTTGTGCTAACACACATAATTTTGGGAATATTAAATTTTGGAAGTAATTAGAGATATTAATACAAAGAAAATAAAAAATCAACAAATTTTGTTAAAAGAAATTTGGAAACAAAGAATTGAAAGAAAAGGATTTTAATCCATATATAATTAGAGATCGAGCTTGGGAATACTGGGTTTCGGCGTGGGTTTGGGGCGTTGTGAACAGTGCCTTAGCTTGCGGGTTCGAGTCTTGGGAGCCCCTTTTTTTTCTACAAAATTAGACTTTTATAGAGAAACAGTAGACGAAGTATCTAAGGAACTGGAGGGGTTTTTCATCACCTAAGTGAACTGGCCTGTTGGTTGGGCTTGCAATTGGCTGGATGATCTCGGGTTCGATCCTGGCTATACACAAATATCATTTTTTATCTATTTTAAGGGTTTTTTCATATTATGAAATTTGGAAAAAAATGTGATAATATTCTAAAAAACATCAGAACTTTGGAAATAATTCCACATTATTTTTAGGATATATTTTTGGGAATTAAAGGTGATATTCACATTAAATAATGTATTAGAGAAACTTTTGAATTCAAATTAAAAGGAAATTGTGCATGATTAAAGAGAATTAAAAGTCGATTAAAAATTTAGACTCATTTTTGTAAAATTTTATGGATATTAATCCATTGAATTAGGCAAATGGTCGAGATGGATTATAATGGAATAAAAATATAATTATGAGTTTGGAAAGGAATTTCTAGTCGTTTTAATCTTTAAGAAATTTTGCATTAAGAAATGTATTTGGAATATAGAAATGTACGACAAGGTTCTATTAACTAAAAATGTATTGAATACTGTTAAAGTGAATAGTTTGGAGTTGTCTACAAGGATTTTAATTGACTCATTCGTCATTGAACGTTGAAGTTGGTTACTTCATGGTTGATAAACCTAAGAAAAATGAATAAGAGGAAATTATAAATAAAGAATGAGTTATCTATGATGAGGTTAGATGTAACCTAGTGGTCTCTTTTGAGATGGTTGTTTGTTCTAGAGTGAGCGAGACCCAGAATACCTGCAGCTGTGATGTATGGAATTTGAGAAGTAACCAGAGTGGTTTCATTTTCTCTTGAGGAGTAGCCAGTGTGGGCTAACTCTCTCAGTGTTTTGTTTAAGCCCAATGGGTAAGCGAACTCTAGGTCTTAATAACTATAATTTAAACTTAAGGACAGACACTAGTTGGAGATATGATGAAACAAGAGCAAACGTCAGTTATGGACTCCAGAATGATCCACAGAGTGAGACAGTCCCCAGTATTCCGGGACGATGGATGAAATAGGCCAAAGAATTATCCACGAAGCGAGAATGATCTCCAGTATTCCAGGACGAGAGCGACGCTCATGCGCATTTATGCGATGAGGTTTCTAGAATGACTCGCAAAGTGAGACAATCCCAAGTATTCTGGGACGATGGATAAAATAGGCCACAGAATGATCTACGGAGCGGGATTGATCTCCAGTATTTCAGGGCGAGAACCAATACTTGCAGAGTTTCTAAATCTTGTAGTAGTCATACTAGTAGGTTGCATGACGAGGGATTTAACTATATAATGTTGAGTACGTAGGTGCTTGCCCTCAGACCTATGTAGTATGAGATGCATATAATCCGAACAAGTATGCATTAGTGTCATCTTAGTATAAACTCTGCATTAGACATTAAGTTCATTTCATACACTGACATATTTAGGATAGTCACATTTTCTCTTTCTACATTCAAGTTTGTGATTGTTAAGATAATGAGATCGTTGTATTATAGCATTGCGTCAGTTGTATGCAACTTACATGCCCAAAGTTTTCTAGTTGCAGGATTGGACTTGGCATGGGCTTAAAGTCACTATAATTAGATGGCACAAGATTAAAGATTTCTTATTATTGTAAATTGTATTGTATTCATTTTAATTTCGTTGTGCTGTTGTAAAGAACTTGTTATAATAAAAAAAGTTTTAAATTTCTTGTAAATTTGTACGAATTTAAAGTAAAAGATCATGTTTTGCTACGAATTACCTGGGTTTGGAATTTGGGGCGTTACAATGTACATGCTTCTCATCTCTGTCGAGACTGATTTGAGGGAACTTATATTAGAATTGTGGCTGAATTATCTATAAAAGAGCATACTTGGATAAGTTCTAAATTGCCAATGTCATATTCTAATTATGGTATCATCTGTAGGATGGAGTGGTGAGGTTAACAGTGTTGGTGTATGACCTAGAGGCCAGTTGTGTATTGACATTACTAATTTACATTGTATCATGATATTTATTTCATATATGAGGCACTTTATTTATTGTGTTGTTTATTGTGATTAAATGAACATAATTAAGTCCTTAGAATAGTAGGTTCAATACCATAGGATATCAAGTGCATGACTTGATTGTGAGATCCTATTAGTTGTAATCGGAACACTATTCTTAAATATCCTTAGACAAGTATTACTATAATTAGGACAACAATAATGCATAGAGACTAGTATGTGCGTAGACTGATGACCATATCTCACGGATCATGGATATGAGATATCAAGTCTTCACATTGGTACATATTAGAGTAATAATGTACTGAACTGACCCACCATGAGAACGCTGCATAGATCGTTACGTGAGTATCATAAGCGGTTCTCACAGTGACCATGGTGTATGTAGTCCTTTGACTTGAAGTCACTACGATTCCCTACATGAGAAGTTATATGTTTTAATGTCGTCAAACATTACCTGTAATAAGGTGATTATAAAGTCGACTATTAGATATACTATAAATCATTCGGAGAGATGTGAGTGACTTAGATAGGATTCGTCCCTCTTACATAACAGGAGCGATATCTATGGGCCACTTGATTGAGTGAGCCTGCAAAATGCATGGTCATGCTCAAATGAGTCAAAATGAGATATTAAGCTCATTTGTTTTAGTAAGTCTCCTCGGACATCAAGAAACCAATGATTAAACTATACAAGGGTGACACGCTCTATGCCTTGTGGTCAATTAATATATATGGACAAAGGGCCTAGACTACATGGTAACATTGGTCATGGATATGTTATGTCTAATCACTGACATTCCCGTTACTTGAATATCGTTGATGTATTGCTAGATACCGCTCACTGTTTATAATACTAGAATATGATTTTAGTATTACTGTCAACGTAATAGAAACCTACAGGGTCACACACTTAGGATGGATCGAAATTGAGATTTAAATTCATAAGATGAATTTAATTGGGGATCCAAGTAAGACTTGGACTCCTGACATTGGTTGGATATTTAATTAGATTAAATGGGCTGACTAAAGTTCAAAGGCCCACACACGAATCTGAACCAAGTCAGATTGTGAGTCCAACAGCCTTATTACTCTCTTAGGGTTGATTTTATGCAGCTATATATATGATACATATTTGTGAAAAAGGATTACATGAGAAAACCCTGTCACAGAAATTGTGAGAAAGAGATATCGTGAGGAACATCCTTACCCGCAGCTAGCACCGTGGCGTAAGGAAAGTTTGATTTGATCCGTTCGTGTGGATACCGTAGAGGCACCACAACATTGTAGTGCTGTGATCGGCATACTGTGGAGACAGCAGATCCATCTTCAAGATATAACTCCTAAACACGATTTATGGTTTTCACATGGATCCATGGCTAGGTTTCGATATTTCTTTGTAATTTTTCCGCTGTGTATTTGATCTGAGACTACCATCGAAACCTAACAAACAGTTGCATTAGGTAGTGGACTACAAGTACTGTTGAAGTTATGTGCAAAATTTTGGTGGAAATTCCATTTATCCATTAATCTATTCTAGGAATGTATCATATTGTTGAGGGTTCTATGCTTAAGGTATGTATTGAATTCAATGTCAGAATCAAGAGATATACTTTTAGTAACTAATATATTAAGAAAAATTCCCAAGTGTGTTGATGGGATTATTTGCAGGTGTACATAATCGCAACAAGTAGTATAGTTTAAGTGAAAAGAGTGTCGAACCCACAAGGACTAATAATTTCACCGAGTACCAAAATTTACTAGATTAGCTACTATTTGGAAAATCGATATTTGATAAAGAAAGAAACTAAAATAAATTAATCTAGAGAACTAACTAATCTAATTAAAAAGAACGAGATCTGAAATTTTGTTATTTATTAATAGCAAAAACTAGTTCAACGACTTTTGATTTCACCTAGTTAATCCCACATAATTCATAATTCCATATAATAAGAAATTATACTTTTCCAATTCGTAGACCAAAATTCCCTAATTATTCAATGTTATCTCTCGAACAATACCAAAAATATCTCCAACTAATAGTTTTTCATATCTCTATGCAAATTAAATTAATTGAAAACTCATTAAGTACTATGGATTTCTTTACTCACATCAATCGCGGTAAATCATCTCTAATTTTGCTCAATCAATGATGTTTAATTCTATATTTCTAAATCACAAATTACATCTCGGTCTTTCCATAATCCAATAAATCATACAATAGTTGGCCAAACAATTGTAAGTATTAAGAACAAAAATTAAACACAGAACCATGGACAAATAAGAGAATAAAATAACATGAAATTAGAATTGTGTTCTCAAAATTATGCTACATCTAAGCCCTAGAAAAATAAAATTAGTTCATAATAAATTTGAACTCACAAACGTGTTCTTTGATTGCATAATAAAAATTAGAAGAGAAGAAGAAAAACTCGATTTTGCCGGAGATCCAAACCTCAATTTCTGTAGTGCCCCGTATTTTCAATAAATAAATTCAGAAATACGTTGCACAATTCCTAGCATCTACCTCAATGTAATAGTAAACATAGAAAAACGCAAAAAAAAAATTCAACTTTTATTACATCAATTCTTTACATAGCACAACGGTAAATTAAACACATTGAATTACATTTTCTTTCTTTTACAATCCATTCTTTTACAATTTTGCATAAACCACATTATCATTCTACCACATGAATCCAATCTCAAGCTAACGGTACCTGCCTGTAAAATATGAGTCTATAGGTAACCCTAACCTCCAAAACTATGGGGTCAGCCATAACGGTGTGAGTGACATCAAAAGAAATACAATTTAAATAAAACATAAAGAATAAATTTGTAATCAACACATTCACACAGTAGTAATAAAAAGAATATGAAATAACGATAAGTAAAGCATAAAACATCAAGTGAAACTAAGCTAACTGTCAGGTGTAGGAAAACAGAAAACATCAAGTATAATACAAGTCAACAAAACACAAATGCAGTATGATGACTCTCTAATGCATACTTTTCGGACTTTATGCATTCCATACTATATAGGTCCGGTGCAAGCCCTTATTGTTCTCCACTTTATAGGGTTTAATCCCTCGTTATGCAACTAATCCTACTACGGTGATAGAAACAAGATCTAGAATACTCCGCGAATAGGCCTAACAACCCTCGATGCGCAAGCATCATGTAAGTATAGCTCTAACTCCAGAGAATCACCTCCCTTCCGTGTACCCCACCAATAGGCCTGCCGTCCCTTGACGTGTAGATACACAGTACATCCCGTGAATGGGCATGCCGACCCTCGACACGTGAATGCACCGTTCCGTGAATAGGCCTGCGGACCCTCGACACGTGAACATACCAACTGTCCTCTAGACATTCTGTGAATAAGCCTACCAATCATCGGCACGCGAATATACTAAGGACAGAATAATACACAGTCCTGAAATACATCCGTTGGACTAACAACAGAGCCCATACTTATGTTTCCCAAGTTCTATCACATCTCCACTAGTAACTGTCCTTAGGTTGATTATTATTAATTAAAACACAATTTCTCACTCCCTACAGTTGGTGTAGCCTTGTCACGCCCCGCTTCCCAAAAAGAAAATACGGAACGGATACGTGACTAAGTTCAGCGAATGATTTTCATCATCCATAAGCTGTCAGGATCTTTACAATATTTCACAGGAATAACAGGAAGTAAACAAGGAGAAATCAACCACACATGCATGAATAAATCAATATACTAACAAGATTTACTTGAAACAAAATTTAATAATCTCAAATAAACAAGATCTGAACAAGTTATAAATTCTGGGTCAAACTGCCCAATACAAAATTCATGTAGCAATTAGATTTATTCAAGAATAGCAGGAAAGTAAATTATAGCAAGATCTCCAGCAACTAGAATCTTAGATCACCTACTCCATCGGGCAGCTGATCACCATAATCTATAATTTAACAAATTGCAGGAAAAAGGAAAGAAAACAAAATGCCCGTCAATGCAAGTTACGGGCCGCTTGTAGTGCAGGCATAAGTACAGGAAAAGAATAAGCAACATAGAGTGACAGCGGAAACAAACACAGCATAGAATAGACATGGCAACAAAATAGAACAAGTAGCATAAATCATGAACAGAATCAAGTAATGTGGTGAGATAACAGGTGCATGTGACATGTAACAGGTATCAGGTATCATGCAAGTAGGTAAACATGTAAAGGTGTCAAGTAGCATGTACAGGTAATCAGGTATCAGGTAAGCATGTAACAGGTATTATTTCATGTCAAGTCTTGTATTTATTTTTATTTAGGTAGCACTTCATGCGTCCGAGATATTTACCATATGGTTGCTACATACATGCAAGTTACGTTTAGATCTAGTGGTGGATTTCCATAGGGCCGTGTACTCAGGCGTCATGTAATGGGTAACATAAGTAGGTTCATGAATCAAATAGTAAACAGGTACACGAACCAACGAGTTCATGCATCAACAGGTTCATGAATCAATAGGTAACAAGTACACAGCCAACAGGGTCATGCATCAAAGCATAAAGTACAACAGGTCCACGAATCTACAGATTCATGAATCAAACATAAAGTGCAACAGGTTCATGTATCAATATGAATCAAACATAAAATGGGAAACATGGGCCCCCTTCTGAGTACACATACCTATATTGTCCACTACTAAGGTCTGTCCCTTAACCCCAGCTTGATTACTTATTATTATTAAACAGGCATATACGTACATAAAACAGAGCAAGAATAACATGGCATGAACAAGTAACAGGTTCAGGTTGGAAGATAAATATGTACAGGTGATAAACAACTCATAAAAGAGTAGGACAACAAAAATTCTAGTTCAGGACAACAAAAATTCTACTGCACCAAATCTGGGATTTCTGTTGCCACAAATATGCAAACCTGGATCCGTCAGAAAATCTGGAAAATAGACTCTCGTCCGAATCCAGCGAGTATATATAAGTCACATGGTATTTCACAAAAACATGACTCAAAACAGAATTGTATTCAGAAAACATGTTCAGTAAGAAATCAGAAGTTTGTATTCATAAACAGAAAAACGGCATAAAAACTTACTGATTAAATCCAAAAAAAATATGGGGTACTCCTTAGTATGTTTAGTATCAGCAAATAAAGTTTCATAATTTTCCAACATAGATAGTAAACTCAAATTAAATCTGAAAACAGCAAGATACAGCAAGTTTGTAAATCTGGAATCATAAACACAGCAATACTATAACAGCAATAGATTACAAAATATAAATCAAAATCCAGATCCGTAAAAAGGGTGATAAAATAGACACAGTAAGCTAAATTTTATATTCACAAAGTTTTTATAAACAACAAATAGAATCAGGTTGAAATTAAGGTTCTTTACAGAACAGCACGAAAATTCTACAAGTATAGTAAGTATTTGCAAGTATAGAATAGTTTATAAAATGCATCAATTAAATCCACAAAAATTAGGGATTGATTCCCATCAAGTGTAATTGTACTCAAAAAAATATTGGATCAAAATATTACCTTTAACATCAGTATAAAAATAAATTATCCTCCAGAATTCATATAAAACCGAATCTGCAATTTTCTACACATCGGTAGTAAAATAGTCATAACTTGCAACTCACAAATCGAAATTGAGCTCTGTCAGAAATTCTGGAAAGTAGCCAGAATTCTCTATAATTCATATTCACAAATAATTTTCATATACTGACCTTAATATGGTCTAAAATACTGAACAAAACTGGGATAACAACAAATACAGAAATCTTCTTCATGCATAAAGTCAACTAGTTCATATGTAACTCATCCAAATCTTAAAGAAATGCGAAATATGGTATTCTAGTTGTCCAAGCAACATGGTATAGGGTGTTTAACAAGTCTACAACAAGTTATACTATGACTAACACAATCAAGCATACGACATTATATGAACAACATGCATGTATACATCAAGAAGTGATTATCTCTAAGTTATTTTATGTCGTGTGTGTAACGAGACAACTACGGATGGATCAACAACTAGAGACAAGATCAAAAAAGGGTTTCATAAGAATGGATCTTGAAACAATTACACTACAGGCGGTATTTAGTACTTGTATTATACAACAAAAAAAATACAAGTTACTTGCCTTATAGTCGACGACAGAAACGATACAAGAACGAGAATAACAGGAATGGATTTCCGGGCACGAACTCAATAAACGAACAAAAAACCACGAACATAACCCGAGATCACACGCAACCAAAACAACACTCACACACAAGAGAAGGCATCGAAGCAGAGTGCATGCGAGAACGGCGATGGCAACGAAGTTGCTATTGCTGTTGTTCTGTCGTCGGGGACAACACAGCACGGCTGTGTCGCGGTGGGGTCGCAATAGGAAGGAGGTGCAACGGGGGGTCACGTGGGCAGACGGCAACGTGAGCGACGGCGGGCCAAAGAATGGCCGAGAGGGGGAGGCGATGCTGGCGCTGGGGCGTCGGGGGAAGATAGCGCAGCGGCTGCGGCGCTGGGCTACTGGCTGACGATGGGACGGGGAGGCACAGCACGGGGAGGCACTGGGATCGATCTGGTCGGGCTGAGAAGCGCAAGGAGAGGGTCACGCTCTGGTGCAGCGTTGCTGGCTTTCACGGGTGGCAAGGCGATGGCGACAGGAGGTCACGATGGGCGGCGCGATAGTCGGAGGTGGAAGTCGAGGTGGGACAGGGGGCTGACGCTGCAGTCGTGTGGCGCTTGGGAGGGGGGCGGCACTGCAGGGTCGTCAACGAATAGGGACTCGACCACTGGGGAAGACGATGGAGGGAGTTCGGGTGGCTAGGCGACGCGACAGGAGGAAGAGGGGGTTGCGGGATGAAATGGAGGGTTCGGAGGTGAGGGAAATGGCTGAACGGGAGGTGTAGAGATGAAGATGAACAGGAAGGTTGGGGTTTTGGCGGCTGAGGGGTAATGCAGGATTAGGGTTAAGAGTGGAGATTTGGGTTAGGGTGTTTAAGATGGATTATATATAGGATTAGAAATCTGAGTTAATGGGTAGTGGATGCGGGTATAGGGTGGATCCAATAAGAATAGGCTATAGGGTTATAGGGTGTTGGGCTATTGGGTTTTAAATGGGTTTAAATCCAATAAGATCATTAATCATAAAATACTAGATTAATTAAACACTCAACATAGTAAAATAAAATAAAATAGAGTGGCTTACAAAATAAATGGCTATATATAAATTGCAAGATAGATCGTGCTTTAGTCGAGTTAAAAGAATAATAATAATAATAGATTAGGCAAAAATATAAGAAATAACATATACTGGTACATATTACTTAATTAAATCAGATAGTGTACATCAAATTATACTCCAACAATAATAAAATATAGTAGGATCACTAGGCTATCAAAAATTAACAAAAAATAAATTTAATAATAATAATAATAATAATAATAATAACAATAGTAACAACAATAACAGGATTTGAAGTACAATATAAATTCATTGGAAAATAGTCACAAATAAAACTATCGATCAGAATAGGCTTTATTAGGAGATCCTACAATACATTTTATCAAAAGAATTTGAAAGCGGAAAAATAATTTACAAAAATTTTAAATACAGAAAATACACGAAAAAATACATATATACGGGAACAGGGGTTACAACCCTGCCGAACTTAATTCCACCAAAACAACCCCAAGGCCCCAACTAGCCAATATCCACAAAATCTCATCTACCAGTTTACAGGAATCCCACTCAACCTCCTCTGCCAGTTTACAGGAATCTCACTCAACCTCTAGAGACTCACAACATCAGATATCCACACAAATCTTTCATTAAAACTCTTGGTTCCATCATCAATTCATTCAAATTAAGAAAACTTGTTTAATCAAACAAATCCAAATTTATCCAAATACCCACAAATTTTTAGAAGTAAAATCTGAGATTAAATCTCTTAAACAACTGAGTTTCACATTTTGAAGTCAAAGAAAAATCACAAACATCAACCTCTCGAAATCCATATATAATTCGCTTTCTAAAGCCATAGAAATATGAGTTAAACTCTATTATAATCAAAATGCAACTCTCTGTAAAATACAGTAATCTGTAGCAAAACTTCACCTAAAATAGTAGATCAATAATCCATTAGTTCAAAGAAATAATCGCTCAAGAAAAATAGCAAAAACTCAACAAAAATAATCAGTACAACAACTGTCGGTCGACCGACATCCTAGTTCAAAAGGTGGTGGTCGATTGACACGCTGAAAATCCAAAACCAAATAATTGACAGTCGACCGTCATGCCAAAAACATTCTCTTTAAATTTCGTGCACTTTTCAACTGATACATAGTTTTTAATATTTAAAAGCATGAATTCGTGAAATTAAAATCCCGAGATGATCAAATACAACTTTTCTAACATATTGGAGTTCATAAATTAAATCAAACTCTCAACAAAATCACAAAGGAGAAATTTTTCAACAATATTCTTCAAATCAGGAATGTATATATTTGTATGTGTATATAGGTGTATATAATAAGTAAGATCTTCAAGAAATCATTGTATATGAGTAGTGTATTGTTCAATTCAGTCTCAGTATCAATATAGATCAAAATCCACTTGAAAAACTTTGCAAAACACAAAAACTCAAGTTCGGTTGTGTATAATCAGACCCGAAAATTAAAAAAATCCATCTTTCAACATGCAAGGACCTGATCTTGATCCTAAAACTCTCTTACAATTTGTTAACCACTTATACAACTAGTTATATCAATTTTCCCATGATTATATGTGTTTACAACAATAATTTAGTCAAGTTCCATCCAACCAAAACATTAAAACAGAATCATATAGCCTTCAACAGTAAAGAATCCATCTTTAATCATCTATATGCACTATACATCTTACAAACTCATTATATAACCAAATCATCAAGAATATGAAAGAGAACAACATACCCATGATTCATTCTAAGTTTTTAACATTCTTAAGTCATTTATATAGTAAATTTATTCATCCATTGCATATTATTCATAAAAGTTCTATTTTTAATTATTCATTCACCATTACTTCATCATACAATCATCAACCATGTATTCTACTAAACAAATCATCATATTTAACATGCATAGAATAACAAGAAATCAAACATATGTCACTCACCTTATTGAAGAATTAACGAAAGTAATAAAGAATAAGAAAAGCTCATCCTTTCGCAAAAATCCAAGATCCTCGCTTGGAAACTCCAAGATATCAAAAATAAAAGAATGTTTTTGTTTTGTGAAGAAGGGGGACGGTTGTAGCAACCTTTTAATAGCCGAAATTTGATGTATTAGGGTTTTGAGAAGATTTTGCAAAATATTCCTTTAGAATATATCTTTACATATATATATCCATTATACTAGGTAACTAGATTAATCAACTTATTTGAGATTAAATCAAAAGTATTCTCCCCAGATCTGGCCAGCATCAATATCAAGACCATTCTTTAATAAATTAGCAAAATAAAACAAATCTATTAGATCAAAAATTAAACTCTTTACCTCTGAGTTGGCCAGCCATCATGCTTAGCCCAGAAATCCGAAAATCTAGAGTTTTTACTCTAAATGGTAATTTTGCACTAAAATACTTTTTTTTTATTGCAAACATGCCAAATAAATATTAAAAAAAGTCCAGAAATTTCATAAATAATACCTACTAATAAATGTTAGGTTTTCCCAAAATAATTTCTGACTGTGAGTTTCTCAAGAAAATATTTGTACGTGTTCTGCACGTGCAAAAAGATAAATTTCAGAAAAAAATGTTTATTAAATCACCAAAAAATAGATTTAATTCATTTATTAATCTCAAAAACATTATTTAAAATTCTATGGTGTTACAGTTTCCGTGCCTCAACTCAGAGCTGCCCCCAACCTTTCTACTCTCTCCTTTTTTCCCCTGGATCCCCCACCCCACTCTTTGTTTCTCCACCTTCTTAAATATAAATAGGGGTAGGTAGTAGGATTAGGGTAGGTTAATTAGATAATTAATTAATTAATTTAAAAATCTATAGATTAAAATTAACCTACCCCCTTAGTTGACCATAATATTTTCTATTGATTCGTCAAGAGACCAATTTGTAAAAACGTGTATTTGAGTGCTTGAATTTTGAAATCTTCATCCTTGTTTTCTTCATTGATTTCACCAAAAATGCCCACCTATTACACTTATCCATCTCATTCCTATAAAAAACAAAGAAATAAATAATATTGAGTAGTAATAAGATAAATTTCAAAGAAATAAACGAGAACTCGCAATTTTAATACATAAAAAAAGTAACAAAAATTATGTATAAAGTTCACTTATCAAATACCCCCAAACTTGAGATTTTGATTGTCCTCGAGCAAAACGTAAAACCATTAATAATGGGATAGCAATCATAATTAGGCTCAACTCATCACACTACAAGGTTTTAGCATGCAAGCATCAAATTTTCAACTTAATACATAAACAATAGCAAATAAAGTAAAACTAAGCATACTCACTTTATCAAGTGTAAGTATTCATACATAATTTTCAACCCAGTCATATTTGTCATGCAATTAATGTAATTATATCATGTAACAACTCCATCTGTGATCGCCCATTTTCACTACTACATACCGAGTAGTAAACTAGATGAATTCACCTGGTTACTCAACAAGTCACAAACTTAGAGTGTTTTTGCATACTCATATTTCAAGTTGTCGTTTGACGTAAAAGTAAATATTGGTGATAAATACCCCTAGTTACTAAGCAACTCAAAATATTGAAGTAGATAGAACTTTATTCATTCAATTATTAATTATTATCACTCTATTTACTTAAACTCTGTTTAGGACTATATCAAAGGGGATAATCACAAGAAAAAATATCACATTTTTCTTTTATGTATAATCACATGACTCCCACAATTTTCTAAGAAATTTTGAAATTCAATAATCCCAAAGCAAATAAGTATGCTTAATCTTGCTTTATAAGATATTGTCTATCCAAAAAACATTTTAAAAAATCAATGCTTTAGCATAATAAAGAACTCAAAAGTGTAATGGTAAGCCTAATTGCAATTATTATTTTTTTGTGTTTTTCTTTTCAAATATATATATATAAAATTGTAACCCTCCCCCAAACTTACTTGAATATCACATTCTCCTCAATAGGTAATGAAAAAAAAATAATGAGAGAAGTTCAGAATTGCTTCCCTGATTCATGTTAAAATTCTGGTTGAGTAACGTTCATTGTTTCGGTGATATCTAGAGTTTGGAATGTCCAAATCCGCTGACTCTTTTTGTTCTGGAAAGCTAAGACAATTTAGTTCGATTTCGCTTTGAAACACTTTTCCATATTCAGAATCCACCCTGCCCAAAAACAACCATCAAAGTAGGTCTAGAAAAAAATAACTTCGCCGGAGACCCATAACTTATGCAATCCTATAAAATAAAGTAAAAAATTAAAATTAAAGTAAACTAAAAGAAAAATAAATTCTGAAAGCAGTAAAAGAAAATATGGATTGACTCCCAAGAAGCACTAAGTTTTAAGTCTTCAGCCAGACATGGTGGCTGAGATGATTATGTGATGCCAAGATCTAATAACATAAGAACATCTTTTCTAAAACTTCTCTTCATGTGTGGATTGGGTTTCTCGGTGCATCCCCCAATCTAGATGGCAGCGCTTCAAGCTCGAATTTGAGTCGTTTCTTTCTTGAAGATGGCGTTTTTGATATCCCCACATGTCTGAATTTCAGTTCGATTAGTAACTTTTCAACTTCAGCCTTATGTTTCTTACCAACAATCAAATCAGTTTTACTTACTTGAAAACATGAGTGTACTTCGGCAGGAAACTTCATGGATTTAAAGACATCAAAGGTTACTTGCTCATCCTCAACCCTTAAAATAAGTTTTTCTTGTTGGACATCAATCAAAGCTCTCCTCGTAGCTAGAAAAGGTCACCCCAAAATCAATAGAATTTGTTCATCTTCCTCCTATATCAAGCACTACGAAATCAGCTGGGAATATTAACTTGTCTACCTTTACCAAAACATCTTCAATTATTCCTCTTGGATACTTGATAGATCTGTCCGCCAATTGTAAAGAAATTGTAGTGGGCATTGCTTCTCCAATACCCAATTTTCTGAAAACCGAAAAAGGCATAAGATTAATATTTGCTTCTAAATCATATAAAGATTTATCAAAATAAGAATTTTCAATAGTGCAAGGAATTGTAAAACTCCCTGGATCTTTCAGTTTATGAGACAACTTATTTTGTAAGATTGCGCTACTCTCTTCATTTAGCATAACCATCTCATGCTCCTCCAATTTCCGCTTGTTTGATAAAATATCCTTAAATTTTTTAGCATATTTAGGCATATGTTCTAAATCTTCAATAAGAGGAATATTGATATACAATGTCTTAAAAATACTTAAAAATTTAGAGAACTGATTTTCAAGATTATTCTTTTTAAGTCTTTGGGGAAAAGGAATCGGTGGATCATAAGGAGACTTAGGATAAGTTTAAGAATTAAACTCCCTGGAAACCGTGGCATTTGAAGCTCTTTTGCTTTTCTTAGAATTCCCAATAGGGTGGTTGTTCACCTGCTGCGTTTGTTCCTCCAAAATTGGTTCGTACTCATCTTTCTTTTTCGCCACATTTTGTTCAGCAATTTGTGTTTGTAGCTGCTCAATTGTTTGCCCACTTCTTAGTGCTATTGCTTTGACATGATCCTTGGGATTGATCACGGTGTTACTGGGAAAGGTTCCTACTGCACTCTTTGTAAGAATATTTGAAATTTGACCAATCTGAGCCTCAAGGTTGCGAATTGAAGCCGTATTATTTTGTATTGCCAAATCTGTCTTCTGCATGTATTGCATGAGCATCTCTTTGAGTGTCGGCTTCTTTTCTTGCTGGTGAAAATTTTAAGGTGGTCTAATTGCACCTTGATTGTGGTTCCAAGAAAAATTGAGGTGGTTTCTCCATTTAGGATTATACGTGTTCGAATAAGAATTGTTTTGATGTTGAAAATTGGACACGTAATTTGCTTGATAAGAATTTGGTGGAGCAAATGGATTTCTCACTTGGCAATCAATACTTGAGTGATTTTTTGCACAATGATCTCAAATAATATTAGTCTGAATAGAATTAACATTCATATACCTAATTTTTTAGATAAAATATCAATTTGTGTAGTCAATGTGGTAATAGGATCAAGCTAAAAAACTCCAGTTGCTTTTCTAGATATTCTTCTCCCTGAAGACCATTGATAATTATTAGATGGCATCTCCTCTAAAAGTTCATAGGCCGCTTCATGAATTTTGGTCACAAGAGCACTTCCAGCTGCTGCATCTACTATAGATCGATTTGTAACTCCCAAATCATCATAGAATATTTAAATTTGCATCCATTTTGGTAATTCATGATGTGGACACTTTCTCAATAACTTTTTATATCTCTCACATGCATCATACAAAGACTCAGTCTCAAATTGAGTGAATGTGGTAATGTCATTCTTTAGCTTTGCTGTCTTTGCCGGCAGAAAATACTTAGCCAGAATTTTTTGTACAAGTTCCTCCTAAGTAGTAATACCACCGGCTGGTAGAAAATTTAGCCAAGTCTTAGCCTTATCTCTTAGTAAAAAATGAAAGAGTCTCAATCGAATTGCATCATCTAATACTCCATTGTGCTTGAAAGTGTCACAAATTTCTAGAAAGTTTGCAATGTGAACATTAGGATCCTCGTGCGATAGTTCCCTAAATTGAACAGTCTGTTGAATCATTTGAATGATTGTCGATTTAATCTCAAAATTGTTAGCTTGTATAACCAGTCACTTTATGCTTGATGTTTCTTCATTAAGTGAGGGCATAACATAGTCTATCAAAGCCTCCTTTTGTTCTCCATTACCCTCGTTTGCCATAATGATACACTTGTATGCCCTGATTATAGCTATTAAATAATAGAGAAAAAATAAATAAATAAGAAAAGTCCAAACTAGTAAAAAATCTACCAATTATCAATATTAATAAAAGAATAATTAGTCCCCGACAGCGGCACCAAAAACTTGATGGGATTATTTACAAGTGTACAAAATCGCAACAAGTAGTATAGTTTAAGTGAAAAGAATGTCGAACCAACAAGGAATAATTATTTTACTGAGTACCAAAATTTATTAGATTAACTACTATTTGAAAAAAAATTAATATTTGATAAAGAAAGTAACTAAATTAAATTAATTTAAAGAACTAACTAAACTAATTAAAAAGAACGAGATCTGAAATTTTGTTGTTTATTAAAAGTAAAAACTAGTTCTAAGGCTTTTGATTTCACCTAGTTAATCACACACAATTCACAATTCCATGTAATAAGAAATTATACTTTTCCAAGTTGCAGATCAAAATTCTTTAATTATTCAATGTTTTCTCTCGAACAACACCAAAAATATCTTCAACTAACAGTTTTTTATATCTCTATGCAAATTTAATTAATTAAAGACTCATTAAGTTTTATTGATTTCTTTATAGTCACATTAATCGCGGTAAATTATCTTTAATTTCGCTCTATCAATGGTGTTTAATTCTATAGTTCAAAATAAAAAAATTTCTCTCATCTCTCCATGATCCAATAAATCAAACAATAGTTGATCAAACAATTGTAAGCATTAAGAACAAAAATTAAACACCCAACCATGGAAAAATAGGGAAATAAAATAACATGAAATTAGAATTGTGTTCTCAAAATTAGGCTACATCGAAGTCCTAGAAAAATAAATTTAGTTCATAATAAATTTGTAACTAACAAACGTGTTCTTTGATTGCATAATAAAAATTAGAAGAGAAGAAGAAAAACTCGATTTTGCCGAAGATCCAAGCCTCGGTTTCCGCGCCTCAATTCAGAGCCGCCCCAACCTTTCTTCTCTTTTCTTTTTTCCTGGACTCCCCCCCCCCCCCCCCCCCCCCCCCCCCCCCGCGCCTTTGTTTCTCCACCTTCTTAAATATAATTAGGAGTAGGTAGTAGGATTAGGGTAGATTAATTAGATAATTAATTAATTAATTTAAAAATCTATATATTAAAATTAACCTATTCAAAATTTTAACTAATCAATTAACTAATTCTAATTTAAATCAACTCAACTTTGATTTTTATTACAAAATTTCAATCCACCCCCTGGTTGACCATAATATTTTCTGTTGGTTCTTCAAGGGACCAATTTGTAAAAATGTGTATTTGAGTACTTGAATTTTGAAATCTTCATCCTTGTTTTCATTCTTGATTTCACCAAAAATGCCACATTTTGTATTTATCCATCTCATTCATACAAAAATAAACAAATAAATAAAATTGAGTAGAAATCAGATAAATTTCAAAGAAATACGAGAACTCTCAATTTTAATACATAAAAAAAAATTATATATATATTTCACTCATCATGTGTGAGTGTGTATTTTACCCGAATCAAAAGAACAACCCTAAGTTATGCACAATGTTGCACAGTGTTATATTGTGCACACAAGCTATCAATAGACTTAGGATATTGTGATGGGAATTCTTATTTTGAGTAAAACCATGATAAAGATATGGTTTGATTGGCCTTAACAGGTTTGATTGTATACTCACACTTATATACCAATGATAAGGCTATGGTTTGTTTGGCCTTATCAAATTTTATTGACCATTTTACTCCTCAAACAAACAAAACACAAACCGCACATCTGTGAAATATGAAGACGATGCTTATTGTAACACATATATAAAAAAATTATTTTAGATTATAATTAACATGAATGGCAATAAAATTATGCATATATATAAAACATGTGCAATTTGCCTCCTTTCTGTGTATGAAATTTGGGGATGGGTTTTAGGTTTTTGATGAAGCTGAATAACGAGATGGTCTCGATCGAACTCAACAACCAGGTACAAAGCCAGAACAATTTTGTTGCGGGGGGGGGGGGGGGGGGGGGGGGGGGGGGGGGGGGGGGGGGGGGGGGGGGGGGGGGGGGGGGGGGGGGGGGGGGGGGGGGGGGGGGGGGGGGGGGGGGGGGGGGGGGGGGGGGGGGGGGGGGGGGGGGGGGGGGGGGGGGGGGGGGGGGGGGGGGGGGGGGGGGGGGGGGGGGGGGGGGGGGGGGGGGGGGGGGGGGGGGGGGGGGGGGGGGGGGGGGGGGGGGGGGGGGGGGGGGGGGGGGGGGGGGGGGGGGGGGGGGGGGGGGGGGGGGGGGGGGGGGGGGGGGGGGGGGGGGGGGGGGGGGGGGGGGGG